>JAGKQI010000093.1:0-1200000 GCA_018806915.1 Phytophthora colocasiae | reverse complement strand
AGAATACCAATTGGTCCGGGTTGTAACTCGACGTCCGTAGTTTTACCACCACTCTTTTCTGCTGGTTCATCAGTCTTTAGACGCACTTCGACCCATCCTTCTTCACTCTCAGTTTGAGTTTGTTCGACCTCATTTGCCTCAGCGGATGTGTTGGTCCGGCCTAACGAGTTCGAAGTTGAAGACACAACATCTTTTGCGGCTGCTTTCAGAAACATCAGGCGCTGCGATAGAGTTGATACCGCTGAACTGGTAGTGGCCTTAGTCTTCTTTTTCACTTCTTTGGTGGATGACGAGGTAGACATAATTGTGCTTACACTAGCAGGGGCGGAGCGATTGCTACTCTCTAACACATCGCTGGGCACGCTGCCAGTGACTTCAGCCACAAAATCATCTTGTGAGGGTGCGCGCGAACGGCTCAATCCAATTTTTGCGAGCAGATTGAATGCTCCAGCGGACGAGCTCCCACTTGATTCAGGTGGAGTTGTCACCTCTTCAGAGGGCGGTGGAGGAGGTAACGGCGACGATACGAGAAGCTGTTCCTGTGCAAAAGCGTCCATACTCCTGATGTTCTTCTCCAGCTCATCAAACCCTCCATCAAGGCGGCTCACGAACTTGAAATCTTTCTGCAAGAAAAGCTGCACAAGTCGTGTCACAGATACGTGTTCTGCATGAACCTTGGACGCTCCGTTACTGCCGATCTCACTGGCTAATGCACCAGGTTCTCCGGGACTCTGCTTGCGAGATAACGTTACGGGCTCAATTGGAGGTGCCGATGATAGCAAGGTCCCTCCTGGAACTTCTGCTGTCACTGTGACCTCAATTGCCTTCTGAACAGAGTCGTGTGCAGATTTGTCGTTGGAAATGACTCTGGCAAGACGCACAATCGTGTTTAGGGCACCGTTGTTCGATAAAGACCTTGGGAGCGCAGGAGTTGACTCCACAGAAGGTCCAACAAAGCAGAAATGGCAGCCTTTCATGTGTGAGAAGCCCTTTATGAGTCCATCGAGAGCGTCTGGTCGTTCCATGATGGTTGGATCAATGTGATGCGAGAGGCTCAAGTGAGACTTGTGGTACTCCTCCACAGGACGACAGTCCAGTACAATAAACTTGAGCGCTACCGCTTCCTCTCCGTCGTCGCTAGCAGATGGATACAACTGAGGGGCTTGGGTATCGTTCGGAGATAGCAACGGGTCAAGTGGTCCATCAGTACTCATCAGTTCTTCTTGGATTGCTACAGCAGCAGGAGCAAGCACTGAAGTCCGCTTCGTCGCCAAACGATCAAGTAAATTACGCACAAGTTCCTCTGGATACACTTGTAAACTCGAACATGCGTACAGCTGATCCAGAAATGGCACCATGGCGTCTGTAAAGCCTCCGTAACACACCGAGTACAAATCCCGTTTAAACGATCTTGGTGTAGACTCGGAAATTGCAAGAGCACTGGAGCAAACTTGCTCTAACTCGTCCCTTGATGAAAATGTCAGCGAACTCAGCACCTGAGGCAACATCGCAATGTCCGCTTCGAAAACCTTATCTCGATTCGCTGATACCAATGCGTAAGCCACAAAGTGCAGTAAATACGGGTCTTCTTCCAGCAGGAAAAAATCCCAGAGGTAAAATACAAATTCCGGTGGTAATGATCTCGCAAACAGTGTCATGAACCATGGTGTAACGTAAAGCTCCGGTGTCATGTCATGTTGGTCCAGATACTGACACAATTCAGGGTCATGATATAGCATCAACAGTCGGTAGAGCTGGAACGAACACTGGAGCGATCGGAACTCCTTGTCCACGAACACATGAGGCAGGAACTTATCAATGAGAGCGTAGAAGCATTGAAACACGACGCCTTCTGCCAATGGGACCCTTTCTTCTGAGCCTTCTCTCCGTTCTGTAAGCAGCAAAAAGGGAGCGAGCACTTCGTTCATGCCCTGTTTGTATCTGATACTACGACACTTGCAGTAGTACGTAAGCAATTTCACCACCAGTTCTACAGTTTCAGGCTGTTGGAAGCGAGGTTCATTGCCTCTGGTTCTCGATGCATCAGCACTGATGACGCGCTGGTTGTCAAGGTCTTCCTCCACCTGTAAAATGCTCTGGTCCAAGTACAGCCGTTCACTACGAGCAACACCCAAAAGCTCCTTCCAGACTTGAGAACGGAGAGCTGAGGGCACTCCACCGAGGGAACGGCAAGTCACACCAATGACAAAGTGGTCCGGTCTTCTCTTTTGCATTTCGCGCTCCAGTTGGCGCTCCAGAAGACTGATTTTTGTATCTGTCGTGTCAGAAGACTGCGAGGGAGATTGTGTTTGATCTAGGGATTCGTTGGAGGCTGCAGAGGCGGCGTTAGCTGCGCTAGGATCTTCGCTACATGTAGATAAAGTTTGAGGAGCTGCAGGCGCGGCGTCTTCGCAGGGGGCCTCCATGTCGAACGACGCCTCGTCGTGCAGATTGAAGACTTGCTCTCTTTTCCGCTGACTGGCCTTTACTATAGAAATTCTGATCGGGGCGGTTTCATCTGATGCATAGGGAAGTGGGTACAGAACTATGTAAATGCATATGTATTTGATTCATGAGGTTTATGGCCTCCCTTACATTTTCTGATAGTTAATGAAACGGAGAGATGCTAGAGCAAGAATGCGTAGTCCAACAGCCCATAACGTCACGATAGCCAAGTTCGTCCAGATATCGTCATGCTTCACCTCAAATACAATCTCCATATAATCCCTCACGGTGGTTCCTTCAGCTAAAGTTGGAGGTATATTGGACATCACCTGACAATCTCCATCCGAACAATCACCGAAACCAATCGCAAATAAACTGGCGAATGTACGTTTGTGCGGAACGAAGTGGTGCAGCCACTGATACCCTTGGGGAATGGAGCTGGCTGGTGGGTTGAACCCCGTGAACAACGTGCAGATGGACCCGATAATGACAGTGAAGACAGATGCCACTTCGATAAGAGGAAGAGAAAATGCCAGGAGTTGTCCGAAATAGGCTTGTACCAGCACCAGCATGGACAGGTTGAGCCAATACGACAAGAACTTGGTAACTCCAGTAAACCCTACCATGGGGAAGTAGATGGCCAAGAAAATGAAGCTGGCCCCAAAGCAGTATGGAATTTCCACGATAGTCGAAGCCACGAAGTACCAGAAAGCGCTGTACGTCTCCGATGACCGTTCACGGTAAAATGAAGTTCGCTCGCGGTAGCTAATCGGCAGGACGGCGTTGAATGTTATGTAGGTGATGAACGACGTCGTCATGTACGTCGTTCCCAGACCTGAGTTGATACCTTGATACGACGAAAAGTCCGAATCGATGAACGTAATTCCAAAAATCACTCCGAGAATGATGGACACGATGAACCTCGTCAGGTTGTACGATGGTGTCCGCCAATACAGATCAAAGAAGCGTTTGAGGATGAACTTCGCTTGGGTTGAGCTACTGGCAGCTCGTTTCTTGGTAAATTGAAGAGGCTGGATCGACGATGAAGGCCGCGTCACGCCCTCTTGGTTTAAGAATTCGTGAAGGCGACGGAAATACTCGCTCGACTTGAATAATGACACGAAATCGAGCTTTTCTATGGTGTCAGTACTCACACCGGCGCCAATGACCTCCAGCATCCACGTGGCTGGATTGTAACTGTCTTCCAACTTCTCCACACCATCAATTGCCTCAAAGTAGTCGATCAGGTTCACAGCCTTCTCTCCCAAGTCTCCAAAGAAAACCATCTCACCGCCACGCTTCAGCAACAAGAGGCTGTCGAACACACTGAACACTTCCGTTGATGGCTGGTGAATCGTGCAAACAATGGTGCGGCCGTTGTCTGCTACCTTCCGTACTCCGTCCATGATGAGCTTGGCAGAGCGAGCATCCAGACCGCTTGTTGGTTCATCCAGGAACAACACGCTGGGTTGGGCTGCAAGTTCAACACCGATAGTAAGACGCTTCATCTGCTCTGTAGAGCTACCTCGAACAATCTGATCCGCGATCGAGCCCAGATCCAGTAGATCCAGGCACTGGTTGACTGAGTCAAGCTTCTGGCGTTTCGGTCTGTTGGCATCCTGGCGCAGGAACGCACTGAACATCAAGGCTTCACGAAAGGTAGAAGCCTCCGAGTGAATGTCCATCTGCTCGCAGTAGCCCGTAGCTCGTCGAATGGCAAGTTCTGTGGCTGGGTGTCCATTGAGTAAGATCTTTCCCCCGATTTGGCCACCTCTCTTTCGTCCAGCAATCACGTCCATCAGTGTAGTTTTACCAGCTCCTGAAGAACCCATGAGTGCTGTGATGGTACCTGGTTGAGCAAATCCACTTACACCCTTGAGCAACTCAATGTTGGCTCTAGGGTTATTCGGGTCGGGCACAGAGTACCGCAAGTCTTTGAAGGCTAATGTCACTGGGACAAACTCGTGAAGGTTGTCTGGCATACCCACTCGTAACTCGGTATTTCGTGGCGTTTCAGCAAGCGTGTAGGGCTTTAAAACAGCATAATCTGTGTCGTTCTCCATAGTTAACGATACATTGGGTTTGTTCTCGTAGCACCAGTATTCCAACACAAACCATGCCATTGTCATGAATACTACGTATGTGGCTATCAAGACGACTATGCCAAGCCATAACCAGTATCTCTCTGTCTGCACGTCGAACGAAGCCAACGCATATTCACCCATCACCATGCCATATTTCTCGCAATAATCCACGTTCTGATAGACACAAACAGTGAAGGATGTGTGGGTATACTGGTTCACTGCAACAGCTCGTATGGCCCAAGTCAATGGACTGATCCAGTAGATCCAAATCAAGTACACCGGAATTTCCCCTTTTGTGATCACAAACCCGGAGTAGATCGAAAACAACAAGTCCGAGAGCATTGAGATCGCGTTCGCCACATTCAGGTCAGGACAAACTACCGCCAGAAAGAAGAACCACGCGCCAAGCACCATACTCGTGAGGAAGAGGAGTAATTCAAACTGGAAGAAGCACTGGACTGACGAGACGAAGCCACACATCCAGTAGATGATCGATCCGAATATCAGCGTCTCAATGACGGCCAGAGGGACCTGACTGGCTGAGGTCGCCAGAACAAACGACGAGGTGCGGAAGAAATTGGCACGACGTTGCTTCTTAAAAACGTCTCGAATTGCGATAAATGCCGGGACTTGGGCAGACAGGCCGATCGTCACAAAGCTGACAACGACGAAGCCAAGACCCATAACAAGCTGTGAATCCACCTCGTCGAATTGGTAAAATGTGCTTCCATTCAGTAGGCCAAGCATGAGCGACATCAGGATGCGACTTCCAAACAGAGCTCGGTCACGGGAAAGCACCTTAAGCTGGCGCTTCACAAGAGTTAAGGTGTTGCCCCAGAAGCCTTGGTTGAATTCTGGAACGTTCTCAAAGTACATGATACTCCTTTCTGCCACGGAAGGCTCCAACGGAGAAGACAGCATACATATGGCTCGTGAATGGAAACTTGAGAGTGTAAAACGCTGAGCGAATTCACTTTCTGTCCTCGGAACAGCACCCACCTCGTACAGACGCTGCTTGTCTGTTCCCAAATCCATCAAGAAATCTGCCACATCGCGACTCTGCGGGCACTTAAAGCCGAGATCTTCGAAGTAATTCATCACCTCAGTGCGCGGCCCATGGTACATGGCATACCCATCGTTCAGCAGTAACACGTTGTCGAACAAGTTTAAGACTTGAGGTGATGGTTGTAGCAAAGAAATCACCACCGTCTTGTTTGATACTTTAGCAAGGCTGCGTTGAGTCGAGATAACGTCGAATGTCGTGGCACTGTCCAAGCCCGTGCTGATCTCGTCCATCATGAACACAGGCTGCTTGCCGAACGCCATCTCACCTGTAGTTACGCGCTTACACTCTCCCCCCGACACACCACGAAGCATTGCATCTCCCAACACCGTATTCTGGCAATTTTCAAGACCAAGTTGACGAATGACGACGTCTGGGTGACCGCCATATTCATCACGCCTCGAGGGCTTTGCACTGGTACAATCGTGCGCGAACTCAAGCGTCTCCTTCACTGTCAATGTCGGGTAGTGATTATCATGTTGATCCACGTACGAAACGATTTGTGGTAACTTGTTCTTCAATTCACGCTGCTCTTTACCATTGTAGGTCACATTCCCTTCCGTCGAGATGCTATTCGTCATCGGAAATCTCCCACTCAAATATTTCATGAAGGCGGATTTACCAGATCCTGGTTGGCCTAACACAAGCGTCATAGTTCCTGGTTTGAGCACTCCACTCAAATCTCGCAGGATCTGCTTCTTGGCCACGTGGTTCTTGGCACTCAATTGAAGGACTCCCGTCTTGACGACGTTCGATAACGATGGAAGTTCCGCTTTCAGTTGCGTTTCATCTTTCACGACGATGTCCGCTGAGACGGACAAGTTCTCAAAACGCACCTCCATCCCTGGTGTAAAACCGCACTCTACTATCGGCGTAGCACTCGCACGAAATGAACCGGGGTCCCTGACCGAAAAATCATCCTTGAAGTGTGGAACTTGCATTGATTTCGATAGTCGCAGAGATCGGCTATCCTTTTCAATTGATAGCGACAATCTGTTGCTGTTGGGACGGTTACGGCGGCGGAGTGCAATTTCGATAGTGATCCTTCACGGCATTCACGTTCAGCTCTACCAGTTGTAAGGTCCTGCCGGTTCCTAGAGATCATCTCATATCGCGATTGGAAGAGGAATCTCAAGTTGGATGGCTCTTTTTTGTTTACGCTAAACAAAGGAAAACGCATCGAATTGAGGGACTTCTGGTTCAGTTGTCGTACACGTGAACTGTTCCATCCGCTAGCGTCAATTTGCCTTGACCATTCAACGCTACATGGTTATTTTCCCACTGACCCACAAAACTCTCGCCATTTGTGAAGAACCCAGACCCTACACCATGACGTTTGCCATTCATCCACATTCCATCGTACAAGTCGCCACTAGCGTATTTGCAGATCCCTCTTCCGTGTGGTCGTCCACCAACACATTCACCAGTGAACTTGCTTCCGTCTGGAAATGTGATGGTCCACTCGCCATCTATGGGCTCGTCGCGACACCACTGGCCTTCCTTAATGACACCAGA
This sequence comes from Phytophthora colocasiae, assembly GCA_018806915.1. Lineage (NCBI taxonomy): Eukaryota > Oomycota > Peronosporomycetes > Peronosporales > Peronosporaceae > Phytophthora > Phytophthora colocasiae. The sequence continues at coordinate 1,192,893 of JAGKQI010000093.1, read as the reverse complement.
ACTTCCAATTGTAAGCACACCAGCTCCTTCGCGACTACCACGATGCCATTGGCCCACATAGCGATCACCCTCAGTTGTCGTAAAAGTGCCTTCACCATCCTGAACATCGTTTCTCCACTGTCCTGAATATATCGATCCATCGGCAAAGACCGCGTCACCTAAGCCTTCGCGGGAACCATCTCGCCACTCTCCAGAGTACTGTTCCGTTTGATGCTGGGTGGTAGAATCGGATTCTGTCTCTGTAATGGAGGAGACCAGCTTTCCGACGCCATGCTTCTTGCCTCTAACAAATTCACCTTCGTAGATGCTGCCTTCAGCGTCTGTATACTTTCCTATTCCGTGAAAGGAGTTTGCTCGCCACTGTCCGCTGTACGTCTCACGTCCGCCACTGATCACACAGTGACCGAATCCACAGCGTGTGTCATTTTCCCAAGCTCCGTCATATATGAAATCCTTGGAACCCGACGTCAGTATTCCAGTCCCATGGCGAGCATTGTGCATCCACTGCCCTTCGTAAGTGCTCCCCGTAGCACGCTCAGTGAAGATACCAAAACCATCTCGATGTCCGTCTTTGAATTCCCCTTCGTACACATCTCCATTTCGGTAAACATGTCGATGAGTACCGTCCATGGGATGTTCTCCACTATCTGCAACGGACGAACGCTTTGGCGAAGGTGGGGGAGAAGTCGACGACAGTGAAACGTCCACAAGAGGAGATCGTATAGCCTTCACAAAAATACTGTGTTGCCACTCACCCTCAAGAATCGTTCCGTCCGGGTTCACACAAATCCCACGCCCTTCACGAAGACCATCTGCCCACTCTCCAGTGTATACAGCACCGTTGGCAAATTTGCACGTCCCTTTACCCCACGGCTTCTTATGACGACAGGCACCAGAATATTTGTCGCCGTTGGCAAATGTAATCAGCCAGTCTCCATCACTGACCTCAACTCCGCGCTTCCAAGTCCCTTCACGAGTCGTTCCAGAGGCTTTGGAAAAGAAAATGCCTTGACCGTGACGCAAACCTTGCCACCACTGGCCTTCATATTTGTCTCCTGATGCCAGAATAAGGACTCCATTTCCATGTCGTCGTCCATCATAAAAAGCGCCAGAGTACTCAGAGCCATTGACATACTTGCAAGAACCGATCCCGTGGAATTTTCCTTCTACCCATTCACCAACATACTCCACCACCACCCCTGTTTCACCAGGTTTCATCTTCGCACGATTCACGACTGCTAGCTTGCCAACTCCGTGCCTTATGCCATCACACCACTCTCCATCGTATATGTCACCTTCCTCATTAACGTACACGCCCCGTCCGTGAAAACGATTAGCTCTCCACTGACCCGTGTAACTTTCTCCTCCACGTGTACCTCCACCTCCTCGTCGAGTACTATGTCCATGTCCACAGCGCATATTATGTTTCCATTCGCCATCGTAGATATACCCACCACTTGCTTTTGAAGTCAGCATCCCTTTTCCATGACGCTCATCATTAAGCCAACCACCATCGTACTGATTGCCTGTTGCTCGCTCCACGTACACACCGAATCCTTCACGCTTGCCTTCAAAGAAGTCACCCTCGTATTCATCACCATTTGAGTAAGTGTACGCTGCGTGGCCTTCACGGGGAGGTGGTCTTCGTGTTCGAGTCGGCACACTTGATTCACTTGTATTTCGACGTTGGCGTAGCTCACGTTCCAGCCAATTTGCGTAGTTGCTAGTAGACTGCCACGAAAGAGTCCAACTCCACCCGTAGTCTGAGCAAAAGGCCGATCGAGGGTTAGGAGGCTCCTTATCCTCATCTGTCTGAACCAAGCTACTAAGGACTGGTCCTGCTATTTCCTCAACCATCGAGAGGAGCGACACCGGAAACAAGTCGGCAATTCCAGAATTTACTTCCACAGAATTACCATTTTCTTCTTCGTTCTCCGCGTGAAGACTGGCAATCACTTCAGCTTCTAGTAGCTCTTCAAAGTACAAATGACACTGGGTCAACACCCACTCATTATCACGGGTTCGCTGACCTGCAATTTGCATGTGCATCGGAGCTACTGGGTTCGTAAAGCGCCGTTTCAGATCATCAGCCAATTCCAGTGATTTCGTACCGAGCGCAAATGCACGTTCGCTCGTGGCTGTCGGGTGAGCTGTGACATCGCCAGCATCCAGATCCAACACAATGTCAAACTGTGCGTTCTCAGCCTTCACCAACAGCAAGTTGCTTGTCCCGAGCAAGCATCCTCCATTACCACTAAAAACCTTATTCCCTGATTCCAAGTCACAGCACGGCTGCACAGTAAAAGCGCCACCGTGTTCTTGCAGCAGTGAATAAGCCAATTGTATCGGTAGCATCGCTAATAACGCCACCACAGCAGCTGACGCCGCGCTAGCACTAGCTGAATAACAGATTATTCTCCCTTGCAACAACAATGCATGCAGTGTGGCTACCACATCGCTTCCTCCGAGGCGTCGAATCATCGCTGCGTTCGGGAGAAGTCCATTCAACAGCTTCCGTTCCTTCCCAAGTGTTTTATAAAACTTCTCCATCTCTTCGAAAGTTCCTTTCACGTCCCCACCAAAAATGCTGCCCGCCAGCACTCGCAATTGATTTCTTAACCCTCCCAAAACTGTGAAACGCTCAGACTTGTTAGGAGTCATTAGTAGCATCAAGAACCTGTCATCCTCCTTCTTCTTCTTCTTCTTCTTTGGCTCAGGGAAGGCGATCCCTACCACAGTCCGTCTCTTGGAGTCTTCACCTTTTACAAAACAAAAGAAAATCCCTGTAGATTTTGGCTCAGAATCAGACGCCTGCATCTCCCGACTGAAGAGCTCCTCGTCCTCCTCTTCGTCTCTTGAGACCTCGTCTAAGCCTTCATCAACGTCATCTTCGAATCCAAAGCTTAGTTTACTGCCGTTTAAACCCACAGAACTTGTAAGTGATGATGCCAACAGGCAACCGCAGCTTATTAGTTGTTGTTCCGTTAGTATCGAGGCTTCAGAGTCCAATGGGGGCACAGAATACTCTACAACAGGTGCTTGAGCCGCATTTTCGACGCCTACAGAGTGAGATTTCGTCGTAGATTGAGCACAGACACGAACAACACATAGAGAAAGGCCTTGAGGAAGCCAAGTCGCCGTGAGAGAGCTGCTGGACCGAGTAGGAAGCCGGGAGTGAAGGCTAACCGCCTCCTTATCCTCGATCATATTTTCGTGGTAATTTTGTGATATAGTCCTGATAGGTACAGATTTTGCGTTTTGTGCACTTCAACTTACCTTTTTTAGTCCGGAAAAGGCAACTTCCAGGAGCTATTGAAGCGGAAGGTGCCCATGGAGGAGATATCGCTACAGGACAAAGACGATTTGTCTTTCGAGATGTTCAATTGCAGCAGCGACTTCAGTCAAAACTGCTATGCGTCCATGCACACTCCTCCACTGCCTCGAAGTGCTGATACCAGCAACTGGACTTTGCCATCGTCTCTGCGTCACACTGCAGTTCTTGGCGAGCAGAAGGCCACGATGCCGCTATTGATACGTGTCCGTGATGTTCGGTTGTTAGCTGGAGCTGCTGTGTTCGTTGCAGTGCTGCTTCTGCTGGTTGGGATCTTCTCGGAAGGAGTTCCGGTCGGTTCTCGAGATTCAGTAGCTTCTTTGGATGAGCTGAACGAGTATAACTTTTACTCCGGTACGGCTGCGGCTATGCTGGCTAAACCGTTTGAGATGGCTTTAGCGTTTTTCGTGCCGGTGTTGAGCCTGGTGCTTTCTCCGCAGAACAGTCTGCAGAATGAGTCGGTGGGTTGGAGAGCTCTACAGTTCTTCGCTCAAGGAGCTCTTACAGCATTGCTCACTGGTGCGTTTAGTACCCTCAACGTACAGCAACTGGATCCAGAGTTAGTACCTGTGATAGTCACCTCAGACTTGTCGTCGGCTTCTTCGTCAGGATCCACTGTAACTAGCAGTGACTTGGCGTTCTTGACACACCCTACAGCGGACACATTGCTACGTACTGCAATTCTCCCGGTGTACGTCAAGACGACTGAGAGCGCGTGTCAAGGTCGTGGTGGGTGGCCGAACATTGCCACGACTTACGCATTCTTCGCAAACGACTGGCTCATTGATCTGCTACCGGATGCCCGCGAAACGGAGTTCTCTTTACACGCAACCATCGGTGAAGCAGGCAGCAGGAACGGGATTGTGGTTGAAGGATTCAATGCGACTCTGTCGGCTAACCTGTTGCTCTACGCGATGTTCTTCTCGCAGACGCTGTTAGCTTGGGAGGGACTTTCATACCTGGAGAACAGCTCATTGTCTCGATTCCAGGAAGAGCTCACGTCGTGGCGAGAACGTGGAAACTCCACTACCCAGATCGAGTTTCAAGTGGCAGCAAGCACCATGCTCCGACAGACTCTCAACGACCAGTCCTCGCGTCTTGGCCTGGCTTTTGACACCAACGCAACGTCTTTCAACGCATCACGAGTGACGTTGTCGCCAGACATTGCATTCGATGCCGTCACGATTGAGATCGCATTTGACGAGCACGCAATAGCCAGCAAAGGATCAGCCAGTGCCACAGCGGCATCTGCTTCTACGTCTGCCTCAAGCTCGAACTCATCTCTCGTCTACAGTCTCAGCTCCACTACAGGCTGTGGTGAGACAGCGTGTTTGATACCGCCACCTGGAAATTCATTCGCGGCAACAGCAACCCTCGGCGATACCACCTATACGCAGTGGAATGTGGAGCCCCAGATTCAGGCCTTTGCAGCTTGTGTGTTCGAAGATAATACCGAGTATTTGACAGAAGACTACCTGCACGGGGCTGGCTGCACGCGTCGATCCACTACGTCACTGCTAGTCTACAGTTTTGGTCGACGGGTGGTTGCAGACGATGTGACTGTCGAAGCAAGCACTTCAACCAATTCCTCGCGCATTGTAAAGGTGACGAATATGCAGCGATTCCACACAATTACCCTGGGACGGCTGTCGTGGCGCACGACAGATCTGTCCAGGGTCTTCAATGCTGCCTGTGGGGTAGAAAACTCCAGCGCCTGCATGGGGCTCAGCTTCCTCCTTGACAATGCTTCGTCGAAGCAACACCTTGTGGTTGGAGAAAGTCACCTCCCTGTTGACGTTCTTGGCGAGTTCGACGGTCTCTACTCGCGATGGACCCCGTTGGCAATGGTAACCACGCCAAACGACATGCAAGGGGATCTACTGTTCCAACGCAATACTCGTAGTCACAGCGGAGACCTTGACGGTCAATGTTCCACCAGTGTGGATGTGTTTGCGACGCAAGTTGAACAGAACCACTGGTACATGAATTTCGGTCTGCAGGAGTCCTACACAGCGGCACTTTTCCTGCTTTTCCAGAACGCGGTCGTACGGGAAGAGCGACAGAGTGTGGACGGATCTCGAACGCTCAACTTCGCTGGAAGCAGCACGCACGTTACTCTGGAAGCGCAGATCCCTCTTCCGTCGGCTCTGATTTCAATCGCTGGAAGCGCTTTCGTGCTTATAGGTGCACTTTGCATTGTAATTGCAGGTCGCCGTACAAAAGGCGTCATTCAGCGCGATCTAGGCGTGGAAGACATCGCCAAAGTGCTGCTTGTGGATCAACGATTTCCAAGACTCTTTCTAGACTGCACACTGGATGACCCGAGCGATCGAATGCGTCGTCCACTCCACACGTTCCACATCAGTGCGCTCGTCCTGCAGCAAGAGGAACCGCCGAACAACTACAACAGCAACGATACCAGCATCTTCATCCAGTACCCGCCTCCTGTATAACTGAACAGGCTTGAATGCCTAAGAAAACTGTAGGATAAGATTATCGCCAAAAGTGCTTAAAATAGCTTACTATAATAGTTGACGCACTTGACAAGCATCGCGTTGCTTGAATTGATTGCGGACACCTTGTCGACACAACGAGCAGGGAGCAAATCTTGGTCAGTGACAGCAGCCGTTGCTTTGAGTCAATTCAGTGGCACTCGCCCATCGTCTACACGCAGAGGCCGACGCTAACGGCATCGACCTCTTCGCGGTAGCTAAACGCAACAAACTTTATCCTTAGTAACCATGGGCAATAAGACATCAAGCACCAACCCATCAGCACCACCAGAGAGCTCTACTGTAAAGGCAAGTTGCCAGTCAAAAAAGTATCGAACAAAATAGCGTCACGCATACAATCGTCAAGTGAAACAACTGGCCCGAATTCGTACTTAGTCGCATTACGCATTCCCGACACCTTTCCCGCACTCAGGACAGTAGAGAATAGGCCAGGCGCAGCACCCGACACCTTCCGCCTTCGCCTTGCTGCCATGTCCAGCAGTGGCGACGGCATCACGACTGAGGACTATGGCAATGTGGCGCTCTTGTACGCGAAGCTGGTGGCGCAGGTCTTCTCCACGGCGATGAGCGCGTTCGTAGGTTCGCGTCACATTCTGCAGGTTGTGGCGTTAAAGAAGGAAGAACACGCCCGTAGGCAACTGCAGACGCCCATGCTGGCTGCTGCTGATCATCGAAGACGCTATACTGCCCGCAGCTGCGAAGCCAACGTGCCTACGCCCCCAGCGCTGCTGAATTTGTCGGACGGCATCCCCACCACCAGTCAACAGAGCGGCCAGACGACGGGAACGCACAGTAATTCTTCAGACGATTACAGACGCAACCGCCACGCTTCATTCCTAGTGAGAGAGAGGGAGAACGCTCTGTATGCTCCAGTGGGGGGACCGGACTTGACCACGAACGAGAGTGACGACGACCGGCCCAGAGTCTCCGTGGCGTCCAGGATTCTACGCGTGATGTGTCTCACAGACTTTGTCTTCTCTTTATCTGGAGCAGTAGTCACGGCAGTGGAGCTGTGGGCTCCGAGGACGGCGAACAGCTTCCAGTTGGTCTTTTGGGCACAAGCACCACATTGGTGCTCACAGGTTGCTAGTTTCTGCTGGGTCGCGACGTTGGCCCTGTATATTGCCAAGCACAGGAACCGAGCAAGTTTCGATGTGGCTATTGCACATGCGATTATCTGGATGGTTGTAGTATTTTACTGGGTTTTGGAACTGTATTCAAGCTACTATGGAACGAAGGGGTTTGTGAACGCTGCCAAGATCATCTGGAAGGTCATGGCTGTTGGATGTTTCCTGATCATTACATTCTGCTGGTTGAATTTCGCGAGACGGTGGAGAAGACAGGAGCGAAGGAAAGGAGCCTATGTCGTGTCCAAGTTGGCGTCCTACACGATCGCGTTCTTCATTTTTGTTGGCCCTATCTGTGTTACAGATCTGGCCCTTGGACTTCACAGCTCTGGAGAAGTGATGGACACATGTTCAGTTATTCTAGCTATGTGGCCGTTCGTCAATGCGGTCATTTACCTCACCAAGCCGACTCTGTGTCTGAAATTCTTCCAGGCAAAACCGACTCGAGGCCCTCGTGGGCAGTATGATTCAGCCGATGGACAGCACGCTACTGGACTCAACAGGCTAGGAAGCCGTCGATTTATGAGTGGAGGTGGCAATGGATCAGCAGGTACTGCAAACGGAATGGGAGGAGGGGCTTCAGGGGACACAAGCCAAAAACTGCTGATGTCGCCATCTCACCATGAGCTGAAGGGATTAGAGATCGGCGATAAGATTGGAGAAGGTGTGGCAGTTGTTTATCTTGGCAAGTGGAGAGGAGCTAACGTTGCAGTGAAGATGAAAGCAGTTCTAGCAGCACTGGAGAGTGCCGCTGACTTAGCCGAATTTCAGCATGCCTGTAACGTCGAGATTCAAGCCGAAGCTGAAGTCATGCGCGGTTTGTGCCACCCGAACATCGTACTATTCATGGAGGCTGGTTTCTACCGCGGATCGATCTGTATTGTTTCTGAGTACTGTGCTCGTGGATCTCTTCGTGACGTGTTGAAACAGCAGACACCGGACGTCAAGAATCTGAATTGGCCAACCAAGTTACGTCTCGCCCTCGGCATCTCCCACGGTATCCAGTACTTGCACAATGCCAATCCGCCCATGATCCATCGCGACTTGAAATCTCCAAATGTGCTGGTGGATGACTCATGGCACGCCAAAATCGCAGATTTCGGAACTCTTCGCTTTTCAGAGATTGTGTCGTCAGCAGCACAGCTTCAGTCTTCTCAGACCAAACCGCGGAGCTCTGCGAAGATCCCAGTGGTGGAGATGACAGGACTCGTGGGTACTACTCGATGGATGGCACCGGAAGTAATGCGGGGCGAACGCATTTACACCAGTAAAGTGGATATCTACAGTCTCGCACTCATATTGTGGGAGCTCATTGAAGGAAAGCTGCCGTTCGAGAACACACGCTGGAATCACGAAGTGGAGGATTTCGTGCTTAAGGGCGTTCGTCCGAATATTCGGGCAGATTTGTGCCCACTACGTTGGAAGTTACTGATTGTAACCTGCTGGGCTGCGGACCCGCGAGAACGTCCGACTATCCAGCAAGTTATCAACAGTCTTCAGCGAATTGGACGCGAGGAAGTATGGGATCCGACAGGTCCTCGATTTACAGGCGTTAGTCAGCTGGGCACGTCAATGTCTTCTTCGATGTCGCAGTCCATTTCGTCCTCGTACCTCGAGTCGCCTACTTCTGCTGCACCTATTGGAGGATACAGCAGAAGCAACTTCAGTCGACCCCCTGCTGCTCTCGATGAGAACCACGCTAGTGAGTCAGATTCCGACGCTGAGAGCTTTGCAGAGGAGTTCTCGTACGTCCCAACACTTGAGTCTCTCGCTTCACCAGCCATTTTAGGCGCATCGGACGCTAGCTCGAAAAGTTCCAAGACGTCTCGTTCGAGGTCGCGTCATGGCTCCATGGAGACTTCAGCTAGCAGTCGATTGAGTTGTGCGAGTACAACTAGTAGCACTGTAAGTATGGGCGTCAACGACAGTGGATACTTTGGCTCAAGCAGTCATTCTATCAACATCAACGACCCAAGCGCCAGCTCTCTCAGTGTTGGCACCCTGCATGGCAGTACAAGCTCCTCCATTAGTGGTCGCTCGGTGGGAAGCTCTCGAACGCCCAAGATCAAGAAGAAGCGACCCGAGTGGCGACGCCGCACCGACACTATCCAGGAAACACAGCCTACAGATCTTATCAACGCGCCACCGCACACGTTTGTCGAGTCCTCGCCCAACGGGACCCCGTTCATCGTCAATATTTAACCATGCACATGCTGTGCCCGACCAACTGCGTACATGTTTTTCCCAGGGTATGTATGAGGTAACTAGCTCTTGCTTAGCAAGCAAAGCTCCGTGTTTGTTGCTGTTTTACAAGTACACTGCTTACTCCTTAATTGTTGGTATCTAGATCCGAAACTAATTACTCTTGCTAAATGTGTCCTTCATGATCGTTTGAAGACGATACGCAACAACCGGTGCCGATGGGCGAGCTGAGGGATCGAGGGCAACACATTCTCTACCCAACTTCGCCACTGAAGCCAAGCAACCTGGAGAAAACTCCACTTGCAATTTACCAAACATCACCTTCTTCAACACCTTCATTTCTGACCCCAACTCTGCTCGTGCATGGGCGTATGGCAGTGACTGTCGATCCAACTCCGACAGCACCACGCCGAAAGAGAAAATGTCAATCTTCTCATCGTATCGTTCACCCATCATAACTTCAGGGGCCATCCACAGCGGAGTCCCGACACCGGCAGTCATCGTATGATCTTCAAGTTCTCGTGAGAGACCAAAGTCGGCAAGTTTCGCATCCAAATTCTCGGTTAGAAGCACATTCTTGGATTTCAAATTGCGGTGTAGACGGACTGGATAAAATGAGTGGAGGTAAGTTAGCGCTTGAGCGACATGGAAGGCGATGCGCAGTTTGTCGTAATTTATTCCCTCGGGGTGTCCTTCAGAGTCGAGATGGTTCAGCATGGTACGTAGATCACCACCTTTCATCAGCTCGGTTAACACGCAGAGATCGGCGAGTGATGTCCACGACACGCCAACATACTGCACGATGTGAGGATGGTTAAGATCTGCCATCATTTTTACCTCCGCCAAGAAGACGTCTACCTTGTCTGGATCATTTCTCTTTTCCGGAGACATCGTCTTGATTGTTACAGGTTCTCGATTGTACGTCCCCCAGTAGATCTCTCCGTATGGGCTGTCGCTGAGAAGACCTCGAACTTTCACTTCGTGTCGAGGAACGCGAGAAGTTATTACTGAGCTCCTCACTAAAGAGACTTGGCTCTGGCTGCAGTGTCTCAACATTATCTTGGTTGGACCCCCCTATTCCAAAATCGACGACGTTTTTTATTGTTGCAGTGCTGTCTTCATCCACTATGTCACAAGCGTCAAATGGAGTACTATCTCTTCGTTCCTGATACCGTTCATGGCCCTCGGAAAATTCTGGCACCCCATACACTGATGGTAATAAAGACTCTTTGCTGCCAATTCGAGTCTCAGCCTGGACTACTGGATCCTTTTCCTTGTCGGCCGTCCTCGTCGATACCGGCACCAACACTCCACATGTAGAACAGAATCGTGCTCCTTCCGAAACATCATATCCACAGTTACAGCATACACTCGATAATATCATCACGGGCTCAACCACGACGGAAGTGGTCGAAGCTCCACACTCCGAACAGAATCGTGCTCTATCCGCAATTCCACATCCACACTCGCCACAAACGCTTTTCTTAGGTGCTTCTTCATTGCTGGCGAACTTCTTGAGTTTGAGAATCATATCTTGAAGTGGAATTCGCTTCTTCGGATCTACATCGGTCATCGACACAACTAGCTCCCACATTTCATCTGTCATCTCATCAGGTTGATCTGGAATCTCTCCATTCTTTAAGTTGTCACGAACGGAATCATCATCCAAAAAAGAGAACGGAGGCTCTCCAGTAGTAGCTTCAATCATGCACATTGCGAAGGAATACACGTCCGATAATCGGACGGTCCGATTCAAACGTTGGACGCTTTTTCAGACACTCTGGCGCTCGCCAACGTAGCCCTCCAGACTGAGACTCTCCAGAAGTCTTAGATAGTGTAGCACATGTCCGCAGAGCACTCAAACCGAAGTCAGACAACTTTGCCTGGCCATTAGACGCAACCAAAATGTTGTTGAGCTTCAAGTCGCCATGAACCACATCCATACTGTGAATATACTCTAACCCCAGAGTGGCTTCATACAGCAGTCGCCACATCTGACTGGAATTCTCCTCGGAGCGAGATAGGAAATCACTGAGGTCTCCGTTGGTCGCGTCTTCACAGACGATGAAAGGTGGAGAGCTGATATGAGAAGCTCCATACATCTTGATAACGTGAGGATGGTTTAACAGGTACCAGATATTGATTTCTCTCTCAATCTTCCGCTGTGCTCGCTCACTCACCACTTTATCCTCCACGTTGAAGCGCTTGACGACAACGGCCGTCCCCAATCCCCATGTGCCACGATACACCGAGCCATAAGAACCAACAGCAAAGGGTTCCGAATCCGTATCGACCTCATTCGACGGCAAAAACCATTGAGGCACTTTCCCCACAGTCGATTTCGAGGCCTGAACGACCGTTTTCAGCATCGCTTTCATTAACTGTATCATTTCCTTGTTCTGTCGGTCACAGCGTTGCTCCAGTTCAAATTTGAGATCAAGAATGGCTTCAGATTGAGCTCGGACACTTGGGACCTCACGAAGCACTAGTACACTGCTTCTAGTGCGACTTTCAAGGACTTCAGTCATCGCCTTTTGATCAGCTTCCCACTGTTGTTTCCAGTCCATCATTGATGCCACAGCGGCAAGGTTGAGGATCTTGAACAGCATCTCAATCTCTTCCTGAATGACGGCAAGCTCAATCATCATAGATCGATGTTTGATCAGTCTTTTGGCAATGTTTTGCTGCCGGTAGCGTTCGAGGTACAGGAAGTATCGAAGTACCACATCCGTGTACTTGTTAAGCTTGTCACTTGGTGGGAGGATTCTCTTCTCTTCCATTTTTTTAAGCTCCTCGAAAATAGTGTTTAGGCGGAAGTGAACTCGCCTGCAAGCGTCCTGACCTTCTTTCATATCACTACAGAGTAGTATAGTCTTGGACAGGACGTCAACTATTAGCCCCGATCCAGGTACAACGAGATCCACGACGGATACCATTCTTCCGCCAAAGGAGTCTAGATTTGACGGGGAGTGAGGGAAATCCACTGTGCCAATGGTCTGGCCAACAGACAGTGCTATAAACAATTCGCAGCGCATAGATACATTTGAATTGTTGCCAGAAGAAGAGCTACTCGCATGGGTACATTCGAATTGTTGTCAGAAAAGAGTTCTATTGTGCTGGACAGTATAGAGTACTCTTTGCACTCGCCCTACAAGGGGTTTGCCTGCCTTCTGGATGTAGTGTGAAGTACACTGGATAGTAGTTATTTCTTCTTCTTGTTCTTTTCGCCGCCGCTTTTCTTTTTGCCTTCAGCTTTCTGAGAGCGATTGAGTAGAGGAAAACGGTCTCCTGGAAGTGAGGCATCAACCAAGAAGGACTGGAGCTTCGCATTCTACTGTACCCTATAGACCGTGTTAATAAGCAACTTAGCACGTCAAAATTGAATTAGTTACCGGCGTTCTTCGTCAATATTTAACCATTCACTTGCTGTGCAGACCAGCTACACGTAGCACCTGTATGCAAGGTAAGAAAGGTCTTTTGCCTAACCAGCTAGCTCACCGTGCTTGTTGCTGTTTTACAAATACACTGCTTACTCGTAAATTGTTGGTATCGAGATCCGAAACTAATTGCTCTTGCCAAATGTGTCCTTCATGATCGTTTGTAGACGATACGCAACAATCGGTGCCGATGGCCGAGCTGAGGGATCGAGGGCAACACATTATCTACCCAACTTCGCCACTGAAGCTAGACAACCTGGAGAAAACTCCACTTGCAATTTACCAAACATCACCTTCTTCAACACCTTCATTTAATAAGACAGAAATCATTCCTTTAAAGGACAGGAAGCGAGAAAAAAAACAACGATGCTGGAAGGTCATCCGCCCTGAACCGGGAAGATCTGGCTAGTGGCTAGTACAAATGATTCGGCTTAAACAATTCACGCAAAAGATCATGAAGAAGAGTAAACTTGTTGGCTGTCATCCAGCGCTACATGTAGTCATTTCTTCTTCTTCTTACCACCACCTTTCTTACCTTTCTTTTTGCCTTCAGCTTTCTTTGAACGGTTGAGTAGTTGAAAAAGGTCTCCCGGAAGGGAGGCGTCAACCAAGAAGGACTGGAGCTTTGCGTTCTCCTGTAAAGTGAAGGCATTTTAGTAAGCAACCAAACGCATCAGCATAAAAAATGACTTTCAACTATACCGGAGCCAAAGCTGGTAAAAGGACATTCGCTCCTTCTGGTTCAATCAAGTTGAAGGTGAAATCGACATGTGCTAGAGCTTTGCTTCGAATCAGTGCATCGCGAAAGGCAGCAAGTGCCTCGATGTTCTGTAGTGACAAAAAAAAAAACACTATCGTTAGAAGACCCCAGTTCACTCCATTATCCAGTAAACAAACCGCACATTTCGGATTCCGTTGTCCGATAAGTTGAGGGAAACGAGCCTCTGGGAACGCGCAAGTCCAAGTGAAAGGTGGTGAAGGCCCTCACCTTCAATGTTATTGCCATTCAGGGACAATACCTCGATCGCACATGTTGGTAAGCTTATTAGCTGTGCCAGCTTGATACAGCCGCCCGACCCAACACCACAATAGTCGAGGTGAAGTTGCTGGAACACATGGGTATCAGCGAATTTGTTGAGCAGGTTAAAACTCCCGACAAACCTTTAGAGCCGTGTTACTGAAGAGTGAGTCGACCAGCACATTTACGCCCGCATCACCAATCTGAGTGTTGTAGTCCAGATTGAGTGTGAGCAGTCCAGGGGCTTTCTGAAGTGATAAAATATCACCAAGGGCCTTGCATCCTCCCTCTCCAATCTCGCAGTCCAGTAGCTCTAGATATGCGATATTGACACCCGACGTAGCTTGTAGTAGACTTGTCTAGCAGCAACGAGAAGTCAGTTGAGTGAACTATACACAATCATCTTTGTAGACGTACAATTGCAGCTGTGCCTTCGTTCCCGATTTCCTGTTTCCAGATACGAATGTACCGCAACTGAGTGTATGGACCATTGGTGAACCCTGGACCAATGCCGTAAAGATACCGTCAAGGAGAACAATGAACTAACTACCAAGAAAAATATGTATGTGTATCAAGTTGTAAGGATATCATAATGGCCAATGCAAGCGCATGAACGCCGCCTGGACCGAGAGCTCCCACACCTTCACCTTCGAGGATAAACTGTAAAATGACAACTCGTAAGACAGATACATGTTCACTAAACTATGGCAATTGATCGGCTCTTGCATTCACTAGATCTCCGTCTTCTTCCTTTCCTCGAAACAGTTCATTAACGTGTGGATTCACTGAGACGCCAATAGCTCTGGAAAAGTTTTCAAGTTAGTGCGATACAGCCGATTCAAATTCCAAGTTCCTTCTTACTTGCATGCTTTGCCATAGTTTGCTGCTACGATCTGTCGTGTCACCAAATTCTCATCCACGACCGCTGCCTTGGGCTTCGGCTTGGCCTTCTTGCTCATTGCTTCGAAGCGACGCCCAGTGTTTAAACTAAAGTTCAAAGCGATTTTCGTAGCAATTTTCGAGAAACTTAGGATAGCAGATCACTCGGATCATGACGTTACTCATTTTCCACGTGATGTAAAGAAACCATACGAGTCCATTCTTACAATTCTAGTTTGAATGGACTCATGTAGTGACACTCGCCAAACCAACTCTGACTCGCATGAATTTCAAAATATTAGATGCTACAGTTCACATCAACCTCTAGTTCTACCAGAATAGTTAAAATGAAAGCATCCATCAATACGAGATTACTATATTTAACAGGTTCTCTAGTTTATATCCCCGGTTTAGTTGAAGCTTTTGATTCCATAAACGCAATACCTCAGTCGTCGTCCCCGCCCTTATGCCGCCAGCGTTCGTGGACGCCCCAGGCGACGCCTGGACGCCGGAGAAGCCCGTGATCATCGCTGCCAATCGCCTGCCTGTGCGTTTGTTCAAATGCGACGCGAAATGGTGCGTGGAATGGGCTGGAGACCGCATGATTGAGTCCCAAAACACTCTGTCCCATTACGAGATCTCGGAACGAGCCACCATTAAGTTTGTAGGACGTGTGGCTGAAATTGACGTCCCATTGGAAGAAAGACAGGAAGTGGAGCTGCTACTGCAAGATATGAACTGCTATCCGGTCTTTGTAGAAGCTGAAGAGGCGAAACTTTACTATGAAGATTACTGTAAACAGACGCTTTGGCCTACGTTCCATAACGTAGTGGATGTCTACAGTCCAGTGGATGTAGTACTGGATGTCGAGGCTCAACATGAAGTAACTCCAGCTGCTCAGTTATGGAATCCTGGATGGCAGAAAGTTGCCTGGCACGCTTATGCCAATGTGAACCAGTTGTTCGCACACAAAATCTGTGAGCTTTACGAACAAGGAGACGTTGTGTGGGTTCAGGACTACCATTTGCTGCTGACACCCAGCTACATTGTCAGGAAGCTGAGAGCTGCCAATGTAGGACTGTTCCTGCATGTTCCGTTCCCGTCGTCGGAGGTTTTTAGAACCTTGTCTATGAGGAAGGAACTGCTACGAGGAATGCTGAATGCCGACCATATTGGCTTCCACTTGTTTGAGTATGCCCGACACTTCATGTCGGCGTGTCGACGGATATTGGGATTGAGTTATGAGCCCATTTTGAGAGGACAGTTGGGCATTGACTATGGAGGTCGACGAGTGGCTGTTACGTGCAGTCACATGGCTATTGATGCACAGAGGATTGAAGAAACGTTGGTAAGTGAAGATGTACGGGAGTTGGTCGTTGAATTGCGCCAGAAGTATCAAGGAAAGAAGATTTTTGCTGGCTGCGATACGATCGAGAGATTGAAAGGAATTCCGTCCAAGATGCTGGCGTTTGACGGATTCCTCTCGAGATGTCCAGACTTCATTGGCAAAGCGGTGCTGGTGCAGAAAGGAATTCATAGGCGCGGACGAGTGACGGATTATATGCAGAGCAAAAAAGAGATCGAGTTGGCTATTCAAGCCATCAATAACAAATATCGTGACGTAGCGAAGGGAGATGTGGTGGACTACGAAGAAGTGGATGAATTTCCATACAAAGAACGTGTTGCGCTGTGGCGTGTAGCTGATGTGCAGATCACGACTGTGCTGCGAGACGGATTGAACACCACTCCGTTCGAGTACATTGCCACACACAAGTACGTTGTCTCCATGATGTTGTGTATTATTTCGTCTAATAATTTTGCGTACATTTCACTTGTGTAGAACGTCGCCAGGTGTTCTGATCATCAGTGAGTTTTCTGGAAGTAGCCGTTTACTAAGTGGTGCCTTGACGGTAAATCCCTGGGAGCTCGACCAAGTGATCGATGCCCTTCGAGATGCTGTGTACATGCCAGCAAATGAGCGGGAGCATCGACGCAATTGCGACTTCCAGTTCGTATCAGCTAACCCGCCACGGCGCTGGGCCAGGTGCGTACTCACGGACATCGTAAATGCACGGAAGAAGGAGGAGTCTTTCATGTACATGGGTACGGGCTTTGGCTTGGATTTTCGTCTGATGGAAGTCAGTGCTCAGTTCCGGGTAAGTGCTGCATCATTAGTGAAGAGGAGCTACTGTTCTTCTGATCCGATTCGCTCTGTTTGATTCAGAAATTGACGGACCAAGAAGTTGCACCAGGATATCGTACCAGCACGAACCGCGCGATCTTTCTGGACTACTATCGAACACTGGCACCAGATGTGTCAAAGCTGATGGGTGTGCGATGGCCTGACGTACCGCTAAGTGCGTTGGCCACCCTTGAGCAATTGTGCAAGGATCCTCGCAATACAGTGTTCATTGTAAGTGGCTGCAATTGCGACCTCCTCACGCAGAAGTTTGGAGGAGTACCAGGCTTAGGACTTGTGGCTGAACATGGGTACTTTATCCGACGAGCGGTACTGGGCAATGACGCTCGAATTGGGCGTCCCTGGGAACGGCATGGCGATACCTTGCAGACGGAAGGTGGCCATCAGCAATGGCGCGTGAAAGCAGAGAAAATCATTGAGCTTTACGTTGATCGCACGAACGGTTCCACGCTGGAGCTACGAAGAAGCGCTGTGTTGTTCCGTTATGGCAAATCCGATTTCGACTTTGGAGCATTGCAGGCGGCCGAACTGAAAGAGCATCTGGAAGGCGTCTTTGAGGTGCGTGAGCCACATTACTGTCTGCATAATATCGGATGTTTATCTAACGTGCGCTGAATTTTGGTTAGGGCTGGCCTTTGAACATTATTCAAGGAAAAGATTACATCGAAGTGCGTCCTGAGGGCGTTGGCAAGGGGAAAATTGTCAGTCACCTGCTGAACAAGATGCGCGTCGATGGAAACCCGGCCGATTTTGTTTTGTGCATTGGAGACGATGTGGCTGATGAGCTCATGTTCGATGAACTCAAGAAAATGGTTGCTCACCAAGAGATACCCAAAGGTAAGGTTTGAATTGATTGTGTTGCTGGTTATATGCCCAATTACCAACAATTACCCTGTTATTGGTAGACAAAGTCTTTACGTGCACTGTGGGGCAAAAACCATCCAAGGCCGAATTCTTTGTTGATAACTATACTGACGTGATTGCACTGTTGAAGTCACTGAAGGTGGTTGCTACAAAGGTAATTAACGAATCGAAGCGGGACTTACAGTCTGCTTATTTTTTTTCACCCTTTGTGCCCTTGTTGTACAGTCAAACCGTAATTATTCCCTGTCGGACATGCAGTCTTTCGTGCGGGACACACGCCCGTTCCTCTCATCCTCGTCTCATGGAAACACTGGAGTTTCAAGGAGTGCGACATCGGATACAGTGATGCGGAAATCTGCTAGCCGCCATGGACTCTACAACCACCTGTAAGTGATGCAAACCTTGCTTGAAGGCTGTAACAGGAGCTCATTATTCCTCACTGTTGACTTGTAGAACTCCTGTCATTGAGGACCAGATCGTGCCTACCGATGGGGGCGGTCACAGTGGCATTCGGGATCCTGTTCCAAACCGCCGCAAGAGCAGAAACAAATGGTTGAACAGACTGCAACAACTAGGTGTTGTCGCTATTCTCTTCGGAATTCTTCGCTGGCGGAGTGGGGTGAAAAATCCTCACGAAAAGAAGCTGCTGATGTATCTGGTGGCATCACTGGGGATTGCGTGGTCTATCCAACGCGTGCGTTCCAAATCTCGCAAGTAAAACTCTTCCCATTGACAGCAGACAAGGTATTGATGCTCGAATGGAAGTGAATTGTTATATTACCGTCTCGTGTTAACCTTGGACAGAACCGACAGTACTTACTCGCTAAACGCTGATACCGTTCTCAGCTCCCCACTTCTTCATGATGCGCACAATATACTCGACTTGCGGATTGTTATTCGCCTTGAGGATACTCAACACTTCCTCTAGTTCAACTCGAGTTGCCTTCCCCGCGACAGCACGCTGGAAAACACCCACACAGGCCCCACGTTTCCCTTCCCAGTACTCGGGATCTGGGTCGAGTCGCTCGAGAATATCGAAAGCCTTGGCTGCATAGAGGAATTCGCCCATTTTGTAGCAGTCGTGCGCGATCAGCTGTAGCAGGTTGAAAGAATCGTCCGAGTTGTCGAGTTTGAGATACAGATCCCAAGCTGCGGACGGGTTGTGATTCAGGATGTAGCACCTGGTCAACCAGCTCACGTAGCAGTAGTCGTGACGGTAGTCTTCCTGTTGCACACGTAACAGAGTCTCCAGAGCTTCTTGATGCGATCCAGTGTTGCAGAGTGCGATGCCGAAGTTCCAATTAAAGTCGTCCTCGTTGTACAGGTACTGCTTGATAGAGTTGAGGTAGATATTAACGTCCTCGAATTGCTTGAGCAGGTAGAAGCACGAAGCCATGCACTGGCGTCCAGGAATCGTATCACACTCTGTTGGGGATGAACCTACAAGCTGAAAGTACTGCTGGGCGGTCTTGACGTGCTGGCGGGACGACGTGGACTGTCCAAGTGTAGCGTGCACGACACCCTTGAGGATATACTCTTGCGGTGTAGATGGCTCTACGTCTTTGATGAGATCATAGGCTTCTTGAAGCTTGTCGTGTTTGAGGTAGTACACCACCAGGTTGAGTCTCGCTTCTGGTAAAGCGTCTACAAACTGAGGCAGCACTCTCAATGCGTTCTGTCCGTCTTCAAATACCACCATATTGTGGCTCACAAGGTCGTTCTGTTCGATGTTGTATCCTCGATCGGTAAGTGTCTTGATCTCATCCTTGGCAGCAGCTCCATTGTAGAGTTTGAACTGATTGCACGCCTTGACGTTTACAGCCACAACACTGTCCGGAAAAGCCTGAAGATAAGCCTGCATGATCTCCAGCGACACGTCGTAGTAGTCCAGTTTGTAGTAGCACATAGCTACATACACATTGAGAGCGATATCATCTCGGTTCTCCAGTAGAAGTCGCTTGTAGATGTCCGTCGCTTCTTGGAAATGGTTCCGGAAGTAGTGAATCGCTGCCAATGACAGTTGATCTTCCTTCGAGTCAGTAAGTTGCTGATGATACACGAGTAGTTTATCCTCATCCCCTACTTTATGAGCACAATGGAAGAGCAGTCGGTTCTGTAGTTGTCCTGCTGGTCCTTTTTCAGCTTCTTTGGCTGCCTCCTTGTACATCTGCAAGTAGAACAGACAACAACCCTTGTACAGGTAAACCTCGGGTGTATCGTCTACGTCTCTCAGTTGAGCATAAGCATCTAAAGATCTCTGATAATTGCCAAGATGGAAAGACGCGTAGGCGAGCCACATCAATGTCTTGCGCTTCTCCTCCGCCTTAGCAGGACCAGTGACAGTTGACGCGTCATCGCTCTTGAGATTAAACTCGAGGATGGCTGCAGCACCCGTGAAGTCCCTCTTGGCTACACATTCCTCCACTGTGGGGCCTTTCTTGGTCTTCACACGCGCGATCTCCTGCGCCTTAGCGCGTTGTGTCTGCTTGGGTTTGGCCACATACATGGCTAATGGTTATGCGTCTCTTCAAGATCGCAAATGTAGCCATATGACTATAGTCACAAACTATTTTTCCTAAAAAAAAAATATAGTTTTACAATTTGTACCTATTCTACCACCAACTAGTGTGTAACCCCCTTGCTTATTCATTCGTGGAGAGGATTCCGCATTTGAATATGGGGCGACACGAGGAAGAGGTGGATTTAGGACGTCGCCACGAGCGCCACAAGGCGTCTCCGAGCCCGAAAAACGACGAGGAGACAGAAGAAGCTATCAGAAACAAGCTACGTGAATCTGGATGGAAGAAACGTCGTACAGAGAGCGAGAGCGCGGTTGACGCGGAGGCCTCCAAGGACCAGGACAAATCGCAAAATCGAACGGAAAAGGGGTCACCACGTCCCGCAGACAGCCGTAGAAGCTCCAGAATGTCAAGGAGTTCCAGACGCTCGCGCTCGCCGAGGAGGCGCGACCGGGAACACCGTAGTTCGCGCAGGAAGTCGTCCGGAAGCAGACGCAGATCTCCGTCGCGGTCCCGTTCACCTTCGCGTTCGCGCTCTAGGACGCGCTCACGGTCTCCAGGTCGACGTCGACGTCGTCACTCGACATCGTCGAGGAAACGCCGCTCTTCTTCTAGGAGCAGAGATGGGCGGGACGCTAAGAGATCGAAAAGGTCGAGTAGATCTAGATCTCCTAAGAAGGAGAAGGAAGAAGAGAAGAAAAAAGCGAAGGATGAGGGGGAAACTGATTCGGAGAAAGAACAGGTTGTTAAAGAAAAGGAGAATGGAGAGAAACAAGAGACAACGGAGAAGAAGGAGGAACGTCCACGACAATCAAGCTCCAGGAAGAGTCGACGCTCACGCTCAGGATCTCCACGATCTCCGTCGAGGTCCTCAAGACGTCGACGTCACCGACGCAGCTCATATTCACGGTCGCGTTCGCCATCACGCAGTCGTCGCTCGAGACGTGGTGCATCGCGTTCGCGCTCTCGTGGTCGGGACAGGGATCGTCGCAGTCGTCGTCGACGTAGCTACAGTCGCAGTCGCAGTCACAGCCCAAGTTACAGAAGTCGTCGTCGACATGATCGCTCTAGTTCACGTGACCGACCTCGTCGTGACGCTAAGAGCTCGCCCGATCCCAACCAACAGCCACCTGCGGACGATGAAGCTCCTACTGCTGCTGCTGGATCAGCTCCTGCTGCTGCCCCAAGTGGCGTGAACCCGACGATTACGCAGCTGATGGCCCAGTACCCTACGATGAGTCTTCAGGACATTATTGCTAAGATGCAGGCTTCGAACGTGACGATGGCAGCTGCAGTGGCTCAGAAACCGGCACGTGAGCTGTATGTGGGTAACTTGCCTCCTAACGTAACGGGGCCGCAGCTCCAAGAGTTCCTGAGCACTATTATCCAACAGGTGGGACTTACGACGCAGGCTGGAAACCCGATTATCAACACTTGGATCTCTACAGATGGTCACTTCGCTTTTTGCGAGATGCGATCCGTTGAGGAATGCAATTTGGCGCTACTGCTAAACCAGCTCTCACTTCTCGGACAGCCACTGAAGTTTGGTCGACCTCGCAGCTTCATGGGACCCCCTCAGCCAATGCCTCACGTGTCAGCTCGTGCGCAGACCGCTCTTACGAACCTGGGTTGCACACCGAACCCGGCCTGGTTCGCGCAGCCCAATATCGGTGATGTCACCGCCACAGCGCCGACCACCTTGGAGGAAGCCACTTTATCTGCTGTTGCTGCTGCCCAGCCAGCGGCTACTACAAATGTGTCTGGTTCGGACCACCACAGTCTTATCATGTCGAACATTCCGGTTGTGCTGACAGAGGACCAAGTGAAGGAGCTGGTGGAGCCTTTTGGAGCGCTGAAAAGCTTCACGTTGGTCAAGGATACTGCTACTGGTGCATCAATGGGAAGTGCTTTGTTTGAGTACGAGGATGGCGACGTCGCTTCGCAAGCACTGGAAGGTTTGAACGGACTAAGCATCGGTGGCATTCTGTTGTCAGTTCAGCGCCAGCCTCCCAGTGCTGGAGCTACTTTGGGGGTTGCTGCCAATACGGAAGACCAACCCAGTCCTGTTTTGAAAATGGTAAGCCCTACGCTTTATGGCTCGAAAGGTTGGATGGGCCATACTAATGTCATGTGTTAATATGTGTGCAGGCGAATATGGTTTCAATTGATGAGCTAAGAGATGACGAAGAGTATGCTGATCTTGCTGAAGATGTAGAGGAAGAATGCAAGCGCTTCGGAGACGTGACTGGCCTGGAAATCCCACGTCCTAAGGTTCGTCTGGTTTTCTATAACATTGTAAAATCGGAGGAAACTAATCGGCATGTTGCTGCTTGTGAAATACTAGGATGGAGTGGACGTTCCTGGTCTAGGCTGCATCTACGTCCGTTTCGGACAGGAAGAAAATGCAATTTCAGCCTTAAAGGTATGTAAATCATCAAATGTTTTCTACATCAAGGGCATATTCTAACCGCATCGGTATTTGCAATATTCAGGCTTTGAATGGACGCAAGTTCGGCGGAAACATCGTTAAAGTGACCTATTTTCCCCTGGACAAATTCGAGAAGAGGGCTTTTTCTTAAGCGAACGGGTGACAAGGGAGCAGAAAGGGTCCGACTAGCGCACAGGTCTATTTCTTTTTTTTTTCTTTTCTGTATGAGCTCCAAGCGTTTGCGAGTTGGACTACGAACATTGCGGCTATATGCACGCAGGAAGGTTTGTACGGTGCCGTCTTCGGACGGAAGCATGCTAACCGAAACGTGCTGTCGCGATGTGTAGATCGAATCCAATGAACTTGGCCTTCAATGTTGTGTACCTGTGGGCTCCTCATGTCGGGAGCTGTGCCTAATGTGTGTTTTGTGTTCTTACTGATTTCATATTGTGCTAATGTAGACTTGCATCTAAAGCAACAAAGAAAACAGGGAACACGCCACGCAAGCCTGCGTTAGCCACGCCGACATGATCCGAAGACGCAATGTAAGCGCTGTCTCAAGCTTTGGACAACAAATGTACAAGTTTTATTGCTTCTGATATTTTTTTACGCAAGAGTCTGCCAGGTACGTGTAACACAGTAAGCGCGCGGGGGCGAGGAAGCGGAGGCCGGACTTGGACGGCGGAGCGAAGACCCAGGGAGGCGTGACCAGTTGATGGGCCACTGAGAGGTTGTTGGTAAATTGAAAAGTGAATTGAAATGAGGAAGGCTCTTACGGTCCTAAGCTAACTGGTGGCTCACAGAGCTCTCTCAAAAATCCAGTAGAATGTATCCTAGAGCCTATCTTTTCCTATCTTCTGATTTGGCTATCTACCAATGATTTTCCTATAAAATTCCACGTAGCAATGTTGACTTGACTCCTGGGCGTCCCATAATCAAGCTTCGAGAACCTTCTCGAATTTCAGCCAATGAGACTCTCTCAATGTCTCAGCTGAATGGCGTAAACCACAATGGCATAATACCAGAATCTAGTTTTAGCCAATCACAAAGTGGGTACATGTAGAGATATGTAGATTGCACTACAGTGCATCAACTTGCACTTCAATGCCGACGGAGGTGCTATCGACAGCATTCCGTCACATGACCTCCCCTTCGAGAAAGAGCCTCCCCTAGAAAGGATTCTCTCTCTTCTTGGACTTCCAATAGAGGTCGATGAGACCAGGATCTGTTTCAGATTCTCAACAGGTTCCCATGTGGCCTCCTTCTTGGTCTCGCCTAACCACTCAAACCTTGTACTGCGGCTCCTTGTACTTACGGTGGTTAATCACGGCTTCGACCAGTTGCCCTTCAGTTCCATCAGCTAACACAACCTTGTTCACCTTTTGCCTGCGCTTCGGGTCTTTGCGGTACGGCTTCAACAGTGATGTATGGAAAACTGGATGCAACTCTCAGGTTCTTCGATAATCCCAACTCATACGAGTCTCGAGATACCTTCTTCTGGACCGGGAATGGTCCAATGAACCTCAGAGCTAACTTCTTCGACTGTGCGTACCCCTTATGACGGATATCCAAATTCTTCCCATCTAGTAGCACCATGTCGCCAATTTTGAAGTCTTGGACAAGTCTGTTCCTGTCGTAATAATGCTTCATGCGCTCCTGTGCTTCACTCATACGGTCTTGCGCGACCTTGAGGAAGGCTTCCTGTCGGAGGTAGAAACTCTTTGCTGCTTTCTCAACTTCTTAAACTCCGGATCTGCCGCGATATCGTCGGGCATATATGGAATATATCCTAGATCCGCTTCAAATGGTGACATGCCAATCGTAGCATGCAATCGCCGATTATAGGCGAACTCTGCCAAATGAAGAAACTCATCCCAATCATTCTGGGCTGGTTGATAACACCTCGGAGATAATCTCCGATAAAACGGTTTGTACGTTCCGTTTGTCCATCCGTCTGCGGCCTAAATGCCGATGACAGGTTATGCTGCGTTCCCATAGCAGTGATAACAGCCTGCCAAAACTTAGACGTAAATTTGGAGTCACGATCAGACACAATCGTCTTCGGAAGGCCATGATCTCTTACATAACTCTTCATGAAAACATTCGCAATATCCTCTGCGCTGTCTGTCGTCTGCGTAGCAATAAACTTTGCACGCTTGGTCAATCGATCCACAATGACCATGATGGCATTCAAACCATCCTTGCTGGGAGGTAGAGACACAATGAAATCCATTGAAATGTCGACCCATCTACCTCGTGGTATCTCCAGCGGTTGAAGTAATCCGGGAGGCTTCACCTGCCTCGCTTTGTTGCGCTGACACATTTCACAAGTGCGTTCACATAGCGCTGATATACTTCATCATCTTCGGCCAATAGTACTTTCTCACGTACTGCGACATAGGTCTTGTAATACCCTGGGTGGCCTGCCGTAACTGCATCGTGGATTTCACAAATGACTCGATTCTTCAGATCTTCGTCATCGAATGTACAATCTAGGACTCTCATCTTCACGCGTCTGATAATACAGCACGCCATGATCTAGCGAGTAATGCGGAACCTTGTCTCCAAGCTGTAAGCTTCTTGACGTAAGTCCTTGCAAGTCCTTGTTCCACAGTACATCTTCACTGCGGATTGTGCCACGGTCATATTGTTCTCGACCATGGTAGCCACAATTTCACGGTTTGAGCCGTATCAAGAAGTTCCTTCAGGCTCACTTGCGCTGCCTTATGCTCGAACTCAGGATTTCTCGACATCGCATCTGCGACTACATTCGTCTCTCCTGGAATCCACTTGAACAGAGGCTGAAACTCCGCAAGTTCGTTGAACCACCGCGCAATGCGTCGATTCGTCGTCTTCTGCGTGAGAATCATCTCAATGCTCTTGTGATCTGTTTCCACCAGGAATGGCTTGTCGAGAAGATACACGCGCCATGTCTTCAACGCATGCATAATAGCGAGTAGTTCCTGTTCGCGAACTGGATAATTCAGTTCTGCTGGCTTCATCTTTCTGCCCATTATAGGCTATTGGATGTTCCAACCTCCCTCCTTTTGAAATAAGACTTCCCCAATTGCGAAATTTGAGGCGTCCATCCGAATTCCGAAAGGTTTGGAGAAATCAGGAAGACTGAGAACTGAGGTGATGACAAGCGCTTCTTAAGCTCGTCAAAACAGTGTAATTGGTTCTCATCGAGTTCGATAGCATCACGAGAACGTTTTCCCTTGATACATTCATGCAAAGGACCTGCAAACTGCGCGAAATCCTTGCAAAATCTCGAAACGTAAACCGTTGTCCCCAGGAAGCTCTCCATGTGCTTCTTGGTCTTGGGACTAACCACTCGGCGATAATCTTCACCTTATCTGAGTCCATACGAACGTTCTTGCGTCCGACAAAGTCGCCTAAGCATGGAATCTCATCCACGCAAAATTGGCATTTGGACAGTTTGATGTAGAGCTTCTGCTCTTCACATCGCTTCAATACCACTGTCAATGCTGCGATGTGGTCGTCCACATCTTCACCCTTCGTGTATACGTAGATATCATCGAAGTAAATCTTCGCCACATCACTCAAATCCATGAAAACCTTTTGCAGCAGTCGATTAAAGGTTCCTGGGCTACCACTGAGCCCCATGGGTGTGACGAGATATTCAAATAGACCATCTGGGGTTGAGAAAGCAGTGAAAGGTATATCTGCTTCTCGTAACTTCACTTGGTAATAACCCCAAAGTAAGTCCATGCACGAATACCAATAGCTACCAGCCATCGTATCAAAGGTATCTTCCTTGCGAGGCATAGAATAGCTGGTAAAATCGTCGCCAAGTTCAATAGAACGATAATCGTGCATAATACACCATCCGACTGGTTTCTTCACACAGAAAGTCGGTGCACAAAATGTGACGTACTCTCGGTCGAATGATGCCAGCCTGAACCATCTCTTTGGTCCATTCCTGAATCGTTTTTCTCTGATCAGGACTTTGGCGCCATTGTTTGACCGAAATCGGTTGAGTACCGGGTTTGAGCAAAATCTCGTGCTCAATTCCCTTCCCGTACTGGCGGTGTCTCATTCGGAAGTTCCGTACGGAAAACCGTATCCGCATACTTCAGTAGCGTCTCATACGCCGGATTATCCTTGAGAGCGTCCATCCTTGACTCTTGAAGCGTTCAGCCTTCTCCGAATCATGCGGATTGATGACAAACACTGCCTCAATATCCTTGTCCCTACGCAACATCTGCTGGAACTGTTTGGACGAAATAATCTTCGTTCGCCCAAACTGGCCGTTGTGGCCAACCATGCTGCCGATAGTAATTGAAAATCTCACGGGCCTGCGCAACTCTGGCGCGGCGTTGTCCTGCCACCCAACAGGGCTGGACGAGTCTTCGGCAGTCTCAACTTCACAGTCTGCGTGTTCTCCACCTTGATGCAGGTGCAATATGTCCAGTATTCCAGTCGATATCAGGGTTCTGCTCCCCGCAGCCACATCATGCCCAAAACAACATCCTTTCCTTCAGGAACAGGCATGACTTGGAATGTTCCTTGTCAAAGGAAACCCTGGTAACAACTGCAGAGACATCTCTACAGTCCGACGTGGACGATGCACAACTTGATCATAACCGAGATCAACTTGCATCATGTCACCTTCCGTGACATCCAACTCAAACTTCTTCACCAATTCCTCAGTAACGCCATTCAGGCTACTGCCGTTGTCGATGAATATCGAGACGGGCCTCTCTTAGTCATCCGTCTTGAATGCTCGAGCTTCAGCCTCTAGGATCGCATACACTGCGCCCTGCATGTACCGATTTGCTTCAGTACGTTTTGGCTGAGTACAATCTGGAGAAATGTGGCCAAACTTGCCACAGTTTCTGCACGTAGCTGTCTTTTTCCAATCATCGCTCTTGCCTTTCTTCTTGTCGGAGCTCTTTGAATTCTGCTTCGACTTAGACGCTACTGATGCCCTGAGCTTGATGATCCTTGCGAACCTCTTCGCAGGAGCTCTAGGGGGTTTTCCTGAGTAGTGCGCAAACTCAAAATTCGACGCAATCTCAATGGCATCTTGCAGTGTTGAAGGACTCTCTTCCTTGATCTTCCTCGCTGTCTCCTCTCGCAAACCGTTCTGAAGAAGAAACGCTTCTCCAACTCGCTGATAGACAACTCTGTCTGTGATAGCAAGTCTTGAAACTTGGAGACGTAATCATGGATGGTCTCATTCTGTTTGAGACGAAACATCCTCTCGCGAAGATCATATTCGAAGTCCTTCGGCCTGAAACGAGTGCGAAGTCTTCCCTTGAAGAGCGACCATGTGGGCTGTACGTTTCGTACCCTCACACTCTGCGATAAACGCGCGATACCAATTCAGCACTGACTTGCCTAAGTTGCTGGAGATCATCGTCACAAAATCCGATGTATCTGCCTCCATCAACTCGCGTCTGCTTGCGTAATACTGCTCGGTGGCGAAGATCCATAACTCAATATCTTCGCCGTATTTGCCGCTTCATACATAGGCGGATCCTTCTTTCTTTGCTCACCCCTGGACGCAACTAGATATTCGAATCTTGCGTTGGCCTGCTGCATCTGTGCTTGCAACTGGGTTTGCATCTGGGCTTGTATGACTGTTGCTGCTGCGTTAAGTAAACTAACAGCTGTTGCATCGACATCGTGTCTGATGCTGCGCCTGCTTGTCCCGACGACATATTCGTAGCTTGCGGTTGACCCTGTGGATCAGGAGTCGTCCTAGCCGTTGGTTGCGGTTGGCCCTGTGGATCAGGAGCCGTCTAGCCGTTGCTTGCGGTTGGCCCTGTGGATCAGGAGCCGTCCTAGCTGCTGCTTGCGGTTGGCTCTGTGGAATAGGAGCCGTCCTAGCGGTAGCCTGCGGTTGGCCTGGTGTGAATCAGGTGCCGTCCTGGCTGCTGCCTGCGGTTGGCCCTGGGTGAATCAGGAGCCGTCCTGGCAGTCGTTCGAGGCGTTCTACGCGGACGCGGGGTTTGGAGAGTCGCGCTCACTCGATCTACCACGTGTAGATGACATTTCGAGTGGACTTTTCGTAGCACGAACTCAATCCAATAAAACCCAAAAACCCAATGAAAAGAAGGAAAAATGGGAGTGGTTCGGCTTGTACCGACCCAAACACCAAAAGAAAGGGTAAATTGGAAGCTACCGGGGAGCGATGGAAATAAAAGCTGCACTTAAGAGCGTTCCAAGCACTGAACCGGCTTCTGGCGACCAAAGAGTTACGTGCACTAGGCAGAGATATACCAACCTTTCAAAGTTGATTCCCTGACCTGTGATGGGCACGAACTCTCCCAAAGACAACCCAAAAGAGACCCCTTTAGGCCTAGCACTTCCCCAGCAATTGGCTGGTGCTAATAGCCAAGGATCTACTCGCTTCTGGCTATGCCGCCCACGAGAGACCCGACCTTGGACGATGGAGCGAAGCTTGACCCGACAAGCGCTACTATGCCAACACAGTAAGCGCGCGGGGGGCGAGGAAGCGGAGGCCGGACTTGGACGGCGGAGCGAAGACCCAGGGAGGCGTGACCAGTTGATGGGCCACTGAGAGGTTGTTGGTAAATTGAAAAGTGAATTGAAATGAGGAAGGCTCTTACGGTCCTAAGCTAACTGGTGGCTCACAGAGCTCTCTCAAAAATCCAGTAGAATGTATCCTAGAGCCTATCTTTTCCTATCTTCTGATTTGGCTATCTACCAATGATTTTCCTATAAACTTCCACGTAGCAATGTTGACTTGACTCCTGGGCGTCCCATAATCAAGCTTCGAGAACCTTCTCGAATTTCAGCCAATGAGACTCTCTCAATGTCTCAGCTGAATGGCGTAAACCACAATGGCATAATACCAGAATCTAGTTTTAGCCAATCACAAAGTGGGTACATGTAGAGATATGTAGATTGCACTACAGTGCATCAACTTGCACTTCAATGCCGACGGAGTGCTATCGACAGCATTCCGTCACAGTACGTCTGAACTGCTGCCCTTTTGATGCTAGATATGAGATGTAGCCGTAACCTGGCTCAATATCTTACGTGCTCGCCCATGGTTTGAGTGCTTTGAAGCTTGTTATTTTGTTCACATTTTCATTTCCTGCTGATCCGGTATCTGCGAGACGACTCTCTTCGAAATACGATGGTAGTATCGGTACTCTCCTTGGGCATAGTCGTAGAAGGTCTCCCAGAGACTGGCGCCGTTTTCATCGAAGTCTTTTTCACGATAGAGAAGGTGGTGTTTTGGTACACCCGGTCGCTCCAAGTCATCACTTGCGATGCCTGCAGAGTCAATTGGTTTGCTGCTGGAGCTCACGTTCGCGAACGCTAATGCAACAGCAGAAGACGCTACAACAGTAGTAGCCTCCATCTCGTCGTCAAAGTTACCTGTAGACACCGGTACAAAGCGTGAAATCTCCCATAACATGTCCTGGTAATTGTCTCGAGGAACCAAATTCACGAGGTCGTAGCCCCTTGAAGCATCCTGAAGGATTTCAGACGGCCAAATCGACGGGAATTCGCCATCTCCATAGTCACGGCGACGTCCGTAATAGTCGAACATTTTTCGTTTATCATGCAGTTTCCTTTTGCCGCCCCCATGCACCACAATATCACACTGTCAAGAAAGTAAGTACTGGAAACATCGTTCAAAAAGTACCAATGCATTCACCTGATCACAGAAAAACTCGGAGCATGTGGCACATTCGAAGCTCGCGGTTTCTGGAATTTCTAAGCAAAAAAAAAAATGAGTTAGCTATAAGAAAAATACAGAGACAAGAACAACTAACCACATTGAGAACACGTCGGGCGAACAGTTAGTGACAATAAATCACGTGGTAAACGCCATCGAATCTCCCCGTTAACTTGATTCTACAGCAAAACGACAGTCGTAAGTCAACAACAACTTCCGATAAAATACCAGATAAACATTTACGTAGAAAAATGGAGCTCCATATCCAGCTCCATGTTGGTTGTACGTGTCGATAAGTTGTTTCCATCGTGTACGTTGGCTCTTTCTTTCTTCACGAATGCGTCCGTACGCCTGCCGCCGTCGCCAATAGGACTGCACAAGCGTAGAAGCCCATCGCTTCATCTCTTCCGCCCGTTGTTTCTGTTCGAGCAGTTCTCGAACAATATTGCGAGCCCGACAACGTATTAGGAACTTCCTAATCGAACGCTGAATAACCACGCTAGCATCTGTCCGTTCTTGGTTGCGGGTCCTTCTTGCTTCGGCGACGATAGTCAACGCGAGTCGATTGTGTCGCGCACGCCAATGGCGCTGTAACTTCCACGCTGCCTGGTCTTGATCACGTCGTTGTTTCGCTAAAGCCAACAACCCCGCAGCTTCACGTCCCCGTCGAGCTCGGAAGACGGTCTGGAGCTTCGTAGCTGCCAAATCACGCTCGATAATAGCATTTCGCCGTCTTCTGACTTCACGTAAAGCATTAACTCGACGGAACTGAGCTTGAACTCGCACTGCGCATCGTTGTTGAAACTCGAAGAAGCGACGTTGATCCTCTCGAAGATCAAACGCCAGACGACGAGCTTTATGACCACGATACCGGCGCTGAATCTGGATACTGGCTGAACGTTCTCGTCTTGACCGGGCGAGTTTCTGAGCTTGCATTAACCGTAATTTATTCCGACGAACACGTCGTCGGAAATGACGCTGCATTTTGATAGCTGCTTTAGTTTCACGAGCGAGTTCACGTCGACGTTTGGCAACAAGTCGGCGAGCTTCACGGCCAATTCTCATCGCTCGATAGCGACGTTGAATGACAGCGACAGCCGCCAAAAGCTGCTTCTCGTACGTATCTCTTTGTTCGTTCTGTGCACGTCTTGCTTGTCGGGTAGCACGATAACGACGTTGAATCAGCGTCGCACAATGTTCCAGATGCGAAACTTTCATCTTCCGTATTAACGCTTCTCGTCTGGCTTGACGTCCACGCCAGATACTCTGTAATCTTCGAGCCACAGCATGTTGTAGAGCTACTTCCCGTCGTTCAAGAGCTTGTCGACGGGCTATTCGAGCACGAAAGAGGTTCTGAAATGAGGTAGAAACTAATAATCAGAAATAATACATGAATAGCGACAGCTAGGAGGGATTCAAACCTGAATGGTAGCTGCAGCAGCCCATGAAGTACAGAACTCCGCGACATATCGTCGATCCTTAGCTCTCGGAGCAGGAAATAGTCCAAATTGTGCCTTACTTCCTGCTGGAGCTCCCACTGGAGGGAGACGCAATTCTCCAAAAGCCCACGAAGAGCTAAGACTCTGCAAAACTCGAGTGGAGACACGACAACCACGAAGACTGAGCGTAAGAAGCTGTGGACATGCAAAAGCTAGTCGAGCAATTGGATCTTGAGTCACGAGTGGGCAATCTGCAAGTACTAAATGAGCCAGCTTTGGATGCTGAAAGCTGTCACAAAGCGAGTTAATCCCCACGTCTGAAACTAAGCGACATCCAGTGAGATCCAGCAGCTCCAATTGATCAGCACGTAAGCTAGCGAGAACCCGAATACCAATATCACCGATCCGATCACATCCAGCAAGAATCAGATGAGTGACGGATGTACCATACTTTGCAATAACTCGCAGCATTCGATCATCACATCGCCGTACACCAGACAAGTCCAACCGAGTTAACCGTTGACAGCCTTTTAGAACTGCAGATACAGCACCAAGTGTGATTTCCGGACAAGCTTGAAGACTTAGTCGACGTAAAGCTGGACAACTCGCCCCAATCGCTACTAGTGCGCGCTCTTGAAGCTGGAAGCAGCCACTTAAGACGAGATCTTGAAGCTGAGGGCATTTACTAGCGATCGCTCGTAGACCTTCAAGACCGAAATCTCGATTGCTGCCGTCCGAGACGAGATACAGATTAGCTGCATGAAGTATCTCAAGCTTTGGACAACCAGTAGCAAGGAGCCGTAGCCCCACATCGGAGATCCCTTTCACACCGTTAATACGAAGAGATCGCAGTTCAGAACATCCAGCGCCAAGAGCTGCACACGTCGCATCTGTGAGTCCAATTGCCTCGGTCAGATCAAGACGAGTGAGCTGTACACAACGAGATGCTATCCACTGTACCCCAGCGTCTGTAAGGGCAGTATTTCCCGCTAAAGAGATCACTCGAAGTTTCGGACAGAAATCTCCCAGTGCTGAGCACGAGGAATCCGTGAGGTACTCGACACCTCGTACACCAATGGGTCGATCCAATGTGATATGTTCGAGATGAGGACTATGTCGAGCTATTCGTACTACCCCTCGGTCTGAAATCCCCAAGCATCCACTGAGCTCCAACCGTTGTAGATTTGAACACTGTGCGGCCAGAGTTTCAGCCAACGCATCGCCAAACTGAGAACAACGCGATAGATTCAAGTGCGTCAACTTTGGAGAAGCATAGATACATCTTCGAAGTACCCAATCTCCAAGTTGTGGACAGTCTGCCAGTCCTAAATGGGTAAGTGAAGCTCCACAACGATCGACAAGAGCTGCTAGCCCAGCACCACGAACACCAGATAGAGCGGAGACGTCCAGACCCTCAAGATGTGAACAATACTCGCCTAGAACTCGCAGTGCTGCATCTGTAACTCGTACAGCCCCAGCGATGGACAGTTCTTTCAAACCTGGAACGGCTAAAGCTACAGCTGCCAGTCCAGCATCCGTGATAGTGTCAGCTCCAGTAAGCAACAGCGTTTCAGTGGTTTGATGCCGTGCGTCGGAAAATACTGACAGCTCTTCAGCCTCTTCTTTGGTCAAGAGGAAGCTACGTTGACGTGAACCAGCTAACAGACCATGGAGCTTCTGCGTCTTACTACTGGAATGGGAAATGCGGTGGTTGTGTGCTGCAAGACGTCGTAAAGTTTGATCGGACACGATGACGCTCCATCGACGTAGATCGACTCGAGAACCTTGTAGAAGCCGAAGAGGAACATCCGTCAATGACTTTGAGGAGTTCGTGAGTTTCTCTGGTCCGCTAGGTATCAACAATGCCAGTGCAGGTTGTTTCAATTCGTGGGAACTTAAACTGGGAGAGGGTGTAGGCTCTTCCTGGTTTGATAACGGAGCACTTTCGAGTTGTCTTGGTGGTAGTACAGACCGAGATTTAGGCAATACCTGAAGCTTCACGTTGTTGCTTCGGAGCTTTTTAGTACCTGGGCGTCGTGTTGCAAACTGCTGGGGTGTTCTATTACTTAACCTGGATAGTTTCTCATCGGGTAGAGGTTCTGGTGTACGTCGTCCACTTTCGAGACTGCATATTTACGTTAGTGCACCATTGAAAGCCACTGGGATATTCTAGACAACGTACGGGGTAAGTTGACGCACTCTTCGCTGTTGGTTTTGGTTCGAACGGGAAGACGTTCGACTCTGGATGGAGTGACGATACTCATCCAACAGTGTCATGTTCCGATCAAGGAACGAATTGGGCAGGCGCACTGTAATTATAGCGAAGTGTTCTTGCACTGCACAAGAAACGTTTATTTCGTCTTGGTCCCAGAGTTTCAATGTGCTTTAAATGCGGTGTTTTGAAGTCTCTTCTAGCCCCCACTGGGTATGTATTCAGCCCGGATACATCAATGCTTCTCCATCGTTGCTGAAAAGTGGCAACCACATATCGAAGCCATGCAATCTCTCTCATGCTATGAAGGCTTGAGTTACAAGACTCGGCTTAGTGACTTGTCGTCTAACACACTGTCAACACTGTTGGCGTGAAAGTACGTCTCACGTGATCAATGTACGGCGTACGTCATACATGTACACACTGTATGGTACATGTCCGGCTTGTACCATGATAAGCAAGTGAGCTTAGTCCGTAATTTACTCCCAAGTGATCAAGTTCGAACCAAGATGCGATATTGCAGCAGTACCCTGCTGGGCATTGTGGTCTTCCTCGCGGGGATCACCATAGCTTCTTCGTTTGTACACACTGAACAGTATGCTGCCACCGCGAACACCAAAAGCAGATCATTAAGATCCTACACGACAACAGGAGATGATACTGGTACTGACAATGAAAACAGAGTTGGCACTGCAAGTATATCATCGAAAGTGGAGAATTTAATGAGCAAACTCTTCAAAGGAGCGTCTTCGACAGAGAAAGCGGCCCTTACAAAGTTGCTGAATTCCAATGTCCACCCTAAAGAGCTGTTCGGAACCTTACGACTTGGCGCTGGAGCCGCAAAACTCGACGATAACCCAGAACTTCTTCAGTGGTTCCGACTCGCGGCAGCCTACAGGAAGAAGAATGGAGACCAGGCACTCCCCGATTTGGAAATTTACTTCATGCTACTGCGTCAGCATCAAGCCAAAGACGTGACTTCACTTCTCCTGTCGCTCAAGAAAACTCCAGGCATGAAGAAACTTGGTACCAGTATGGAGAATTCGCTTTCTGGTTCGTGGATGAAGAAAAATCTGAAGCTCAAGACAGACCCAACTGCTCTTTTCAATTCGCTACGTCTGAAAGAAGCAGGAGCAAAACTGGATGAAACCCCAGTGTTCCACCAGTGGCTCAAGTACGTTGACAGCTACCGGACTATGAAGGGGGACCATTGGTTCGGCGACATGCACATGCTCACTTTGTTTCAAAAGACAATGCCCGAAGAAAACGTCGTGACGCTCCTTCACTTACTTCGTCAAACACCACGAATGAAGAACCACGCTGACACGATGCAGAGATTTTTGTTTCTGGAATCCAAATCTAGTCATCAATTGATGCTCAATGTGTGGCTTAAAGCTGGAGAACGGCCCGAAAAAGTTTACCAAATTTTGCGTTTGGACAAAATCGACATGAATGGTTTCGACAACAACGCAATGATCATCCAGTGGCTGCGATACACGAAGCTGTTCCGGGATAAAACACCAAACAATGCTTTCTCTGGGGTGCAAACTGTACGTTTCTTGCAGAAGGAGCGACCGCTTCAGTCGGATTGGGAATTCGCCACACTCTTTCAAGTGCTCAAGGAGACCCCAGACTTGAAAAGGCAGGCAGAAAACATGCAAGCGTACCTCTTTAGGTCTTGGGTCGATAAAAGCTTTGACCCGAAGCGTGTTGCAGAAATGTTGGCGATCCCCTACTCAGTGAACGTTGTGTTACTGCCGAAGAACGATCCCAGGCATTTGGCTTGGGAAGCTTTCACCCTTTACTTTGCCAAGTATAAGGGAGAAGAAGCGATGCTGAAGAAAGTCCAGGCTTCGTTCGCCAACAAGAACCCTCGTGGTGCGCTTGCAGCAACGATGAAGTCCAAGTAGCCAGTGGTTTTTCTTTAAACCTTGGACAACGCTCAAATCGACTACAAGGTGCAGCCAGAGGCCCCATATCTCAATACAGGAATCCCTGGATCGTTGTAGAACTGAACCACAAACAACGTTTCCGTCACGCGTGAGTCATGGCGCTGAGATGACGCGTTAAGAAACAAATTACTGTAGAAGTTACTTATCTTGCTTCAGCACTGCATGTCGTTTCTAGCAATCTCATAGGTGAGGCTTGTTCGGGAGTTTAAAGTTGAAGTGTTCTGGCACGTATTACCTTGAGAGCATATTCCTAGTATGCTAAACGACTGATCTGCAGGGCGCGGATTTCGAGCGTGGTGGGGGGAACGAGGGCTCCTTAGCTTCCATTGGACTTAATTCATTCCGGTTTAGCACTTGAATCATCAATTGTTTGTGCCTATCGCATGAGGTTTTCGCCGTCGGCAACTAGACTCTACTGGCCTTCGGTGCTGGTTTTGAAATGACAAGCTTCTGGGTCAATGGTGTAGATATCGGTGTAACTGTGCTTGCAACTGTAAGGCGAGCTTGGCGTACCGTTAATGCAGAACTGGAGTCCCTCGGTCTAGGTATATTGAGTTACTGTTCCTAGTATCGAGCTGCTAATACAAATGTACTTGTTTATAATTGGAATGTGGCTTTATCCTGCTTGGGATGACCATCGCCCTGCTTTCGTCGGTAATATAACAATCCGATGCCAAACGCAACTCACAATGGAGGATCTTCTTCATCATCCACAAAACAGAACTACGGTCTTCTGATGCGTCGAGCCGGTCTAACTCCTGGTATAGCTAGCGTTATATGCTCTCCTGAGACGGTGTCCGTCACTGTTGGTG
The DNA here is from genome assembly GCA_018806915.1 of Phytophthora colocasiae. Classification (NCBI taxonomy): domain Eukaryota; phylum Oomycota; class Peronosporomycetes; order Peronosporales; family Peronosporaceae; genus Phytophthora; species Phytophthora colocasiae. Next base: position 1,156,279 of record JAGKQI010000093.1, on the reverse strand, counting down.
GAATGGCTGCGTTTTATTCTGTCGTATTGCGCTGCTCAAATCCCCCAGAGCAAGTTGTTACAGTGTCACCCGTGAATTTACCCTCTGGACTACGAGTTCTTCCGTCTCTGCATGTTTTCACTATGGAGAACTGGAATAAACCACAATATTTCCGTGTGGCAGCAGTGAACGGTGGCGTTTTCGAAGAATTACGTGGTGGTGCAGCAGTGATCGAGCACACAACCAGCAGTTTGGACCCTCGTTTCCATGGCCGACGTGTGCTTTACTTCCCAAATTCAATACAAGCTCACGTCAGTCTTCGCGACGGCTGTTGTCTCTTTGCTACGGGGAAAACGGCAGCAATAGCGTCGCAGTTCCCAGTTCAATCCAAGATCAAGCAACCACAGACATACCATGAATTCACAGAGATCGAGTTACGACGTAGTGCGTTAGGAGCTCGTCCGCTGGTCGCTCGGTGTTCCATTCTGGTGCCAATGGCAGCAGGAGCGATAGCAGCAGTCGCAGCAGTGGAAGCTGCGAACCAAGCGGCCGCAGAATGTCAGTCTCGTCGTAGGCTTTCAGCTTCTGCTGCAGTTGTCAGGGCGATGGCTGCTAAAGCCAATTTGGAAGCTGTTGAAGAACCAACGACGGCTACAAGGGCGTCTCAGGACCACAGTAATTCCCTTGTGAAACTCACAGGTCATGGAGATATGACGTTGGCACTGTATCACGATGGCGAACTGCTCGTACTGGGATCCGGAAGCCAAACTAGTCGAAATCCGCAAGAGGAGAGCGGAAATGGTGTTGCATTAACCCGTATGCTGTTGGACGTGGCTTGCGGTGATACACACATCGTAGGTGCCAGTGAACAAGGGTATTTACTGACTTGGGGAGATGTTTGCGAGTCTCGAAGGTGTACGAAGCAGTCGAGAAGTGAAGAAGGAGCTACAATCCCTAGAGTCGTTCAGTCTTTACTACACAAACGAATCGTTCAAGTGGCGTGTGGTGCCAGTCATAGCTTTGCTCTGGCTGAAGATGGTGACGTTTTTTCGTGGGGCATTGGACGAAGTGGTGCTCTGGGTCATGGGCTGAATGCTCACGAACAAACCTTTGACTCAGTGGCTTCACCTATGGAGGTTCTAGCGCTCAAAGGCCGTCGAGTAATGCAGATTGCTTGTGGAGATATGCACAGTGCGGCGTTGCTTCAAAATGGAGAGTTGTTGACGTGTGGACTGGCAGAATATGGTCGTCTTGGTCGGCAAATTGGACGTACAGACACTTCAGATGACAACGAGTGCTCGTCATGGTTTGCTCCAGTTATTTTCCAGCGAGAAGGCGTAAGATGCACGTACGTAGCGTGCGGTGCAGCTCATACACTGGTCACCAGCGGCCCACACGAATTGTTCGCGTTCGGTTGGAATTCCAGTGGTCAACTCGGTGTTGGAGACTGTCGAGATCGCTCTGTACCTACGCGTGTAGCCTACTTTGATACAGTTCGACAGTCTAGTGGTGCTGTACTTCCTCCATTAACCATCGCCTCCGTAGCGGCTGGCAAGCAGCACTCACTCGTCTCGTCCCCTGACGGTCGACTTTTTGCATGGGGCAACGATGAAATGGGTCAGTGCGGCTTGAGTTCGTGTCCTCAAATCTACACCCTTCCACATCTCGTGACCTCGTTAATTGGACTACGAGTTACGCAACTGGCGGCAGGAGAAGCGCACTCCACAGTGCTTACAGGTCACTCTCAGCGCCATCTTGATACATTGGAACGAACACAACCGGCTCAGTATGCTCAGCTGGTCAATCACTATGTGAATTCTGTCAAGAACGACAAACAGCGACGCGCACAAGTTTTTGAGCGTGTTCGACGCCAGCAAATCGAGCGAGCGGCTGCCGCGAGACGCCGGAAACCTCCGGTAGATCCAGCCACACAAACTCTAGCGAAGATGATGGCACTTCAGGCGTTGGTAGACCATGATGCAGCGCTAGATGCACGTGTAATCAGACCACAAACAGCCAGAGTCTCCAAGATGAAAAGTACAGACAGAGTGACTCTAGTTCGTGGCACAAGTGCGTCAATGGTACGTCAAGCTCGGCTTACTGTGCTGCAAGCACCACTCGCTATACCGGTTGTTGTTCAATTGAACCAAAAGCCTGTTACTTCGAAGCCGGCAGCAGCATTGAGCTACCGAAGACCCGTAAGTGCTGCTAGTTCTCATCATTATCGACGGCAAAAACTCGCTAGTGAAGGCCACAAACAACTGAAGATTCAAGTGCTAAACCAGAATGTACCAAGTCCAATTGAAACTAAGGAGCCCTCGTTCCCGCCATCACGCCCGAAGTCCGCGCCCTGCAGAAAATTCCTAGTATGCTAGTAGGAATATGCTCTCAAGGTGATACGTGCCAGCTCCACCGATGAGATTGCTGGAAACGACAAGCAGTGCTGAAGCAAGAAAAGTAACTTCTACAGTAATTTGTTTCTTAACGCGTCATCTCGGTGCCAGGACTCACGCGTTACCGTAACGTTGTTTGTGGTTCTGTTCTGCAACGATCCAGGGATTCCTGTATTGAGATATGGGGCCTCTGGCTGCACCTTGTAGTCGATTTGAGCGTTGTCCAAGGTTTAAAGAAAAACCACTGGCTACTTGGACTTCATCGTTGCTGCAAGCGCACCACGAGGGTTCTCGTTGGCGAACGAAGCCTGGACTTTCTTCAGCATCGCTTCTCCTCCCTTGTACTTGGCAAAGTAAAGGGTGAAAGCTTCCCAAGCCAAATGCCTGGGATCGTTCTTCGGCAGCAACACAACTTTCACTGCCAACATTTCTGCAACACGCTTCGGGTCAAAGCTTTTATCGGTCCAAGACCGAAAGAGGTACGCTTGCATGTTTTCTGCCTGCCTTTTCAAGTCTGGGGTCTCCTTGAGCACTTGAAAGAGTGTGGCGAGATTCCAATCCGACTGAAGCGGTCGCTCCTTCTGCAAGAAACGCACAGTTTGTACACCAGAGAATGCGTGGCCTGGCGATTTATCCCGGAACAGCTTCGTGTATCGCAGCCACTGGATGATCATTGCGTTGTTGTCGAAACCATTCATGTCGATTTTGTCCAAACGCAAAATTTGGTAAACTTTTTCGGGCCGTTCTCCAGCTTTAAGCCACACATTGAGCATCAATTGATGACTAGATTTGGATTCCAGAAACAAAAATCTCTGCATCGTGTCAGCGTGGTTCTTCATTCGTGGTGTTTGACGAAGTAAGTGAAGGAGCGTCACGACGTTTTCTTCGGGCATTGTCTTTTGAAACAAAGTGAGCATGTGCATGTCGCCGAAATGGCCCCCCTTCATCATCCGGTAGCTGTCGACGTACTTGAGCCACTGGTGGAAAACTGGGGTTTCATCCAGTTTCTTTCCTGCTTCTTTCAGACGTAGCGAATTGAAAAGAGCAGTTGGGTCTGTCTCGAGCTTCAGATTTTTCTTCATCCACGAACCAGAAAGCGAATTTTCCACACTGGTACCAAGTTTCTTCAAGCCTGGAGTTTTCTTGAGCGACAGGAGAAGTGAAGTCACGTCTTTGGCTTGATGCTGACGCAGTAGCATGAAGTAAATTTCCAAATCGGGGAGTGCCTGGTCTCCATTCTTCTTCCTGTAGGCTGCCGCGAGTCGGAACCACTGAAGAAGTTCTGGGTTATCGTCGAGTTTTGCGGCTCCAGCGCCAAGTCGTAAGGTTCCGAACAGCTCTTTAGGGTGGACATTGGAATTCAGCAACTTTGTAAGGGCCGCTTTCTCGGTCGAAGACGCTCCTTTGAAGAGTTTGCTCATTAAATTCTCCACTTTCGATGATATACTTGCAGTGCCAACTCTGTTTTCATTGTCAGTACCAGTATCACCTCCTGTTGTCGTGTAGGATCTTAATAATCTGCTTTTGGTGTTCGCGGTGGCAGCATACTGTTCAGTGTGTACAAACGAAGAAGCTATGGTGATCCCCGCGAGGAAGACCACAATGCCCAGCAGGATACCGTTGTAATATCGCATCTTGGTTCGAACTTGATCACTTGGGGAGTAAATGACGGACTAAGCTCACATTCTGCAACCTGCAAACGCTGCCAGTTGTGTTCACTGTACATATGCTTATCACGTTGACGAGGTTCACATGTACCGTTGTGTGAGCTGATTAGAATTTTCCGAAATGTGTCCTCCAACCCGGAGTGCTGCATAATGCAGCTTAGGCCTTTTTATTAAGCTGCATTATGCACCGTAACGTTGAATTTATCTTGATGTTTGTATGTGAAAAAAATCAACGAATCGACGCATACTGAAATCAAGATACAAAAATGATGGGCAAAAATCTTGCACCGAAAAAGCTTGCCAGACATAAACGCTGTCTTTCATTTTTCAAAAATATGCAATTCAGCAGGATAGATATGCCCATGAACAGGTAACAGTGGTAGTCAATTGAGCAGCAGCAGGCAGGGATGAGCAGACGCACCATTATGACCAATCAGCACAATTTGAATTGACACCCCCCATTTGAGCAAGCAATTGTTTTTGCGCAAGATCCAGAAAGAAGACTCCGTAAAGATCACCAGCTCCTTGCCAATGCTCTCGTGGATCTCAGTCGTGCCAAGGACGCTCGAAGATCAGCCCTACAAGTTCCCCAGCGAAGCTGAAGAGAGTGACCAAGCTGAGGATCCGCTGCGCCTTGCCAGTGTCCGCGTGAAGCCCAGTCGTGACAGGACGCCTGAAGAGGCCCTACAAGTTCCTCTGTGAAGCTGAAGAGAGGACCGCAGCCTGAAGAACCTTACAAGGCCGTGCTTATCAGCGAAGCAGCGGGCATCTGCTGCACTGGCACGGGAGCTGCTAAGTGATGAGGACTCCGACAAGGCTGAACTTCATGAGTACTGGGCCATGGAGTATGAGCGCGTGCAGGCAACTCGGTACACTGCTCGACAACTACACTACCGTGGGCGGAAGGATCGCTGGCGTTTGCGGAGGGCGAAAAAAACGGGTCACCTCATACTGTTTTTAAAGGTAAATCGTAGCAAGCTACTCTACAACCACGAGCACACTAATAACGATGCGATCTTGGACGAGGTTAAAAAAATCTACTTGCTGCTGCACGCCCGTCCTGCACCGATTTTGGTGCTTTTAGCGAAAAACTGTCTATTATATAGAAACACGAAAAGTTCTTCCCCCCCGAAAAAAATCTATAAGTACAGATGTACAGGACATGTAATATATGTATGGTACATACATGTAAGTGAATTGCGTGAATGTAGTGTAACAGGATGTCATGCCCGACAGACGCAAATCTGACAGACGGACGATGTGGACACTTGAAGGACGGACGACGTGGACGCTTGAAGGACGTCCGTGAGTTGGACGCGATGGATTGGAAGAGCTGCAGCACGAGTGGGAGAAGTGTTGGCGGTCTCGGGAATGGCGAACGACAGGATTGCGGGTCGATGAGTGTGGCCGCCTTCTACGAGTACATGTACGGGAGCACGGGAGTGCAGCACGAGGTGGCGGAGCAGTGGTACGATAAGGATTCGAACTGGCTGCGGGCTGCTTGGTACCGGATACCTTGAAGAAGGGGAACCGGCTGACGAAGTGAAGAGCAGGATAGCTCACCTTGGAAACGAAGCTGGGTGGCTCACTTCGAAAGATACGATGGAGGGAGCAAGCGAGGGGCTCACTCTGCAACTGGCGCTGAAGAGAGCGTGTGGGATTATTGAAGACTGCTTGTGCGTAGGCAGCACGCAACCAAACGACAGTACCAGGCTTCGGACGGGAGTGACGAACGGCGAGGACTGAGCGGGCAGCGAACGGGACTGGGCGGCAACTAGAAGGCGGCGGCGACTGGAAGTACTTCAGTGAGTACTCCGACAGCTGTGTGAGCGACTTCACGTCACCGGGAGGGTCTCAACGGTGTCGGCGGGCTCGGAACGAACTGTGAGGAGCTGAATACGTTCACACACGTCGCCCAGACACTGAATAACGGAAGGGGTACTCCGATAACCGTGGGGGTTGCTGAGGCTCACCTTGTGTACCCGTCAGTGGACGGGATCTGATCTCTCAGGAACGGGAGAGTGTACATAGGCGTGAGGGCTTGAACGTCCTTGGCGGGGACTTGGGAGGTTGGACTTGCGTGGGGTTCCTGCACACAGGTCCTGGTTGGGGGATCTTGGTCTTGGTCTCGAAGATCGTGTGGATCCTTGGATCCGGGGTTGCCTTGGTGGGTGTGGGGCTCCTTTTCCTTTTCCTTTTTCTGTCTTACTTGCCGCCTCCTGTAGCGGTTGGTCTTAGGGTAGTTGAGAGATTGAGGGATCCTACGGTTAAGCAATCAACACCGTTGGGTCCGGGATCTTCACTAGCGTAAGGTAAGCAGGCCAAATCGGGGATCCGGTCTTAGCTGGAGCTAGGTATGCGAAGAAACTTGCAAGAAGACTAAGGGGAGGCCAATACACTATCCTCTTCCCTTGTCTTAGGTCCTGAAGAAAAGCACTTGCGCACTAGAAGGCATCCTGTACCCTATCTATCCCATCGCAAATCTCTATCTTGGATCATGCTGTCTCTCTGGCAACTGCTTCTCTTCGTTGATGTCTTGGATCGTGAGGATCCGAGCCTGGATCCTAGGATCCGGCATCTGGATCCGAGGATCTTGGATCAGGAGGATCCGGCATCCGGATCCGAGAGTCTTGGATCTTGAGGATCCGGCTTCAGGATCCGAGGATCTTGGATCTGGATCTTGGGATCTTGGATCTTGAGTATCCCGGATCCAAGGATCCTGGATCTGGGGATCTGGCTCCGGATCCGAAGATCTTCTTCTGTTGGGATCCGTACTTAGGCAAACTGGATCCGAACTTAAGATTGCGGGATCCGAACTTAGCTCTGCCAGGCCCATCGGATCCTAACTTATGACCCGTCCTAGAGTAGGTTTCACGTATCAGGGATCTATCCTTATTGTAGCACCATGTCGCACGTCACCCATCATCGTGGTCGTTCTGCGTCATATCCGGCTTGATTTGAATCCACTTCACCACAAACGAAACGAACGAAAGTAGGCACTAGCCGAGTGGCGCCCTCTTTTGCGGGTGGTTTGTATGTGTTTGGTCGAAACCCGTGGGGCTCACTGTTCCAGTTTGCCCCACTACTCACCGTCGGCGCCACACCTTCGGCGCGCGCCGGTTGGCCGAGTACCTTCGCTTCGCTCGGTAGAATGTATTTTAGCCAATCACCGGTCTGTAAAGCGGGGCAATTATTTCGTACTTATCAAAGCATTTTAATCGTACTTAGATTAGTTTTGTCCAATGAAAATTTGGTGGCCGGGTGTGCGGACCACGGACAGACACTTGCGATTTTAAAGACTCGTGGATTAGGAAGTAGTGTCTATTTAATAAATAGGGCCTAGCAGCTAAGCTACGGGTGCGGCGCAGCAACAAGTGGTTGCTGTCGGCCAGAAGGTGTTGAATCCGTACGAAGTGAACAGGACGCAGAAGCCAGAGCAATACGACTTGCTCAACGTGCCGGGCAAGATAAAAGGCAAACGCTACAGTAGGTTGAGAAATTACATACACAATGCAGCTTTAGATGCGTGTATGCAAACCACAAAGTTTTCAAGATGGTGTGTACAGCGTCCCCTAAAGGTCGACTTTTTGCATGGATCAACGAGCTTGAGTTTGTGTCCTCAAATCTACTAGTAGTACATCATTCCACACCTCGTTAATCAAACTACATGTTCGAGTTACAGTGCACAACTGACGGCCCGCAGTGCTTACCACGTAGCATACATGATCACATTATCAAACTGCATGTAGTACAGTGTATGGCAGAGAATATTGACACAACCTGGAGGCCGGCCTAAAATTCACGGCGTCGGGGAGATGTCTGTTGCCTCACCCTATACAACAAAAAGATGGAAGGGGGGGCAGGACCCTAAGTCGAGGTAGAGGTAACCATGCTGGGTAGAGCGGTTTAAGTCGGCGAGCTTCACACTCGAGTCTTAAACCTGGCATGGTTTTGTCTGGCTCAGCAAAGTGGCTCACCCCCTCCTCATCTACTACTACAGTAGTAGTAAAACACAAAAAAGTACGAAAAGTGATCTGCATACATGTACAAAAGAGACTGCGGCGGACCAAATGATACTAATGAACCTAAGTACGAATCGCGATTTAAGCACACTACTCGATAGAGCCGCGTCTTGTGCTTATTTTAAGCCCTAGTAGTGTTCATCTAAAAAATATGTCTCCATTTTCAAGGCCCCAAAAACTCGACATGTTTAGGAGAGTTGTCCAGTCAATATTGCTCCGTTTTTAATGTTTTGTATATTGATGGTAAGAACGTGTGAACAGCAGGTGAATAAGAGTACTTTTAAGCCATTTCCCAGTGATTTTCGGTTTCAAATTTTTGATGTCCGATTAGGTACGATTTTTGATTGGTCATCTTCAAACGCGATTATCTCGAAAACTCTAAAAGGTGCATTACCGTAGATGACAGAAAGACACACTCAGCGACGTGCTCGAAAATGCTGTCATCGCAAATCGCCGAAAATGCTTCTTTGTGTCATGGCATGGCGTCGAAAATGCTTCTTTGTGTCATCTATCTAAATGGCTTCACTTCTACTGCATTCAACGACTAAAACTCCTCATGTCTTTCTAAGTCTCTTGTCGCAGGTATCGCGTTTGCATGCGTCCCTAAAATCTCCCATCCGGTAGTATCGACTGTCGTTGCTCTCTTAGTCTGGTTTAGTGGTGGTGGTGGTGGTGGTAGTGGCAGCATCGGTACGTGTGGTAGCTTTGCGGTAGAAACGGAAATGAATCGATGGCTATTGAAATCGTGCCTCTATATAGCCACCAAACAGAAGCGTGTGAAACATTGAAAACTTTGTCTATCCCATTACAGACGCTACTGGGGACTCTGAAGCGCTACAATACCGGAGCTTGCTTGCCAGCATAATATCACAGTTAAAAAGCATACATCCACCTAGCCCAAACAGTAAGGTGTCTGCTGAAGACAAGCTGAAAGGCCACCGTCACGTACGGCCTCCAACGACAGTCACGAACGAGTCCACCACCACGCGACAAATGGTACATTCAAATTGAGATATCACTCAGGCTAAACAGCTACCCATGATACATCACCACGAAAATGCCAAATGATTCTTGAACGGATTTTGCAGGACATTGTCAGGACATAAAATTTAGCCAATAGAATGATGAATACGTTTAACTTTTGACCTATGAAAGTCGGCTACAGTTGCCGCTTTGCGGCCTTATCGGCAAGACGGTGCAGACGCATGGACACCCAGCTTAGCTGCCCTCTGCGTCGCTTCCTAGCGTGATTAGTGCTGTGAGGCACCTCGACAGCAGGCAAATACGCAGTGTAGACTCTTACAGCTTCTTCTACCGACTGTCTAGGTCGCAGTAAGTTTCTTGCTGTAGCGTACGCCTCAATTTTCTTCATAAGGTATCGGACGTCACTAAGTCGCTTTTGACAGTTTCGGTTTGGCAGGTATGCAGAGGCGGCACCTGCTTTTCAGCGTTCCCGCACCGCCACAGCGTCCACAAGTGAGCAACCGAGCACTTAGGGAGAGCAAAATCGGGAGGGACTCTACGAAACCTTCCAGCCCAATAGAAGTTACGTTCATCGGAAGCTGCTGGATTCGTCGTGTCTGGAGGAGCTGATGCGTTGTGCTGGTTGCTTAAGTCATGAATGCCTACTTCGGCAAGACAAACGCGTAGCGCTTCATGCAAACCGTCGTACGTGACTGTGCGCGCCCCAATTGCGCGATCCTCAAGCTCGCGCATGATGTCCTTCACAATATCGTGGCGTGCTTCTTCGATCTTTTCTATGGTCGACAGCGTTCTGTTTTGCAGTTCATTAATCTGGCCTAGTATGGATACATGTGGAGGAACTCCTGTTGCCTTCCACGTGGTGTCAGGCGTGATAAATCCGCAGCGCACACGCTCCGATAAGTGTTTAAGCAAATCGGCATCTTGAAATAGCGCTGTTTCGAAGATGGGATGCTGAGGTCGGAGGTTCATTCATAGGTATGGTATATGGTATACCAGTGATGCGAGACAAAATTCTCCAACACACGCTAAATGCTCTGGTACTCCTAGAAATATCGTCGAGACTCCACGTTGAACCCATTCGTCTTGCTGCTGAAAGTGAGGCGGCAAATGGCAAACTCATGACTGCTGGATGGAAGACCTGCACCCACATGCATATCTCCTGCAGCTTCATATCGTAGATAGGTATTTTTCACACCACCGAGAGACCATCCCGCACGCAAATGCACCGCCGTAGATGACGGGCAAGCTGTAGTGCCAGACGCACAAAATGTTGCAGCACCCTTGCGCATCGAGTGTGTCCCAAGATCGCTGGGGTTGACACCTCGTCTCTTTAACTCTACAGAAACCTCGTCATCAATTAACAAACGTTGCAGGCTCTTCCGAAAGCGATCGTACTGATCCGATCCTGGAAACAGGCGATTATCCTCATCAAACGTAGTTGTTGCCCAGTAAATTGCCAATGCCAAGATAGGACAAATAGCTGGCTGCAGAGGGTTGGCGTACACGTGACGCGGGTCGCGCGGTCGATCTCCACTGTGGTCGTTTTTCATGTGTGCAAAGTAAACTCTCAGTGAATCACCACGCCATTCCATGTGTGAATGCCGGATACCAAATGCGTTCGCAGAGCGACACATAAGATTCCATGATGTAATCAAATACATCCGGGCAAAAATTGCATCACTACTCGGTAGCGTCATCAAATGTGTGGATAAAAACTCATCTTTCCCCACCATAACTTGCCCCTCACCACGAGCTTGACTGGTTGCAAGCTCGCACTTCAAACCCTTAAAGAACTGCTTCAACTCATTCTCCATGACAGGCCCTATTTGACGTCCGTAGTCCCTGTAGAGATTGAAAAAGCCGGCGCGATGGGTGTTGAGGGCAGAGTAGCTTAGCGTTGATCCGTCAGTTTTTCTAAGAGTGAGCAACCAGGTCTCAAATACCTCTGCACCCAGGCGGTGGAAATCAAGCGGTGGGTCATCGTGTTTCCTGGTGAGGAGTGGCTTCACACTTTGTCGAAGCTGCTTCTCTGAAAGGCCTCTCGCATCGCCCACTTTTTCTGCAAATGAGTCTAGTATCAAATGGCGATGGTTCACATGAACCCACGAGATGTAGCGACAGTAGGAGTTGATGTAGGCAGCTCGTGAGCTTGGACTAACAGTGTTATCACGGATCTGTTCTGCCTGTCACCTTAATTCGGCCAGGTTGTCTTGGTCTGTGCTTTCCATCTTGCGAAATGAATTGATTTCTTCCAGGACAGATTGTCCTGCAAAAGCACGGGAAAATCAGGTTTTGTAGCGTCCAGCAATAATACTAGTTTTTGTATGCCCAAATCAGTTCGAGCGATTTCGGTTTGGAAAATGCAGGACATTCTGTCCTGAAGCAGATAGCAACCTGTTGTCCTGCAAAATCTGGAGAATGCTTCTTTTTGGCGGGTGTGTCTTTCTGTCATCTACGGTAGTATCATTTTGTCTCCATGTCGTGGTAATACTAGTAGTAGTAGTAGTTACTACTACCGAAATGTTCTTGTGATACAGATATGTACTACCGGTACAAAGTAATAAGTACTTCCTCCGAAAATATAAGCGGTCTCCCAGTATTAAGCTTGTCCGAATATAAGCGTTAGGTACGGTTATTCTGATTTTCAGTTTATTAAACGAACTTACTAGCTGTCGCATTAGCGTAGACGCGCTTTCATCTAGATGCACGTAGTCGAGCATACTATTGAAGCGCAGACGTTTTTCAGTGTCCCGGAACACGAACTCGGCAGCAAATTTAACTCTATTAGCACGTTGTGCGTCCGAGAGCATCGGCTTGGCCCGAGCTGTGTGACACCTGAATACACCGTCCCGGAAGAAGTCATGGAGAGTAGATTTCGGAATACCTAACGACTCCTCTAAAGTACGAAGGTCGGTTCGGTTCTCGAGTGGCGTAAGTTCGATGGCGTGGTTGAGATCGTGGTGGAACTCCTCCGTCATGCGCGAGTTGCGGCCGCTCTTGCCTCTCCTTCCGCTCTCATAGTTGACTGCTCGGCCGGCTTGTATGTCTTGTACAGCTCTTCGCCACAAACGCGAGATCTGGTCGTCACTGCATGCTGCACATGCTTTAATAGCACCTACGTGCGCCTGTAGCTTGGTGCTAGCACGAAGGAGAAATGCTACTGCGGCAGCGCGCTCCTCGGGATTGAGATTCTTGCGTTTGTTAGGGGTTCGAGTTGCGTCGGGGTTCATTTAGCTTGGGTAATGCGGATAAAAATGGAATGGCTATGCTGAACCGCGCGTAACTTTTGATGTACACCATGAAAATGAGCGCAATCAAAACCACTGGAATTGTCGTGGCTAGCGCTATATTCTGAGCCAATCAGAGACACTAAATCTTTGTTTTTTAAGGTTATGTTTGAATTTTTTCTGTTTAGACCGCTTATATTTTCGGACAGAGGAAGTACTACCTGTGTGGGGTAGCAGTGCTAGTCAAGTCGAGAAAACATACCAAGGGCGAAAGAAGAAGAACCGCGTGGAGTTGTGCAAGTGCCTCGCCGAAGTGCCAGTAAATGACCGTGAGCACCAGCGAGCTATACAACAGGGGTCATATCTCGTGCAACAACTCGTGAAGGAGGGCTTCCTACGCCGTGCGCTAAGACAAACTCATCCACTGCTGGCCCCTTTGCATCGCCTCAAGAGGCTCCAGTTCTGCATGGATCATGTGACCCCTCAGCTTGATGGAACCTACAAGTTCGACGCAATGCACGACGTGATATTGCTCGCCCTCATGTCCTGGAGGACGATCCCGTGGTAGCTGCGGCAGGATGCTCTGGTGGCTGGACGATCAAGCTTGTGAACCAGCCTGCTCAAAGCCCCAAGCTGCCTTGCGACGGATTAACTCTTGCCATAGCACAGCAGGCAGCTATGGACTCTCCTTTTCTGTATTGACAAATTTTACTACTAGTAGTTCTTCTAATGTGGCGGAGCACGTACGCTCACAAATTTCTTTTGGTTTTGTCAGCAGCTCAACACAAACGCATAGCTCCTCTGCAAATCTAATAACTCCCCAAAACAACGAGGCGGAGCGCTGCGCAATTTTTTTTAAAATGCTCATCATTTTCCGCACAGAGGTAGTAGAAAGTACTACCAGTAGAAAGTACTACGTAGTACTTCCTCTGTTTGGGAAAGATCTCAACAAGTCAATATGACGGGTCAATAGGATAGAAACCCTCCAGAAAGTGATTGCATTAAGGTTGATCGTATTAAACCGGTATTAGGCCGAAGACGGACTAAAGAACAACGCACTAGCTCGTCTAGCTTGAGCAAGTACATTTACTGCTCGATCGTAAGCGCCGCTTTCACACGGTAACATTAATGGAAGCGTCCCTGCATTTCGGAGCTTTGCCTTCTCCAGATGAGGGAGCTTGTATTCATTGCCTCCATAACTTTCAAGAACGCAGTGCATACATCCCTGTAGAGTCAAGAAGATATTGTCGACAGTGTCTTTGGACATTGCATTGTACGCCTCCTCGACAGCCTGAACAATGTCACGAACGTTGCGCATGTACTTCTGGTACTGCAACGACTGCAAAGACGCAAATAGGCCTAAGTCGCACACATTCATGTCAGGAGAATTTGGCGGTTGAAATGTCAGTCGGATGTTCCATCCAGAATCGGTTCCAGCCGCCAAAATCTCTGTGTCAAATGGAGAGACGTGGGGCTTTGCGTTGTCCTGCTGGACCCAAATGAGTTGGTGCCGATCCTTCCGTGGCCACTTTTCTTTGATGGCAGGAAATAGGTACTCGAGCAAGTACTTCTTGTACACGGCGCGATCAATGGTAGACAAATTTCGAACGCATGCTGTTCCCTTCTTGCGGTTATGGCTAGTGCGTTTGGCAGTGTACTCCTCCGTAAATCCCCACACACCGAGCTTGCCATCCCAGATCGCACAACGGTGTGGATCAAATCTACGAGTATACATAAACAAAGGTTATTACAACTTCTAAAATATAAGTTTTGACAGTCTTCACCAACCTCGGTCTAGCAAATGCGGCCAGGAACATTGTCTTCGGGATGAATCGCTTGCTGTTAAAGAATCGTGGTGGAGTTTTCTCATCTTCGAAGACTAGGTAGCTCCTCTTGTCTTTGTCTGCATTGAACCATTTCTCATCAACATGTATGACGTCTAGCATTGGGTCAAACTTCATCGTTGTCTCGTCCACATTGGACAGAACGAACTCCAGCCGACGGAACTTATTCTCGTCTGTCAGTGCTGGTTTGATGCGGCTTGTACGCTGTAACAGGACCTCTTCCTTTTGCAGAGCTACCACCATGTAGGTCGAGATCCCTGCTTTCGCAGCAGCACGGCGGATAACCTGACGCTCTGTAATAGGAACAGCCCGAACCTTGGCACACAATTCCGAGCGATCACGTCGTTTTCTACCGCTTTTTGCCTTGATATTACTTTTCCAGGCATCCTTAGCGCCTGATTCAGCTCTAGCCGTTTGGAATGACCGCCAGAGGTTGGTCATTGTAGCCCTATCACGCCCCCACCTCCTTGCCAGCTCTGAGCACAATCCTCGGGGTAGTACGCCGTCGATACTACGCTCTAGCATCTCGTCGATAATTTCTCGGCGCTCTGGGTCGGTCAGGTTGGGCGCCATGGTGCCGTATCGGGCACCAAGCCGCTGGTATCCTCCTGGCAGGTTTTACAAAAAAATTTTGTAAAACCTGCCAGGAGGATACCAGCGGCTGAGACTGCGGCGGACCAAATGATACTAATGAACCTAAGTACGAATCGCGATTTAAGCACACTACTCGATAGAGCCGCGTCTTGTGCTTATTTTAAGCCCTAGTACGTCTCGAGATATTCAATAGCCGATCAGTAGTGTTCATCTAAAAAAATATGTCTCCATTTTCAAGGCCCCAAAAACTCGACATGTTTAGGTGAGTTGTCGAGTCAATATTGCTCCGTTTTTAATGTTTTGTATATTGATGGAAAGAACGTGTGAACAGCAGGTGAATAAGAGTACTTTTAAGCCATTTCCCAGTGATTTTCGGTTTCAAATTTTTGATGTCCGGTTAGGTACGATTTTTGATTGGTCAACTTCAAACGCGATTATCTCGAAAACTCTAAAAGGTGCATTAGTATCATTTTGTTTGCCGTAGTCTCAAATGAGAGGTGTGACTTGTTGTCTTTAGAAATGAATGGTGGACTTTTCCAAACAGAGGAAGTACATGTAGTATGTAGTAAGAGAGAACAAGCAAAGCAGACCACAAACGAGTTACAGATTTGGCTTCCGCAGTTAAAGTCGGAATTGGCTTAAGCCTTGTACGCCAGGTACGCCTCCAGCATGCTGGTGGTGGCACTGTTGAAGCCCTTGACGGGTGCGTTCTCCGTGCGCGTGGCGTTCAGCTGCGAGCGCACCTGCTTGGCAAGCACCTTGCCGAGCTCCACTCCCCACTGGTCGAAACTGTTGATGCCCCAGATGGAGCCCTGCACCACCGTGCGGTGCTCGTACAGAGCCAGAAGCTGACCGGTCGAGTACGCGTCCAGCTTCTTGAACAGCAGCGAGATCGACGGGCGGTTGCCCGGGAAGAGCTTGTGGTTCTGCAGCTTCTCTGGCACACCCTCGGCCTTCAGATCCTCAATCGACTTGCCACGGGCCAGAGCGTCCGGCTGGGCGAAGAAGTTCGACATGAGCTCGTCGTGGTTAGACACGGGCTCACCAGCCAGCTGCACGGGGTTCTGTGACTCGCAGAAGCCCAGGAAGTCGCACGGTACCACACGACCCTGGTGAATAAGCTGGTAGAACGAGTGCTGACCGTTTGTGCCAGGCTCGCCGAAGTTCACCTCACCAGCCTGGAACGGCAGATCCACGCCCTCCATGGTCACGCGCTTGCCGTTGCTCTCCATGTCCACCTGCTGGATGTGAGCAGCAAAACGCAGCAGCGCCTGCGAATACGGAAGCAGAGCGCGCGAGCTGTGGCCCAGGAACGAAGAGTTCCACACGCCAAGCAGACCCATTATCACCGGCAAGTTGTTGCGCAGCGGGGTCTCCAGCAGGTGCTTGTCCATAGCGTGGGCACCGGCCAGGAACTTCTCGGTGATGTCAAAACCGTACTGCAGGGCCAGAGGCAGGATGCCAACGGCGCTGGTCACACTGTAGCGGCCACCGACCCAGTCCCAGAAGCCAAAGATGTTAGCGCGGTCAATACCGAACTCCTGCACAAGAGGCACAGCAGAGCTGGCAGCCACCATGTGCTTGGCAACGGCGTCAGCCTCGCTGGATCCCTTCTTCGTGAGATCGTCCACGATCCACTTGCGCAGTGTACGGGCGTTCAGCATGGTCTCAGCAGTGGTGAAAGTCTTAGACACGACCACCACGAGGGTCTCCTCGGGGTTAAGGCCGCTAGTGGCACGAGCCACGTCCACAGGGTCCACGTTAGCGAGGAAGCGAAGGTTACGGCCCTCAGCAGCAGCCTTGGCCTCGGGTTCCTGACGCAGAGCCTCAAAAACGAACTCCGGACCAAGGTAGCTGCCGCCAATACCAATGGAGATGACGTTCTTGATCTTCTTGCCGGTAGCACCCACAAACGATCCGTTGCGCACCTTGTCAGAGAAGGCGTGGATGGCGTCCAGCACCTCGTGGACGTCAGGAACGACATCGTGGCCGTCCACAAGGATCTTCTCGCTCTTGGGAGCGCGTAGAGCCATGTGCATGACGGCGCGGTCTTCCGTAGCATTGACGTGCTCGCCCGAGGCGATGGCCTGCAGCTTCTTCTTGAGTTCTGCAGTCTCCGCCAGCTCGAACAGCAGGTCCAGCGTCTTGGTAGTGGCGTTCTGGCGCGAGAAATCCAGGTAAATGCCCTGCTGCTCCGTGCGCATGGCGGCGTTGCGCGCGTCGTCGGCCAGCAGCTCGCGCAGGTGCGTGTTCTTGACTTCGTTGGCGTGCTCGGCCAGAGCCTTCCAGGCGGGGGTGTCGTTGATCATAGTGAGGAGTGGGGGGATGAACCTGAGAGCTAGAGAGCTAATTGCGGAATGAGATCCAATTGGGGGGAGGGATCTGACTGACGTAGTTTTGCAAAATGACGAGGATCAAGTTTCAAGGGGTGCGCGTCATTGGTCCACTTGAAGTGGAGGAGAGGTGTTCACTAGATATTTGTATGGTTGTTGAGGATGGAAGCTAAGATACGACAATGGAAGGCAAACTAATATATATGTTTTATAGCAGGTGATTAGCAATACAGAAACGTTGTCGTAGTTGCGGTGGCGCATAAACCATCGAGGACTCGCGTGGTGACGAACCCCATGCAGGAAGAGATTCAATGTACTACAGGAAGGTCGACGTCAATACCTTGCCATTTCGGTTTAACTTTCCTCCAGCGAAAAAAGTGGTGGTGGCGAGCAGTCCTCGCTACAATCGGTCCGCCATGGACGCACTTTGTAGAGCTTCGGCAACGCCTCTTTGCAGCCTTCGCTTCGATTGCAAAGACGGCTTCAGCACGATGAGGATACTTTGTCAACTGCAAATTTTACCGGTGCACGACGGCAAGTGCCACCTGAAAGGAGGTCAATGGCGTCGAGCAAAAGGGATACGTGTCGATCGTTGTTTTCTATTCGACAATGCCTTCGCAATCATGGTCAACGCACTAACTCGTCGCATATCGACATGTACGAGGTCAGTCATGCTGGCACATGTATCGCTGCGTTCCCATCCAAGCTACTTGTGGAGAAGATCATTAGATATGATCAAGAAAACTAGCGCAGCAATACCAGTGGTGCACAAAGCAGCTCACTTGGCTTATTGACGTGGATGCGTGCATCCTTTGTGTTTCTCCATCATACCAGCTTTAAGAAAACAGCTCCGATCTCTTGCGTTTTCCCAGCAAAATTTCGCGGTCTTCCTCCAAAATATGTACGGCACTGTTGCAACTCGCGATTCTCTTGCCAACGTCTGCAAGATGTTAGCGAACTTCCGCCATCAGTTCCAGTAGTTTCGATCAGCGCTGCAGACTATCGGCAGACTCTTCGCTTCTTGTCGATTTATCACGTTCATGTGGAATGAAGGGGGCATCATCTCCAGCGCTTCATGCTTCCGTTTATTTGGTGTGGCAGTGACGGATGTTACTGCTTCTTCCGAATTGAGCCTCAATGTGTCCAACTCACCCTTAAGTAAGAAGAGACCGCCCTTGACAAAAGCTCAGCTTCTGCTGTTCAAATAAGCTAATTAGTTGGAGATATAACGCGTTTAAACGGGTACGTCGCTGCGGCCTAGGTAAACTGTCGGAACTCATTTTTGTTCTGGCCAGCCGAGCGCTTTCAGGTAGTTCTTGTTAAGCTCCATTCACATGCCAAGCAACTTCATGACGGCAAGAACCCTCCTGGCATCCGAGGGGTTGATTCCAGCATAAAAGAATTCGTCGTCGTCAAACGCAAGTTTGTTTCGCTCGTGGTCGTTATCGCACTTCTCCGCAAATGCTGCTTAAACATTTTGTCAAAACGCGCTCTTATCCAACTCAGCTCGTGTAGTGATATCTCCTGGACAATAACTGCGTGTACACTCCTTTCGAATTTGACCTGTCGTCCATTCATTGTAAGGAAGCGATGGGTTGTGTATCTTCTTGGACTTCTTGCGACTGATGAAGGCGGAGCATTAGCTTGCATTGCTTGGCGTACTACATCGCCATTGCAGTGTTCGACTGCCAGGCTTTGTTTCCACTCCATTCCCTGTAGTACATGTACAGCGGCTAACTTTGGTCATTATCACAAGCAACGCAATTACTTTGGCTGCGGCGAAGGTATGCGACATGCTGAAATAACGCATGCGTCCGGTTGAGAATGGACCTCAGCACTACATGTAACAGGCAGCTTTGCAGTAGAGCAGTGCCATAATTGCCAGCACCATTTTTTCATTGACTGCATGCAGAACGCTCGCTCGATGTAATGTACTTCTACTACCGTCTTCCCCCGCACACTGCGACTAGGCGCTATAATGAAGAGATTACTATGTTAAGCAAATATTCGGTTTAAACGCCTAGGCGTTATACAACGAACAAAAGTGCAATGTTTGTCGGGCGAGATTCAGGGTTCACTTTGCTGTGGTGGTGTAGGCCCGACCCTCCTATGATAGTGTAGTTTCGACGTTTGCTTTTGCCCATGGCGCTTGAAATGCGGTCTGTGCAAACAAAGAGAGATTGATGTCGAGCTCTGTTGGCCAACAATCCCTTCCGTCTGTGGTTTAAGGGCTAATTTCAAAGCACGCACTATTGCTAACAAGGAAGTAGGCGTTCTATTCTGCTATGTGCTCTATTCGAACATTTGTGTGTGAATTCGACAATTCCCGATTTTGGACATAGCGCATAGTCGCAGTGTGCGGGGGGAGACGGTAGCAAAATGACGCGAGCGGCGCACAAAGCAAAGGCTCCGTGATGACATCGATCTGCCTCTCTTCTTACTGGTCAAAACAGCTCCATAACATACATAGTACATGTACTACATAGTAGTATCCTATTGGTCAAAGCTAACTTGTATGTAAACCACACAATCCTTCGCCATCCAAACGACGCGAGTTTGCACCCGCTAATCAAAATCACCCGCAAAAGTGCTCAAGAGTCTCAGCGAGTGCCGTTGGCAGAGACAGAACTCTTTGAGAAGAGAAAAAGCTCCAGAGAAATTGAGGGCGACGCTTCATCAGCTTACAAGACACTTGGTGGCAAAGTTATTCGCCAACTGGATTGATCTTCCCCAAGCAGATGGCCCCGTCCACCATAGACACTTCCAGCACGAGTAGCTCACGACCACCACGTCCTACGTCGCTCCCTGCGGCGTCTTTCGCCTGGGAGCAAGCAGCCGGTTTGTACTTGGACGCACCTAAGCGCTCCCCCAAGTGGAGGAAGAAGAAGAACATGGGGCGACGCGCTTCAATTTCTTCTCGCCACAAGCTGGACGCTTTTAGGGCCACCCAGCTTGTGCTTTGGCGTCGACGCTATTTTGAAGGCATTTTACGATGGGAAGCAGCTCTGCGCGTGATGTTTGTGGGGCTTCCAAAGCTGGTGTTCAAGCGCGTGGAGAATTCGCGGACGATTGTTTCGTTCTTCTTTGTGTACGTGATGCTGCAAGCACTGGCGATTCTCTGGGGATTTCTGTTCAATGTTGGAGCTGTATTGGGCGAGAATATGAGCACGATCATTACCATGCCATTCACGCAAGCTATCTGTGTGCTTGTAGTGTACGTGTCCGTTATGGGTATTGTGTTATCTTTCGGACGTGCAACTTGGATCCTCACGTGGCAGTCGCTACAGAACTTTCCGCTTATTCGACGTATCATTGCGTGTGAATGCAGTCCGCAAGCGGTTATCCTCACGGTCGCGATGCCCATGTTGATCATCCTGCCGAGCTTGATAATGGTCCCTTCGCACTGTAGCAGTGCAGTGTTGCAAGAATCGTCGTCCTTGGTCCAAGCCATGTGCGAAGAGTCCTATATGAAGTTATTGACCGATAAGCACCCAGTTTTCCAGCGCGCTCTTCGCATTTCCACTGCAATTGCGATTTGCCAATTTATTCAGCTTTGTTTGGAGATTCTGCCGCGATGGCGCTCAGCACTTGCAGGCCTCGGTACGATTAAAACGTTTCTCCTGGGTGGATGGTTGCTTGGAATGAACTTCTTGGGCGGCTTGTGGACTGTTGAATGGAGTGCACGACACTTCGGTCTAAAGATCACTCCATTGAGTGATCTCACGAATTACCAGTGGGAGATCTTCGGCATGGCTTTACTGATGGGATGGATTCTCTGGTTCTTGGCAATTACGTGTTTCACGCTTCCCAATGTGAAGGAGTGTGATTCAAACAAAAAGGCATTATGCGGTTTCTTTGAGCGCCTCAAATTTACCTTCGCAGTTGGCCAGGGTATTGTTTTCTTCCGAGCGTGTGTGCACCCTAATATGGGTTTCGTGCACGCTCAACTGGAACTAACCATTATCAACCTCTTGCTGCCGTCGATTTACGTGGTGTCGCTCATTTGCCTGCGAATGGTGAGCTTGCTGAGCCGACGCGCAGTGCTTATCGATGCACCTCTTGCACTTGTAATTGGTGGTGTCATATTTATTGGGTCCAAGATGACGGAGAAGCCCCATGTGTTTGTTGTAGTGAGTCTGTTCTTGTTCGATCGCTTCTTGCGCTCAGAGGCTGCTTCATCGCTGAGTGATATGGGCCAGACTCTTCAGCAAATGCTGCAAGAAACTTCATCAGACAAGAAGCATCCACTCTTTGGTCACCGGACGGCCAAGAAGTTTGTGTACCTAGCGATTGCTATCTTGCTATTATTCGTTGTCGCAATCTCGGGATTCAGCGTCCTCTCCGTTCTCCAGAAGAGCGCGAAGTGGTTTCCAGACGCCACATCAGTGGAGTATGAAGACAATTCAATCCACATTCATCATACGGGAGTTGTGAAATTACACCTTGGTTTAGCCAACGAGACCAATCCAGCTATCACGGTGGAGGATCCGCTGTACGCAAGTTGCTCCAATCGCTGGAATGGGCTCAGCTTGATTGATTTGGCGTTTTTCGCTGAAGCTGCTTACTTTGACCCGTTATCAAACGACACAGCCGAGTTCATTTCAACCATTTTCGACGATGAACTGGGAGATATCCACGTTCACCTACCTGCGCTAAACACCAAGACAGGGTCGAAGCTGGACTTTTTCGAAGCATACATCCCGAAGCTTAACACAAGCGTCATATCGGTGCGAGGCACAGACATTTGGCGTTTCACGGACTTCGTAGAGGATGTGAAGATGTTTTTCGAGCCTGTGGTGTTTTCGGTGTTGTCGTCGATTTTCCCTACCATCCGGATTTGGCCTGATGTAACGTTTTCCACCCTTATTGAGCTTTATAGCGAAATGATCGGGCTGTTCGGCTTACAGCACGAATCATGGTACTATCATGAGCTTTTGGATTATGTCACATCGCTCACGGACCGTAAGGTGGTTCTCACGGGTCATTCCATGGGCGGTGGTATTGCGCGTCTTGTTGGCTCCATCGTTGGGACAACCTCGGTTACGTTTTCACCACCAGGATTTGTCCAAAGCTATAGCAAATTGATCCACCACATCGGTGGCATGTCGATGAAGGTTGACCGCGCAAGCTTGCATCATCGTAACTTTGCAGTTGTGCCCGAATATGATCCGATTACCATGATTGACGCTCAAGCTGGTATGACCCAGAAGATTTCGTGCGATACTCCACATTTGTCGATGCAATTGTCTTGCCACATGCTTGAAGGAACGCTCTGCAATTTGGTTGAACACTGTGGCTCGGATAGGCGTCGGATTTCGTCGTGTCTTTTCGAGCACAACATCGCCGGAGCCACAGAAGACATGATTCCCAGAGTGCTCGCAACCATATCCAAGCCCGAGATTTACGTTTCATTTGCCGTGACGGTATCGATCGCACTCTCCATGTTTCTTCGACGTCATCATCGCAGGATGCGTACGCCACTATCGTCTCCAACCCATCGCAGCAGAAAGAAGAGCAATTCTCCGAGCCGCTTCCACAGCTCAAAGGGAGGCCTGCAACCTCCACACCCCTCACTCTACGTTCGCCGCAACTCCGTTATTTAGTTTAGATAGAAGTACAGTTTTTCCTGCACAACGATTCACCTCTTACTGCCGATATATAAATCTGGAAGAGAAATTGGGTGCTGGCGAATATGCTGTCGCTGCTTTGGTTTCCGCTTAAAGTTTGTACTTTGCGGTACTTGAGCGCCTTGGCCATTTTCCACTCGTTCACGATCTCTCTCATGTGCCCCAAGGAACCCCCCAACAAAAGCTGGCGTATTGGTGGTCTCATTGTAGCGTTGCCTTCGCTCTTCTCGAAGCATCCGTTGCTGTCTTAGACGTTCTCTCTCAACAGACATTAGCTCTGCGCGAATTTTTTCGGCATGGTTTAGTCGAATTTCCGTCAAATTGTTATCGTGTTGAAGCGGAGGGAGTGGGTAGCGCTGATCAATTGGGGGAAGGGCATTGCGCAAGGCTGTCTTGGATATCTTCCCCTTCCTCCTCGGTGCAGATTCTCGAAATGAGCTTGTTATACTGCTGCATACGATTGCTTCGTGCTCCAACTGATTGGACGCTCCACGCTGACTAAATACTGGAAGATTCCTAGTGGCTCGTTCATTCTGTGAAATGCCAACGGAGACCAGGTCGGGTAAGGCCCGAATTTCATCATCTTCGTGCCGGTTATGATCCTTCTGCACAGCACGTGAGTTTGCTACTCGTAGGTTCGTTGCTCTGGGGCCTTGAACTTCCATGTGCTGCTGGAGTCCCAATGGGACTCCCATCACTGTGAATGGGGCATTTGGCGATGATACTACAGTCTGTAGCTCGTGCTTGGACTCGACGGTGTGCTGCATTGTGCGCTTTGCAGTCTTCTTCTGCAAGTACCGCAAACCAGGGACCAGTGTGTGCTCACATCCAGGAAATGGACACACGTACACTTGAGACAGAATCGACCTAGCAAGACAACTTTCGTGGAAAGTATGCTACGGGACAAGTCACATGAGATGAAAATGGTCAATCCAACCTGCGCAGCTGTGGCAATATACGCACCCCGCACAAAGTCGAGTGTAGAGCAGCTTTCATCTGGAGACTTTGAGCACAGAGCGAGCACGTCGTGCCCAATACTCCAAACGATTTAGCGCTTTCAGCATTAATTTTTGTCCCGGAAACCACTCTCACAAGATAATCATGAATGGGGCACTTGTCACCATCGAGTTGCAACAAAACATCGTAGTCATTCGTTGAGAGCTCTCGAGTTTCCAAGTCTCTCATGATATCCGAGCTGATAGCTGTTTGGGGATGATTTTCACGCAATGCTGGTATCCATGGATCCAGAGCATTTTGCTTCATCACAAAAGCATGACTCGAGTGGGCTTTTGATTTAAAGCATCGCGCACACAGATCGACGTTCTTGCACTGGACGCATCGATATCGTTCGCATCGAATCGGTTTTGTCTTGCATTTTCTGCATGATGCACCTTTATGAACATTCGGAGCTCTGTTTGCTGCATCGATCTCTTTTCGAAGTGATGTTAGCGCTTCACCACCCCAGTCCTGTCGACATAGAGGGCAAATAATATTTGCTTTTGACTGCCGTCGACTTTCACCAAATACTTTCATACACTCGATGTGAAAATTGTTTCCACACCTGCAATTCAACCATTACGGCACAAGTGTCAGCTCGCCCCAAACATCAAGTGCTACATGCACGTACCCTTTGCGGCAGAAAGTAAGAGGCTGGCTATCTTCCATGCCTTCTTGACAGATAGCACACACTTCCCCTTCTACCAGCTCGTGTCTGTCAACGTCAGCATCTCCTGGCTCACTTGTAGATTCCTCTATTCGTCTCTTCATGTACGGCCTGGGCACCGGCTTCGACTTCTCCCTGTACCCTCCTTGAAGCAACATCTCAACCTGTATCATTAAACATTAATACTGTATCAAACCACTCACATGTAGTAATTCCTTCACCTCGGAATCAATGAGTGACTTCTGCCACACCACGGGTATCGTCGCCGGCACACGAAAGACTTTCAGCATGACGAACAAGATGTGGATACAAATATCAGCTGTACCACAGCTACACGTCTGTAGTGATCCGATCAGCACCTTGTGCTTCTTCTCACAGTTCTGCTCCTGGATCTACAACAGAATATATCACTACATGTAGATTTCTACTCTTGAGTTGCCTAAATAGAGCCCTACAGCGCAATCTCACCACGTAGGACGTGGGGCCCGAGGTCTGTACAAGGTACATCGTGGTGTTAAGTGTCTGTTCGATGCGCATTGCCACCTCCGCCGACGCCTTCGTCCTGTACGGCACCAATCGATTCATTGCTGTGAAAAGGCTCCAAGAAATTAACGAGTGATGGTCACTTCAACTTCCAAAATCCCGCGGGATTGTAGCCCGTGGGTTTGTACAATTGACCCGCGGGTCGCTCTATGCCAAGTGGCGTCACTTCACAACACGCATCACGTAGTTAGGGAGACCGAACCATGAACGACCCGCTGGAATGGTACTACGAGATCCCTGTGGTGTCGCGACTGTATCTCACAGGTTCCTTCCTCACCACTACGGCTTGTGCGCTGGACCTCGTGTCGCCGTTCTCGCTCTATTTCAACTTTAACCTCATCTTCTTCAAGGGACAAGTACGTGGCGCAACTGAGACTTATTAAACATTTACATGAACATTGATATTCTGTGTGTTTGGCTATATGCAATAGATATGGAGACTGGCGACCAACTTCATGTTCTTTGGGCTCTTCAGTCTTGACTTTCTATTCCACATGTACTTCGTGTACGTATTTCCTGAAACATAGTTTGTTTGGCTAGTCTGTTATTGCGAATTGCTGACTATAATACTTGTTGTATTGATACGAGAAGCGTCCGCTATTGCAGATTACTAGAGGAAGGGTCATTCCGCGGTCGGACAGCGGACTTTGTGTACATGCTACTGCTAGGCGCTGTGGTTATGATCGTACGTCCACGTGGTTTGTAATTGGACATTGATGGAAATGCTGATATGTGCTGTTTGCTTTTAACCCTTTGCAGTTAGTGGCTCCTTTCGTGAACATTCATTTCCTGGGATCGTCTTTGACGTTCATGATGGTGTATCTGTGGGGTCGACGTAATGAACATGTGCGGATGAGCTTCCTTGGCCTGTTCCCGTTCACGGCCCCGTACCTGCCCTGGGTGCTCTTCTCCTTCTCGATTCTGCTGGGAAACAGTGCCACGACGGACTTGATTGGCATCATTGTTGGACATATCTATTATTTTCTGGAAGGTAAGCATCAGATCGCATTCAATTCGTTGGAAAGCTTGACTAAGAACCCAACGCTGTATTATGATGAACTTGCTTTAGACGTGTACCCTACTATTGCTGGCATTCGTGGATGGAAGACGCAGCGACCGCTTGAAACCCCTCGCATCATGTAAGTCAATAGTTGATGCGGCATCTTTGAGATGGTATTCTCACAACTGTTGCTGTTGTTTATCTGTGAGCAGTCGCTACTTGTTTGATCCGCGGCCTGTTGCTGTTGATGGCGAACACGTGATCGACGACTTTGGTGACAATGACCACCCTCATATGGAGTAAGCAAGTTTATTGATTGAAGCAAAAAGAAAGTTGATGCAAGAATGCGCGCTATCAAACAAAGACCCTCTCTGTCAATGGAAAAAGCTGATAATTAGATAAAGATAATGTTCGACGTGGTTTTGCTTCGTTCGCAATATACTGCTCTGTGCAGTGTATGAGATGGAAATACTTCCTGTACGCTTTGATCACCACGCTTCGCTGGCTGCCATCAACGGAATGTGAGAGTTACGAGCTTCAGGCACCTGTATCATCATCAGCAACGAATGCCTGTCGTTTTCCTCCAGATCGTCCTCTGGGAAGTCTCCACGTGGAGTGGAGTTGGCGCTAGTATCCGGCGACTTTTTCTGCGTCACAGCAGGAGCATCAGCGCTGGGTGGCGTGTGGTTATTGGAGACAGCGCGTCTTAGAAGCGTCGGCATTCCCATAACAAAGCGTGAAGCAGTGTTGATCGCCGACGTCTGGTGCTGAGGTGCAGTATCATGCATTTCATCAGTGCTGCTCACATCTGTCTCACTGTTGCTCTTGCTTTTAGTCTCAGGCGAGTCAAGCAGGCAGTCAGACTTCGTATACACCGGCGAGGGCATCGGTTTCGCGTGCGTCTTGTCCTTGGATGTTGTCCTGATGCGCATTAGCGAGGAGGGGATACCGAATTTCCGGCCATGATTCGATGTCGACTTAGTGTCCTCCTTCTTCACGGAAGAATCCGTGCTGGACCTCGACAGTGATGGAATAGTCGGTGCACGATCGACATTAGCCTTGGTTTCTTCAGTTCCAGAGCTACCACTGTTACGCTTCAATGCCGTCGGAAGCTTTGTAGACAAATTGCTCTTGATCTTGGAAGCTGCAGACGCCGCCGCAGCCGAAGAAGCCGTCGCGGAACGGCGTAATAGCGGCGTGGAGAACATGCGTCGTTTCATCTTCGCCATGGGATCTTCTGCGTCGTGCGTCGCCTGATTCAGCCCGGCAACTGCTGTATTCCGTGTCAATTGGTTTAAGGAATTGTGCGCTGTTGAAAGTCGCTGCTGCTCTTGTGTGTCGCTTCCTGGCGAGTGAAGCGGGTCCAGCGTCAACGTCGGACTGTTCTCGTGTGGCATCTTGTACGCTGTACGTCGCTTTGTAGTTGTCGCTGCCGGTCTCTGCACGTGCCCTTCCTGCTCTTCTTCTCGGCTTTTCCTAAGCTATAGAAGGCCACAAATCGTACACTGCGTGGACGACGGAAGGGTCTTCTGCCTAGTGAATTGAAGAGTGTGTCGGCAAGCGGAGGCTCGTGTTCTCTCGACGCTCGAAGCAATACAGTGAAACCAACTCAAGTACGTAGCGGTTAGGACAGGCCGCCTCGCCTTTTCCGACACCTTAAGTGATCAAACTGGCCAGCGCCAACGAGACCCGCGCGCGAAAGATGGCGACGGTAGTGCACACTGGTACAGTTGGGAGGCCCTGCCCGCTGCTCCAGCAGACTGCTCCACGCCGTGTGCTGCAGCGCCACCTGTGGGGCAAAAGAAGTGAAGGTGGAGCCTGGCTCTATAGAGAAGTACCGGCGAAAAGCGCATGTCAACCTCGTTGATGCTGCAAATCGACCGTTGTCAACTTTTGTTACAGATAGAGACGATCACCCGACGCTGTCAACTTTTGTTACAGATAGAGACGATCACCCGACGCTGTCGGTCGTATCAAGCCGTTGTTGAAGTGACTTGTAGACGACCAAATGGCGCCAGAACGGAAAACGACTTCGTCGCCGAGTCTGGTTGCCAGCAGGAACACCAGCTTCAGCAGGTACGCCATGTGACGCGTAAGCCAACGCCCTCGTCAAGTAAAACGTTCACAATGCTACGCTGTCTGCCAAATGGTCTCGCTTAAGGGCTCCGTGTCAGGAACAAAATTTTTACTTGCTGGCAATCAATGCTGCTTGGTGTCCGGCTCGCTGATTACCACCTTGAAGCGAATGGTAAGTGATGCTCTGGATATTGTCGCGTTCTCCTGTCAGAAGTTGCGGAACTCACGTCTGGCAGCTTCATTGTCGAGCGGCGGTGTTTCCTCACTGGAGCTCGGGTAGTCGTCAAAGTTGGTCGTGTCGCCGGCGGAAGTCACGTTTGGGATGAATGGGGCTGCTACTTGCCTTCGTGGAACCGATTCCCAGTCCACGTTCTCAAACCACACATGCTGCTTAATTGCACTGACCTCGCTCAGTCGTTTCCCTGGGTCACACTGCAACATACCGCGAAGCAGATCCTTTAGCGTGCTTTGCATGTACCGCGGCCAGTAGATCTTGCCCGAAAGAATGCGGTTGTATAGTTCAAAGTGCGACTCGTTCTTTCGCGATGTAAATGGCGGTGATCCACTCACCAATTCGTACACCACACATGCGAACGCCCACCAGTCTACGATACGAGTGTAGTTGCGTGCTTGGCGAGAAAGGGTAAGCTGCTCGGGTGCCAAATACTGTGGTGTCCCCACGCTTGATGAAGTTCGTTCATTCGGGTTGCGTAGCTGCTTCACGAACCCGAAATCCACGACCTTGACGTGTCCACTAGCATCCAGCAAAATATTTTCGGGCTTTAGATCGCGATACATGAGGCCATTCTCGTGACAGCATTCAATGAATATGAGGAGCTCTGTGGCGTAAAATTTGGCTTCGTCGTTGGATAGTCGCCCGACAGCATGGAGCCGATGGAAAAGCTCGCCACCTGGGACATACTCCATCAAGAAATGTACATGGGAAGATGTGGCCAAACTCCCGAAAAACTTGACCGTAAACGGATGTTGAATTGAAGTCATTTTCTCCATCGCATTACGCTCGGCTTCAAGTTGCGGGACCATCTTTTTCACGATCACTTCCTTCTTCTTGACCGACTTGAGGATGTAGTACAGGCCCGAGCGTTTGTGGCGAACCAACCGCACCTTACCAAGCATCCCGGTGCCTACGATTTCCAACAGCTCGAAGTAGTTTTCCACGCTAAAAGGTTTTGGCGGCATATCCAATTTCGTGCCGATCCAAGGTACATCGTCACCTAACTTGTCGCTCTGAGCGTCCGTAGACTCGCCATATCTGTAGGGACAGCTTGACGTGGAGTCGATAGACGCTGCGCCACCCATGAGCAATTTACGTCTCGGATGAGACCGAACTCATCTACTTGCAGTTGAGTGACGGACAGGACTTCTTGGTCTTGACGCAGGAATCGTTTCACCAAAGCCAGTTGGCTACCTCAAAATACAACGCAAAAAATAGGTGTTAAGCATCATGCGGCATGATTCATGCCCTGTTCTTTGAATTACCGGTAGGTGCCTGTAGGTTAGTTCATGAACAACACCGGATTTGGTTGGAAATACAGCACGATATTAGAAAACAGGAACTTCACTTGTCTAAGATTCTGTGGCCTCGATCGGGAACGGGTGGGCTTCCGTGTTGAAAACGATTTCATCCAAAGCCAGCATTGAGTCGTCTGAAAACAGCAGGAATAGATACTTGAGCGTCTCGGCGATGAAGAAACTCTCCATTTCGTTCCGAAAGCCAACGTGAATGGGGCCCTTAGCCACGTTGCCAATGCTTGCATACCCGCCGCGCTCTAACCGACAATTCTTTTCAAACGCTTTCATGATTTCACGGCCATATTCGCGATACTTCTCATCCTTCGTGACACGATACATCACCATCAGACTCTCAACTGTTTCAGGACGTAATAGGTTGAAGGCGTCGTTTGCACTGACGAGCAAATCTTCTTCGACGTTTTCTTTCATGTTGAAGTACATGATCTCAGGGGCGAGCTTAGTCTCCATCTGAGCGTACATTTGGTAGCAGGTTTCCATGAGCTGTTTCGCCAGTGTGAGGTGTTCCTCAGGCATCCCATTATGGTACCCCAGTGCCAGCATTCCAGGAACAAAGCACACCAAATGGTCCATCTTTGGCTCAAACTTGCCGTAGACAAGCTCGCCGATGAACACGAAGTTGTTCGGTTTTGATTTGCCCAGTAGCTTGTCCATGATACCATCCACTGCAATCATGTACTGCGTTTTAAACTTGTCATCCTTCTTGCCAGACAAAAGCCACTGTGAAAGCAACACACCCAGCGTGAACATGGTTAGCAGCGTATGTAAACTTCAAGTTACTTCCTCTCTCGTACCTGCTTCAGCAAATATTCGTAGTAGCTGTCTCCGTTAGCTCCCATGGTGATTTTAGACGTGGTGATTTTTCCGCTCTGCAGACTGATTTGAATTGGCAACAAACCATTGTTATACTTCTCCTCCACTTGCTTGGCAAGCTGCATTCACAAAAGAAATCAATCGAAAAGGTCCAAGATCCTCCCTACTAACCACGTGCCAAAAACAAACCTACCGAGTCGGAAATCCGCTCAACCTGTTCTTGATACTTCGAGTATCTCGTGAGTCGAGCAAGGTACTTAAACTCCATCTGCAGCGTGCCAACTTCCGCAAGTGAAGGAGCTTCACGGGTTCGCTTCGTCTGTCATCGTTTTCACAACATTCCTATCAAAATCTCATTCTTCCACTTTGCAACAATTCTACTCGGTAACGTACCATAATATCGTAGTCCTTGGCAGGGATACCATGCTCATACACATCAAACGCCGGCGACAAAGCCATACCCAGCTTATTCGCAATGGTCAGCAAGTGTACATGTCCTGACATGTAATACGACGATAACAGGCCTCCCATCAGGCGGATGGTCGTCTCAAAGAAGCTGATGAATCCTCTGAGGAAGATTCGCTGCTCCATATTATTCGCCACCCATTCACTCGCTCGGTCGAACTCATCAAACATACCAACAAGATATAGCGTATCCAGAGCATCTACAAGTGTTAGTGCCATATCATGATCCGGAAGTCCCGTGCCTTTGTACGTCTTAACATTGAGCGAGTCGTGACCGTACGCGTACTCCGAGTATCCCTTCCAGGCCCATTGTACCATATCTACCACTTGCTTCTGATCTTCATTATGCATTGCCGGGTCGTAAGGTGCTCGTCTCCGTAGCTCCTCCTCGTGCGTTGGATCACTAGCCGGTGGTTCAAACACGAACGTGTCTACTGCAGGTACCGATTCCGGTGTATCCGCTTCATGTTCAATACGACGCAAGTGGTTCATCCAGCCATTATCAGGCTGCTTATCCGGTTTGTTACGTCGAGTTCCCACAATACTGGAGCTCCAGAAGACCCACTGAGCAATGATTCCGACACAAAGCAGACCTAGCAACAGTCGCAGCACCAGAGCAGTAGACAGCGAACGGGGCGACGTGAAGGAGCGAGTACTACCACTGCGACTGTAGCTCTTAGTCGAAAACTGTTGCGTTGCCAAAGGGGCCATTGGCGGCTCGCGAGCATTGCTGAGTCGACGGGCACGCGGCTCCATGGTGACGTCTATGTATTGAGGGGAAAGACTGACTGACTAGTCACTAATTACAAGTCATTGTTGCGGGGGTTCTAATGATTTTGTTTTGGATGGATGGATTGGAAATGCAGGGCAGATGAAGAAGAATAACTTGTTTATGCGTGTCAGTTGAGAGCTCGCTGGGTCTGTTGAGACTGCATGAGGGGAAGAGGAAGCTCGGATCTCTCTGCGGTTCAATAGTCTCAGCTTGTTCCTTGAGAAAACAACGAGTGAGCGATCCTGGTCTACGTGATCGGGATCCTGATGCCCCTTAACGTATTAATTATTGTCTGTGTGTATACAAGAATCAAGAGTGCTTCATGATTAGGACGAAGAAGCACAGTGTGATGAGTGTCAGCAGCAAGAAGATGCAGCGTTCGGGTCTCGTGTTGCGCTGGTATTTCTCGGCTCGTTCGAGCTGGCCCAGCCCAGATCGCATTCTCTCGACAACCTGGTGATGGCAAGGCAAGCAGACGGAGTTAGGTGAATTAGCTACCAGAATTTCATTCCGTGATTGAAGTACCTGCTCCATGTTGTAGTCGATCCGGTCGATGAGCGTGCCTTGGTCTATCACCATCTCGGCTACCTCCTTGAACATGGTTGCCAGCGTCGCGACGGACTTGACAATTCGTTGGATTTCAATATCTCGAGTCCTGATATCGTACTCAAGGCGGTCCATTGCGAAGGCGGTGGCCTTGTTACCGAATTGGAAGCTTTCGCCTGGATTTCCATTGCCCTTTTCCATCGCATCAACGTCGAATATCTCGCTCCCGAATTTTTGCAACTGGAGACGCTGGAGATACTCTCGCTGACGTGTCCGGAATTGAATTGATATCTCCTGGAGACGACCTGCTATTGCACGTTGTGTATTCAGTCGCACGAGACGATCCGCTGGAGATGGACTGGTTTCACCTCCAACAAACGCGCTTGTGATTTTCTTCAGTGACCTGTCAGCTTTGTGGAACAGTGCCGTAATTTCTTCAGTGATGCAATTGATCTCGCGTTCTTGTTGTACCTCCGAGTCGTCGAAGCGGATCATCAATCTTCGAGTATGCAGCAGCTGCAAATACTCCACTGCAATAACAAGCATTATTAGAGCAAGCCCTGCTCCAAGATCAAATACTTCGCCAAGATCGTACATTTTGCGTGAAGTAAGCGAATGGATTCATCCGAGCTGTCTGCAAAACGTGTCCACTCTGGTTTGTGGATGTCACTGTGTGCTGCAGGGAGCACACCTGCGTCTTGCAGCAATGCCTTCTCCATTGCGTGCGACTTGTGTTTCTACAAAAGGTATTACCAAATCCAAGTCAACATCAGCGGTGAATACCTTTTCAACGTCTCCATATCAATACCTGCTTGGAAACGAACAAAGTATTGAATGTGTACGCTTTAGAAGGGAAAAGGAAAAGTGATTTACTATCAGTGCCGTACAGTCTCGCTGCGCAGAATTAACCCACGCGAGGTACCTTATCCACTACCGCTTACGACGTAACTTCCAACACTCCTTCCCTGCGCAGTGAGGCTCTATCACTCACCAGTTAACCCGATCTTCTCTCGTAGTTGAAGTACTCGTTCTCCTGGAAGAGCCTTCGTCAGCAAGTCCGCTAACATATCGGCGGTTCCGACGTACGTGGGCAGAACGACACCTCGCTCAGCGTAATCTCGCAAGAATTTGACCTTGATATCCACGTGCTTGGCCCTCCCCGAGCTTGCCTCGTTGGTGATCTGTTTCAGCGCTGCCTGGTTATCCATCATCATCTCGATTGGCAGCTTTACCTTTAAGCCAATCTCTCCGAACAGCTCGCGTAAACCCAACACATTTTGGCCGCCAACAGATGCTGCGACAAACTCCGCTTCTGCAGTTGACAGCACGACAGCGGTTTGCTTCCTGCACTCCCAATCTATCGTCATTCCATTTACTTGGACTATGACGCCGCTGACAGATTTGCGATCTTGCACGTCTCCAGCAAAGTCTGCATCAGACCAGCAACACAAACGGACAATTTCTTTCGCGCCATCTTGCACATCATCCGTCAGGCGCAACTTCAAACCACGCGTTCCACTCAAATACCGTGCGATTCGCTTCGCTAGCTTCCAGTCTTGAGCAGTGGGTGCGTGAGTCTTTCGACTCGCGCGGTGAACAGCAAACGAAATGTCAGGTCTTGTGCCACGTGCGATCCACAGGAGACTCAACCAAGGCCTGAAAGTCCTTCACCGTCGGTTCTTTGCCATCAGGAGCCGACTTAATAGGCAGTAACTTCCCATCGTCGTCAAAGGGTGGATCGCCCGCTGCGATAGGCAGTCGAACGCTGTTGGCATTTTCTAAGCCATGCGCGATCAGCGTTTCCGTGATGGCATGCTCTTGGTCAATCGTATATCCACGCTCATCGTCGTAGCTGATCCTCATCCCGAGGAACATCGATGCTGGTCCCAAGTCCTTGAGTTCCAGGATTGCCATATCAGCAAAAAATGAGTCGACGCGCGGCGCCGAAGTAGCGGTGACCAGCAAATCGTCAACGTATGTCCCCACAACAGTTATTCCACCAACGTCAGTCTTCACATAGACGCACGAATCGGACAAACATTGCCTGAATCCGACCTGAACAAGCGTTTTGTGCAGTAACTTACGCCACAGCCTTCCAGCTTGCTTAAGCCCATAAAGGCTTCTTCCGAGCAACAAGCCGAGTTCACTAACGTCTTTGACACCCAAAGCTGCTAGCTCAGCTGCCGTAAACTCCATTCCGTCGGGAATGTACAGGCAGAATTTCTAAGCCTTCTTCCGTCGATGCCTTCACGAACGCATTCGGCACATCACCGTGCCTCGCTGGCACGCGCCAGATTCTTGCAAGTGCAAGCACAGCTTTTCCACTTGGCAGTTCCATCACCGCAGCAAATGTGAACAAGTAGTCAATACCGAACACTTGCTCATTTCCGCATGCTACGAGTCGAGCTTTGTAGCGCTGGATTTTGCCATTGCCATCCCGTTTCTTCTTATATACCCATTTCGAGTGTAGTCGAGCGGTACCCGGAGACACCTTCACAACTTTCAAGTGTCGTTCGCTTCCAGAGAAGCAATTTCTTCCCGCCCGCGGCCCGCCATTTCTCACTTTCCGCGCAACGTCTGGCAGCAGCAAAATTTGCTGGCTCCTTATCATCCGCATGAGTATCTTCCACATGTACAGCACTTGAGACCAGTGCTCCTTCCGACCCTCCGTCGTCATCTCCATCAGCTTCACGGCGTCGAGACAGATTTCTTCCTCACGCGCTGTGACCGACGTGGCTTGGTCTCTCCTTTAGAATTTCCAGTTTCAGGCGCATTCTTCCACGTCTTCCGTGACATTGCTCGCGCCAGGACTCGTTCTACCGTTGGCCATTTCTGCAAGTTCTTCAAGAATTAGTTGCTGTGAAATGCGGTCGCTGTCAGCCTGTTTCAACGTCTCGATGTCCTTTACATGGCGGGTCACCACAACCTTGTTGCTCTCGGTAAGTATACTCGATACCCCTTTGTTTCGTCGCTTTTCCGATCACAACTCCACGCTGAGAACGCTTTTGCAGATTCTTCTTGCTAGTGTCAACGAATACAGCGCAAGCAGATCCAAAACCACAATGTCTTGCAAACTTGGCGCACGTCCTGAGAGCACCTCCAGCGGCGACATTCGGTCATCGTTTGCACGGGTGGGACTGCGGTTCAATACATAGACCGCATATTCTGCCGCATCTCCCCAAAATGTCAGTGGCAACTCGGAAGCAAACAGCATGCAGCGCACGATGTTCATCACCGTTCGGTGCATCCTCTGCTTTACCGTTGGCAGCTTGGTTCCTTGCCTCGCTCTTCTGACGGGCCACTCCTGATTGCTTGCAAAACTCGTCCACGTTGTTGTATTCTGCACCTCCGTCAGTACGTAGGACACGAACCTTGCACCCAAATTGCTTCTCGAACCAGGTCAGAAATTGTTCGAAGTATTTGGCGGCCTGATCCTTCGTCTTCGCCAAGAACACGCGGCAGTAATTGGACTTATGGTCCACGAAGTTCACCAAGCATCGATTTCCACGTCGGTCTCGGGGCGTAACAGGGCCTTTCAAGTCACTGCAAATCACCGCCCCACACGATCAACTGGAGCATGCCCCCAGTGTCTTTCGTCGGCTGTTGGGCACGCGTCTGCTTGCCTTCAGCACATACACGACAGTTGACCCGCTTGTGGCTAGTAATCTCAATCCCAGAGGCTGGGTCTTTCGCGATCCGCTCGATTGTATCAAATGCAAGATGTCCAAACCTCTCGTGAAAGCCGACCAAAGTATCCTTCTGAACAATTCCGAGAGGTGAGATGGCGGTCTTCCTCCACCACCGCGCTCATCACAACTTCTTTCATCTGTTGCACAGAGCGCTGTCGACCACATTGCACTCTTGCTACCAGTACGTTGCTCTTGATATCCGCGTAGAACACCACTCGTGTAGGGTTGCCCTTCAATACTGCCACACAGCCATTGTGATCAGCCACCTTGCAGCCCATTTTCAGCAACAAGCAGTACGACATCAGGTTCCTGGCTAGCTTAGGTGCATAGTAGACGTTCCTCAGTGTGATCTCGGCCTGGACGCCGTCCACCATCGCTTTAAGCACAGCTGTTCCCTTCAGCGTCACCTCAAGCTTTGTGCCATCGGGCTGAAAACTCTCCTCGCGTCGTGGCATTCCGTGACGTCCCTGAGCATCGTCTTGTCGTTCACCATATGACGACTTGCACCACTGTCCAATATCCAGTCGTCAGTCCCGAGGCCATGTTCCTGAACATTCAAAGACCATTTGATCTTACTCTCGTCACCACCATCGTTCTTGTGCTCTTTTTCAGGACAATCGCGCCGGATGTGGCCGACATTGCCACACTTGTAGCATTTCCTGCCAGTTGTGACGGTGCTGACTGTGTCCTTCCCGATCCCTTTGAACGTCTTGTCCTCGTCCTTCAGTGCTTGAGCCCACGCCACAAGCTCACTTGCCTGTTGCATTGGGTCTGGCCTCGTAGGGTCGTACTTCGCCATCATAGCGATCTTCAAATCCGGGTCAGCGTACTTCACCACGTTTTCCAGCACCAAACTCGGCGACGCGTTGGTAGCCCCCATTAGCGCATTCAGGTAAAGGAAGTGGTCATTCCATGTACGCGAGCTCTCCTTCCGGGCTGAAAACATCCTCATCGCCTGCTGATTGGAGATGTTCACACGGAACGCCGCATTCATTTGTTCCATCACGAACCAAAGATTTGGCTGGGTAGCCCACCACCGCTGCACATGTTGATGGAAGTACTTTCAGCTTTGCCTCGCAGATGCTCTGCGAACTTATTGACCTTCGCCCGTTCCGTCCAGCGATAGCGGTAGGCGATCTCGGCCATCTCAACCTGCTCAATGAACAGTAATGCCCACTGTTCAAAGCCAGATCCTAGACCTTTGTAGACCTCGTTACCGTCGAATGCGCGCGTAGCGCTAGCTTAGCCTCTCTCGCAGGGGGACGCGTGGTTCAGCTGCCATGACAGGCTCAGCATGTTGTTGCTGTGGCTGCTGCTGCGCGTGTGTTTGACCGGGGCGGGCGGTACGCTTGGTACTGTGGAACCCCGCGGTCCACTTCGTGGTCAAGATAGCCAGCACGCGCCCATCCTCCAGGAGTCTGGACCCCCAGGCCCACATGTCCACCTCAAGCTCGTCAACGTGCATTTGTTGCATCCCGAGGCCCCCGCCCTCCTCAATCGCTTGACGGAAGACGCTTCGCCTCAGCGGTTGGTCAGGAGACACCGGCGCTCCCCGAGGCGTGACCGCCTTCTCCAGCATGTTCACCTTGGTGGTCAGCTGCCTCAGCAGCACCATCATATCCTCCATTCCGGGAGCGGCTTTTCCTTCATCAGGCGAGCTACCCCTTTCGTGGGCAGCAGGATCACCGCCACCAGTACCTGGCGCAACCTCTTTCGCAGGTAGCGGAGGTGTCTGTCGTGGCGAGACTTCGCCAGCGTCCTTGGAACTCATAACCTATTGAATGTGTACGCTTTAGAAGGGAAAAGGAAAAGTGATTTACTATCAGTGCCGTACAGTCTCGCTGCGCAGAATTAACCCACGCGAGGTACCTTATCCACTACCGCTTACGACGTAACTTCCAACACAAAGTGCTTAGCAACGGGGAATTGTCCAATCGAGGCCTCAACTGGAAGCGCAAGTTACGCTTGCGCAGATTTGTTCGTCGCTCCAGGAAGCGAGCGGTCAGATCGCGGTGCGCCATGCTCCTCTCAACTTGTCAATTAGATCTTGAAACGTCGCGAGCGATCTTAAATTTTCCAGTTTACAGCCAATCAGTGCCACGCAATATCCAAAGTGCCTATTGGCAAGGGACCTTCATTCCTGCTGTTCATTCCGCACTCGATGGCGGACGTCCCTAGTGGCGTCATAGGCTCCGCGCCTCCACCATTGCGTTGGAGCAAGCTTGAAGCGGTAGCCAGACGCAATGGAGAGACACCGACGCGTCGATCGGGTCACTCGTTATCTATCGTGGGCTCCAGCGGCTATTTATTCGGCGGTTGTGACTATGCAGAGCCCCCAGGACCGACAAGTGACTTATTCGCACTGAAGATAAATGCGAATGCCCCCAGCGAGTGGGAACGACTGCGTTCGCCTCTGAGCGGTGCGTGGCCTCCTCCCAGATGGAAACACTCAGCGACTGTTGTGGACAACAAGATTTATGTTTTCGGTGGCTTTCATAGCAGCTCCTCGAGGTTCAACGACCTTTGGATCTTCAATCCGATCACAGTGGACTGGAGTCAGTCTGGAGCTGCTTCAGGAGGTGCTAACAACCATCGAGCCAGTGTGGCCAAGCCTGTGGCGCCAGTGCTGCCTGCACCGAGAGGAGCTCATTCGGCTGTTGCTATTCGACGCTCTATTTACGTTTTCGGAGGATATGGAGGTACAGGCTATGGCAGGAAAGACTTTGACGACTTGTATATGCTGCGGACTGATGACTTAACGTGGAGCAAAGTCACATGCAAAGGCAAGCCACCTGAAAAACGAGCTGGGCATCAAGCTTGCGCTGTGGATGATTTGATGCTGGTGTGTGGAGGTTGGAACAGTGTGGCCCAATTCAATGATTTGCATATATTTGACTCGACAGTAAACTCGTGGACTCTTGTAGAAGGCACACATATGGCCACGACACTGCCTAGATGGAACCATGCTTGTTGCGCAGTGTTAGCTATTCCGCACGCAAAGGTTTTCGTTTTCGGTGGCGTCGTTGGAGAAGACAACAACTACAACGCACAAGGCAGTTACATGAACGATTTAAGCATCCTTGATACGGGTGACATGAGCTGGAGTATCCCAGAGATTGAGGGCACTCCGCCTTGTGGGCGAAGTGATACAACTTTAACCTACGATGACAAGGGAAGCCGTCTAATTGTATTTGGTGGTTGGGCTAATGTATGGCTCAATGATATCTTCTACCTGGATGTAAGCTGTGTCGTCGGTCCTCCATATGGCATTACCGGCATATTCCCTGACTTCGGACCGATCACAGGAGGCGCGGCATTAGTCATAGAAGGCATTGATTTTGTCAACAAACCCGTGAGTATCAGATTCTCGTGTCGAAAAGGATCGGTGGATGTTCCTGGGGAATACGTCAA
This sequence comes from Phytophthora colocasiae, assembly GCA_018806915.1. Taxonomy (NCBI): domain Eukaryota; phylum Oomycota; class Peronosporomycetes; order Peronosporales; family Peronosporaceae; genus Phytophthora; species Phytophthora colocasiae. The sequence continues at coordinate 1,117,080 of JAGKQI010000093.1, read as the reverse complement.
CGATCACACGCTGAATGTGGTTGCACCAGACTTCACTGCTTACCCTGCTGGAGATGTCCAGGTCCGCGTGGCACTACAGGGTGACTCGTTCACGACGACTTTCCAAACATACAACTATTTCTCGGTCACGTATGCACCATTATGTTTCGCATATGGGCCTGGTGTACTATCGGGCGGGGCTAGCGGAGAGCCAACGTGCTTTATTATCCAGGCCAGGGATGCCCAGCGTAGTTTACGGACTCGTGGTGGAGACGAATTTATCGTTGAAATATCGCTTGGTGATTCAGATCCAATATTCTTGCCGACGTTGCAGATTCAAGATCTGCTAAACGGCAAATACTTGGTAAGTTACACGGTTCCTAGCCCTGGGGAGTATCAAGTTAGAATTGAGTTTCAAGGTACATTTGGTGGAACTGCAGGAACAATCCGTGGCTCCCCCTACACGGCTACATTTGACGACATTGTCACTCGTGAAATGAATTTGATGACTGGAAAACTGGTCCTGGATCAAGTATTGCATGATTTACAAGAACTGCAGCAATCAACACGAGAATGTAATATTGGTCTGGAACAGCCATTGTCAGACCCGACTTGGTCTCCTGAGCAAATTACAGCCGCGTTAATTAGGTTGAAAGAGCATGTGTTCATGGTTGAAAAACGTGGAGAAGCAATATCAATATCAGTCGAAGAACTCCGAGCTGAAATAGCTTTTCTTAAAGATGCAGGAATCATGGTGGCGAAGGAGTTGGATATACTGACAGCGATCGAAGTGGCTTGGGGAGAGGTACTGAAGAAAGTTCCGGCTGCAAGCAATCGTATAGCGCCGTTGATTTCGACGCAAAGCTTAAAGTTCCGCGATGAGGTTGCTGCCTACATGGAAGAGTTGCAAGCAAAAGAGGCCCAGCTGAAGTCTAAGGATTTCTGGAAATTTTCAGTTGGTGTTAACGCTGCAATCACACTGATTACTGAAGAGCAGGTGAATGCAGAAAATGACGAACGAGTATTCAAGCAGAAGAAACACATCGCTGAAATCTTGGAGTGTGAAGATTTAATGGAGCCTTGCTCTGCCGTGTTGACGGCCATCCAGCGCACTCTTGGACATGGCCACCAGATGTGGGAGTCCATCACAGAGGTGACGAGGAAAATCGATCTTTCTCGAGAAATCCCGTGGAGCATGATCGATGGTATTGTATTGGAAGAAGAGGCTAAGGCATTTCTAGCGCTGGTGAAAGCTACCCATAAAGATATCCGGGATTGTGATGCATTCAAAAAGTTTGAACGACTCGTAAAAGATTTTCTCAGCACGTGTCCATTGTTTCAAGCTCTGCGGCATCCATCCATGCGTAGACGACATTGGCAGGACCTCATTGCAGTCTCTGGGAAAACTTTCGAGTGCCCAGATGATAACCCATTGCTGAAATTTGCGGACATTTTGGCGTTGAATTTGCATGAGTTTCAGCGAGACGTTGAAGAAATTACGGATCGAGCTCAAAAGGAGGCCAAGCAAGAATCCATCTTACAAGAACTTGAAAGTCGTTGGTCTAACATTTGTTTGACGATGACACCGTACAAGGAAACAACAGTACCGTTACTGTACATGGCAGAAGAGGATGTCGAGATGTTGGAGTCTGATCAGTTGTTGATCCAAGGAATGACATCAGGGCGGAATAGCTTCTTTCAAGAACAGACACAACAATGGCGATCGAAGCTTATGCTCGTTTCTGACATTGTTGGAACAGTGCTAGACATTCAGCGATCATGGTCGTATCTGGAGCCTCTTTTTATGCAGTCAGAAGAAGTTAAACAGGAACTTCCTGATGAAGCTGCAAGGTTTGAGGATGTCGATGAGCTTGTTCGTCAAACACTTCAGAGTATGTGGTCTCAAGAACCACCTGGAAATGTATTGCTGGCCAGCCAGCTTCCAGGGTTGCTTGATTTGCTTAACGATCTTCGTGCGCGATTGGAAAAGTGCCAGCAAGCGCTCAAAGAATATCTCGATTCAAAGCGCCGCATGTTTCCTCGCTTTTATTTCATTTCAGAAGCTGATCTGCTTGATATCTTATCGAATGGAAGCAATCCACAAAAGGTAATGATTCATCTTGAAAAAGTGTTCCTGGCTACGCATACACTACTACTGGAAAAGGCAAACGGCGGGCCCGCCAGCTCTGTAGTAGCTACTCACTTCATCTCTAACGACTCTGCAAAAGAAAGTATATCGTTTGAGAATGAGGTCCATCTGGAAGGAAAGGTGGAGCTGTACATGCAGACAATACTGGAGTCTATGCAACTCACATTGAAGGGCCACGTGACTCGTTCAATCACTCGGTTTCCGGAACAAAATCGCGTGGACTGGCTGTTGCAGAAACTCCCGCCGGCTAGTGAAGGAGCTGTAGCCAAGGATAATATGGACGCGGCTCAAGTTGCTTTGCTTGTCGCTGGAATTGAATACGCGAGAAGCGTTGAAAGTGCTTTCGTTTTGTTATCCAAGAGCCATGCGACAGCCATGAAAGAGCTTTTAGAGAAAATCGTGATTCAGCTGAATGACCTGATCAAGTTGACCCAAAGTAACTTACCAAAAGGCGATCGCCAACGGACAATGTGCATGATTACGATGGATGCGCATTCACGAGATATTGTCCAAAAGCTTCTCTACGAAGAAATTACCACGCCCAGCTCCTTCTTGTGGCAGTCACAGCTAAAACAGCGGCGGTCGGATCATCAAAACCACAACTACCTGGAAATATGTGACGCGACTTTTGACTATGGTTTTGAATACTTAGGGAATGGCCCGAGACTTGTCATCACTCCTCTTACTGACAGAATCTATGTTACGGCTACCCAAGCTCTTCACATTCAAATGGGCTGTGCTCCTGCTGGACCTGCTGGAACCGGAAAGACTGAAACGACGAAAGACCTGGCGAACATGGTCGGGAAGATTTGCTACGTGTTTAACTGCTCTCCGGAAATGGACTACAAGAACCTGGGAAACATATTCAAGGGATTGGCTAGTGCAGGTGCGTGGGGATGCTTTGACGAATTCAACCGTCTTGCCCCGGAGGTTCTATCTGTTTGCTCTGTACAATTTAAAGCAGTCTGCGATGGAATTCGAAGTGAAAGCGATCAGGTTGTGATAGAGGGTGATTTGGTGAGACTTGACCCAACGTGCGGTACCTTTATTACGATGAATCCTGGATACCTAGGGAGGTCAGAGCTCCCGGAAGGCTTAAAAGCATTGTTCCGACCTATCACTGTAATGGCGCCTGACCTTGTTCTCATCTGCGAGAATATGCTGATGGCGGAAGGATTCCGCGAGGCCAAGTTACTTGCGGCAAAGTTTTTCAGTTTATACTCACTGCTTCGAGAGCTTCTTTCGAAGCAAGATCACTATGACTGGGGTTTACGAGCAGTAAAGAGCGTTCTAGTCGTAGCTGGAGCCTTCAAGCGCGCCGAGACGAAATTGTCGGAACAAGAAATTCTCATGCGCTCCCTTAGAGATTTCAACTTGCCAAAGATCGTCAAGCAAGACCTCCTTGTTTTTAATGGTTTGCTTAGCGACCTCTTCCCCAACTTGAACCTGCCACGAAAAGTTGATGAGTCGATGGAGAAGTACGTACATGTAGCGTGTGAAGATCGCGGACTTTGGCCACATGAGCAGTTCCGACTCAAAGTCATTCAACTCGAAGAGCTGTTAGCTATCCGCCATTGTGTATTCATAATGGGACCTCCGGGTAGTGGTAAGACCGAATGTTGCGAGACTTTAGTTGCTGCTCGAAAGAAGAAAGGTGAGGATTACGTGACGAAGGTAATTGATCTCAACCCCAAGGCAGTTTCTACTGAGGACCTCTACGGCTACATGGTGCTCGGGACACGAGAATGGAAAGATGGTCTCCTGTCCAAGATAATGCGCGATGTGTCCAGTGGTTCAGCCACAGACCCTCGCCCAAAATGGATTGTATTGGATGGAGATCTGGATGCGAACTGGATTGAATCGATGAATTCTGTGATGGATGACAATAAAATGCTGACACTTGCGTCAAATGAGCGTATTCCTCTAAAGCCCAATATGCGGCTTCTTTTCGAGATTCGAGATCTCAAATATGCAACACCCGCCACAGTGTCCCGAGCAGGTATTCTCTACATATCTGACGACGATGGCTTTCAGTGGAGGTCATTTTTGGCGAGTTGGGTAGCCACGAAAGGCACGTCCGTTCAGCAGCGTACGGCTTTAGGGGAGGCCATGAATAAGTACGTCGAACCTATCATTACATTCATTAGGCAGTGTTGCAAGACTATCGTGCCGATACAAGACATTACGATGGTACAGACGTATCTTTACTTTCTTGACGCAGTTTTGGATGCTGAAACGATGCGGGATTTTAAGAAAGTGGACATTCTGAGCGGTTTTATCTCTGTCTGGGCATTTGGAGCACCACTCACTATTACAGATGATGGAACGGACTACCGGAAACTATTTAGCGAGTGGTGGCGGGGTGAGTTCAAGCACATCAAGTTACCAGCTCGTGACACTGTTTTCGACTATTGGCTTGATCCTAACACGTTTTCCTTTGATACCTGGCGCGCATCACCATACTTTAAGACGATTCACTTTGATGGATCTGTACCAATGTCCTCAGTTACGGTACCCACTCCCGAGACAGCCTCAATTACGAGTTGGATGAGTATTATGGTTCGTGAAGAACGTCCATTCATGCTATGTGGTAATGCTGGTACGGGTAAGACCCAGTTGGTTCAGGGATTACTCAATAATCTGGATGGAAGGGTCTCTGGAGCAGTGTCTTCTTCTACACAAGCAATGGTGGCATCTGTTGCTGCCACTAAAGGTCCTGCAACAAGCATCAGTATCAATTTCAATTACTACACCAATGCTCACGCCCTTCAAGTCATACTGGAGTCGAAACTCTCGAAACGAGTTGGATCAACGTTTGGACCTACTGTCGGAGATCAGTTGATATACTTCCTGGACGATCTAAACCTGCCTCAAGTCGATCCCTATGGTACACAGAGCGCGATTGCGTTGCTTCGCCAATATTTGGACTATGGACACTGGTACGATCGGGCCAAATTCACGCTAAAACAAATTGTAAATGTGCAGTTTTTGAGTTGCATGAACCCCAACGCCGGCAGTTTCAGTATTAATCCGCGTCTTCAACGGCACTTCGTCACGTTTGCGCTACCCCAACTTAGTGCGGCAAGTTTGCAGGTTATCTACACAACGTTTCTGGAAGGTTATGTTGCAGATTTCGTCGAGGATATCCGGAAAATGGCACAGCCAATTCTCAAAGCTGCGCTTAGTCTGCACGTACTAATTTGTAGCACTTTTCGTAAGACGGCGGCCAACTTCCACTATGAGTTTAATATTCGACACGTGGCAAATGTGTTTCAAGGTTTACTGATGGCAAAGCCACCGATGTTTGAAGACTCGCTCAAATTTGCTCTGCTTTGGATACACGAGTCCTCGCGCGTATATGGAGACCGCCTAGTATCGACACAGGACCAAGCCAAATTTACATCCATTGTGCAACAGCAAGCTCGCAAGTGCTTCCCTGCGCTCAATTTTATGCGTTACTTCGCTCCTGTGTCGTCTGGCTCCGAAACCAGCAATGAGTCATCTGATCCAATCCTGTTCTGTCACTTTGCAAATGGTTTGCGTACGAACGAATATGACCAAGTTGTCTCATTGCAAGCGTTGCATTCAACTGTTAATGAAGCTCTGGCGGAACATAACGAGCTGAATGCAAAAATGGATCTGGTGTTGTTTAAGGACGCACTCGAACATATTGCGCGCATTGTGCGCATAATTTCAAATCCATCGGGTCATGCACTTCTTGTCGGTGTTGGTGGAAGTGGCCGTAAATCGTTGGCACGCTTGAGTACATTCATCTGTGGCTACGCGTTAGTTGAGATCACAATCACGCAGTCATATTCACTGTTGGATTTTAAGTCTGATCTTCAGAACATGTTCATGAAGGCTGGTGTCAAAGGCGACAGTGTTGTATTCCTCTTTGACGACAACCAGATCAAGAATGAGCGTATGCTCGTGTACTTAAATGACTTGTTATCCAGTGGTAATATCCCAGATCTCTACAATGCGGATGAACAGACGAATCTAATTCAACAGTTCCAGCCCAAGATGATGGCTGCGCTGGCAGCTAGCACCGCTGCAGATCCAACAAGCGACATCAACTCAACTATGAATACTGGTTCCGAGGGATCCGAAAAAGAACGTGCTTGGCGGTGGTTTGTGCAGGAAATTAAGCGCAATCTCCACGTTGTATTGTGCTTTTCGCCGGCAACACCTGATTTCCGAATGCGAGCTCGGAAGTTTCCAGCGTTAGTGAATTGCTCGCTGATAGACTGGTTTCAGCCATGGCCTAAGGAAGCTTTGCGTTCTGTTGCAGCTCGGTTCCTATCTTTTGAAGATCTCCCGCAGCTGATTCCACCCGAGAATGTTGCGATGGCTGTACAAAACTTCATGCCTTTTGCTTTTCAAAGCACGAATACCGTAGCAGTTGAGTTCTACACGCTTGAAAAGCGCCGTGTCTACTCAACTCCGAAGTCATACCTGGAATGTCTTGCTTTGTATCGGAAACTGCTAGCGCAAAAGCACGCAAGTCACCAAAAAGCCGTTCAACGCCTTCAAAGTGGATTGGAGAAAATGGAGTCAACGGGAGATATTGTGGCAAATATGGAGGAAGAGTTAAAGCGAACGCTGGAGGAAGCGGAGAAAAAGAAGGTTATTGTGGAGGAGCTAGCTGGAAGACTGCAAAAAGACAAAGAGCTCGTGGAAAGTGAAACAGCCAGAGCAAATATTGAGCGCGAGAAGTGTGCAGTGATTCAGACGGATGTATCAGCTAAGAAAGCCGATACCGAGGCGGATCTTGCGCAGGCACAGCCAATGGTCGATGCGGCAATGGCAGCACTAGACACCCTCAACAAAAAGGATCTGGGAAACTGTAAAACGATGGCAAAGCCGCCAGCTGGTGTAGGTGACATATTTGGTGCCGTAGTTGTGCTTTTTGCTGGAGTGAATTCAAACGTCGTCATCCAGAAAAATGGCAAGGTGAAAGACAAAGATCGGTCGTGGGAAGCCTCGAAGAAGGCACTGCTGGGTAACATTAATGCCCTGGTAGAAGAGCTGAAAGGCTTCAAGGAACTAGTGGATACGCAGCAAGTGCCCGAAGTGAACTGGAAAGAGATACGACCATTCTTACAGCTCGAGTATTTTAACGTGGAAGCGATCGAGAAGAAGAACTCGGCGGCTGCTGGTCTGTGCGCTTGGGTTATCAATATTGTGGCGTATTACGATGCTATTGTAGTGGTGGAGCCTAAGAAACGAGCACTAGAAGAAGCTAATGATAAGCTACGGGTTGCCAATGAGAGGCTTGATGTTGTGAATCAGAAAGTTGCAGCCCTGGAAGAGAAACTTGCCACTCTAACTGAAGAATTTGACAAAATTAATCAGGAGGTTCTGGATGCAGTGGCATTACTTGAAAGAGGGCGTCTTCGTATGGAACTTGCTCGACGTTTAGCTAACGCTCTGGGAAGTGAGAGTGAACGCTGGACACACGAGCTCGAACAGCTTCACGCTAGTGCTGAAATGTTGGTATGCGATGTTGTGATCGCTGCTAGCTTTGTCTCGTATGTCGGAGCGTTTACGAAGCCCTTCCGAGATTTACTCATCAAGTACAAGTGGCTTCCATTCCTTCGTAAAGCACTGATTGAAAACACCAGTAAGAAAGACAAAGGTGGGGACAAGACTGCAGTATTAAATGAAGATGGAAACCCTTTGCAAGTACTAGCAACGCTATCGGAGATTGCTGAGTGGAACACGAAAGGCCTCCCGAGTGACCGTGTCTCAGTCGAAAATGGTGCAATTGTGCGCAATAGTACTCGTGCACCGCTCTTGATTGACCCTCAGTTACAAGGTATTTATTGGCTTCGAGAGATGGAAAAATATGCTCGACGAGGAGCTCCAAACTCCTTACAGGTTGTGCGCCAGGACCAGCCAAACCTGCCCTCTTTGCTAGAAACTGCAGTGGAGCAAGGATATACAGTGATAGTGGAAAGTATGGGTGAAAAACTGGAAGTTTGTTTGTGGCCCCTGATTTCCCGATCTACCACAATCCGTGGCCATAAGACCTTCCTGAAGATGGGAGACAAACTCGTTGAGTTACATCCAGACTTCCGATTGTATCTACACACGAAATTATCCAACCCGCACTACCCACCTGAGATGCAGGCAGAGACCACAATGATCAATTTTGCTGTGACCCAGCAAGGGCTTGAAGATCAGCTTCTGTCACTTGTAGTACGGAAGGAGTGGCCTAAGATCGCTAAAGTTCGCACAGCACTCATTCACCAGCAGAACGAGTTCAAAATTCGGATACAGACATTAGAGGATCGCATTCTATCGAGTTTAGCAGACGCTGAAGGAGACGTGACGGAGAATGTCCAGGTGATCACGGATCTGGAAACGACTAAAGCTACTGCACAGGAAATAGCTAAGAAAGCTGCCAAGGCTACGGCGTATGAGGCTCAGATTAACGAGCTTAGCGCTAAGTATCAGTCGGTGGCAAGTCGTGGTGCTCTTTTGTTCTTTATCATGGACGGATTGCATCGTATGCATTCATATTACGTGTACTCTTTGAACGCGTACGTCGTGATTTTCCAGCGTGGCATTGACTTGGTTCAGCCAGATAAAGAGGCAGGAAGACCACCTTCTTCAGGTGGAGGTGGATTGTTAGGACGCTTGAAAGCTGCTGCGAAAAAGGTGATTGTATCGCAACGATTTCAATGGAACTCAGACTTGCTGTTAGCGGACCGAGTTGTGGAAAACAATTCGGAGCAGGATCTAGACACTCTTATGAAGGAAACAGATCAGCTGGAAATGCCTTCTAATACTCAGATTGAAGCGCGGTGTACTCAGCTGAAGACATCAATTACCGATGTGGTTTTCAATTATATCCGCCGTGGTCTCTTTGAGAAAGACAAGTTGACGCTAGCCACACAATTATGCTTTGCAATTATGCAGTCGGACAAGAAGATCGATCCAGTTGATATACGGCAGTTGATGACTTGTGGCACTGCGAATGACATGGGCACCGGAATGGGACTGTTGAGTGAATGGATGTCGGAAACAACGTGGTTGCGAGTGCGCAAACTCGAGGAAAATATTCCTAACTTCCAAAAGCTTACAACGTTTATGCGCTCGGATAGCGAGGAGTGGCGAGAATGGTGTGATGCTGAAAAGCCAGAGGTGAGACCTCTTCCAGGACAGTATAAAGCGTCTGTGACGCCTATTCAGTTGCTGCACCTCGTGCGAGTACTACGTCCAGATCGGATGTTGTTCTCGTTGAGATCCTTTCTGAGTGATACATTTGGGAAGCAAATGGTGCAACAGCCTCCGTTTGACATGGAAGCTGCATATCAAGAAACAAGCGCGTCCACTCCGATGTTTTTCGTGCTTTTTCCCGGCGTGGATCCAACATCGTGGGTCGAAACATTAGGCAAGAAGTTTGATTTCACTTATGAACGAGGAAATCTGATCAATATCTCGATGGGTCAAGGCCAGGAAGAATATGCTGACAGCGTATTGATGAAGTTCTCTCGAGAAGGGAGTTGGGTGATTCTGCAGAATATCCATTTGATGCAGTCGTGGCTACTTAGATTAGAGCGAACGCTGGAGGTTTATTCCGTGTCAGCAGATCAGAACTTCCGATGTTTTCTTTCATCTGAAGCCCCTGCTTTAGCCTCGCTCAGTAATCTCCCAGAATCGCTACTGCAAAGTTGTATAAAAGTTGCCAACGAAGCTCCGACGGACTTAAAGAGCAACTTGCGTCGTGCTTGGGCGAATTTCTCGGCCAAACAACTCGAAGTGTGCACACAGCCTAACGAGTACCAAGGCTGTCTCTTTGCGCTTTGTTTCTTCCATGCATTGGTGCTAGGACGGCGAAGGTTCGGATCTCAAGGATGGAGTCGCCCGTATAGTTTCAATACTGGCGATCTCCTTATTTGCTCAGATGTGCTTCGCCGGTATCTTGATACTGCAGCAACTAGCAGATCGAAGAGCTTGCCATGGGACGACTTGCGCTACATTTTTGGTGAGATTATGTATGGAGGGCACATCACTGATCATTGGGACCGCATCACCAACAACGCGTACTTGGATGAAGTCTTCACACAGGACATTTTGCGAGGCAAGGAGCTCACCGCTGGCTTCAAGTGCCCTGATCCATTTACTTACAGCTACACAAAATATGTGGATCATATTGAAACAAAGTTGCCAAGTGAATCTCCAACAGTGTATGGATTGCACCCGAACGCAGAGGTGGGGTATTTGGTTGAGGCGTCCAATGAGTTATTTGCGACAATCGCAAAGTTTCAGCCGTCTACCGGTCCGTCCACACCTGATGGTTCGGTCTCAAAGTCTTCATCAACAGGAGCTACTCGAGAAAATGCTCAAGTCTATTCGGTTATTGAAGAATTACTGGAGAGGATTCCACCAGAGATCGACCTCGCTGACTTGCAAACCAAGGCAGAGCCGTTGCTAACAACTGAGCAATCTCCTTACGTCATCGTTGCGCTGCAAGAAGCTGCCCGCATGCATACGCTTGTTCACGAGATCCAATCTACTTTGGTCGAGCTTACGAAGGGCATTCAAGGCACTTTGAACATGACAGAGCCGATGGAAGACCTTATGGAGGCTTTATCAATCAACCAAGTACCAGGTCGCAATGTTCTGCACATGTGCTCCTGGGAAAGATACGCGTGGTGGTCTCGTAAGTCGCTGTCGCTTTGGTTCTCGGATCTTCTCGATCGTATTCAGTTCCTATCTAACTGGACTAGTGAGTTCCGTTTGCCGTATTCGATGTGGATCTCGGGTCTGTTCAACCCGACGGCCTTCCTCACTGCAATCAAACAATGCACAGCTCGAACGCATGGTATTCCGCTGGATTCAATGGCAATTGAGACGCACGTGACACCAATCGCTGAGACTGAAGGGGCTGAATCGTATCCTGAAATGGGAGCGTATATCCATGGCTTGTTCATGGAAGGAGCTCGGTGGGAGTTCCCCATGAAGGATGGTGAAAAGACATCACCCTTCTCTTATGAGGTCGACTCTGTTCCATGCGGTGGTCACTTAGTGGACCCGATGCCGAAAGAACTACTGCCTGTTGCTCCTGTAATTTATGCTCGAGCTGTAGTGATCGACAACAAGTGGGAAGCCACTGCAGTGGGTCATTTCCGACGGAACAAGGATGTATTCGATTGCCCTGTGTACCAGACAACGCTTCGAGGTCCGACTTATGTGTTCCTCGCGACACTAAACACGATCCACCCGAAGGCGAAGTGGATATTGGCAGGTGTAGCTCTGGTCATGCAAAGAGATTCTTAGAACGCATTATATTCTCGGAAATTTTATTTCCGAGCTAAGGGTAGATCCCAGTCGCCTGCTATTCCACTATTTTCTTATCCCTGTGAAATTCGTTTTGGCTTTTTGGTCTGGTGGGCTGTCTGACATAACTGCTATACGTTATGTTTTATATAATTTTATAAATTCGGATGGATGTTGCTCCTGTCGTCTACCAGCAACATCAAATGGTAATTTAAAAACAAAGTAGAAATTTATTCGACCAATCATAACAATATAAAACGTGTTTTTGTTTGTGATGTTGCGCTAATGTAGCCGTTTAGGATGCAGTTCGCTCTGAAGAAGAACTGTGGATGTCGCCTGGAAGACTAAGGACTTTACCGTCTTGAAGGTCACAATTGCTGGTGCCGCTGACTACACCAAGTCGCAAGTGGTTCACGCGTCATCGTCCACGTACGGAACTTAAGGGCATCACTGTGGCGGTGCTCAGCTACGTGCCTGTGATCGGCCCCAAGATCGTCGCGTAAGTGGGAGAACCGACTGCAGGTTCGCTTTTGAGAGTTGATTTGAGCTATGAGCAGACAAGAGGATCGACGTGGTATTCGTGTGTACCAGTCGAGGAATCGTGGAAGTGCAGCAAATTGTTTTCCTTATTCATTTCTTTTCAAGTGGTAGTAGCTCTCTGGGTCAGCTACGTATCAATATTTCGATACGACACCACGCAAGTTCCTTGATATTGCGTGGTGTACGGTGTGGGTCGATCACTGGTTTTGACGCACGGACAGCAGTACCGAAATCGTATCAATATGGCGTAGTGTCTGAACTACGTCTGTCCAGTGTTTATTGTGCCTCTTTACTATACGGGAGTCCCATTCACGAATACTTCACGCAGTGAAACACAGGAAGGAAAAACTGGAGAGAATTTTGTGCAGAAGCTGGTATGCATTCGGACCGTCGACTCGCGATGATGGCATCGGAGTTCCTATCCTGGCACTAAGCATCCGTGGACAACGATTTACGCAGGAAGCTGCTGGGACTGCGCATCGCTGGTTACTTGAACTACACGAATGAAGACGTCGAAGCATTTACCAAGGTACTGCACAACCCGGCGTAGGCTGGTTGATATTTACTGTGATGGTTCGGGTGCAATGCTCAATCCAGCCAAAAGCGTGATCATGAGCCTGAATAAGCACAAAACAGCTCCGGTCTTCGGTCGCTCAAGAAGGGGGAATCAGTCAAATACCTTGGTATTCCGTTTGGAAACTTGGACATACCTACACAAAACTGGACGAAAAACTAATGACTCGGCTTCGCTTATGGAAAGGAAGAGCTCGGACGCTCATGGGACGGCGTCTCATTGTGCAGGCTGTGATTATCCTTACTTTGGTATTTTACGACGACGGTGAATATTCCGATACGCTTTCTTAATCGGTGGCAGTGCAGTGACTTGGTACATCCTATACAACCGCGTGGGTTCAGGACCTGGTGGAATAATTATTGTCAAGAAAAGGCCTTGCCACTCAGCAGCAAGAAGACGCTTCTCCAGCAGCTTATCCAAGTGCTAAGTAATCACACAGATGAGTGTGAAGACGTATGGTACCGACCAATTGCTGCACTATTACAACGTCGTTGTGGAAGTTACTCGCGAAGATGGACTAGGGACTTTTTGCTTCAGAATCCGCCAAAACCATCAGGATGGAGACACAAGCGTTGCTACCGCTCTGGTGGCGGAAAGTTCTCCTGGACTGAAAACGAGTAAAATGGCCGGATCGCATCTCCTACAGCTTACACGAGCAAACGTTATCCAACGAACTCTATATTCCCGAATATGGTGGAATACTTCAATTCATTTTCAGGTTTTACACACGCAAGGTCTACCGCCAACTCCATTGGGCGAAGGAAATATCAAGTTCAGACATCTATGCCGAGGGATCTCAGCTATGAAAAAGTTATGCCTGGCAGATTTCCTAAGTGACGGCTTCATGTGGCCGAGGGCTTTTGAATTCTTTTGTGAGATTCATGATGGTCTACAACCAACAATGCCTCAGGCGGACATATTCGCGCTGTATCGCCACATATCCCAGATATTTGATCGAGTGCTGCCTCACCCAACGGTTGGAGAGATACGAGCCTCTACTCGAGGAACTTTTACACCGGTTTTTGGCGTTGAGTCTGGCAAAGGAACGCGTTTCTTTCCTTACTTAAAGCGAGATGATTTGATCGATGTGCTCTGCCCGACTACGTCGGTGAACCCTCACCCGCTGAAAGAGCTTGGATGCCCTCAAGCCCTGATTCACAAGCATTATCAGAATATGTATCGCTGCGACGCTGTCTTCTCCCGGTTGTACATTATGTGATGCTTCGGAGGTTTTGGAGATCTCATACTTAGCTCGAGGTTATATTTCTTGAAAACGATTAACCCTACTGTCCAGCAATGCCTTCGAGAGTCATGCACAGCAATTGAGACCGTTGAACACTGCTTTTATCGTGTCCAGCGTTAGAAGAGATGTGGCGATCTCTTTGGGTTCCATGGAGTGAAATTTTTTCTGTGATAATGGTCATTTCCAGGTTTGATATCTTGAATCTTAGTTAGCAAAACGAGAAGTCCGATAACTGTTAATCAACTAATTTCTTCTTCTGCACATGTCTTTTCAAGTGGTAGTAGCTCGCAAATACAATTGGTTTTGTCTGCTGATTCATATGATCTCTAGTGTAATGTTATTGTGCGAAGAAACGCGTGAACAGATCCGTTGTTTTCGCCACGTTGTTCGCTTGTCCGATGTCTTTGCAACTTGCGTGAATCAGCGTAGTAGCGACCGTATCAAAACAAGTCTGAATGTTGGTACCATCTCTTGGAGAAAAGTGAGAAGCTGCTATGGGTTTAGCAACTGCACGTCCTTCTTCTTCTCCAACTTGTCGAACTTAGGACGAGGGAAAAGGTAGAAGCTTCAGTCGGTGAGATTGGAGTTGCAACACCCATTGTACATGTAGTACACCCATGAAGCTGATCCGGTCCGTGGCGTTGTAGACAACTAGTGTCGCATCAGCTTGGCAGAAAAAGGAGCTCGGTAGCCGATCTGCCGAATTTCTCTTGACCTGCAGTATCCCACAACTGAACCTTCACCGGTGCTGCATGCATCCCCACGATCGCGATTCTGGACAAATAATCCTTGCGGGTACCGTTGGTTGGAGTGGTTGAGCTGGTCATTCGATGCAGTAAAGTTGTCTTGCCAACGCCGCTATACCCTAATACAATCACTACCGACTAATATGTTAAACGAACGTGATGGAAACTAAACCTGTCTGGAATTACGTTTGTACAGCTTGTTTCCCACGGATGACCGGGCAGTGTTGTGCAGTTCCTTTGCTAGCTATCTGTTCTCTTCGTCTAATTCAACTATTTCGTTAAATCTCATTTGGAAATTTCCGAGCTTCTTCGTCCTCGGGACGACCTTGGTTTTAGAGCGTCTTTGCCACGGTTATCCGTCGAGTTAAGTTAAGTGATAACTTTGAAGCTGATGAATTTCGTCTTTGTTTCGTCAACACTTAACCTGACCAAGTTGCGTCGATAGCACGCAAGTGTTTTCAAATGTGCGTCAAAACGCAATATGAGCAGTGACAGAGAGGACTCCGACTCAAGCTTCCAGGCCGATGGAATTGCAGAGACTCGGCTGTTGCTTCCGATGAGGGCTTAAGTGCATGTGGCTCACCATGGCTGGCTCAATCATACCACGAGTTTGCGCTGTCCCAGGACGAATTTGACTTGACTAAAACACCGCATGTTGAAGTAGGATCGACGCTCCAGGTGAACCCTCAAGCTGTTGTCGTGGAGCAGGGCTGCGCAGCAGCGCCGGATACTATATTTCCTCCCAAAACTTCCCGACGAGGCATGGATCTAAACAGCGCAAGAAGAAAGGAAGACCTCTAAACTCGACTTCAACCCTTCGCCATTCCTCGAGAGAATTAGGCAGGCACACTATTTCGTTCAGCATACCAAGCAAAAACTCCGTCATTTCATCGACAGCTTCCAGGGGAGGCTAGAAAATACAACACTGCTGCAACACGTTTAGCATAGCTGTGCTCTCGTACAGCAACATTCCCAAACTCGAATCCTCTAGACTACAGCAACGACACCAGCGCCAAAAAACTCGATTTGCTGCAGCGGATGTTAGCCGGAAACCACTTTTCTCCTGCTGCATTTTCCAGAAGCTTCTCAAAGTCGAGCCGAGTGATAGTGAAAACATTCCTTTTGGGGGCTATGGAGGTGACTAGGAGTGCTGCGGTGGCTGCTGCTGAAGACGCAGCGCACACACCTAGTGCGGCAGCCTTCCTGCTGTCCATGGGGTGGGGGGGGGAGCTCTTTAACTCGATGACTTTTCACTTAACTACCTCATTGAGGTAGTTAAATGACTAGCCGAGTGCCGCCCGCTTTTGCGGGCGGTTTGTATGTGTTTGGTTGAAACCCGTGGGGCTCACTGTTCCAGTTCGCCCCACTACTCTCCATCGGCGCCACACCTTCGGCGCGCGCCAGTTGGCCGAGGTGCTACCTTCGCTTCGCTCGGTAGGATGTATTTTAGCCAATCACCAGTGGGGGCTGCGAGCTCGCGAGCTCGCAGCTACTATTTCGTACTTATCGAAGCAATTTTAGCCGAGTGCCGCCCGCTTTTGCGGGCGGTTTGTATGTGTTTGGTTAAAACCCGTGGGGCTCACTGTTCCAGTTCGCCCCACTACTCACCATCGGCGCCACGCCTTCGGCGCGCGCCGGTTGGCCGAGGTACCTTCGCTTCGCTCGGTAGGATGCATTTTAGCCAATCACCGGTCTGTAATGCGGGGCAGCTCGTACTTATCAAAGCATTTTTATCGTACTTAGCTTAATTTTGTCCAATGAAAGTTTTGTGGCCGGGTGTGCGGACCAATCAGAGGCCATGGAGAGGGTTATCATTAGTGGGCTATATTTGTAATTTTGGCATTCCTGAGAGCAGTCTAGAACGTAGGGATAGGCTACACCATGGGAAAATACAGTATAGAATACGTACATATACAAAATGGAGAGACAGGTAGCTACGCAGGTTTATGCGCTACGACGTTGAACACACACACAACGGACACACAGACACACAGACACACAGACACGGGACTAGCCTACTGTGTTGAGACTAGCCGAGTGCCGCCCGCTTTTGCGGGCGGTTTGTATGTGTTTGGTTGAAACCCGTGGGGCTCACTGTTCCAGTTCGCCCCACTACTCACCATCGGCGCCACACCTTCGGCGCGCGCCGGTTGGCCGAGGAACCTTCGCTTCACAAAAAGTATAAAAGTAAAAAAGTAAAAAGTAAATAAAAAGCAAAATTAGCTGAAAAGTGCTTTGTAGCCGCCTTCGCTCGGCAGCAAAAAAACGCAGCGCGGACGGACACACGGACAGACAGACGGACAGACAGACGCCGCACTAGCCTAGAGGGTAGAGACTAGCCGAGTGCCGCCCGCTTTGCGGGCGGTGTGTATGTGTTAGGTCCCAACCCGTAGTGCTCGCTGTTCCAGCTCGCCCTACTACTCTGTAGCCCCTGCCCTCGCTTCGCTCGGAGGGGACAAAACATACACAGTGTTTCATATGCACAGTGAACATGTATTTGTTGTTATGAAAAATGCAGTGATCTCCTTCTTCCTCTTGCTTACATCTCGAATATCTGTCGGTAAACAATATTCTGTGTGTACACTCCATCGGCGTCCACCTGGTCAGGATACTCGATCATCACCTTGAGTCTCGACCGCGCTGTCACTCTCGATAACGCCACGTACAGCTGTCCGTGTGAGAAGCAAGGAGTCGCCAAGTATAGTCCGAGATTTTTGTACCGTTTGTCCTTGGGCCTTGTTGATTGTCATCGCAAACGCTGGTTGCACTGGGAACTGCTTACGACGTAGACGGAAGGGGAACTCACGCGTGTCCCCGTCACTGAGGAACACAATCCGCGGAATGAACACATGCTGGCCGTGGCGTTCCCCTGTCATGATGGTCGCATGGATCACGTGGGGTTTCAGCTCCACAACACGGAGGCGCGTTCCGTTGCACAGTCCAAGATTGGGATTCAGGTTGCGCATCATCATGATCGGCGCACCCTTCTTCAGAGTTAGTTTGTGCGGCGGGATTCCGTTCATATTCACTGAATGCAGGAGTTCAGGCTCAAAGTAATCAGCGTCACCGTCATTATCCACTGAATCGTTGGACAAATACTCCTGGGCGTCACCTTCCAGCTTCTGAGAAACAGCTTCGTTGATACGCTGCACGATCATGTTCGTAGTCGTCAATATCGTTCGGTTGGCAAAGTACTCATCCGTGGCGATCTCAGGGTTATTAATGTCTGCATACATCTCGTCAATGATGCGTCGCATGCCTCTGGGAGTGGTGCCAGGCCGAACCTCTTCATCTTCTTCTTCCGGCTCTTCCTCCGGTTCGCTCTCAATCAACATGTCGTTCGGGATCTTGATGAAATCTGGTCCAAGTCCAGCATTCACTTGGTGCCTTCCTTCGCCCACTTGAAGGAGAAACTCAGAGAATGCTGCCAGTTCTTCCGCTGTCGTTTCATTCGCAGCCGACCTCACACGCATGTTCTCCGTAAGATGAACTTGTTCGAATTTGCTCCACAACTCCGAAGACTTTAGACACGCGTCGATGGTATCCGCAGGCGTTCCCTGCAGTACCACCGGTAGAATTTGTCTGAAATCTCCTGAAAGGACGACCACTTTCCCGCCAAATGGTTCATCGAGGTCCAAGATATCCCGTAGCGAACGGTCCACAGCCTCAAAAGCGTGACGATGGGCCATCGGAGCTTCGTCCCAGATAATTAAACTGGCCATCTTGATAAGTTCCTTCAGGGCGGAGTTCTTATTGATCGCACACGTAGACTCCGCATTCAGCTTTAGCGGGATTCGAAACGTAGAATGTGCAGTGCGACCACCCATTAGTAGAAGTGCGGCAATTCCACTCGAAGCTACCGCAATGGCAATTTTCCCAGACAAACGAACTTTTGCCAGGATGTGCTTGAGCAAGGTTGATTTTCCAGTACCACCAGGTCCATCCAGAAAAAATAACTTGTTGCCTTCTGAAGATCCGTCGACAGCCGCCATGACTTTCGCGTAGATAGCTTGTTGACCTTCATTAAGTCCATCCTCATGCTCCACAATTTCTTGAAGCATGTGATAGTCATACGCCATGGTCTCGCGGTCAATCAAACTGTTGTTGGTCTGGAGTGCGTCTCGAAGAAGCAGATCAGGGAAATCGGCAAGTTGTGGAAGGTCAAACTCATGTACCGCTTTCCCACTCACTTGAAGCAACTCGTTCAGACTCTTGAGCGTGTTAAACATCACCACGTCGTCCCTCGCCTGGCCTTCCATGGCGCGGAATCGACGGTGGAAATCCTCAGACAATGCTCCGTAGTAATTATCCCATAGCTGACGCATCTGCCCAACCTGAGAGTATACTAACAGCGTAGCAAATAGCTGACGCAGTTGATACGCCATCTGGAACGTCGCGGCTTCCTCCATACAGGCTGCCCACTCCCCATCATTCTCGAGATATCCTAGACGTAACGCGGCATCCTTATACGATCCACATACGACGTTATCCACAGTCCGGATATCCTGGAAAGAAGTAGGTCCTTTGCGATGGCATAGCAAGACGCGTAAGTAGAACCTCTCCTCATCTCGCGGAGACACGTGAATCATTCGTCCTAGTGCAGCTTGATACTTTTTGCGGCGGACCCATATCTTGTGTTTGTCCCATCTAAAGTACTTCGGCACATCCTGATACACAATTGTCTTAGCTACCTGGTCTTCGGGCGCTCTACTCGCACATATGTCGAAGAAGGCAGTAAGCTTCGTGCGCTCACTACGATCCATGACGCGTTCCGGATCTTCGGTCTCGCGGAATACCACCATCTGCTCACCTTCGAGGTGTACCGTGAGCTGGAAAACCGCATGGGACTTCCCTTGCACTACGTGCCCGAGGAGACGCATACACGCCTCAATGGGAGAGATGTACCTCGCGCTTAAGTATCGGATGATCTCGTTGGGTTCCCGTCTGTCGATATTACCTTCGTCTTGCACCGTCTCCACTGTAATCACAGCTCTGTCGGATCCCTTGTACACGTACTTGTAGAGATACTTCACCACTGACAGTGCTGTGCAGATTTCAATGTTGATGTGGCAGTTGTACTTGTATGAAAAGTATGGGTTGTATGGCACCACCCACTGATTCAGCGTAGCATTGTCGTACCGTCTTCCATTGAATGTAAAAAATCCTTCCGATCGTCGTCGGCGCCTGTACTGCGGGAAACCGTCTTCGCTCACCCGCGTTGTCTCCACGAACGGTTTCGGGTAGCCTTTTGTACACTTGCCATCCTTCATACAGACACACGATGGATTCGCCGCGCCACAGGGCCCGTGCATCATATTCGTCATGACCGTTTCATAAAGGCCGGGGTTGGTGTCAGGATCCGGTACTTCCGCCGACACAATCTTGTCAATAATCTGCCTCGTGCGTGGCTTGTCCTCGTCCGCCAAGATGACAATGATGTGCGCATGAGGAAGTCCACGCTTTTGAAACTCCACCACGTAAATCCGAGCGGAAACCCGCCCAAGCACACCCTCGTCTAAGTCTTTTAAATGAGCAGCCAGCTTTTGCTGCCATACTCTCGCGACGATGTCTGGGCGGTCTTGGGCGCTCTGGGTAGGATCGCGAATCTGCTCTTGGATCTCTTCCCACTTTGGATTGCAAGTCATCGTGTCGAAGATATCTGGCTTGCCGTACTCCCTAACGATTGCCATCGAGTCTTGGTACGATTGGTACATCTGACGCGGGCTCCCTGAGTGAGAAGACGGTAAGATTATCTTCTTCCCAACCTGATTGAGGAAGTGCCTGTTTCGGGCTCGGTCGGGGTGAGCCAGCTCTAGTGTCACGATCATATTCCGCCAGAAGTCCTTCGCCATCGCCCAGGATAGTCCTAGCCTCTTCCATAGCTTCGCTCAGGTACGCATCTCGCAGTCCATTGTACTGGTAAGCACGGATCTCCTTCTGGTGAGTTGCTATCCAGCGAAGTTCTTCTTGCTCGCATTTGGCTCTCTGGTCCACACAATACTGTTGGAAAAGGCGGCCCCCTTTATGTAGAGCTGATCGGTCATCGTCCTTTTGGAAGAGTCGATACGCGACGTGCTCACGTAGAGCCATAACGCGTTTGTTCCTGCGCACCACATCACCTTCGTACGTATCCGTATACGTCCACCCCAGTTCTCCATACGGAAGAAGTAGCGGGTACTGAAGGGGGTCGTAGTTGGCGTTTGTTTCCCAGAGACGCATGAGATTTCTGTCTTTTGTATATACCAAGAGATCGCGAGGCTGTGCGAGGTTGCCGTCTTCAATCATAGTGACGGCCACTTCAGAAACCGTCGGCAGATTTTCCGTTCGAGGTCTCGAAGGATTGTTTCTCAGACGGAACACCAAGTCGATTGGCTGCTGCATATCGCTTTGACGCACCATTTCGCCAAACGTGAGAAACTGCTGAGCGAACGGGTTGTACCTTTGCATCACCCGCTCGATGTCTAACAAAGCCACAGGGTCCAGGTCTGCGAAAATCCCCATACGTCTCTCAGCTCGGCGCTCCATGTCCGGATCGACGATATATATCTGCGCAAACTTGGGCTGAGTCCTTTGGCCAGTTCGACGATCAATGTATGGCAACAAAGAACCCATGTAGTGGCCCATAGCACCTTGAATTCGGTAAGAGTATACGCCACGTTCACCCGCGACGCTGTTGTCCTGGTTGACGTTCTGAAACCTACCCGTGGTCGGGTTTGAAGCACCGATAGACGTAAAGGCAAACGCCTGGTTGTACGCCCGTATCTGCTTTCGAAAATTGGGGTCTCCGTAAAGCTGGAGAAGTTCGTCTGGAGCTGGGGCCAGAGGTGGTAGTCTGACTTTCCCTCGATACAGCAGGCAGACTCGCTTTCACCAGGCCACTTCCACGCGTTACAGTGACCGCACACCGTAGTGGGAGTGCAGCCGGTGGCGTCTGGTGTCTTCATCAACATCTGACCTGTGACCATCGACGGGCGGAAATCTTCATGGTTTGCAAGTGCTTTTCGATGGCGAGTGATACGTCGACGTTCTCGAACACGCTCGCGCTCCTCTTCGCGCTCTTCCTCCGTTTGTAACGCCCTTCTAATGGCGTGACGCTCGGTCCCGTTCTCGCTCTGCCGCACGCTGCTCCTCGTCCTGTTGCTCTCTAGCAAACGATTGCCGCTCTCTGTTGCTCTCCCGCTCAACATCACGCTCCTCTGGGGTCTGGTGCTCCTTGAACTTGCGCGACGTTGCCTGTCAAGTTCACGCTCTGCCGCACGCTCCTCATCCGTCTGACGTCGATTTTGCTGTCCAAGTCGGTTTCTTTCGCGATCTGCTACCATTTGTTCAGCACTTCGTTGAGCTCTCCGTTGCCGCTGGCGTTCGGCATCCCGTTGCCGCGTACGTTCGCGTTGGGAAGAGCTCATGTTTGCCCGCCGCAGCCTGGCTCTCTCTGCGTCACTCATCCTAAGCGCCGCAGCACTGGATGGATTCGTAGTGGGGGCCATGGTTGTTCCTGTCGGAGGAACCACCGGTGCATCTACAGGGGCTACAATGGGGTCGCCTGAAACCGAAACGTTGTTTACCTGCTGACTGAGTAGTTCCAATTCTCGCGAAGCCCTCGAAAAACGGTTGCGTGCCTGCTTCCTTCTGTTGCTCCGTCGTCGCTTTGCAGTAGGCGATTCATCCTCTGCTGGAGTTGCGTTCACGCGCTCCGCTTCGTCTAAACGATGCTGCAGCTGTCCTCGACGGTCGTCTCTACACAGTAGACTGTTAGAAGACTTCCAACAGCACGAAACATTAATTTTACGTACCTATCCCGCTTCGTGCCGACCCTGACCGGAGCCATACTTCCTCGCAAAAAGCACAAAGGAAGCAGCGTTAGACAACGGTCTAACACTGAATAATTGTATTTTAACTGTAAACTAATTCTTGATAGGTGAATGGGAACATGCAGCGCATGCCGTTCTGCCCCTGACACGGTAAGCAGCATGAAATGTCTCCATAACATGTGCCGGTCTCACACACGACCACTGGCCCAAGGCTGAGGTGGGTGGCCCGGCCAAGCCGGCTTTTATCGCCACATGGATCCACCCCAGGACCCCGGATTGGTATGAGGCTTCCCATGCCGCTGGCGGGCGAACATGGGCGTCTCAGGTCGGGGCTCCGAAGAGCAATAGAGAGGCAGAACTGAGACAGGAACGGCGAAGGGTGGCCAGCTGCAACCTTTTATCCCAAAAATGGGAAGGTCATGGATTTGGGCGCAAAAGCTACAGTACCCAAATTTCAATTTTCACCAAAGTACCCGCAGGGATGGCTTACTTGCTTAAATGGGCAATATTGTAGATTCGGAGTGGACTGCCCGGCGTCTGTGCGCTCGAGAGGGTCTCGGTCAGAATGGCCGTGGCGTGGCACCCACTGCAACCCTCCTCAAGACCCGCAGAGGACCTGTCAGAGTCCTCCGCAGGCTCCAGCCCACCCTTAATTTTGTACACACCAGCTCCCAGTTGCCCCAATGTGGTACCAGTTCTCCCACAAGGCGGAACACCCGACACCGTAAAGATTTTATAGCTGTATTATGTTTATATGGGTACTTACCGAGTATTCCTAGGCTGGCTGCGCCGCTCGATCACTCCTGTCCTCGCTAGCCGCCGCGCCGTTCGCGTAATGTCCTCTGTCGCTGCTGACGCCGTTTGCGTTTTGGAATGAAAGAATTCTAGAATTTAAATCGACCAATCAGAGGCCATTGAGAGGGTTATCATTAGTGGGCTATATTTGTAATTTTGGCATTCCTGAGAGCAGTCTAGAAGATAGGGATAGGCTACACCATGGGACAATACAGTATAGAATACGTACATGTACGAAATGGAGAGACAGGTAGATACGCAGGTTTATGCGCTAAAACGTTGAACGGACACACAGACACACAGACACGGCACTAGCCTAGAGGGCAGAGACTAGCCGAGTGCCGCCCGCTTTTGCGGGCGGTTTGTATGTGTTTGGTTGAAACCCGTGGTGCTCACTGTTCCAGTTCGCCCCACTACTCACCATCGGCGCCACACCTTCGGCGCGCGCCAGTTGGCCGAGGTGCTACCTTCGCTTCGCTAGGTAGGATGTATTTTAGCCAATCACCAGTGGGGGCTGCGAGCTCGCGAGCTCGCAGCTACTATTTCGTACTTATCGAAGCAATTTTAGCCGAGTGGCGCCCGCTTTTGCGGGCGGTTTGTATGTGTTTGGTTGAAACCCGTGGGGCTCACTGTTCCAGTTCGCCCCACTACTCACCATCGGCGCCACACCTTCGGCGCGCGCCAGTTGGCCGAGGTGCTACCTTCGCTTCGCTCGGTAGGATATATTTTAGCCAATCACCAGTGGGGGCTGCGAGCTCGCGAGCTCGCAGCTACTATTTCGTACTTATCGAAGCAATTTTAGCCGAGTGCCGCCCGCTTTTGCGGGCGGTTTGTATGTGTTTGGTCGAAACCCGTGGGGCTCACTGTTCCAGTTCGCCCCACTACTCACCACCAGCGTCACACCTTCGGCGCGCGCCAGTTGGCCGAGGTGCTACCTTCGCTTCGCTCGGTAGGATGTATTTTAGCCAATCACCGGTCTGTAAAGCGGGGCAGCTCAGCATTTTAATCGTACTTAGCTTCATTTTGTCCAATGAAAATTTTGTGGCCGGGTGTGCGGACCAATCAGAGGCCATTGAGAGGGTTATCATTAGTGGGCTATATTTGTAATTTTGGCATTCCTGAGAGCAGTCTGGAACATAGGGATAGGCTACACCATGGGAAAATACAGTATGGAAAACCTACATGTACGAAATGGAGAGACAGGTAGCTACGCAGGTTTATGCGCTAAGACGTTGAACGGACACATAGACACACAGACACCGCACTAGCCTAGAGAGTAGAGACTAGCCGAGTGCCGCCCGCTTTTGCGGGCGGTTTGTATGTGTTTGGTTGAAACCCGTGGTGCTCACTGTTCCAGTTCGACCCACTACTCACCATCGGCGCCACACCTTTGGCGCGCGCCAGTTGGCCGAGGTGCTACCTTCGCTTCACTCGGTAGGATGTATTTTAGCCAATCACCAGTGGGGGCTACGAGCTCGCGAGCTCGCAGCTACTATTTCGTACTTATCGAGGCAATTTTAGCCGAGTGGCGCCCGCTTTTGCGGGCGGTTTGTATGTGTTTGGTTGAAACCCGTGGTGCTCACTGTTCCAGTTCGCTCCACTACTCACCACCGGCGCCACACCTTCGGCGCGCGCCAGTTGGCCGAGGTGCTACCTTCGCTTCGCTCGGTAGGATAACCGTCTGGTGAAGTCGGGTCAGCCAATCACATAGCTCCTGAGTTATTGTGCGACTTAACTTAACTCGACGGATAACCGTGGCAAAGACGCTCTTAAAAACAAGAGAGATACAGTCGAAGATCGGCTTCAAAAGCTAGGCTTGTTTGGGGTTGAAGAGCTTCGGCATCTGCTGCCAGCACTTCCAGTAGTTCTGGTCGTTGTGGTCACAGTTAAGTGCGTA
This sequence comes from Phytophthora colocasiae, assembly GCA_018806915.1. Lineage (NCBI taxonomy): Eukaryota > Oomycota > Peronosporomycetes > Peronosporales > Peronosporaceae > Phytophthora > Phytophthora colocasiae. Next base: position 1,092,058 of record JAGKQI010000093.1, on the reverse strand, counting down.
GTCCGTCAGCTTGACGAGGTACGTCGACTCGAACATGAATGCAAGACCTCCGTCGAACTTTTCAGGCTTGAGCTCTGCGTTAGAAGCACCGAGGAATGTCGCTGCGTCAGGTCCATGCGGGGTGTCGACGCTGTGAAGTGAAGCTCCACCAGGTGCAAATCCGTCTTCACCTCCCTTCTTAGCGTCATAGGTACCGTAAATCATTCCCATGTACTCGCTCATGCAGTTACGATGGAAGTACGGGGGACGGAATGTGTGCTCTTGGACCATCCATCTAGGCGGGAAGATGACAAAGTCCGCGACAGCGTTGCCTGATTCTTCGGTTTGGCACGTGAGGACGCAGTAAATTGACGGATCCTACAAAAACAAACAAATTTTAGTGGCAAAGGAAAACGTTGACACAACAATTGCAACTTCTTACCGGATGGTCGTAGCTCACAGAGTTCATCGTGCAAAACTTGTCAAGGTTGTACTTGTATGGAACGTAGTTCCCGTGCCACGCAACGACATTGAACGGAGAGAAAGCCATACGAGCTGAGAACATTTGCCCACCAAACTGAAAGCATACAACAGTGTCAGACGCTCATTCCATTGTAGTCCCCAGCTCTAAAACAGCAACGCACCTTGTTCACGACCAAGTACTCACACTCGCGGTCTTCATAAGCAGCGCTTGGGTGTTCAAAATCCCTAGGGTTTGCAAGACCATTGGCTCCAATCGGACCAAGGTCTGGCAGAATGAAGTGCCGGTTGTACACTTCTAGAATGTAGCCCCGAGATGGCCCATCCAGTTCAACCGAAAAGCGAATTCCACGCTGGATGACACAAATCTCGTGCGGAGACACCTTCAGTCGACCGAATTCCGTCGTAATCTTGAGGTCACCAGTCTGTGGAACTGTGAAGAAGATTAATCTCGAGTTTTATCCAGTAAAACTAATAGTCAAGTACGTACCGATCAAGAAATCTCCGTCCGAATTGTAGAAACACTTGTCCTCCATGGACGTGTTTGCCGCATACATGTGGATAGCTAATCCAGCTTTCATTGTTGGGTCTCCCGCTCCACCTAACCAGCAAATTAATCTGTTAGCATTCTGCAATCTCTAGCACCAACTCCAACAAATTTTCCCCACCGATCGTCCGCAGTCCGTCAATAAAATCCAGCTTCTCCTTGTCTGCGGGCAGTGGCATGGGCTTCCAGCGCATCTGCTGCGGCGTCAGCTTCTCCTTGGCAAAATCCGCCTTGACGAACGGATGTTCCACCTTCTGATACTTCTCGTGCACCACCGGCGGCAAAACTCGGTACAGCCAACTAGTCGATCAATAGTCAGCATAAAACCCTTTGACCCATGGAAAAGACCCACCCACCTGCGCTGGTTCTTGTGGCGAGGCATCGTGAACGCCGTCCCGGACAATTGCTCCGCGTACAGTCCATACGCGCACTACGAATAAGCAATAATAAGCAACGTATGCAATATTTTTTTATGCATTTAAAAGGTGTACACACCTTTTGCGGATTGTTCTGTGCCTTAGGAAGTGCATTCGGCAGCGCCTCCGAGCAAAAATCGTTGCCGAAACCGGGCAAATACGAGAGCGAGTCCCACGCAGCGTCAGTCATGGACAGAAGGAGAGAGAAAGATGACAAGAGGAAAAGGTGCGAGTGTGGGTGTGGGTGTGTGTGCACCAGAGCAAGTCGTTAAATGAGCTGCTCAGGTTGAATCGACGACTTCAACCAGGTTTTGTTTGGACGCTGAAAAAGTAATGACGCAGGTTTGGACGCTGGAAAAGTAATGACGCCTGTGCGTCGAAAGTCCTGTTATTTTTAATAGGTGTGAATTGTATACATTATTGGGAGAGATGATAATCCGGAGAGTTGGCCAATCCGGCGGGTAGGCAAGCAGTTGTAATGAATGGTCGTGCATCTACCAGCTATTGGAGACGCGCCGCGCCTGTAGCGAGCACCCTTCAATGGGTGCATGACTTTCTTTATTTAAATAATTTAAAAAGAAGAAACGTTACTTAAACACGAATTGATTTGTTATCGTTTTGGACGAGTGGAGTATCCTCTCGTCGAGAGTGTATCGTCGATATCGATCGGCACTACGGTCTTCCATGTGAATTGCACTTGCAGCTTCATAGTGAATCCCAGTCATCGCAGGAGAAGCTTGAGGAGTTGGTACTACAGCTTTATGAGTCATCGCCTTGACTCCAGCGCACAGAATGCAGTTCACAAGCGAGTGAAGAGCACATTTGTCGCTTACAACGGACGTGTTCAGGTAACTGGATGGTTTAATGCTCGAGGTGCTGGCAGGAATAGTATAATTGTAGATGGTACTAGCTGGAACTGTGCTAGACGTCTTGCTGTCCTTCATGCAAATAAAGCAGCGAAGCAGTTGATGACGGACACAAGGACCATCTTGAGACGCTTCACTTGTCTTAGATATTGCAGAAGGATTTGTCACGAGCTCCTTGGGCGGTTGGCGGACTGGTGCAGCTTGTGGTTGTCGGAAATTGTCGCCAGCAGTGCACAATATACACCCCGTCAGCTTATGCTTGGAACATGGAGCGATAGCCGAGTTATTTACTGTTGATGAAAGCATTGGTGCGTTGTAGTTGAAGCTTCCGGTGTTAAAGTTCTTCAGCAACGAAACGTGCTCTTGTCTGGGATTAGAGGAAGAGCGACTATTTGCTAGGTTGACGTTCCGTGGCTCAATGGTCTCTTGCTTCGTGGCAGAAAGAGCTGGCGTCGAATTCGACGACAGAATTGAGGATGTCCACTCGGTATTAGAGATTTTTGACACATTCGGGGATGCCCAAGCGTTGGATGCTGGAGACTTGGTAGTTGTGCTCTCACCTGGACGGGAAACCACTGGAGTAACAGAAGTTTGGTATCGGTTCCTGCTAACTCCTTGTGATTCGCCCACTTGAATATCGTCCGAGGCTTCCCAACGGGTATGTTGACTTATCCGAGCTCTGAAATCTGGAGCTGGCAGCTCAGGTTCGGTGCTATCTTCGAATTGATTCATTCCATCCTGTGTTGGAGTTTGGGCATGAGATGTCCTTGCTTGGCAGCCCTTAGTAGAATCCCGATCGCATCGCTCGGGGGTCAGCCTGGATGTTCGAGTGGTAGTGCCCCTCTCACTCGCCACTCTCGTAAGATTCGTTCGAGACCGGGATTTTCGAACCGAGGTATTCTTTGCTGTGGGGGCTGCACTTGGTCGTTTAGATCCCTGCCCTGCAGTATTGGGAGCAGCTACCCTTAATACTTCTACGCCCATTTGCTGCTCTAATTCCTTGACGCGGCTTTCGAGCCCGCGTATTTTCTTCACATCTTCATCTCTCCACTTCTGGAAAACAGCATTATCTCTCAGCAGCTGTGTAATCTCGTTCTCTTTGGCTTTGATTTTCTCCTGAAAGTCTCGTTGCATCATCTGATGCTCCTTTAGCCGAGTGTCATGGTTTCTGCGCTGCTCACTTTCCAGTCGCTCCCGTAGTTTCACGATCTGGACCTTGGCCATCAGCAGTTCCGTCGAACCGTCCACCACCTCATTCACTCGAATTGTCTGCATCACGGACCTCGCTCGATCAGCAAAGTGTAGTGTTCGAATCGTCTCGTCACACGACTGCTGAGTGCTATTAGCGGTAGCAATCAGACAGGACTGCGTGTTACCACCGAATGAATCTTGTAAAACACGAGTCAAAGTCGAATCCCGGTACGGAATATGCTTCCTGCCAGCTTCAGTCAAAGCTGCAATACAGTTCCCTAGTGCCGACAAGCTTGTATTGATATTCTTGAGCTCCTGTGAATGTGCATCTTCCATTTCCAAATCAGTATTCCATTTCTCTGAGCCAGCAAGATCCACCAAGTTTAATCTCGCCTTTCGGAGGACTCGACCCTCACCTTTAGATGCTGGGCACTCTGTCGCGACGTAGATCTGAACGATAGCGTGACTTCTGCTACTCGCCAGGTTAGACTCCGTTTCCCTAACAGACCGACTAGAGAACCCCCGATGGATAATCTGCATGGCGTTCGAGAACGAAGTTATCCGTTCACTTGATAAACCCTGAACGGTGACTCTAGTTGTGCCCTCCAGTGTAGGCTGTTCACGTATCAGAAGAGGTTTCTGCATCATGCGATCAGTAAGGAGATCAAAAAGACGGTCGTTGTAGATCTGCAGGAAGCTCATGTGCAGCTTGACTTGGCAATGTTTCTGCTGTAGGACGGAAGCTTGGCCCAGTAAGTAGTTCAGCGCGCGAGGAACAATTCCCCAAGACGACTTGACCGTGTGAAAGGAATCTGTGCCTCCTTCTCTACATGCAGATGATCTCAAGTCACGACCAAACAATGTGTGCGTCTTGCCTGTTCCAGTTTGTCCATAAGCGAAGATGGTGGCGTTGTACCCCTCCAAACACGCTTGTACGCTCGGCTCTATCGCAGAAAATACCTCCTCTTGCGTCGATCCACCCATGAACACCCGATCAAACGTGCACTCCGTTACTGTGCTGATGCTCCCCTGTGATGCTGTAGACTGAATGCACAGGCTTGTCCCCTCCTTCTCACCCGCTGTGACGACCACTGTACCTTCATAGTCGAAAGGGGGACGAACACGAACTAGAACTTGAAATTGTCGACGCACACCAGTAGAATCACATTGAGAAGTTGGTCTCTCGGCTGTACCTTTTGTTGCTGATACAGGACCTACTATCTCTTGACATGTGCTTTCCCCAGATTTTGTTTTGTCGATATCAATCTGCTGGGAGTTTTCCGATACGAGAGCTGCCTGCTGACCTTCACGACCTGGCGAAAGTTCATTGTTGGAGTCACCATTCTCATCGGAAGCTGCGTCAGAAAACAAATTGCATTCGTCGCAAGGTTGGACGTCCTCACTGCTACCAATCGAATCGGAGGTAGACTCAGCAGTAGATGGAGTAAGGCTACGAAACAAACCAGCAACTCCGTCATAGCTATTCGACAGTATCTCTCCTGGTAATTCCCCTTCATCTGCCACAGTGGCCGCCTCATTCATTTGCGTTCCTATTTCCCCACACAATCTGCAAAAAAAATATCAGAACGTACTCTAAAAATATTGTGGTCACTGGCCACATGTGCTGTGTATTATCACGAAGTCTCGCAAGCACAGTTGCACTCATCCTTCAGCAGACTAATCCTGCAAAGGAGCAAACACGAGCGTGAGTGCATACGAACAAGAGTGCTTGTGTACTACGTCAATCACGTACCACGAGTTCTGGGTAGCTCTCAGCCACAGCAAGGTCGAAGTCGTCAAGCTCCTCCGGCACTGCGAGATTCGCCCACACATTCTTTAACGCTTCCACCTCATTGTCTTCTTCGCTTTCATTTTCATCCTCATCGTCTGAGTTCTCTTGGTTAAAGCGCAACGACTTCCGTCTTGAACCTCGCCGAGTCATAACGTCGCCATTGCTTGACCCATCTGAATCGGCTCTTGTTCGACGGCGCTTAGGGCTTTTTTCGCGTGCTGGTTCAGCTTGTGAAGCTGCGCGTTTAGTTCCACGGGAAGATCGGCTTCCACTTGCAGCACGAGGGCTATTTCGAACGCGGCTTCGAGAACTGCGTGGAGATGGCGCGACAGCTTTCGCCTTGTGAGGTACATCAGTCAACGTTTCTCCAGTAAGCTCGTGATAAACTTGCTTCATATAGGATGTTGGGCGCTTCTTCAAAACCACATCTATCGACGTCTCCATAATAGGCAGCTTGCACAGAGTTAGCAGACGCTTCTGTAGACGATCTCGTTGACGTGCCACCTCCAGTAACATTCTTCCACGCTCTAAAGATCGACGCAGGTCCTGCAGTTGGCCCATTATATCTTGTGTGATCCAAGACTGTCGGTTGACATCAAAAGCTGCATCTGCCGGGGGATGAACATCACAGTAAAACTTCCACTCTGTACGGTTCGATCGAGCGCAGAACAACTTCTTCTGGGCCGCGCAAATCGGATGGAATCGACGGTAACACTGAGAACAATTCGCCAGCAGTCCGTTTCTTTTGTCACAAAACTCGCATCGAATTGCCAGGTTGTCTGACTTTAAGGTTGGAGGGTAGGCACAGAGCATGTGGTTCCTCTTGACCGTCCTCGTCTTCTGCCATTTGCTGCAGTAGACGTGGATCCACTTGTTGGATGGTTGAGATGCAACCCCATTGCTTTCCTGTGCAGGGAGAGGTTGAGGTGTCTTGGTGTTCATCACTGCATTTCCTTGTGTTTGATGTTGCCGCTGCATCTTCTGGTGTGCTTGCAACCACAGCTCCTGACCTCCACCAGGAGCTGGACGAATTGCTGTGGTTGCGTACTTCGGACTCGGCAAAACTGCTCCATTGGATTGGTTTGTCGTAGTAGGAGGGTCAACGCAAGGCATCAAGTAGTCGGTTGCCTTAGCACAGACAACACACTCAGGCGCCTCCTTCCCACCCGTTTGTGTGCACTTTTCACAAATCCAATTGCTTCTGAATATCGTGGCCGATGACCCGATATCGGAAATGCAACACTCCGGGTGAATGTACACGTTGCAATATTGGCAGCGTATCATAAATTGTCTTCGATGCAGCATATTCACGTCTGTGAGTTCTTCAGCAATAGGCGCACAGTACTCGAAACAGGCAGAGCAGACTGTCATGTCGGTCCAATCCGTCGCGTTCGGGTCATCGATGATCGCATTTGTCTTGTTCTCTGCAGACAGCACAGCTTGAACTATTGAGCCAGAGAGCAGTGAAGACTCGTCATTAGCTGGATTCGTCGCGCCGGCGCTGTAGTTGTCTTTATTGCGCATGACAAAATACGAGTCAATGCGTAGTCTCGCTCGTCTCCGTTTCTGAACAAGCTGCTCCGATGCAGGATAATGTTTGGGCAAATGGCCTGAACAGAACATCTGGAAGTTTAGTCCAGCTCCACCCCCAGCGTACACGTACCGATCGTCTCGAAGGGAAATCGTCATGGGCAAGCCGTCGAACCAGCCACACAATGGGTGAAACGACGTGGAGCATCCTGGGTGACAGCACTGGATAGTCCGCCCACAAGCAACTCTACAGTGCACACAAAGACTCCCCAGCTCAATCGTGGGACCTTCCAGGTTGTTCCCATTTTTTAAAGCAACGTGCTGCCCTCCAGTTGCTTGAGCAATACGAGCAGCGATTTCGTCGACAGAATTGAGGAACCGCACCTGGTTCGTGGTACCTACTAAACTAATATCAGAGAGTTCAAACAAGTTGCCAATCCACACTTTCGGACACCACAGCGCGCATACCACGTGAACCCATTTTCCATCCACAGTCCGCTTGAAAGCACCATCACCCAAAGAACAGAGCTGGCAGAAAACATCCTTTGCTGGGTCAAGTCCTTCACGTGTAACTCTGCATCGATCACAAATAAATTCATTGCTAGGCACCGTGGCCATTCCGTAGCAGCGCTGATGGACTGCCAGTTCGCAACGATCACAAAAAATAATCGGGTTCGTTTCTGGGGACTGTCCATCAAAGCATACGACACAAGTGCCATCATCGATCGCGTCATCCTCGTTCTCTGTAGATCCCTCATCACTTTCTGCAGATTTCTTCTCGTCCTTTTCAACTTGATCGCCGCTCTTATAGCCGATTAATAAGCTTGCGCAAAATCGTTTCCATGACGCAAATTCACGGTAATACATGTCCGTTATCTGCGTCGAAACTTGGAATTTGTTGTCGTTACTCTCTGTATATCCCAGCTTCTTGTGTAATGCGCGGAGCTGATAGCGGTTTTTCTCCATTCTTTCCTTAAGATGCTCCATGAGAAGGTTAATCGCGGGCGTCAATTCATCAGTCAGTGGAGTGCCATCAGGAGCAATCACGGACGAGACTTGTGAATTGCTCTCTGTCGGTTTCTCGCCCTGACTGTTCTCTCCTTGGTCGTAAGAATCGAGAGAAACCAGCAACTTGTTATCCTGAGCCAACATGACTTTGTTCATTTGCATCTCAAGTCCGGTTAGCGTCGATAATACATCATGCTCGAAAAAATAGCTAGCAACAGTCCCGGTATCTTCTGCCTCTTGATTCGTGACGACTCCATTCCGTGAAACGCGCAGAGAGTACTTGCAATCGAACGCAGTATCCTCCCCACTTTTAAATTGCACACGAACGTCTGCTGATGCATCTTCTGGGATATTTGTCAGCACAGAATCTGCAGTCTGGTTTGTAACTGGCTTTGAGCATTCGGGGTTATGACAGATTTCAATCATCGGTTTGGCATAATGGTCGCCAAGACACCGGCAGTGGCTAGCTCTCATAATGAAATCGCACTTGTGAGCAACCTTATTCAGCGCAAGAGTCTGCTTCAAGTCCTCTGGATTCCGGTCCAGCCGCATTGTGTCTCGACAGTGAAGGTCTGACACTCTCAGCTGCCGTTTCCGTGCCTTGGGGATGTCGGTCAACTTGACACCACACAAACTCTTTGTTAACTGTTCCATGCGTTTCTTCTGCAGCACATTGCTGCTGTAAAAGTGATTCTCCACGACCTTCCAAAAGTACGTCGAGTCCATCGGCGCTCCACTGTTCTGGCCCGGCCAAGAGGCAAACAGCACGTCCGTTAAATCTGCAACTTCTCCATCATCCTGCAATCCGTTGCGGGGCGACATCTTGCGCTTCATGGCATTCTGGCTTTTCGGGCAGCTATTTTTCTGATGGCCTTGCAATTGCGACTCTTTCATGTGTTCGCCACACGCCGGACACGGGCGCATTGCCGATTCCTGACGCTTATACTTGGATTCTCTGTTGTTTTTGCGAGCGTTTGGGCTGCTCTTGCTTCTAGACTTGCCTCCACCTTTCTTGGACGGAGACTTGGCATTGTACGAAATCCCATGTGGCTTTATCCCCACTCGAGCCACCTCTTCCTTCCTCTTCAGCGCGTCATTTCTGGCCACCCAGGATAGTAAACATTGCATCTCATGCCCCTCTTTATTAGGCAGCGTCACTTTAGCACTGCACCAGCGACATTTGGCCTCCGTCGTTGCTGGATGAGCATCCACGTATTTCTTGACATGAGGTAACTTCCGCCATGAATTGTCCACCATCTCGTACTTGGTGGAGCTAACATCAGACAAATGCGTCTTGCAGTGATAAACTTGTTGGTTCTCTGTGTTGTAGCCCGTGTAGAGCATACTAGAGGGCGCTCGGAAGGCACACGAAACGTGGAAAGCTCGAGCGCAACGTCCACTGACACACTGGATGCAGGAGCCGCTGCGTACTCCACAGACAATACAACGCAACGTGCTACGGTTCTTGTCTAATAGTGAAATGTCCACGGCCTCGTCCATGACTCCTGAAAGGCTGTGATAGAGCTCTGGGATCCAGTTAATACACAGGACGTGGCACCAGACGTCGGGTTGGTTCGTGAGACGTAGAGCGCCGCCTGCAGTGGGGCACACGGCGCATTGAGGCGCCAGATGCTTCGCGGTGGCGGACGCTTTGTATTCACAGGCTTCACAGAGCCAAGAGGATGCCGCGTCGCCCGTAACACTCTTTCCATAGCATTTGACGTGGACGCGAATGGAGCAGCCTGAGCACTGGACGAGCAGCGTCCCCTGGTAGTCTACGAGCTCCATACAGATGCAGCAGGGCTCGGAAGATGCAGGAGACGCAGGCGCATGCTGGTCAGTGGGTGGGGAAGACATGGCGCCGCCACGAAGAGCTCACGTGCTATAATTCTTGGCCGGGACTGTAGCGGCTACTACCTGCCATATATAATTTTACGCTTAAGCTAATGTGATCTCTAAACCTTATAATCCTTTTAACCTCTTTGTTTAAACGCGTTTATGTTTTTACGTTGGAATTCCTTTTAACGGTTTAAGCAAATCCTGATGAAGCCGTTGCAGTAATTTCCAAAAAAACAGTACAAAGTATAGATAAATGGAATTCGTCGTGCAACTTGCACGTCGAATATATTATGCTGTTTGGTAGTATATTCTGATCATAATTTTAAGGGTCTCTTACACTTACAAGTCGTAGCGATGGAAGTTCTTGATGCTCGTGTGGAGGAGGTCCTTGGAAATACTACTGCTGGTGCGACAAAGTACGTGTATCTCCGAGCTATTACTCGTTTTATCAAGTGGCTTTACGACACATCAGATGAGGACCGCCGCCAGTCACTTTTCGCGATCTCGTTTTGTGACATCGAGACGATTAATGCAGACACAATTGCGGAGTGGTTTGCCAGGTCTCCTGTAGTGAGTCCAATAGACTTAAGTACGCTAACAACGCAAGAGTGCATGCGCTACCTCACTTCGATGGAACAACGTGGTGTGACTGGGAAATCTACCTTTGGAATTGTGCGATCGGCTATTGTTTATCTTTACAACACAACAGGCAATTCTCGGCCCAGTGGTTTCGATGCCCAGATGAAGCGATTTTTTAAGGGCCTTCACCATACTGTGACCCAAGTAGCCCAGGAACGAAATGCCCGTTTGCGAGAGGGTAAAGAACCTTTCTCGTTCTCAATGTACAGATCTGTTGCGAAAACTATGCTGAATTCGACCAAAAAGCAGCATATCTTTGGTCATTCTTTTCTCATAATCTGCTGGAATCTGATGTGTCGCGCAAAAAGTGCCGAGTCGATACGACATGCACATCTATCTTGGTGCGAAGATTCTGTTACAATTACATTTGCTCATATGAAGAATGACCAGGACGGTAGTCGACCGCGAGATCCCAGGCACGTGTATGCCAACCCCACCATACCTGAGATTTGCCCCGTGTTAGCACTTGGAATTTATTTTTCAGTTTTTGGATTTGATGGAGACGGCAAATTATTTCCCGGTGGCACTCAGTACAGCCGCTTCTTAACTATTCTAAAGAAAAACCTGGAATGTGATGTCATGAAGAGCATTTTGGTTCAGTTTGGTTTGACATCAGATGATTTTGGGACTCATTCAGCTAGGAAAGGTGCCGCAACTTACGTGAGCAGTTGCTCTACGTCTGGACCGTCAGCTGCGGCTATCTGTCTAAGGGCTGGTTGGACACTTCCGGGAGTTCAAAACAAGTATGTAAGATTCGAGGCAGCAGGAGACATGATTGTCGGTCGCTACGTAGCTGGACTTCCTTTCGATTCTCCTAAGTTTGCTACTTTGCCGCCATTTTTTGCCCCTCTTACAAACCGGACTGACGAACGATGTGAATTGGAGCAGCGCCTCCGTATTACTATGGACGTAGTATTCTGGTGTACCACCAAGTTTAAGGATGATTTGTCAATTCGGCCTAGCCTCATTATTGTATCACAGTTCCTACTTGCGGGCTGAGTTGCCTCCAAATCATTTATTATTTATGACACCTTTGTTTTCAACATCCGCTCAAAATCAACTTGGCTGGTTGCGTCAGCGCGTATTCTGCCGGAATTATCAAGAAAACGATCCCATCATACAATCTGGTATTCCGCCTCATGTCGGAATTATGGTCACCTTAGCTCAGTATAAGGCAGAAGTTGACAAAATGCACCAAAGTATGGCGGAAACTATTGAACGCATACTTTAACGGCACATAAATGGATCCATAATGACACTGGAGGCTTTGGAATCGGCGTTCGAAGCCGTTCTTGCGCGTTCAGCGCTCTCAGTCATGAATGAAGTCGCCCCGGCTACAGCGATTGCGCAAGTCCCTGCTACTGGTACCAGCTTGGTGACCCCACAACGTGAACTCTACATGTGGGCTGGCAGTTTCCATCGCGTCCCGAGAGATTTTACGCTCCCTTCTGGAACGCTTCGTATAGCGTGGCAGCACTGGTGCGCAGGACAGCCACCTCTGCGGGTTTTTGTTAAAGCACGACATGTCCAGTAGATCAATGAAAGTTCGCCTAGCTGAGCTTCAAAGGTTGATGAAGCATGTCGAGTCGTTACTATCCAACGACGAAATTCACCGAGCCTACAGCTCTTTGGACTCGGCTGGAATTCTCTTTACCCAGGTTGTTAACCGTCTTCCTTTCTCTTCATCGTCGAGCAAAGGTAGGGGAAGAAGGTTGGATCAGCTATCGTGGAAGACGCTAGCTAGAGAACTGAAAAGCCAAACACCCGATAAATAGTATTGACAATGCTGCTACTTAATCAAAGAGGCAAATTTGTTATTGTTTTGTTTTTTTCCTTTCAAAAACAAAACAAAATACGCATCGTGCAGTTTGCACGAAGATATCTGCTATAATTTTCATTAAAGCGAATTTACTTGATCTTTGTATAGTTAGAATATTTGCATTCAGGGAATTCACCGTGCATACTGCACGACGATTGACATACAAATCGGTATATTTGAACGGCGAATTCTTGAGAAGTACTGTTTTCTTCCAGTCTGTACAAATAACTCTGGGATATAGCTACCGATCCAGTACATATTTCCAGACAGTTATTGAACAAAAAAACCAGTACACTTAAGTTCGCAGCTAATACTTTAATTTACTTTTCCAACAACATTAGTTTTTTTATTACTTATCTTCAGCTCCTTCGGTTTTTTTATAGATCATACAAATCTATTTTGTCTTTTACTTCGTTCTTCACATTGGAAATGACTTCTCCGGCCACAAGCAACGAACCTCCACCGTTGTCCAAGTACGGTCAAGCACGCTTCGTGGTTGATGCATCGGATGTTCAGGCAGCGCGTGACTTGGGCCTGCTACGGGATGACGTTGTATTGGACTCTGAGAATTCTGTAGCAGAAAACTACGGTCTGGTGTACGACCGTCTAGAAAATTTGGCTAAACATGAGTTCGCCTCTCAGAAGGCAGCCAGATCGAGCTTCAAAGAGTTCGCCGTTCGCTGTGGATTCCAGATATTTGTGAAACAGACGAGTGTGAAACCTAACAATTCTGGGAACGCAAAATACCGATGCAAGAAGCTACATGGAGCGCAAATTTTTGACCATAACACTCCAGTTGAAAGTCTGGAATGCCCATTTTTCGTGAACGTTTTTGGATTTAACGGGAAATGGAAAGTGACAAAGATGAATTTGGCCCATAACCACGTCAAACATGTTGGTTTTACCCAAGTTCCATTTGTGGAAGGTTCTGTTCCTGCTCAGAAAATCAGCTTGCATAACACCACCCAGGACATTGAGCAACTTACAACACTGGTTATGACGAAAATGCTTCCTATGCATGACCGAACAACTGCAACCTTGACGGGCTCCGCTATTCAGGAATTTCTAATTTCAAAGGGACACAAACTGGGGAAAACAGGAATTTCACGTATGAAGATGGATATTGACGACAGACTACGGGGCGATTCAGTGGGAAGTTATCAGAAATTGGAGTCGTATTTCAAAAAAATGACAGAAAAAGAATCCAGGCAGCGTCTGGAAAATTGACCGTGAAGCGGATAATTTGACATTTCGTCGTGCATGTTTCGTTCCGAGTGTTGGCATTCATATCGCTAACATGTGCAAAAAACTAACTGGTTACGACGGAGCGCACCTGAAAGGCGAAATGAACAAACGAGGTGTTTTCCTTGTGGCTACAGCGAAGGACTTCAACAACCATGTCGTTCCGTTTGCCCTTGCTCTTGTTGGGACTGAAAACTACGAGAATTGGCATTGGTTCATGGAAATTGTGAAAACAGCTACTGGGTTGGACAAAATCACAATAATTTCGGATCGCCAAAAGGGCCTCTTGTCCGCCGTTACCGAGGTTTATCCTTCAGCAGGACACCGCTACTGTCTAAGACATATTATGGATAACATAAATCGTTCTGGTGCCAAGCTTTCTATCGACGACAGGCGCATAATTTGTTCTATGGCTCGTAGCGACTGCGAAAATGACTACAAGCTTTTTCGAAGTGAATTACTGGCTTCTAAACCCAAGGCAGTAGAATATCTGGACAACATCGACCAGAAACATTGGGTCAAACACAAATTTTGCGAAACATTCGGACTGCCAACGTTCGGAGAAATTACCTCAAATTTGTCCGAACAAGCTAACAATTGAATGGGTAATGAAATGAGGAGTTCCAACCTCTTGACGCATTTCACATGTACTTCAAGCGCCTTAGTGAACTCACGTCTGAAAAGCGACAATTGGCGTCGAAATGGATTAGTAACAGCGGTGGACATCGTTTGGTTCCTAAGGGAGCTGGAAGGTCGAGCCAAGGCTGCTTCAATGTGCGCAATAACTCCTCTCCTAGATGGCGCTTTTTCGGTTCAGCACCTTGGTCCCCAGAGCAAGCATGGATATATCCACCCCTGGCGCGTAGTTGATCTTCCGGCCACTGAGTGTACGTGTGGCAATTGGAAGGATGAAAATTTTCCGTGCATTCATGCAATTTGCGCTGCCGTTCACAATGGTAGCAGATTTGAAGAGCTATACGACAAGATAAGAACTTCAATTGGGCATTTCAAGACACATAAACTTTCGCGTTCAAGCCTTGGCCTACAGATGTCACACTCGAATCCGACTCATCCATGATTGTTCCTCATTTTCAGAGTGACCCAGACCGTATTGGTAAACGTGGGCTGAAGCCAGGACCCAAGCCTTCCCACAAACGAAAACAAGCTCGTAATACTCTATGAGGATAGCTATAGTGATTCCCGACTCTGTTTCTTTATATTAAAAATACAATTTCTTTCCTATAAAAGTAATTGTTTTTTTTTTTTTGCATTTTGTAATTGCAAATCAAATTTAGCTGAATATTATCTTTAAAACTTTGCTTCACAAGTCATGTTTTGGAAGCACTTCAGATCGTCCAGTATTGAAATTTCGAAATTGTAATCCAATAACATTTTCAGTTGTTCCCTTGGGGTGTCTATACTAAAAATTGTATGAAACAGTGTTTCGTGTTTGCGAGTTATAAGATCTCGACTGCAGCGTCCCAGACTTGGACATTAAAATATTGAATTCTTTAGGTGTATTTGTGTTTTGTGAATTTGTTTTGTGTTTTGGAGACGTCTACAATTCATTTTTTTAGCAAACGGCATCGCTTCTTATGCATTACACGTCCTCAACTATGATAGCACTAGATGCATGCCATTCTACAATTTCTGTTATGGCGCCTTTGAACAAGAGAGGAAAACACACACGCAACTTCCAAAGCAATCTCGACGGCTCCTTTTACGGGTTGAGAGTCAACCAAAATCTAACTAATCGGCCTCCCCCTGAAGAGGACCCGGCGATTCGACCGCAGAGTGGCAACGGTTTATTTCGAGGAAGGCAAGCACAAAGAGGGCGAGGTCGGGAGACATTTGAGGTTGAGCGCCTTTATGCAAAACGATGGGTCCACACTCTTGAATTCTACTTAGTGCAGTGGGTAAACCATAGAGAGCAAACGTGGGAACCAGCTAGAAACTTACCTTGGCAACTAAAAATGGATTTTGAGCAAGAAACAATCAACTTCGTGTGGCTATACCAAGCTACCCGCGGACGACGCCGTCGAGCGCCCCCTGCTACCCGACGAAGCTCCAGAACTGTTGTAAGAACGTAGGAAGATTATTAAGTTCGTACGCGAACTTAATACATACTGAATCCAGTACTATGAGTTCACTGTTTGGATTAGCAAGAAAACAGTACTTTGTACTGTTTTCTGGAAATTCCTCCGCAATGTTCACAGTTTGTGGTAGGGTTGAAGTGTATGTAACATGACACGTCCGAATTACTACAGTTTTCTGCCTCAATAAAGAAGTCTAAAAAACCGATAACCTTCCGAGCTGCATATCCCCATTTTATGACCTGACAAAACTTTTAAATCAAACTGTCTTGTCTTTTTCTTATAACCTTGCCATTTGCATGCAGACTCCAACTTCTTTATTGAGGCAGAAAACTGTAGTACTAGTAGATGCTAATCGCTAGCAATTGTCCGATTATTTAGTGTGTAAAAAAATATGGACACGACGGGAATCTAACCCATGTCCATCCGCATAAAACGCGGTGCTCTTGCCAATTGAGCTACGTGCCCAAGCTCCCTTGGTTACCTTCGCAAATGAACCATATTTAAACAAAGAAAAGAAATTGCGTAAATTTTATTCAGTTATAATATGCATACTAGAATCTAGTATTCACCTTCCTCAAAACTGTCATCACTGACGATTTCATCACTTGAATCGACCGCCTCACTTGCTGCACCTAGATCTGCAAGATGATCCAGCAGATTGCTGATTATATCAACGTCTTTAGCTTCTTAGACAGCAATACCAATCACACGATTATCTCCACAGAGTTCTGCTTTTGTAAATCCGCTAACAATTGTTGCCTGTGTAAGCTCTGACCAGGCTTTATTGATCCATGCCGTGATTTCAGGACGATTGGGACCCACCATTCTGAATGCTTTAGGTTCAATATCTGTCTGAAGCTCTCTACTGGTTGAAGCTGCCACTTCTTGCATTTCAGCCACAACAACTTCGTTTGAGATAACCTTGTTTTGAAGTGCACGTCTCCTTTCGGTAGTATGGTGTGTTGCAATCTACGCTTGGAGAAATTCCACCCATCGGCTTCGTAGCCGCGACTTAAACGGAAAGTTCCATGCAATGTCCGCAGGTTGGCAGACGTACGTGTAGCGAGGAGGGACTTTCATCAGCATCACATTGATTGGCTCGGCATAATCTTGAACCTCTTGCGTTCAATGACCTGAAAAGTCATCCCAGAGGAGGAGTACTCTGTCGTCCATATTCTCTCTATCACTGAAATGATATTGAGAAACTTCAGCGATATCTGCGCGTTCCACCAAGCAGAAGGATTTCCATATATCTGACAGTTGTGCTTCGCTTGCATGCGTGATACCTCCTTCCACAGACGAGCGCTAAACCCATGGCGCTCAGTAGTGTTTGCTTCTTGAACATGCCTTAAGCGAGATGTGCCGCACTTGAACACAAGGAAAGGTGGCATCTTGTTGCCCTTCCAATCCGCTAACAGCATAGCGGTTGCTCGCTCTTTTTCCTTCCCGCAACACTTAACCCAAACTGTCTTCTCACCGCGGGTTGATATCGTCTTGCGCGGGAGCGTCACAGAATCGTCTTGTTAGACAATAAAGCATTGGCATTAACTGTCACAAGAAACATCACCTGTCTGATCAGCGTTGAAGACGTTAGAGATATTGTGCTCAACAATAGCTGCCCTCACATCACCTCGAAACTTGGCCCTAGCAGCAGCCGCATCTTCTGGGGTAGTTTGGCCTTGACGTGTCCTGGCCCGTATGGAGAGCTTGTGACGACGCATGAAGCGCTTTCGCCACGAGTATGATACCGTAAACTCGTGTTGGGAGATGCCGTCGTCTGCCGCTTCTTCTAGAGCTTTCAGCTCCAACATTTTAGCCGAAACCGGACAGCCTTCCTTCCTCATTGAGTTTAGCCAAATGACAATATTCTCCTCAGCTTCGCGCGAGAGAACTGTAGCATCACCATTCCGTCTAAAACTCTGCAGGTGGCCTTTGCCGTCAGCACACATCTCTTGAATAAAACTGGTTTGTGTTTTCCATTTTGAAATCTGCTTCTGCTTGCGTTTCTGTTCGGGCTTTGAGAGAGACGGATAGAACTCGTCGATAACATCACTAACTGTGGCCCCTGCCGTGATGGGATCAAGGACCTGTCACTTGTGAGAGTAATCTTACAGCTACACGGACGTATCGCTTAGGACGTTTGCCATTTCCAGTGATGCGTGGTCTCGCCATTGCCAAACTTCTTATGTAGGCCGCTCAGACCGCTTTCTCAGCTATATTTAGCTCAATTGTCCTGCGATTTAGCTGCGTGATTTGCTGTGGCAGATGCTGTAAATAGGTGATGTTGATTGGCTACAATAATAGTTCGCTTAGGAAGCGGGTTTGTTTGGGATGCGGTAAACCAAATGTGACGAGGCTTTGCACCCACCTGCGACCAACCAACCCCCAAATGAGCCCATCCGGATCCCAACCACCCCGCAAATGAGCTACAGCTGAGAAAGCCAGTTGAAAGCCAGTTCGAGTTGTTGTACGTATAGTCGAATACCAAATGCGTTTCGGTGTGAACGATCTGTCCAGTATTTCAATGTGGCTTTGCTCGCCTTCTCGCCATCTACGATCGCAAGGTTAATTTACTTGTTGTGGAGAAGAAAAGTTGATCATGAGCATGTATTTGGTGTTTCTTTGTGTTTTGAAAGCTAGCTCAATCTTCCGTGCACATATAACATCAGGATCGAGCGCCGTTCGGTTGTGTGGGTACTGGTTGAAGGTGTACTTGTTCAGCGAGTGGTTGTGGGCCAACCTAGCCGTGATAATCTTCCTAGGAACGGAGGCATCCTTCACTTGGACGCAAGCATCGATCTACGGTAACGACATGCACCCAAATAGCACAAGTATCCCAAGAGTACACTTGAAGCCCAACTAAGCCCAACAGAGGCCCAACTCATACCCAACTACACTCCCACTGCACCCAACCCAACCACACATATCTGTGCCTTGCATCCCATAGCCCTGGACTGAATCCTTTTTCTCTTGCCCTTACCACGCGCCTTGTACCTCCCCGAGTGTGCAAGCAAACGTCTTCCCATAATTCTCCCACTCCAGTGTGAGTAAAGGCTTCGAGGGAGAAGTCGCATGTATCTTGGCGTTCCTGGCAGTCACGGTGTTGTTTATCCGTACCCGAAAGCACTGTCGTCATACAAACCGGAAATAAAAGAGATCAGCATCATATAGACGGCAGCCACGGGCACTTCACACCGTCATCATACCTGGTAAGTGCGCCGCATATACTCGTCCAGATAGGTGTCAAGGTCGTCCCAGGACTCGAACTCCCACCTGTCCAGCGGGGCAGCGTGCACTTCGACGTCTTGGTCTTCATTAGCGTTGCTCAGCACATGGCGAGGATGCGTGGATCCTTCAGAACGACCCTGTTTCGACTGCGATGTGTTGGTACTCGCACTGCTCGCCGTCTCACTGGCAGAGTCCACCCATTCCTCGTCGCTCGATTCGCCCTGTAGCACATGGTCGGACACGACTTCGCTCGTATAACGTCTTGCTTCGTACGGCGTTCTCACTACCGCGTTGACGCGCAGATCATTCTTCACATACGAAATGAGAAGTTTCATGCCACACGTTTCATCACTTCCAACCATCTGCGTGGACGAAACAATACCCTGCGGAGTGTACTTGAAGCTGATAAGCTCCTTCTTGTCACCATCCATAGCGCGTAGTAGAGCCTCCGCGTATTTGTGATGCGCTTGGGGGTCCAATTTCCCACTCATCAGCAGAACACTGGCCTGACTGGAGATCACAGCGCTCTTGTTCCAGTACTGGTCACGATCGTACATGAGGGGGTTTGCGTGACACCGAATTCTTCACAAGAATTCGATTTTTCTTTTGAGAATGCGCAGTACACTGGATCCATTGGGTACGTCGGATCATCCGACACTTTGGCATTGATGAATCTCTCCTTCATTTCGCTCTTAGACGGTGTTGGGATCTCCCACATCTCGGAAAAGACGATCCGATAAAAGAGAATGTTCGACAGATAAGCTTCGTCTTCGCTTGAGCCACCGAGAACATTCGAATTTAGCGAAGTGATGAACTTCTTGAGCACATTCAAATCCTTCGAGCCGCAGCGGTTCAAGCGATACACGAGCGGCGGGATTAACGTCCGCTTGGACGTGTCCTTCAGTAAGGTACCGAGTGTAAATCGAAGGGAAGATGACGGAAGACCGTCGAGTTTTCGACTGCACGTTACTGATGAACGTGGCACAAGTTGAGTTGGGATTCTTGTCGAATTGATTGAGTAGATCTTGGACACTCTTATTGAGCTTTTTCGTCGCGAAATGAGCTTTACAAGCCTTGTCTTGGTCACAAAGTCGTCTCCAATCTCTCCATAGTTCTTGTCCCAATCCGAATAGTACGCGCGCCATTCTGCCCCCTTGCTTTATTTTCTTCAAATGAGTGGTGCTGGCTCGGGTATACTAGTATATGAAATGTATACATCGGATATTTATATTTCCAGCTGACGGGGTAGGTTAAAATATGATTCAAATTTAACCTAACCCAGTTGGGCGCAGCACTCACTCTCATGAAACACAGCCGGAGAGACTCCGTCTTTGTCAAGCAGTTTTCTGGTCAATATCAAACACATTTCGCTCACAATCTAACGCACAAAGACGAAATCAAAATCCAAAGCCTTCAGTGAGCCGTATCAAACAAAAAACCGGGCATTATCAAAATCCGGCTTCGGATAGCCATTCATCTAGGTGTATTCACCATCTGTCGAACCCTAAATTAGGTACCCGTATCCCCCCCCCCGCATCCATAGCAAAATTCTGCTGCCAGCTCTCGATCAACGCAACAATGCCTGCAAGCGGGGAATGGGAGGTCGTAGCTGAGGGGCTAACAGACGACATTTACACAAGGGAGAGGCTGAACCGTATGTGCTGCTCTAGTGCTTACGTCAAGCGGGTGCAGTTATGCCAAATATGCCCTGGAGATCACGAATGGTTGAGCGTCGCCTCCGTTGCTCCAGTTTAACGTGTATAACGTACGCTGTGCCAAATGGAACCAACAAGCCTAGGTGCAGCAAGATATGGAAGGTGTGGCAGTGCCCAATTTCCGGAAGTTGGAGAAATCTAGCAACATCGGCCGAACATGCTCGAGGAGAAGCGTCGTGTGAAGGTGCTCACCGACCGATCATCATGGCTGAAATGCGCAAATATATAGCGGAAATGGATGAAACAGGACTTGCACCACGCCACATTTGGTCGCGATTGCGTCGTAATTCAGCTGCGCCTCCAATAAATGGCCAACCATCGTGCAAGCAATTGCTAGGTGTGTGAAACTATTACGAGCGAAAAATGGGGAGCGGAATTCTGTTGAGTCTATCATATCGCTAGTCCGCGATTTTCCGTTCTACTCAGGGATCGAGGCCGACAAAGCAATTCTTTTCGGACCGACTGTGGATGACCAGGGGTTTCCGAGCGTTGGCAATGGTGAGAATCACAATTCGTTTGTGATGGGTGTAACTACGCCACGACTTCTTGAAAAGATGAAACAGTTCCAACAGGACAACATGTTTGCCCTTTTTCATTTGGATGCTACCTTCAAGCTTAGCGAAATGGGTATCTCGTCTTTACTTGTGGATTCAGTGATTGTTCTCGGAAGTACCACCTGGTTGCAATGTTTGTCGTTAGCCGTTTGACACAGGCCGAATATTCGGCTGTTCTTTCAGCACTCATACAGCAGTATCAACGCCATTTTGGAGCGTTGCCCAAGGTTGATGCCGTTTTAGGTGACGCTGAAGACGCCCAGTACAATGCTCTCCAAAACACAAGCCCATTCCAACGCAGTAAATTCTTGATGTGCTTATTCCACGTGCTGTACAACGTGTGAAAAAAACAAGGCAGCTTAACAACTTTCTTGGGCCGATGGTATACAAGGGGATCCTTGCAATGCACTATACCTCAAGTTTGGTTAAATTCTACGAGACACCAGATTCTATCCTGGCGCAGCGGAGAACATATCCCGCTTTGCAATCATTTTCCGATTATTTCGAAACCCAGCGGTTGAACAGTAGGTATTGGCGATGGCAAGTATTTCACACTCCGACCGGGTACGCAACCACGAATAATCCTTGTGAAACATTCTCAAAGGCATGTGATGCGAAAGCTGCTGGATACGAAAATATTGCTACGAAAGTTACGGATATATGCGAGGATGTGACGACTGACAATTTGCTAGTTAAGTCAACCTATGGGAATCCACCTTCCACCTTAGTTACTGCGGCTCGAAAACTAGTTCGTGCGAAACAGATCGTCATGTACAAAACGGCTGATCCAGATCTGGTGCGAGTTGTTCAGCTTAGTGGATTTAACGGGGGCCTAAACCAACTAAAGCAGACTGCAAGCCAGGCGTTTCAGCGTTTGATCACAAGTAAGACGACTGGACAGTTACACGAGAGGCTGAACAGAAGTCAGCAGCGGAAAGCGTCAAACTGCACGAGAACGCTTTGAAGTGGTCACTGTACATGGCTCATCGAATGAAAATTCCGAAGGGAGGCTGGTCTGTCAGTCTCACTGCTGGAACGTGTGAGTGCCGTTACTTTTTTAAAATGGGTCACTGTTGTCATGTGGTAGCGGCGAGAATTCTTCACGAAGGTTGTGCGCATTACTCAGGAAATTTCTGCGCTGAGCGTCTCAAAGACCGAAGAGTTAAGAAGAAGCGTTGCTCGCAAGACGTGAGAACGGATGCCGCTGTTGAAGTCTCGCCTCAAAATATGCCTAGTGCTACCCCTTCGATGATACTCGAAAGCGCCTCCAGCACCTTCACTACCGTGCCAGGTTTCGCCCCCCACTACGCTCCTGTCACGACAAATAGTGGCGATACTTACGGCGCAGCTCCTTATGTACCGATACCTGTGGATAACGATTTGTCGTCGTCGAATTCCGCCGTCTTTGCCGATTCCTTTCCGCCCACTGCATTTAGCCTTCAATATGGCTGTACTGACGCCGAATTTGGAGTTGAGTCACTCATGACCGCTACTTATCAGCAGGATTACCCGGAGGGCATCGTCTGGTAACCAGCCCAGGGGAAATCCCCGGGCTCTAGCTGCACGTGGGTGCATTTATCGCTCTCGACTTGCGTGCGGAAGCTGCCGGGCTAGACGTAGAAATACGTCTTTTTAGTCAGCGCCACAACTACAGACACTTGCATGGTGTTGGTCTCCAGGATCGCCTTGTTAGTTTCAAAGGAAGGGAAATCCTTGTGTACTCCCTGCCTTGCCCCCCCCCCCCTGGAAGCGACTTCAGCGCTGTCCACAATATGCGCTTGGTGTACCAGAGCTTCTCGGACGACTGAACTATGTTCTTGATTCGCTTGAAGATTTTTTTTATCCACGGAGTCAACGTTGGGATGCTCGCCTGAAGACGGAACGGGTCACGTTCCTCTTCGTAGACCTCACCGAATATTGGAAGGAAGTCAAGGGACGTTGCTTCAGTTTTAGCTGAAAGCAGTACACTGCGGGGCAGATGAAGGCTAACGATCAGATAGCCTTCGTTCCAGAAGAGGGCCCTCAGGGCCGGCTCCATAGAGCTTTTGAACTCCTGGTCTTGTTCGGCCGTCTTGCTGCTAGCGTCGTAATAGGGGGTTTCAAAACAACGCGCGTATTTTGCATTGTGGGACATGAAAAAGTACGACGTCAAAACGCATTGAGTACGCAATCAAAATCCATTTGGGCCCAAATCAAAATCGCACACCCCTGCTCCGCCTATTTTAGAAGGCAGCCGGGACCCCGCCCCCCCCCCCCCCCCCAACACACACACACACAAAGCAGCACGCCAAGCAGTGCGTGCACCACGTTAACCCCCATCTGTGCGTACAGCCCGTGGAGCCAAAGCCGCGCGTGGAGCTAAAGCAGTCCGTGGAGCCCGAACAGCGCGTGCAGCGCGTGGAGCCGAAGTAGCCCGTCGAACCCAAGTGGTGCGTTGCGGCAGGATGCCACGAGGATCGGGAGGCCGAGCGCAACCAGCAGCAGGAGGCCGCGAGCAGGAGTACGCTTACCTCAAACAACACGACGCCCGCTAGCAGCAAGACGGCCGAACAAGACCAGGAGTTCAAAAGCTCTATGGAGCCGGCCCTGAGGGCCCTCTTCTGGAACGAAGGCTATCTGATCGTTAGCCTTCATCTGCCCCGCAGTGTACTGCTTTCAGCTAAAACTGAAGCAACGTCCCTTGACTTCCTTCCAATATTCGGTGAGGTCTACGAAGAGGAACGTGACCCGTTCCGTCTTCAGGCGAGCATCCCAACGTTGACTCCGTGGATAAAAAAAATCTTCAAGCGAATCAAGAACATAGTTCAGTCGTCCGAGAAGCTCTGGTACACCAAGCGCATATTGTGGACAGCGCTGAAGTCGCTTCCAGGGGGGGGGGGGGCAAGGCAGGGAGTACACAAGGATTTCCCTTCCTTTGAAACTAACAAGGCGATCCTGGAGACCAACACCATGCAAGTGTCTGTAGTTGTGGCGCTGACTAAAAAGACGTATTTCTACGTCTAGCCCGGCAGCTTCCGCACGCAAGTCGAGAGCGATAAATGCACCCACGTGCAGCTAGAGCCCGGGGATTTCCCCTGGGCTGGTTACCAGACGATGCCCTCCGGGTAATCCTGCTGATAAGTAGCGGTCATGAGTGACTCAACTCCAAATTCGGCGTCAGTACAGCCATATTGAAGGCTAAATGCAGTGGGCGGAAAGGAATCGGCAAAGACGGCGGAATTCGACGACGACAAATCGTTATCCACAGGTATCGGTACATAAGGAGCTGCGCCGTAAGTATCGCCACTATTTGTCGTGACAGGAGCGTAGTGGGGGGCGAAACCTGGCACGGTAGTGAAGGTGCTGGAGGCGCTTTCGAGTATCATCGAAGGGGTAGCACTAGGCATATTTTGAGGCGAGACTTCAACAGCGGCATCCGTTCTCACGTCTTGCGAGCAACGCTTCTTCTTAACTCTTCGGTCTTTGAGACGCTCAGCGCAGAAATTTCCTGAGTACGTACAACCTTCGTGAAGAATTCTCGCCGCTACCACATGACAACAGTGACCCATTTTAAAAAAGTAACGGCACTCACACGTTCCAGCAGTGAGACTGACAGACCAGCCTCCCTTCGGAATTTTCATTCGATGAGCCATGTACAGTGACCACTTCAAAGCGTTCTCGTGCAGTTTGACGCTTTCCGCTGCTGACTTCTGTTCAGCCTCTCGTGTAACTGTCCAGTCGTCTTACTTGTGATCAAACGCTGAAACGCCTGGCTTGCAGTCTGCTTTAGTTGGTTTAGGCCCCCGTTAAATCCACTAAGCTGAACAACTCGCACCAGATCTGGATCAGCCGTTTTGTACATGACGATCTGTTTCGCACGAACTAGTTTTCGAGCCGCAGTAACTAAGGTGGAAGGTGGATTCCCATAGGTTGACTTAACTAGCAAATTGTCAGTCGTCACATCCTCGCATATATCCGTAACTTTTCGTAGCAATATTTTCGTATCCAGCAGCTTTCGCATCACATGCCTTTTGAGAATGTTTCACAAGGATTATTCGTGGTTGCGTACCCGGTCGGAGTGTGAAATACTTGCCATCGCCAATACCTACTGTTCAACCGCTGGGTTTCGAAATAATCGGAAAATGATTGCAAAGCGGGATATGTTCTCCGCTGCGCCAGGATAGAATCTGGTGTCTCGTAGAATTTAACCAAACTTGAGGTATAGTGCATTGCAAGGATCCCCTTGTATACCATCGGCCCAAGAAAGTTGTTAAGCTGCCTTGTTTTTTTTCACACGTTGTACAGCACGTGGAATAAGCACATCAAGAATTTACTGCGTTGGAATGGGCTTGTGTTTTGGAGAGCATTGTACTGGGCGTCTTCAGCGTCACCTAAAACGGCATCAACCTTGGGCAACGCTCCAAAATGGCGTTGATACTGCTGTATGAGTGCTGAAAGAACAGCCGAATATTCGGCCTGTGTCAAACGGCTAACGACAAACATTGCAACCAGGTGGTACTTCCGAGAACAATCACTGAATCCACAAGTAAAGACGAGATACCCATTTCGCTAAGCTTGAAGGTAGCATCCAAATGAAAAAGGGCAAACATGTTGTCCTGTTGGAACTGTTTCATCTTTTCAAGAAGTCGTGGCGTAGTTACACCCATCACAAACGAATTGTGATTCTCACCATTGCCAACGCTCGGAAACCCCTGGTCATCCACAGTCGGTCCGAAAAGAATTGCTTTGTCGGCCTCGATCCCTGAGTAGAACGGAAAATCGCGGACTAGCGATATGATAGACTCAACAGAATTCCGCTCCCCATTTTTCGCTCGTAATAGTTTCACACACCTAGCAATTGCTTGCACGATGGTTGGCCATTTATTGGAGGCGCAGCTGAATTACGACGCAATCGCGACCAAATGTGGCGTGGTGCAAGTCCTGTTTCATCCATTTCCGCTATATATTTGCGCATTTCAGCCATGATGATCGGTCGGTGAGCACCTTCACACGACGCTTCTCCTCGAGCATGTTCGACCGATGTTGCTAGATTTCTCCAACTTCCGGAAATTGGGCACTGCCACACCTTCCATATCTTGCTGCACCTAGGCTTGTTGGTTCCATTTGGCACAGCGTACGCTATACACGTTAAACTGGAGCAACGGAGGCGACGCTCAACCATTCGTGATCTCCAGGGCATATTTGGTATAACTGCACCCGCTTGACGTAAGCACTAGAGCAGCACATACGGTTCAGCCTCTCCGTAGTCCGCACACCCGGCCACAAAATTTTCATTGGACAACATTAAGCTAAGTACGATTTAAGTTCCGGCTACCTCAGAAGTTCGTCATTTCGAAAAGAGCGGCCAAGGACACAGCAGCAAGGACAGGGAACAGCGGACACCGGCGAAAGTGAAGCCTGCAGACAGTGTATGTGAATGTTTATAATATAATTAATTTCTTTTCTACCCTATTTCTTGCTCTACCACCCCTCTCGCTCTTCGGAGCCCGACGCTGAGGCGCCCATGCTGCCCGCAAGCAGTATGGGAAGTCTCATACCCAATCCGGGGTAAGGGGCAGCACAAACAGCGATAAAAGCCGGCTTTGCCGGGCTGTCTGCCTCTCCCCGGACCCAGTCGTCGGTAATGGGACCCGGTGCAATGCGGTGGTAACACCCATTGCACCTCTGTGTCCGTGGTAGAGCACAGTGTGACAACCCTAAGGGTGAAGGAGCCCCCCGTTGCTCACCGTACCGGTATAACCGGTTTGCTTTATGGGTTAACTGATGGTAATAGGTTAACCCCACTTGCACCAAGTGTTGGTAATACGAAGACGGAGGCCTGAACTACTGCGTTACGAGGCACTGGGATTGGTCATGCTCTCACAGGGAGAGCCTCCGAAACCGCACTGCTAAACATCATACTATTCCATGAGGAAGGTTTTGAGAGGGACACACGGAAATTCATTTCCACCAATGATAGATCGTCTTATAGGCCAACCCCGTCACTATACGCTCTTTAACCCTAATCTCATTAGCTCATTTATTTATTTTTCTTTATATAAACTTTAGTAATAAATATTCGACTCCACGCTCCGTGTTCTATGCTTAGGAGCTAATACTCAACTGAGTTGTTAGTCACGGCATCCCAAAACCGTCGTCAATACCAACTACCACATAAACAGCATTTTACCAAAATGAAATACAAACAATTGCTGGTGGTTTAATATAAACAAATAAAAGTAGCCTTAATTATTATTGTGTGATCCACAGTAATAGTGAACGGTATACTTAAAATAGCTAGGACCTGGAAACCTGATTTGTGTACCGTGTAGTCCATGGTACACGGAGGAAGGTGGATGCCTAGAGAAGTAAGACTTGATCGGTCATCCGTGCTGCCCGCGGTTGATAGAGGAAAGTAGATGCTTCGTTGGTTCGTAACGGCGTGCGGGGAAACAAACAAGGACACTAAGTAAAAAAGAAGCACATTAAAAGAGGCTGTAAAATTAATACAAAGGTTTGTAGAAGATTCTAAATAGATAGCTATTGGATCTGAGACAAAAAGAAATAGTGATGGGTGCAGCTTTAAGGACAAAATGGAGTTGGTAGACGTGTATGACTGTGTTCCCTCTTTAAACCGTCCTCTCCAAGTTTTCGACAATCTGTGGTTCTCTAAACGACTGTGTTATTACGTGGATATAGCGTGGATATATAGCTGCACGATGGGACGGAAACGGAAGTATAACACAGCAATGGAAATCGAGAACGCGTTCCGCGCTCCGCCTTCGTTTACAGGTGGACCTCGCTACATGTATCAAAGGTTTCAAGATGCCATGGCCATCGTTCGCGAATTAGGGGCTCCCAACCTGTTCATTACGATGACATGTAACCCAAAATGGGTGGAGATCAAGGAGAACATTCGGCCGGGACAGACACCATCAGACAGACCTGACATCGTGGCTCGGGTTTTATGCGGAAATTAAAAAGCCTTTGTAAGGATCTAGATGAGGGCATTTTGGGAATTCAGACGGCTCGGATTCACGTCGTCGAATATCAAAAGCGCGGACTGCCTCATGCACACATTTTGATGATTTTACGACCCGAGGATAAGCCCGTTACAGCAGAAGACATCGACCGTTTGGTTTCGGCGGGGTTACCTGACCCAGACACAAACCCTGACCTTTACGAGACTGTGTTGTCGTGTATGATGCATGGTCCATGTGGAGCTCACAACAAAACGTGTCCCTGTATGAAGAATGGGAAATGCTCAAAGAAGTTCCCAAAGCCGTTCGCGGAAGCAACGACAATGGCAGTGGATAAGTATCCGGTATATAGACGTCGTCGACGAGAACCTGGGAATTTGCAGCGTGGGGACAAAGTGTGGGATAATGCCACGATCAACCGGATTGTCCCGTACAATCCATACCTTTCGCAAAAGTACAACTGTCACATCAATGTGGAGGTATGTGCGACGAACAGGGCGATCAAGTACATCTACAAGTACGTGTACAAAGGAGCTGATATGACCACCATTACGATCGAAGGTCAGGTTGAGGGGCACTCCCTTAACGAAATCCTGCAGTATTTACTGGCGAGATATGTATCCCCTGTCGAAGCGTGTATGCGCCTTTTCAGACATCCTACCCAAGGATCAACGCACAACGTGGTTAAACTGGCTGTCCATTTGCCTGGGCAGAGCTCAGCAGTGTACCGGGCAAGCGCAACAAACGATCAGATTCGCCGGATGATTCGTCGGGGTGACAGGACGACACTGACCGCGTTTTTCTTGCTGTGTATTATGGAGCCAAACGTAGCTGGGACAATGTTGTACAAAGATATTCCCACGGTATACCGGTGGAACAAGAGGAATAAAGAATGGGTACAGTACAGAAAGTATGTACCCTCCATTGGGCGAATTGTTCACGTCTCACCACAAGACCCGGAACGGTTCTACTTGCGACTTTTACTTGGTAACATACGTGGACCAACGTCGTTTGAAGACTTAAGAACTATTGACGGGATTACGTACGGTACCTTCCACGAAGCCGCTCTGGCAGCTGGATATTTAGACAATGATCGGGAATAGAAGGAGTGTCTGACTGAGGCGGCGCATGAGCGCATGCCGTACCAGCTCCGACAGCTTTTCGCTATCATTTTGGTGTACTCTCTTCCAAGTAGCCCACTAAGTTTGTGGGAACGATTCAAGGACAAGCTTAGTGAAGATTTTCAACGAGCGCTTGATGCCGACATAGACGACCCACGGGTGGAGTCTAGAACTCTGCAAAGTGTCGATTAAATTCTCCGCGCTAATAGTAAAACACTAGCCAATTATGCACTCCCCCCACTCGAGAATTACGACCAGGACGCGGTTTATGACCATCACGAAGAAGACTTGATTGATCAAGAACTTAACGCCTACCCGTTAGAACAATTGGAGAGTACCGTCGCGGGTGTCAGCAACTTGAACGAGGGTCAAAGGGTCATTTTTGATCAAGTGATTGGTGCGGTACAAAATCCAGAAGTTGGTCAGAAACTATTCTTTATCGACGGACCAGGTGGTACCGGTAAATCGTTCCTGCTCGAACAAATTCTTGCCAGAGTGCGTTTGGACGGAGGGGTAGCAGTGGCAGTCGCTTCCAGTGGAATCGCAGCAACATTGCTGACAGGGGGTCATACGGCGCATTCTACATTTCGAATTCCGCTAAAATTGAACGATCATTCCACCTGCAGCATCTCCAAACAGAGCCAGAAGGCTAAGTTTATACGCCGAGCCAACTTGATTATCTGGGACGAAGCCCCCATGATGCAACGAGCGTGTTTTGAAGCTGTAGACAGGACTTTGCGTGACATTATGAACAACGAAGCGGAACCGTTTGGAGGGAAGGTTATGGGTTTTAGTGGAGACCATCGTCAGATACTTCCTGTATTAAGGAATGCCACCAGAGCAGAGACGCTAAAGGTGTGTTTCAAGGCATCCCCATTATGGCAGTATCTTCGGCAAGTACGACTAATCGAAAATATGTGCGTGAAGACAGCACCTGATCCAGACAGTGCGGCAGAGTTAGCTGAATTTTCAGACTTCTTGCTTCAGATTGGTGAGGGGTGCTATCCTGTGAACCGCGACATCGATGATAGCGATATCTGCATCCCAAAGACTATGTGCGTCGTGTGGTGAAGTGGATTCAAATCAAACCGGATACGACGCAGAACGACCACGATGATGGGTGACGTGCGACAGTGGTGCTATGATAAGGACAGGTCCCTGGAACTGGGTACCTATTCTAGGGCGGATCCTCAGTTAGGACCCACTTGGCCTAGCTGACCTACGTTCGGATCCCACAGTTCTAAGTGCGGATCCGGTGGCCCTAAGTGCGGATCCGGCAGTCCTAAGTGAAGATCCAAGATCCCAAGATCCAAGATCCCAAGATCCGGGATCCGAGACTCAGGATCCGGGATCCTCAAGATCCAAGATCCCAAGATCCAGATCCAAGATCCTCGGATCCTGAAGCCGGATCCTTAAGATCCAAGATCCCAAGATCCAGATCCAAGACCCAGGATCCGGGATCCTCGAGATCCAAGATCCCAAGATCCGGGATCCGAGACTCAGGATCCGGGATCCTCAAGATTCAAGATCCCAAGATCCAGATCCAAGATCCTCGGATCCGGAGGTCGGATCCTAGGATCCAGGCTCGGATCCTCACGATCCAAGACATCGACGTAGTGGAGAAGTTGCAGGAGAGCCAGCATGATCCAAGATAGAGATTTGCGATGGGAAAGATAGGGTACAAGATGAGGAACTGGATAACCATAAATCAGAGAGTCGAATTTACCTTCTAGTGCGCAAGTGGTTTTCTTCGGGACTTAAGACAAGGGAAGAGGATAGTGTATTGGCCTCCCCTTAGTGTTCCTGCAAGTTTCTTCGCACACCTAGCTACAGCTAAGACCGGATCCCCGATTTGGCCGGCTTACCTTACGCTAGTGAAGACCCCGGATCCAACGGTGTTGATTGCTTAACCGTAGGATCCCTCGACCTCTCAACACCCCCAAGACCAACCGCTACAGGAGGCGGCAAGCAAGACAGTAAAGGAAAGGAAAAGGACCCCACACCCATCAAGGCAACCCCGGATCCAAGGATCCACAAGATCTTCGAGTCCAAGACCAAGATCCCCCCAACCAGGACCTGTGTGCAGGAATACCCACGCAAGTCCAACCTCCCAAGTCCCCGCCAAGGACGTTCAAGCCCTCACGCCTGTGTACAGTCTCCCGTTCCTGAGAGAGCAGATCCCGCCCACTGACGGGTACACAAGGTGAGCCTCAGCAACCCCACGGTTATCGGAGTACCCCCTCCGTTAGTCAGTGTCTGGGCGCCGTGTGTGAACGTTGGATCCCTGCTCATTCCAGCGGATCCACTACACCACAATGGTGCGCGTGCCCGGATCTTTTGGGGACGGCGGATATCACCGTGAGTCCGAAGAGACTGTGCAAGTGAAGGAAGAACCGGGAGAAAAAGTGCCGACGGTCGTTGGATCGCCGTCAGCACCGCTGAACGCTAGATCCACGGATCGGCGGAGCCCTGGGAGGAGATCTGTCGACAGGAAGGAGGCGAGTCTGGCAACAGACTCGGAAGAAAAACCTCCCCCTCCTCCCCAGGTCCCTTCGGGGACCCCCGCGGATTGGAACGCGAGTTCTGATCCGCCGGGTGGGGATTCATCAGCGAAAGCTGTTGGATCTTCATCCACCACCACCACCGCGCAGATCTCAGGTGGTAAAACGTCGAAAAAGAAGACGAAGACTGCGCGGAAGAAGCTGAGGGCACCAGGATCTGATGTCGACATGAAGCCGGTGGTGAAATCGGAGTGGTCGTCGACCCAGCTGGAGGCTTCGTATCGCCGGATCGCGCTCGAGGACTTCCTCCGGGAAGACCCTGTGATGAGGATCCTACAACCCCAGTTGGTTGGATCCCTCACCGGCCCGATCGCGGCACCGGCTCAGTCTACGAACAGTTTGGACTGCGCCTTGGATCTCCTACGCTTGCTCGAGGAAGCGGGTTTTGCTGCGGGTGTTTTCGACGGGGATACCCTCTTCCGCTTGGATCACGACAGGATCCGTATCGCAGCGGCCTCGCTCTTCAGCCGACTGAAGCCCCTCGTCGGTGAGCGACGAGTGATCCGAGATCCGATGTCCAAACTGGCGCAGTCCCCAGAGTACCAGACAGGATCCTCGCGATAGGCTTCGGCGGAGTCCGAAGCAGGATCCGACAGCTCGTCGGAGCCCCGACGTATGGCACTCGGCCCTACAGGTGCTGCGACGTTGGCAGCCCGTATGCCAACTGATGTCCCGGATGCCAAGCCAGCGCGAACGCGGGACACCTCGCGTGATCAACCCCGTGCCATGGATCCGCCGCATGCATCCACCAAGGGACTGCAAGCCTACTTCCAATCAGCCATGGACAAATTCTTGAAGGAGCGGCAGATGACTACGGTCCCAAGAGCCACGACGCGCGCTTCGGATCCTGTATATCGGGACGTCGAGATGGAGTCAGTAGGATCACACCCCGAGAACTGGGAGTATGACCCTGACGACCTTGACGGATTGGCTCTCCGGCGTACGGCGACGACCACTGCTGCACCCGTTACGGCAGGATCCAGCACGATTCAACGGATCCGGATTTCTGCGATATCGGACCTGAAGGAGTTCACGGGCAAGGAGCACGACGAGGAACGAGCAAGATCTTGGATTAGTAAAGTCAAGTCAGCCTTCACGAGAGATCAAGCATCGGACGAAGAAAAGTGCCTTACCTTCGGAGATCTCCTCACAGGTCCAGCGCGAAACTGGTACAGACAACTCAGTCGATCCACAAGGCTGAAGTGGAGTGATCTGCTGAAAGCCTTCCAGACGCAGTACTGCGGCCTAGGAGTCTCGGTGGCGTGGCAATACTACCACGCCCGCAAGAGATCCGATGAGTCGCCACTGGAATACCTGTACCGGTTGAACGTAGCAGGTCTTCGTGCGAGAGTGATGATCAAGGATGGAGATGCCAAAGCTCGCCGCGAGCACGTCGAACACTTCATCGAGACGCTCGGGGATGCGGATCTGGCAGACCAACTGACATTACTCCGACTTGCGGACGCGGATCAACTCGAAGACGTACCGCGGGCCCGAGATCGCGCGAGATCCAGACAGAAGAAGCCGTCGTCGGGATCCAGCAAGTTCCGGCCAAAGACCACGACGACCCCGCAGCCAACCGGTCCAACGCGTGCGATCCGTTCCATGCAAGTTGTAGAATCGGAGGGATCCGACTCCGAGGACTCCGGATCCGACGGTGAGCTTCGCAGAGCATACGTAGCAGCCTCGAGTGAAAGACCGATTACCCCGACGACAGCCGGATCGACAGAGACCAAGACAGGAACTTCGGATCCTAAGAAGGATCCGGATCCAACCCAAGCCAGCTCGGATCCAGTGCCACAGGATCGTAGACCGCGTTTTTCCAACGAAGGGCAACGCTGCTCGCACTGCGGATCCAGGAAACATTCGGATCTTGGCTGTTGGAAGCGTCTCACCTGCCAGAAGTGCGGCAAGAGGGGTCATCCGTCGGATCGCTGCTTCTTCGTATGTCGCGGCTGCGGAGAACTTCATGATCACGGCAAGTGCCAGATGGAGGAGTTCTACAACCTCATCCGACAGTGGTTCGATCCAAGTAAGCACATGCTTCCAGAAGCTGCCGAGAAGATGCTAAACTAGAACGCTCGCCGGGTTCGAATCCGGTACGAGACGAGCGTTCAACGTCTTACATCTATGCATATGTGAACAAGAAGGCCATGGATCAAGTTAGCAACAAGCAAACGGATCTATTGGATAATACATGTGAACTTCATGGGAAACGTACGGCTAGAGTTGCAAGCTTCCGCTCTACAGACGATGAATACCAGAGATCCGAGATCGCCATGTCCTTGGATCTCATGCCTGGAGAGTCACGCGGGTACTGGAAGTACCATGTCCCCAGCAAACACTTCAAGCAGGCCAAGGCAACGTGCAAGATCAACAATGCCAAGTCCACCGTGCTTCTTGACTCGGGATCCGAGGTGTCGATCATCGATGCCGCCTTTGCTCGTAAGGTTGGATCCCAGATCGACACTAGTCAAACACAAGAATGCCTCGGAATTGGTGAGCAGCTGTACATTGCAGCAGGCAAAACAAGGATCAAGGTTACCTTGGCTGGATACTTGGTATACTTCTGCGATGTCTGGGTCGGCGAGGATCTTCCACCCGACTGCGACGCGATCCTCGGTATGGACTTCATGGTACCAGCCGGGATCCGACTCGACTTGGGCGACGGATCCGTGTGCTTGCATGACGAGATCCGTGTGCGCCTCCATGGACGACGGCAGATCTTCAGCGGCAGGGCCCGCCCGCTACTCCTCCAAGAAGGCATACGGCTGGAACCCGGCGAGATCTTCGAGCATCCGGATCGGATCCATCTCAAGGAGTACGAGAAGCTGTGGCTACGCAGAGGCAAGCAATGGGTACCAACGTTAGCTCAAGGTCCAGGCAAGATCCGCTATCTACAACTTACCAATGTCGGTGAGAAAGCGGTCTCCCTCAACCACAATGAGGAGATCGGCATGTGGCTGGCCGGGGATCACGTTCCTCGCACCCCGGGCTTCATTTCCGTCGGATCCCGGCGCTACAACGAGTGGCAGAACCTTGCCATGAGCGCCACGACGGAGATCCCGCCGCCACCGCGTCCGAAGGAGCCTTGGGAGCTTGAGCCGGCGGTGGATCGGCCGAAGTACGCAGCGCCGAGAGGGATCCTGAAGCGCCCTGTCCACACCGCTGTCGTGTCACGCTGCCCCGGCTCGCCACCTACGTCGGACCGGATCCTTGAAGGAACGGTCGACTGGCGAGACAGGATCCAGTCCGACGGATCCGATCCGACGACGCCTAGGCTCCAAGCGCACCGCCGTGTCCAATTTGGACCAGAGGCCGCAAAGGATGCTGCGCCAGACTCGTCGGATCGAGGGGCGTCCTCACACGCCCGGATCCGAGATCCACAGGCTCAAGGATCCTCCGGATCCTCTTCAGCTTGTCCGATTGAAGATCCGGCAACGTGTACTGTCTCTGTCCAGAGACTGGACGCCACCGTTGAGGATCGGCAGCACGTCCGTGCGACGGGCGACGACCATCACTCCGACAAATCAGTCGGAGATGACGTTTTGGGGCGCCCTGGGGCGAATATGAATGCCCCGCTGCTGAGGTCGGTATGGACATGCAGTGCGAGGCGAGGCGCGTCTAACGAGCCGTCGCATGCCTCAAACGGTGCCCTAGAAGCCGAAGGGCCCATGTCGACGCGCCTCCTTGAAGATCCGGAGGGCTGCCCTGCCTCTGCGCAGATCCGGGACAATGATGTCGAAGGGTCGCCCCGTAATCATGAGACAGGTGACCATCACTCAGATGGCACAGTCGGATCCAAGTTTTCGGAGTGCCCTGAAGCTCACAGGAATGCCCCGGAGCTCGGGGAGCGCTCATTAGACGCGCCTGGTCAAGACCTTTCCAATGAGGTACCCCACGCCCCCCACCGACGCCTACAAGCAAAGTCGGATCCCAACCTGACACCGGTTGAAGATCGGTGTCGCGTATGCGACAGGGGTCAAGGACGGGGCAGGCCTGAACGGTCGTCTGATTCCGCACTTAGTGGGGATCTGAGCCCCTCATATTCACACGAATACGAGCGAGCGGCGGGGACGACCAGCAGGAAGGGCGCCGCCGATTGCAAGACACCCAGGGCGATCTACGCGTGTACCAAGGGTGCTACGGATGCGCCTCCGCAAGATGAAGATGATGGTGCGCGCCAAGGCAAGATTGAAGACTCAGGGGCGCCAGGGGATCCGGATCAAGGCGCTACGGCACAAGAAGAGCTGGACCAAGGGGCGGCGACGTACGTGGACGCGGCGAAGACCCCAGAAGACGATCCGAGAACTGGACGTGGTGCGCCGAAGGGTGATCCTGCTGTTGGATCCAGCTTGGAAGCAGGGAGCGAAGTCGGAAGACCTGCCGAGGGAGGTGCCGCTCGTGGACCGGATCCGGCCACAAGAAGGCTGGATCCTGGTAGCCATGTAACAGCCAGTGATCCGCCCAGAGTGGGGACAAGTGAGGATCCGTCACCGGCGTCAGGACATGGAGATGACAAGTTCGCCTCAGACAAGGATCTCGTGGTTGGATCCCGACCGGATCTCGTGGCTGAGTCCCAGCCAGATCTCGAGGTTGGTGCCCGGCCGGATCCTGGATCCGCAGAAGATCACGCCGACGATGGAGTGTTTGTCCACGAGAATGGCGGATCCTACGCGGAGGATCTCGAGAAGGAGATGGCGGTGCTACCAGAAGTTGTGACGGCAACGGTCGAAGTGAAGATCGAGGATCTCCAAGTGGGGGATCCAGCCTCCAACACGCCTGAGGAGATCCGACGACTGGCGAATGAGATCTGGAAGTACAAGCACCTGCTGATCGGGAAGGGTAATGCCTTACCGCCTCCTGCCGTAGGCGCGATCTGTGACATCGATGTGGGAGACGCCAAGCCGATCGCCCAGCGAGTACGTAAAGTGGCACCGCAGTATCGCGAGAAACTTTCGGATCTGATCAAAGGGTTGTTACAAGCGAAGATCATCCAAGTCTCTACGTCACCATGGGCCTCGCCAATTGTCGTGATCATCAAGAGGAATGGCGTTGATATCAGGCTCTGCATCGACTACAGGCTGGTGAATAGCTTGACGAGGCTGATGGTATATCCTATGCCTCTCATCAATGATCTACTGGAGGATCTCGACGCCGTGTTGTGGTACTGTTCTCTCGATATGGCTAGTGGTTTTTGGGTTGTCTCTATGACGGATCGCGCAAGGGCCGTCTCGGCATTTATCACCCCGTTTGGATTGTTTGAGTGGAATCGGATGCCGTTTGGTCTCAAGAATGCCCCGCAGATCTACCAGCGTTTGTTGGACAACGCACTGTATGGTTTCCTACGGATCCCGCCCACAGCCGGATCCGGATCCGCGTTGGATCTCTTCCGAGATGGGATCCCGGAGACGAACGGTGAACAGTCTGTACTTGGACGAAGATCGTACATCGACGACATCTTAGTGACCGCCGGATCCTGGGATCACCTGTGTGAGCGAGTGCATTTACTGCTGGAAGCCTGTGACAAGTGGAACCTGTCGATTAGCGTGGCCAAGAGTTTCTGGGGTCTGAAGAAGGTCGATTACCTGGGACACCGAGTGTCTAGCGAAGGACTAGAGGCACATCCGAAGGACCGAGAAGCGCGGGTGGATCTTGCGTTCCCGAGATCGCTGCGCGCTATGCAATCTTTCCTGGGTAGCCTAAACTACTACGCTCGGTTCATCGAGGACATGGCGATCTACGCGTCGGTACTCTACGAACTGAGGGAGGTCGACTTCGCGGAGTTAAGGTCTAGCCGCAAGATCCTGCAGCCTACCGACTCTGTGATCAAGGATCCCGAGGATCCGTCGAGCCCGAGAGATCCGGATGAGAAGTGGATCCGTGCTTCAGCCGCCTTCGAGGCCCTGAAGAGGAAGATCGCTTCGACTCCTACACTTCGGCATTTCGATCCCGACAAGCAACCGGTGGTGATTGTCTACGCCAGTGAATGGGCCATCTCAGCTTCCCTGACGCAGGATCATGATGGGATCTACATGCCGGTGATGTTCGTTAGCAGATCCCTGAAACCGAACGAAGTGAACTATGGGATCGTAGAGAAGGAGGTGCTGGCCTTGCTAAGGATCCTGGATCTCGGATATTCCATGTTGGTTGAACGACGGATCCGGGTCCTAACCAGGCACTTTACTCTCCGGTGGTTGTTCCGTTCTACCGGACTACAAGGAAGGTTGGGCCAATGGGCGGCGCTGTTATCGCCTTGGGCTTTGGAGATCACGAAGTGCACGAAAGGGGAGGACGAGATCCTCGGATCCCTTGCCGCAAGTATCACCCCGAGATCCGAGGTGGATCAAGCTCTAGTGAACATCGCCCCGAGGAAAGAGCCACGCCGAGCGATCCAGATGCCAGTACCGACCGTAGGACCGGAGGAAGAGTTGTGGGTGGTTAGTTTCGACAGATCCGCCAGGGTGAAACGTGGCGGAGGATCCTTCAGCGCGATCGTCTGGAAGTTACCTGAATGGAGGGTGATTAAGGCAGCATCTCGATACGCAGAGAAGCTGACAGTCAACGAAGCAGAGTATAACGGACTTCTATTATGTTTCGAGTTACTCGAGGATCTGGCTAAGGAGCGACTTGTTATCTGCGGAGATTCGAATCTGGTGATCCGCCAGATGCGCGGCGAGATCGACTGTAAAGCGCCGGCCCTGACGTTACTGAGACAGAAGGCGCTAATGCGGCTTCGGGATTGGCCGGATCACGACCTGCTACATGTGAAGCGAGCGTGGAACGCAAGCGCCGACAGCTTGGCCAGTGCAGCATTGCAACGAGAGAGCGGGATTACAGTCGACCAAGGGGCGGACCACGAAGATCTCGTCACTTTGAATCGGTTGGATGAGATTCTGACCTCGGGATCCGAGGTTCCGACACCACGGATCAGTGCAGTGGCTACTCGAAGACAAGCCAGAGAAGGGCGACCCCGAGTATTCGACGAGGAGTCCGTGCAACGGCTGAGGATCGACCGGATCCGACAAGCCCAAGACGAAGAAACATGGATCTTCAACCTGAAGTCGTTCCTTCGGGGGCAGCTGACGGATCTGACTGCGGCCGAAGCCAAAACGTGCCGTCTGCTAGCAGACAATTTCGAGTTGGACGAGGATGAGCTGTTGTTCTATTGCACGCCGTCACGAAGGGCCGAAGCCGATCGAGATGGATTGTTACGACTGGTTATACCGGAGACGCTCCAGGCGGACCTGCTGCATCACTATCATAGCAGTCTAGAAGGAGGACATCAAGGGATCGGCCGTACGTACCAGAGGATCAAGGACCACTTCTACTGGAGAGGACTTTTCAGATCCGTGCAGCAATTTGTCGGTGAATGCGTGGATTGTGAGACGGGCAAGGGGCGACCTACGATCCGTGGAGTGTCGCCAGGCAACATTCAAGCCACCTACCCGTTTCAGGTGATCGCCATGGATCATATACCCTCGCTACCAAGATCCAAGAACGGGAACACCGAACTTCTAGTATGGGTGGACCTCTTTACTGGTTACGTGATCGTCAATGCTAATAACTCACGAACAGCTCAAGCTGTGGCGGAGTCATATGAGATCTGTGTGTTTCGTCGTTTCGGCGCCAGCCAGGTGATCCGGCACGACCGAGAACCCGGGTTCATGTCCGACTTTTTTCGTGCTTTCAACCGGATCCTAGGCCAGCGCCAGAGAGCCACTATGGCTTATCGACCACAGTCGAACGGCACGGCTGAACGGATGGTACAGACGATTACTCGAGCAATCAAGATGTATGTTCAGGATCCCGACCAGAGAGATTGGGACGAGTATGCCGAACGCTTGACCTTTGCTTTGAACACTGCACAAGACCGGACTAGGGGCGACACGCCGTTCTACATCGCCCATGGCTGGGATCCCAAGACAACTCTGGAGGCAACACTATCCGTAGGAAGTACCGGACGCCGAGATACCGATCCACGACGTTGGAGGTATAAGATCCAGCGACACTACCAACTGGCCAGGGCTGAGGTGAATGACCGCTTGAAGCAGGCGATCTCGGAACGTGCCGACCGGCAGAACGAGGCGGCGACTCAACACTCCATCGAGGCCGGATCCCAAGTGTGGCTGTTCTTAGACAGAGTCAAGGAAGGGTACGCCAAGAAACTGGCTCACCTGTGGCATGGACCGTTCCGTGTGGCGGAAATGACGAATGAGTATGCAGCTCGCTTGGAAATCGCTGGTACAGACTACCACTTGTTTCCGGTGGTGCACATCTCCAAGTTGAAGCCTGTCAGGACATTCCCAGACCGACCGAAGATCCAGCTGACGGTGGACGAAGCGGATCGTTTAGACTTCGACGAAGCCTTGTTACCGGAGGACAGCTGGGAGCGTGATCTGGAAGACGGCGAGTTTGAAGTCGAGCGGATCGCGGACGTCCGGACCGGACGACCCACTCGGTATGGCCGGATCCGACGAGAATTCCAAGTTTTCTGGAAGGGGTACGAGGACCCTACCTGGGTAGATGAAGCAGACCTGAACTGCGGCGCGTTACTGCATGAGTTCCTCCAAGAACGGAGCAAAAGGAACCGCTTCCAAGCGATGCAGTCGCATGAGGAGGAGTAGCCGAGGTGGTGGATCTTCTATTGGTGAGGGCGCTCGCCAATGTGGAAGAAGAAGACTGGCAGCCTACTGCGAGTGGACGCATTGTGTATTTACATGTGAAGAAAAGAAGGGTGACCTCTGAGTGGGGATCGGATGCCAGCTAGGTCGATGCCCGATCACTTACTCAGATCTCAAGTTGGATCCTTGGGTCCTGAAGGCGGATCCTTGGGTTCTGAAGTTGGATCCTTGGGTCCTGAAGGCGGATCCTTGGGTTCTGAAGGCGGATCCTTGGGTCCTGAAGGCGGATCCTTGGGTTCTGAAGTTGGATCCTTGGGTCCTGAAGGCGGATCTTTGGGTTCTGAAGGCGGATCCTTGGGTCCTGAAGGCGGATCCTTGGGTTCTGAAGTTGGATCCTTGGGTCCTGAAGTCGGATCCTTGGGTTCTGAAGTTGGATCCTTGGGTCCTGAAGGCAGATCCTTGGGTTCTGAAGGCGGGATCCTCGGATCTCCGAGTTGGATCCTTGGGTTCTGAAGCCGGATCCTTGGGTTTTGAAGTTGGATCCTTAAGTCTTTTGACAATGGGCCTCACTATCGTTTCTTGGACGATTGAAGTTAGAGTGTGCGGATCCTGAGCGAAGAAAGCCTGAGTGGACGAGAAGAATATATGGAGTTAAGTAACGCAGCCTACAGAGGTTGGGATCTGGCAGCGTCGGGATCGAACCCCGGCAGCGAGCGGACGAACTTCATGGAGAGTCGACTGGCACCGAAGCTGGGATGGGAGGATCCGGAACGGTAGTGGGTACGCCAAGGATCCTGACGATCGCAATCTTCAAGAGCGGCAACAAGGTTTTGTGGAGGATCCGCTCCTGCAGCGACGGCTTCAGCTCCCGGATACCAAGTGGTATCTTCCAAAGGCAGTGGGAAGTGGATGAAGTGTGGGTCCAACCAGAGATCCAAGTCACAACACCCGGTTAGGCGCATCCTTTCGAATATCTTGTTCTGCAGCTTGCGATAATTATCCCGCGCGTGAGATCCACGATTCTTCCTGCGACGATAGAAGCCTGCGAACCAGCTATCCGTCTTGCGTAGTTCAGTAGAGATGGGGAATGAATGCGTGGATTCCCAAACCGCTTGGAGATTGGCAGACTCAAACGCATCATACCAACTCAAGATCTCCGCAAGTCGAGGCGACAGATCCTCCTGGAAGGTAAGGAGGGGGCGGAGCTTGAGACTGGAGGTCCTTCCACGGCTCCGTCGCGTACAACTGAGTAATATGGGCTTGGGAGATGAGATCAGGAACGTAACTGCCCCGATCCAACGCACCACGGCCGATACGGAG
This sequence comes from Phytophthora colocasiae, assembly GCA_018806915.1. NCBI lineage: Eukaryota > Oomycota > Peronosporomycetes > Peronosporales > Peronosporaceae > Phytophthora > Phytophthora colocasiae. Next base: position 1,050,532 of record JAGKQI010000093.1, on the reverse strand, counting down.
CGGGAACAACCACCCAGGACGACGACAAGCGGTCAAACCACTGGCGGAAAGCGTCCGGAGACTCAGCTGGCTAACTTCGCTCGCGATCCAAGGTGCCACTTCTTCGGAAGCCATTGGGCGAGGATCTCGGGCGGCAGGAACAAACTCCTTCAACGGACCGAAGGCTTCAAACTGCAGGTTTTCAACGTTTCCACGAGAGCCCGTCTCGGGGGCTACTGGGGATGTAGGTGACGAACGGCTGGACCCGTTATCAGGCGGAGCAGTTGAAGCATCGCCGATCTCGATAGGAGCGGATGCTGACCCCTCCCCGGATGAACGCCGACGTAATTCTGACCGAGAGCGCAACTTGGCGACCCGTACCTGCTCGTCCTCGGACCCCTCCGACTCCCCATCTGAGCTGGCTTCTCGGTCACCCGGTACGGCTGATCCGGGCGAATTCCCCTCGCCGGAATCTTGTGGCTTCTTTCGGCTTCTGATAGCGGGGGCCTTGAGAACCGCTGGGTCAGGGACCTTCGTTTTTTCACTTGAAGGAGGCTCTTCGGTGGGCTGGTTTGGAGCTACTCCAGGTTCGTAATCGGCGGAGTCTGGATCCCGCCCCGAACACTCTTCCCTTGCGTCCCCAAAGTCAAAATCCGGATGTTTCTCCGTGTCGTTCCCCTCTGTGTAGACGGGAGTAGGCGTGGGCTGGGACGTGACGTCGGAAGACTTCGCAGGGCTGGCGCAGCGTGGGACCTTAGGGGGAGGTTCTTCTGTTGAAGAAGAAACGTCGCTGTGTCGACGTTTAGAAGAAGAAGACCCCTTGGCAGTGGACGTCTCCGACTGTACGCTCGGCGCATTGGACGAGCTGCGCATCGCCATAGAAGCGATCGACGCCAGATTACGAAGAGCTGCGGTACGCTCGTCAATGACGCTACGGTGTTCCTCCTCCAGGGCAGTATGCTCCTGTCTGAGTGCGTCATGCTTCGTCTTGAGGTCTTGATGACTTCCGCGGAGACGCTTGAGATGTTCTTGGTCGACCGATGCTTGCGCCAACGACGCCGTCAACTGCTCGGTTTCCCCCTTCAGACGCTGGATCTCAACCCCTTGATCCCGAATGATCTGGTCTTTCCCGGCGAAGACTTGTCTCGCTTGGTCTCGCTCAAGAGTTACGGTGGAAGTTTTCTGTGTGGCCTTGTCCAGAGCTTGGGTCGCCTGATCTCGCACGCGAAGAGCTTGATCTCGCTCATTTGACACGCGATCCAATTCCTGGGAGACCGCGGCGGACTTCTGCGCAGCCTCGTCACGCTCAAGGCGGATCCGATCGAGATCCGCACTCATCTTCTGCTGGTCCGGCGTTTGGCTCCGGATCCTGTCGAGCTCGCGCTTGGCTCTCTCTCTGGCTTGGTCCGCACGATCCCGTCGATCATTCGCTTCCCGTAGATCATCTTCGGCCCGCTTGAGACGTTTCTCGGCGCTCAGACGCTTGAGCGCGTTGTTCTCAGCCCGTCTCTGCTGACGTTCCATCTCTTCCCGAGCGCTGAAGTTCTCCCGTTCCAAGCGCGTAAGGTCTTCGTGGGCTCGGTTAAACTTCTGAAGGGTATGTGCATGTACCCGGTGAAGATCTTCACGTCTGCGCTCCGATTTGGCGAGAAGTCCTTCCAACTCAGCGATCCTCTCTTTCTGGACATGAAGTTCTAGCTTGAGCGAGTCGACCGTCTTGGCAAGATTCTGTTGGGAGAGTTGCTTGAGCGACTCGCGCAGCTGATCCCGGTGGGCCCGGAGGCCTTCGATCTTATGCGCTTGTTGATCGCAACGGATAGCAGCCTCTGCGAGCTGGACGCTGGTGCGATTGCGTTCGAGCTCCGCTGCATCTCGCGCGGCCTCCACCGCTCGCAGCTGAGTTTCCAGATCGTTCGCACGCTCCAGTAGCTCCGAGGACTCTTCACGCTGATCCTCGAGATCTTGGACCAATCGGACTACCGAAGGATTCTCCACTGAGACATCTTCCCCAGCAATCTGCTGCTCGAGCCCCACCGTATAATCCTGCAAAACGGCGTAGGCTTCTGCCGAAGACACTTCCAGATCGGAATACCGGACCTTGAGAGTGTCCAATTCGCGCAGGCGATCCTTGAGCCGATCCAGATCCTGCACCGCTTCCGCTTCTTTCTGTTTCGCTAACCGGAGAGCAGCTTGGGACACATTGTACCGGTGCTGCGTGAAATCGATGAAGGCTTGGGCAACGTTCAGGCGGGGTTGCAGCATGTTGTGGAGTTCTTCGTTATGGCGGCGCGCTGCGGTCAGATCATGGAGCACTTGTTGGTAGCTGTCCTGCATCTCGTTATACCCAGCAGCGAGAGACTGGAGCGAGGCAATGGCATCATACACTGGATCCAGATCTGGAACCGTGGGGTCGTAGCCGCAGCGGGGTCGGAAGGGCTTGGTCGCAATGAGGACAAGGGGGCTGGGCCGCAGAACGATCTTGGCCGAAGAACACCGTGGTGTACGCGGAGGAACTGGCGTCGTCGGACCGATCCATTTTCGCCGAAGTGAGGATTTGAAGAAGTGGTGGATCGGACTGAGAATTTGTATGGGAACGACGTGATGCCGTCGTGCGGCAACAACCTCGTCCTAGGGGCGATTGTGGTGAAGTGGATTCAAATCAAACCGGATACGACGCAGAACGACCACGATGATGGGTGACGTGCGACAGTGGTGCTATGATAAGGACAGGTCCCTGGAACTGGGTACCTATTCTAGGGCGGATCCTCAGTTAGGACCCACTTGGCCTAGCTGACCTACGTTCGGATCCCACAGTTCTAAGTGCGGATCCGGTGGCCCTAAGTGCGGATCCGGCAGTCCTTAAGTGCGGATCCGGCAGTCTTAAGTGCGGATCCGGCAGTCCTAAGTGAAGATCCAAGATCCCAAGATCCAAGATCCCAAGATCCGGGATCCGAGACTCAGGATCCGGGATCCTCAAGATCCAAGATCCCAAGATCCAGATCCAAGATCCTCGGATCCTGAAGCCGGATCCTCAAGATCCAAGATCCCAAGATCCAGATCCAAGACCCAGGATCCGGGATCCTCGAGATCCAAGATCCCAAGATCCGGGATCCGAGACTCAGGATCCAGGATCCTCAAGATTCAAGATCCCAAGATCCAGATCCAAGATCCTCGGATCCGGAGGTCGGATCCTAGGATCCAGGCTCGGATCCTCACGATCCAAGACATCGACGTAGTGGAGAAGTTGCAGGAGAGCCAGCATGATCCAAGATAGAGATTTGCGATGGGAAAGATAGGGTACAAGATGAGGAACTGGATAACCATAAATCAGAGAGTCGAATTTACCTTCTAGTGCGCAAGTGGTTTTCTTCGGGACTTAAGACAAGGGAAGAGGATAGTGTATTGGCCTCCCCTTAGTGTTCCTGCAAGTTTCTTCGCACACCTAGCTACAGCTAAGACCGGATCCCCGATTTGGCCGGCTTACCTTACGCTAGTGAAGACCCCGGATCCAACGGTGTTGATTGCTTAACCGTAGGATCCCTCGACCTCTCAACACCCCCAAGACCAACCGCTACAGGAGGCGGCAAGCAAGACAGTAAAGGAAAGGAAAAGGACCCCACACCCATCAAGGCAACCCCGGATCCAAGGATCCACAAGATCTTCGAGTCCAAGACCAAGATCCCCCCAACCAGGACCTGTGTGCAGGAATACCCACGCAAGTCCAACCTCCCAAGTCCCCGCCAAGGACGTTCAAGCCCTCACGCCTGTGTACAGTCTCCCGTTCCTGAGAGAGCAGATCCCGCCCACTGACGGGTACACAAGGTGAGCCTCAGCAACCCCACGGTTATCGGAGTACCCCCTCCGTTAGTCAGTGTCTGGGCGCCGTGTGTGAACGTTGGATCCCTGCTCATTCCAGCGGATCCACTACACCACAGTCGCGACGTCTGGGTCTGGTAGTTCTTCGAGAGCAACCGAGTCATCGGACGAGGATTCAGAATATGAGTTCCCAAACTTCGCTTTGCTACCACCTGTCGTGTCTGTAAGCGAACACGAGTCGGATGACGATCGCCGTACCCAAAATTTCAACGCATTAATTGACGCTGTTTATCCCGGAGTTGAGGGTGCTGATTTACCGGACGAGTACTTTGTGAACCGTGCAGTTTTGGCTCCCACCAATGCAAGCGCTCGCAGAATTAACGAATTGGTAGCCGAACGGTTGTCTGGAGAGACAAGAGAGTACCGTTCCAACGATAGCCTCTACGGCACCGGAGATCAAAGCCTATTTGAGACTGAGTTTTAGAATTCTCTCAATTTCTCAGGGATGCCGCCTCACAAGATGGTTCTCAAAGTTGGCACTCCTATCATTATGATCCGCAACTTAAATAGTGATGAAGGGTTGTGCAACGGGACGCGTCTGCGAGTGGTGTCGTTGCGTGAAAAGTGTATTGACGCGACCATAATGTCCGGAACTCGGCGCGGACAACGAGTGTTCATCTCACGTATCGTGTTTCTCAGCGATGATGAGGATAAGGAGTTTCCATTTACGTTGAGACGTAAACAGTTCCCTGTTGTGACGGGGGTCACACAGCACTTCACACAGAGGAAGGCTTGGAGTATACAAACTCCTAGTGAACGGCAGTTCACTCGGTCCCCAAAGACTTGGGGAGACTAACTAAAGATTAGGTAGATTTAAGACTGAATATATTATAGATACTTGTTAGCTTGGCCTGCAATACAAACTAAAAGATATCTATAGTGTAACCTATATAGAAGGTGATAGGTGGCTGCGGAGCCACCTGCCACGTGTCACCATGATGTGTGACACACCAAATGTATCCACTTCGGAAGAGTGACTAAAGTCACTCTTCAATGTAACCCCGTTACATCCTCCCCCACTTAGATTCGACTCTCGTCCAATCAGAGAAGAGAGAAAATCCCTTTCACATTTCTCTCTTCAATGTCGAAATCGATCGACCTGCCGCCAGCTCTTATCGCTGCGGCTTCTGCTCTCACAGAGCACAGGGCGCACTGCCAACGCGTACCAGGCTTCCTTGGAAGCCCAGCAACATGTCTGCAAAGGGTGCAAACCCAGACGCGCAAGCGTCTTCACGGAAGAAGAAGGCTGCAAAGCCAACTTCCAAGCCAGCCAAGCCTCGCGGCAAGGCTTCGGCACTTCATGAGGCCACCGATGTGGCCTCCAGGGCTCTTAGCTCGCCCAGCAGCACTGCTGCGACGGCTAGCCCTAGCCAAAGGCGCAGTAGGTCTCCGTCCCTACCGCCTGATACTCGACCGAATCCTCGTTTCGAGTATAGGGACCATAGTCCCGGTTCCTGGAGTCCTTCCGAACAGGAAGCGACTCTTGTCAGCTACTCGGGCGACGAGAGCGACAACGGCGACGCCGAGGGCAAGCCTGCGGCGGGTGCTCCAACCACGGAGGAGCACCATGGAGACAAGGACACCGCGTCCAAGTCTCCCGACAACACCAGCGGCCGTGGTGGCGACACTACGCCACCACCTGTCAGACATCTGACACTTGCTGGAAGGGCGCGAACGCGCCCGGGCCATTCTGGCAGAGGAGAAGGTGCCCAGCACCAACTCCAAGAAGCGTCATGCTTCACAGTCTCCTTGTCAAGACATGACAAGGAGAAGGGAGCTCGAAGAGATCTTCGGCCCCGACGACGTCGACGATGACGCCGATGAGGAGGAGGGGCTCATCCGCGAGCCCCAAGAGATCACTAACGATCTCGATGAGCAGCAAGAGCTCTTTCAGGCTGCTCAACAGCCAATGCGCACCGCACCAACGGTCGCACGTGAGTCTCATCAACACGATGAGGACTCTGCCCACCAGCAGGGATACTACCCGCCCGATCAAGGCTCGGGAGCTGCTGCGTATCTCGAGCAGCTCCAGGACCCACGTCCTCTCATAGGGGCCATACCTCCAAAGGCGCCTATGAGCGGGCCTTAGTTCAGAAAGAACCTCTCTTTCAAGGCAACCTCTCTGTTGCCAGGTGCGTGCTTCTAGCACAGCACCGAATTCCTCTCAAGGAATTCACCTCGCTTCTGCAAGAAGCCTGAGACTAAGGGTGGTCTCAAGCCCACATGGGGTTACCCATGGGTTCTCCCAGAGAACACTGCGTCGTGGGTCGACGCTGAGGACCTCTTTTGGCAATGGGTCCGGTTGACAGTCAAGTCAACCCAGGAGTACCACAAACTCCGTGACGAAGATCACCTGGAGGACATCCTCCGCCTCCGGGACCTTCGTGTCCAGTTTGCCCCACCTCGTAGGCAAACGGCAGCTCCATCATAAGATGGAGCGACTGAGAACTGAGTCTCAGTCCAGCGCTCACAATGAGCGCGGGTATGGAACACATACATCTGTGTTCCAACCCCGTTCAGCGGCTAAGAAGCCGCGGACTACTTACGAGGCTGCCGCCGTGCCTCTTCCCAGCACGCGACAGCCTTCGGGCAGTCAACCTGGAGCCGCTCAATCGGCTCCCAGGTACTCTGCGACGCAGGGTACCCGCGCCACTTCACTCGGAGCTGGCGCTTCCCACCGCGACGCCGCTCCTGGAGAACCCGCTCCACATGGTAGTGGCGTTCTCCGTTCCGGTCAAGCAAAGCCGGAGGAGGCCTCGCTCGACTGCTCTTTCGAGCCGTCCCCGACGTTGGGGACTCAGAGGCCTTCGACTGGGCCTCTTGACCAACTTGTTGCTGAGCAACAGGAGGAGATCCGTCTCCTCCGAGCGCGTGTCCTTGCGCTTGAGGGTGCTCTTGGTCTTGAGCATGGCGGCCAAGCTGCCCCTGCAGCCGACCTGCCTGGTGTCTTGCGCCAGTTGGAAGACCTGCGTCTCGCGATGCAGGATCTTCATGGTCGTGTAGACCGTAGTGCCCCTTCGCGGGCACTTGACTCTCTTCGTCAAGAGGTCTACGACCTTCAGGCGACGATGTCTCGCCGGGAGTCGCAACCGTACGCGTACTCCCAGTCGTCGTTCGACTCTCGCCTAGGGGCCTACTCCTTTGGTATCCACACCGCTCGTACCTTCCGCCGGGGTACGGCTTCGCCCCTGGGAGTCACCAAACTCCCTATTACGTGGGGCGCTCGGCGCCTGACGCTCAACCTCGCGTCGAGGAGGTTCACTCTCCTCCTCGCGGCCGCCTTCAACCTCTTGAGGGGCCGCATGACCCTGAGGGTCATGGTACCGCTTCAGACGACCCACATAAAACGTCGGGTGGGTCGTCATCGACTTAGGCAAGTCGATCGTGTAGGCAGCACCGTGCCTACTCAGGACCTTAAAGGGTCCAATGAAGCGATGCTTCAACTTGTTGCTCACCGTGGAGCTAACAGTGTTAAGAGGTAGGTTCCTAGTGTCGAGTAGCACTAAGTCACCCACATTAAATACACTTAAGTTTCCTCTCCCATGTTGGTCTGAGTACTCCTTTTGCTTGTCCTGTGCGAGTGCCATTGCATCTCGCACCCGGCTGATCACATTCAGCCTGTTGCCGACAAATGTCGACAACTTCGTCCGCAACGCGGCTGGTTCCACACCGGAAACCTGGGAGGAAAGCTCTTTCCGAGCCTCTCCCCCACTTACTCTCGAAGCCGCGGTGCCCCCACCCAGTGTGAGCGGCACCTGGGGGTTCCGAAGCCCGTTCAAGTAGAACGGCGTGAACCCCGTTGACGCGTGTACCGCGTTGTTGAGTGCAAACTCAACCATAGGCAGCTGCGCTGACCAAGAGCGCGGCGCCTCAGCGCAAACACTGCGCAGCACGTCCTCAACCACTCGGTTGACGCGCTCAGTCTGACCATCGGTCTGCGGATGGTCCGCTGTTGACATCGTCAACCGTGTTCCAAGCAATTGGAACAGCGTTTTCCAAAACGCAGCGGTAAACCGCGGGTCGCGGTCAGAGACAACAGTCTCAGGCAACCCGTGATAGCGGAAGACGCTATCAAGGAACAACTTCGCAGTTTGTTCCCCGGTAATGGTCTCAGAGACCGGAGCAAGATGCACCATCTTGCTCAACCGGCATACAAACACCACAATGCCGGTGTTCTTCTGGTCATCGGCCGGAAGGCCGAAGACAAAGTCGAGACTCATCGACTTCCAGCAGTCCAGTGGGACTGGCAGGCTCTGCAGCGGAGCCGACGCGTGCCCCGCTGGCTTCACGCGCTGACATGTTTCACATGTCTTGATGTACTTGGCCACCCACTTGTACATGTGGGCCCACCAAAACATCAGAGAGACCCCATGATAGAGTCTTCTCTCGGCCCAAGTGGCCACTCGAAGGCACATCGTGTGCCTCGTGAAGTATATCATACTTCAGATCCTCGTCGTTCGGAACAACGACCCGCGGAGGATCCCCGGGCTCCACCCGATAGTGGAGCAGGCCATCGGCCCACTCATAGCGGTGGAGCCGTGCCCGCTGTCGAGGCGTAAGCCATTCGACCTTGGCATCCGTGCCAGCGGACAAATACCGCACAATAGGGGCGAGGGCGTCATCGTCCCGATACGCCAAGCGTATTCGATCGTAAAGATCCGTCGTGGCCCGACTAATATGAGCGAACTCATAGTCGGGCCTGCGCGACAAAGCGTCGGCAAGCGTGTTGAGCTTGCCAGGCTTGTATTCAACGCGGAAGTTATACTCCGCGAAGAATGACAGCCAACGCGCCATCCGCTGCGATAAGTGCGGCGTATGGATGGCTGTCCGCAAGGACGCGTGGTCCGTATAGACCACAAAGGGCCTTGATCCCAGAAGATGCACCCTGAACTTGACAAGGGCATACTTCATCGACAAGAGTTCCTTGTCGTGAACGGGATAATTCCGTTCGGCAGCCTTCAGCTGCCTGGACTGGAACGAGCTCACCCTATCTCGTCCCTCATCGTCCTGTTGTAATAGCGCACAGCCAATTGCATAGTCGGAAGCGTCACAGACAACGCTAAACGACTTGGCATCGTCCGGCAACGCCAGGACGGGCGCGCATTGCAAGCTCGCCTTGATGCTATCAAAAGCATCCTGGTGCTGGCGCTCCCAGCACCACTCGGCCTCCTTCTTCAGAAGGTCCGACAAAGGCTTTGCGAGTCCCGCATAGCCAGCACTGTACTTGTGCAAGTAGTTGGCTAAGCCCAACCACTTCCTCAGGTCCTTCTGTGACCGAGGAACAGGCCATGCCGCAATGGCTTTGACCTTGTCAGGATCCGCTCGGACCCCGACGCTGCTGACGAAGCAGCCGAGGACCTTAATCTCCTCAGCTGCGAAGACGCACTTGTCGATGTTGGCATAGAGCTTGTTAGCTCTCATGACCTCAAACACTCGACGGAGGTGCTCTCGATGCACCTCTATAGCCGTCTTGCCTCCTCGGCACGGCTATGGACGAATATATCGTCAAAGTACGTCTGCGTGAACGCACGCAAAGGTCTAAACAACTGTGTGACCAAGCGATTGAAGGTCGCTGGTGCGTTGGATAGACCTTGTGGCATTACCAGCCACTCCCAGAGCATACCGCTCGGCGTGCTCACGGCCGTGAGCGGGATATCACACTCCCGCATCAGGATCTGGTAGTATCCATCCACCAGATCCAGCGCGCTATACAGCGTGCAGCCGGCCATGTTGTTCAACAACACATCCTTGCGAGGGATCGGCGTCTGTGCTGGCACAGTCGCGCTGTTCAGCTTATTGTGGCATGAACCAGACGCCACTTCCCGTTCGGCTTGCGAACGCAGAAGGTTGGCGTCGAGTGCGGGACTTCGATTCCCGCACCATTCCCGCTTTCGCCTTAGCGGCGAAGAACGCGTCAATGACGTCGCTCTGCTCTCGGGGCAGGGGCCATTGACGCGTGACACAATACTTTGTGCCTGGCACGAGATCAATCTCGTGCCTGATCCCTCGGTCTGGTGGGAGCTTTGAGGTGGGTCCTTGGACACCACGTCCTCAAACTCCTTCACTAAAGGATACAGCGGATCCTTTGGATTCTTCAGAATCTCGGAGCCCGTGCGCGACGCACGTTGCTTCCGGAACTCCTCCAGGACGTCTTCGTCCATCACTGAGGAGGAGTTCAACTCCTCTGGAGTGGGCTCCGGCCTAAGGAGAACCATCTCCGATATCTCCCCGGCCTTCAACTCGGCCAGGAAGTCCTCCATCGCGACTTCCTCGAGGTTCAATAGCTCTGATACCTCAGGCAGGGTGCCAACTCGATGGCCCCCGCCTTCACGCGATGCCCGGTCACGCCGTCGAAGAGGTGATAGCATTCTTCGACCGACTGTGACCTAGGAGCCTTTAGCTCCTGTCCCAAGTCCTCGTGGACTTCTTCGGGATGGTATTCTACCAACCCCGGCTTACGACAATGGCGTGGGGTTAACTTACCCACGCCAGGTGATGCCACTACGATGGCATCACGAGCCCTCATGGCTCCGTGCGGAACTGCGTTACCCGCATCGGAAGCACCCTTGGTGTCTTCCTGATCAGTTATGGTCTGAGCGACCTTGCGTGGAACTACTTCTCTCACGCCTGGTGATGCCACTACTTCGGCATCACGAGCCCTCGTGGCTCCATGCGGAACTCTGTTACCCGCATCAGTTATGGTCTGAGCGACCTGGCGTCGAACTACTTCTCGTACGCCTGGCGATGCCACTACTTCAGCATCGCGAGCCATCTTGGCTTCCTGCGGAACTCTTTGATCCGCTTGTGGACCTAAGTTACCCACCTGGTTAGTGCTCTCGGGCACTACCACAGTCGCAGCCTGTACGTCGCTGCGACTTCGTGCGTGGGGCCCTGCTATCGTTGCAGACCCACACGTAGGGCAAGGGCCTCCGCCCGTTGCCCCGGCCATCCATGGCCCACGATCACTTCTCGTGTGGGGCGATGTAGCACCGACTCACACCAGCCCCAAATACTCCTCGGACGCTGCCGCGTCACTGGCGGTTCCAGCGAACGCCCTTAGTCCTGACAGAGGTGGGAACATGACTCACCAAAGCTCTGTCAGAGACTGCAGGCCGGCTAGCCCCAATGGCTTTGCCGCGCCAATCGATCCAGGGCTCGTGCTTCTCAAGCCACGGCATCCTAGGATCAAGTCGTACTTGTCCATCTCGAGGACAATGAACGACTCCACGCTGTCGAAGTCCTCAAACTTCACAGCCAGGTCCACCTGGACCTTTGGTACTTCCACCACCGTACCATCGGCTAGTCGTACGGCGACTAGCCCCACTTCCCTCGCTCTCACGTAGAGCGTCCTCAAACTTGCCGCGATTCCTTGCGACAGTTTGTCGGCGAGCAAAGTTCTTGCTCGCCCCAGAGTCTATCAAGACTCTAAAGGGGTTGTTAAACCCCCGTACACTCGCGTGTACCACCAGCAGCCCACCGCTGCCCTTCTCCGCTTTGAGAGTCCCAAGACTCTCTGGGGCTAAGTCTCCACTGCGTGTGCCTCCCGCACCACCCGCATGGGGACTTAGTGTTTCCCCAGTAGGGCGCCCCGCCCCTACTGGTCCCCGGAGTTCCCTGACTCTTGGGCGCCGGCTTCTTCCAGCGGCCCTTAGAGCCTTGAGGCTTGGAAGACCTCTTCCATTGCCCCCAGAGGGGCAGACACGTGCAGAAGTGTCGAAACGCCCGCACTCGAAACAGCGGATGCGTTTCTGCTCGGCGAGCCCCAAGTCCATAGGGGCTGGTCGAGCCTGCTCCATTCCCAGGAGCACTGGCCGACGCCGTCGTCGGCCCGCTGTGGCCTGCCACGCAGAGGCAGGAGTCTGAGCCTGTGTATGGCTGTACTCCTCCTGGAGCGCGACTTGAATCGCCTCCTCCATCGTGTTGACCTGCACGCGGAACAGTTGCGTGCGGGCCGGGCTTACTCTTAAGCCGTCCATGAACACAGTTACTTGGATGTGTTCAGGTAGGGGGTTCCCTACCAGAGATGCCGCGAGAACGCGCATCTCTTGGATGTACTCGTGCAGGTCACGTTTCCCTTGCTTGCAGGCTAGGAAGCGTGACCGCTGGCGATACTCATAGTTCGCCGGGAGGAATGCGGCCCGAAGCTGTTCGCACAGCTGGGCCCAGGATGTAAAACATCCAGGCGACGTCGCTTCGCGCGTGTACGCCCATGTCTTCGCTCGACCCCCGAGGTTAGACAGCGCGAAAGCGACCCGAAGTCGCTCCACCGAGATGAGAGCCGCCTCCATGGCGAGCTCAACTTCTCGGATCCAGAAGTGAAGGTTTTCACCTTCTTTCCCTTCATAGGGAAGAACCTTGAGTCTTAAAGGCTTGGGTTGAACCGGCCTCGGTTCAACCACAGGAGCCTCAAAGGTTCCTCGAACGTGCTCAATGAGCCCACGTTCGTACATGTCGAACGCCGCCACGCGTTCGACCTGCTCGGCCGGCGTCGCCGCCGCCAAGCTTCGGAAGGCATCCATCCCAAAGATGCCCGCCATCTTCCGGACCGACTCAAACTGAGAGTCGGTCAAGTGAGGAAACTCACTTCGATCCATGGTGGCCAACTACTTCTGGCCACAGAGGATTCAGGTAATCAATCTACCCGCGTAGGCGTAGGATTGACTACAAGTGCTACCAAGTGTGACGGGGTCACACAGCACTTCACACAGAGGAAGGCTTGGAGTATACAAACTCCTAGTGAACGGCAGTTCACTCGGTCCCCAAAGACTTGGGGAGACTAACTAAAGATTAGGTAGATTTAAGACTGAATATATTATAGATACTTGTTAGCTTGGCCTGCAATACAAACTAAAAGATATCTATAGTGTAACCTATATAGAAGGTGATAGGTGGCTGCGGAGCCACCTGCCACGTGTCACCATGATGTGTGACACACCAAATGTATCCACTTCGGAAGAGTGACTAAAGTCACTCTTCAATGTAACCCCGTTACACCTGTCGTACCAGCGTTCGCGATGACAATTAACAAGGCCCAAGGCCAGTCGATCCACAACGTAGGAATCTACCTGGAATCACCTGTGTTTGCGCACGGCCAACTCTACGTTGCACTTTCGAGAGTTACATCCAGAAAGGCGATCAAGATAGCCATCGATCCGAGAGCATTCGATGAAAGTGGTGCGGCGCACACCAAAAACATTGTATATCGAGAGATTTTTCAGTAGTAAACTGTATTTCAGGATAATTTGCTGCTAAAATGTCTATCTATTGCTAAAACCCACGCCCGCGTAGCGGGCGTCACCAGCCCTAGTGCCCGGTTTTTTGTTTGATACGGCTCACTGAAGGCTTTGGATTTTGATTTCGTCTTTGTGCGTTTGATTAGTGTGAGCGAAATGTGTTTGACATTGGCCAGAAAACCTCTTGACAAAGACCCAGGCCATTAACGGTTAACCCTCTAAGTGAGGTAGCGCCATTTATGCGACCGCATGTGACGCGGCATGTGTAGACGGACCAGTCGATCTGGCTCAAAACTGTTGCCACCCGTTCTGGTGCTTGACGTCAAAGCGCGTTTCGGGTGCAAGCCGTGGCCAAAATGTAGCAAAGCTTCAAGGTGGGCTGATGCAATGGAGCCAAATGCGCGGGTGATACCCGCCATAGACGCCACGCAGGTGATAACGGAGGACGAGGCGGGATTGCACGATGTCTTCCTATATATGTACAGCACTGTTGTCAAAGGCCTCTTGAAGAGGCGGTTCCGCGCGTGCTGCGTCCACGGGCCGCTTTTCGCATAGAGATATCCGGCACAACGAGCCCTCTCCTCCTTCCCACAAGCTGTAGGTGTCCTCAACGCGTGCGGCACGTGCGCACACATCCAGTCCCTTTAGTGCAGTACATACACGTGTATGTACAGTATCAGCTCATGTACTGTACCAAACTGCTGCACACTGCAGCTCACTCGCAACATACGAGTTGTTTGGCGCAACCACACTCCCGTGGCTCAACACTTTTCTAGTCGGAGGTCGGCTCGAACAAATTTTGTTAGGAATTGTCAAATCCGTTGCATCTTTTTCGCAAGGATATGCCACGCCACAGGAAGTTGGACCCGCTCTTTGATTCCACTAGCCAATTGCATTGCGCCATTTCAAATGGCTCGGCGTGCATCTCTGGAAGGTCACTTTGGAATCTGAGCTGTACTTGTTTCGTGAAGATTTTGTTGCCACACCACTAGTACCATGGGCGAGGCGCAACTTGGACAAGTGGCGCCAGCAGAAACTCTGAAGGAGGAGGCGACTGCCATCGTCTGCAAGAAACGCACGTTGCGTCGATGTGTGGTGGACAGTCGCTGGCTTTTCAACAATATTCACGTGGGCGAGGTGCTCATTGACTGTCGGCCAAGCAATCAATTCCAAGGCAATACAGTGCTTGGTGCTATCAACTTGCCACCTCCTGAGGATGACAACGGTAGCACCTATGATGAGTACGTCGAGAATATGGGGCTGTCAACTGCCAAGCGCTCGCTTCGTGGCTTGCTGCTCTTTGCGAACAACGAGGACGTCCCGTATCCCGAATCATGGCTGTACAAGCTGGAACAGTTTTTGATTGAAGATGGACGTGCCGCCAGTATTAAGGTACTGTGTGAAGGTTTTGCGGTGTTCCACAAGCGCTACCCGTTCTATACGTCGCTTGGCATTGTGGACGACGGCGTGTTGCACAGCGGCGAGCACCAGGTCTCGTATCCAAATGAAATTATCGGCAACTTTTTGTTTCTGGGGAACATGTGGCAAGCGCAATGCAAGCAAGTCATTCAGCACTTGGGGATCACTCACGTCGTGAATGCCACGCGAAAGGTGGAAAACGTTTTCGCGGAAGACGGCGTCAAGTATTTCAACGCCAAGCTTGCAGACAAACCCGAGGAAAACATTGCGCAGTACTTCAATGGTGCGTACGAGTTCATTTCACAAGCGCAACGATCAACAGCTTCGGACGGCAAGCCCTGTCGGGTGCTGGTGCACTGCACGCAGGGGATCTCTCGATCAGCGACTCTTGTGATCCTGTTCGTCATGCGGGCGTACCATTGGTCCCTGGCTCAAGCATATAATTTCGTCCGCTCTGGCCGCGGCGTGGTTGTCCCGAATGAAGGGTTTCTCCGCGCACTGATGAAAGAAGAGCGGCGGATATTCCACAACAAGTGCAGTGTGACAGAGGACGAGCTCGATCTACTGACAAGCGGTTGCTTGCCAAGTCGGCCGGCGAGGCTGCAACGGCGATCATCCCGATCACTCGAGCTGGTATCGTCATCGAAAGACGGGCAGTGCGCCATCATGTGAGCGATGGCTCTGCTTCCTATGTAAGATACTTTTTTTGCTGCAAATATCCATAGACGTAGGATATAAGTGCCTGGTGGTAGCGAATCTGGTGCGAATCTCAAGCAAAACACTACAGTAAAACGATTCCACTTGGTGTTGTAGAAGTTATCAGGTTCGTCTGGAAAAGGATGTGCTTGCTGCAGTTGTTGCTTACATGTACCTGCTGCAGAGAGAGGTTGACCAGGAGGACGTGTCCTTTTCACGGCAAAAAACACAACAGGCAAAGTACACATTCACCAGCACAGTAAAATCCACTAGCTCCACGTACAAAGAGAGACCGCCACTACATACATCGCGCCACAACCACTAATCTACTGGTCTCACGACAATGTATTTTTATTCAATCATGTTCATCACAAAACCCAGTTTTATCCAATAAGATCTAGTGCAATTCTGACAAAGTACTGCTGGCTCACTCTGCAATACGCACCCCCCCCTCCTCCCTCGCCATCCAGTTCCTCCCCAATGCCTCGGCCGCTCTCCTGGACCACCCTCACCCCAAGCATGCCTCGCTCGGACGCCGACATACTGCTGGAGTCGCTCAAAGCATTCTCCATTGCATGGAGTGACGTTGGCCAGTGCAATGTCTGCGCTGACGCTGCTCCGCACGCGATGCGGACGCAGCTGCTACGCTGTAGGTGCGAAGCGTGCTCTGCGGCAGCATCAGCAACACCGTGCCCATGGCGTGGGCGCGTCCGTTCGTGCCAGGAGCACGATGTGGTGGCCGTGGACGAGCTCTTCTCGCACGTTACCCACGTGCGAGCCCACGCCAGGCCTCGCCTAACGCCTACCATGAAGGAACTCGCCCGAGACTGGGCCACGCAGGGTCTACGCCCTGTTCGTATTTGGAGAGCGCTAATTCAGCGCTTTGGCCTCGATGAGGAAACAGCTCCACCGCTCTCTGCTGTCCAGCGTTTTGTTTACCACCATGTTACGACAACGCTGGGCGGCAGTGACCGCATGGGCGCTATTCGCCTGAAGCTACGTGAAACGGGTTTTACAGGCCGCGAAGAAGACAATGCAGCTTTCACGTTTACGTGGCGAACGGATAGCGATGGCAGACCAGTTGTCGGAAATGGGAGCGATGCTCACCCTTTTGTGGTTGGGATCACCACGAAAAAGCTGCTCCGTCAAGCTGACCGTGATCCTGCTTCTTTCATTTTGCACGTGGACGCCACGTACAAGCTCACCCAGACTGGGTACCCGGTTATAGTAATTGGGATTTCGGATCGTGCAAGAAAGTTTCATCCTCTTGCAATTTTTATTGTGTCCCAGCAGCAGCAGCCTCAGTACGCTGAGGTTCTGTCAATGCTGTCAAAAGTGTTTTTTGAAGTGACTGGAAGGCCGTTTCGCGTTCATTTCGCAATGGGAGATGCTGATAGCGCGCAATAGAATGCGCTTAATGAAAGTTTTGGAGGAGACAGCAGCCCGTATAAGTTTTTGATGTGCTACTTTCATGTGGCTAAGAAGATCTACGAGAAAACACGGGCTTTCGACACCAGCATCGCAGCAATGATAATGCGCGACGTTCACGAAATGCACTTTTCCAGATGCGATTTGGAGTTTCAAGAGCGCAAGGATGAGATTCTTCAAAAATGGGAAGGATACACTCAGCTAGATCGGTTCGTTAGCTACTTCAGAACGGTGTGGTTAAACGATCGTGTGTGGCGATGGCAATGCTATCATACGCTGGGCGGCTATGCCACCACTAATAACCCCTGTGAGACGTACAATGCCGCTATTAAGCGTGACGTCACGCTAAGGCGCAAGCTGAAGGTTGGCGCCCTCATTGAGCAGCTTCTCGTCCTGTGCCGAGGTGAAAGTGTGCGTGCTCGGGCCTTTGCTTTGGAGCCTGGAGTTGATGAGCGCATGGTTAGGCGCGCTAGCGCTATGGCTCGAGCTGGCTTGCTTCGCGAGTACAAGCCCGAGCGCAACACCATCGCGTTTCTGCTCGGTTCGAACTCGGAATGTGCGAATCATATCGTTTACGTGCAAGCATCTCCGGCAATCCACGTGTTTAACGTCAACGAGCGCCGCTCTCGAGAAGACCTACCCGTCTCCGCTCAGCTTGGTGTCGAAAGCACGCGAATGGAGCTGTTAGGGATGCCAGCTACCGGCTGGGCAGTAGATATCGAGTCACGCGTCTGCCCGTGTCGCCTGTGGTCGAAGCAGGCTTCCTGTGTGCACTTACTGTATGCTCTTGGAACTGTAGGAGGTGTTGACGCTGCTGGTCGAGATACGCTAGTCTATCGGGGAGCAACAAGCGGAAACGCGGGGGCGTATCTGGCCAAGCTGCAGGAAGGCCACGAGCAAATGGGCCTGCATTGTCAGTAGAATAGATTAATGTGCTGTTAATAAAACACCCTCGAAATGACAGCAGTTCAACTGACCTTTGAGCCCAACCAGCAACGCGCACGAGTCGCGAGCCCAACCAGCATCGTGAGCCCAACCAGCAGCACGCACAAGCGCGAGCAGCAGCGCGCACGAGTCTTCCTTTGACCCTCCACAGCGCCAACCTCACCACGGGTAATCCCTACGTGCCCTAGGGCTCCTGCAGTAGCCGTCATCGCCCTAGAGCTCCAGCAGCGTCCATCGTCGTCTTGGGGATATAGCGTCAAACAGTCAAACAACCAGCAGCACACACAAGCGCGAGCAGCAGCGCGCACGAGTCTTCCTTTGACCCTCCACAGCGCCAACCTCACCACGGGTAATTCCTACGTGCCCTAGGGCTCCTGCAGTAGCCGTCATCGCCCTAGAGCTCCAGCAGCGTCCATCGTCGTCTTGGGGATATAGCGTCAAACAGTCAAATAGCGTCAAACAGGGGGAGGGGTAGGGATGAAGTCAGATCTGTCGTGCTCGACGTGCGCTGGCAAACTGTCTCTTGCACTGTGTGCATGAAGGTTTTGCTGTGCTTAACGCTACATCTTTGTGTGTTTATAGTATTTTGTCGTTGACCAGGTCAATGGCGTTTCCACTCCATGTGCGGACGACCATCCAAGCTGCCCCATCTTGTGAGCGGGGGCGAAACCCCGCACAACATCCGACAGGATCCTCGTCGACAAACAGTCCACACATACAGCAGCCCCGCGGAGTCCACGGCGGAGATGATGCCGGTGCTTGGCACGCAGCTTTCAGCTGCGCCATCTTCTCACTTTTCCATCCAATCGACGTGATTGCCCACGGATTCCGAGTGGAACGTGTCCACGCTCAGCATTGAGCGCCGGTGACGACGGGATTCAGCCTACAGTTGTGTCATGCAATGCTGTAACTTTAACGTGGAAGAAGAAGCGGCGCGTGGAATCACTTGCGCCATGTATGGTCCAAACAGTGAGAGCCGGTGAGAGAGCTGGAGGTGGCTGCGAAATCGTACGTATAAACTGTCACAAGTTCCTTCTCCATCAAACAGCTATATATCGTAAAAGGAATGTCTGGATAACTAATCCGGATATTTCCAATAGCATTTTATTTAACAGGCTCTTAAGCCCCATCCTATCTCGCTGCTTGGCCTTGCTCTGCCCAAGCGCCTCTGAGTGTACATGTACAGTGCAGCAGTCTCCACCACGCCCAGCAGTTATGAACCAGACCTCGGGCTCCGGATCTCTGCCACTTGCCTCCACGCCCCGACGCCCCCTAGAAGAGCATTCGCTTACCGAAGCGGCAAAGCAGGCAGTCAGCGAATGCCAGTAGCGCCGTCGCCGGCGTCCTCCTCCCCCGATCCCATCGCACCGCTGACCACACCCAACGGCCACGTTTTCAACCCTACAACGACCTGTACGACTACATTGACTACAGTGACGCAGAAACAGAAACACAGGAGCAACATGTCGGTGGGCGATGAGAGCAACGGCGCCACCAGCAACAAGGGCGCAGCAACAGACGTCGTGAAGGACGACACAGCCACGGACGGCACCTGCCCTACTGATGAGATTGAACCCGTGGCGCCGATTCGCAAGCGTCTAGTGCGTCGCGGAGAAGTCAATTGTCGCTGGCTTTACAACCAGGTGCAGGCTTCACGTGGCATGATTCTTATTGACACGAGGTCTAGAGAACAGTATGAAGACGATTCCATTCCGTCCGCCATATCTATTCCGCCCATGCAAGGTTGCAAAACATTGGATGACTTAGAGAGCGGTTTGCTCGAGGAACAACGATATTTGTTCTCCAGTAAGAAGAGGAAGCTACGTGACGTTGTGTTGTTTGGAGATGCGGTGAAGAAGACATCAGCGGAGGAATCCGATGGTTCTGAAACTTGCAACTGGCTGCGAAAGCTTGAGACACTCATTATCGAGGAAGGACTGGTGACCAGCGTCAAACTGTTGTCCGACGGCTTCCTCACATTCAAGTATCGTTACCCATTCTACACGACGTCGGCATTGCTAGATGACATTTCAGGACAGTTGACGCGCACCAAGAGCGGCACTCACAACCTGAACTACCCGAATGAAATCCTGGAGGGTTTCCTCTTTCTAGGCAATATGTGGCATGCGCAGTCCAAGCAGGTTGTGTCCCATTTGGGCATCACTCATGTCGTGAACGCGAGTCTGGATGTAGGCAACACGTTCGAGAACGATGGAGTCAAGTACCTGAATGTCACCATCAAGGATCGCCCGGAAGTAGACATTAGCCCGTTCTTCGACTCAGCGTACAGATTTATCGAGTCAGCGAAGCGTACCCAACACGGTCGCGTCCTGGTTCATTGCACGCAGGGTATCTCGCGCTCGGCCACACTCGTCATCATGTATTTAATGCGCGCCAACAACTGGTCGCTCGTCACTGCCGTGAATTTTGCCATGGCTAGCCGTGGCGTCGTATATCCCAACCAAGGTTTCGTCAAGTGCCTCATGTTGGAAGAGTTCCGTCTGTACAAGGGCAACAGCATCACACCGGACGAGGTTGATACGATGCTGCAGAATTTGATCCCTGACCGACCTGTTCCGCTGCAGGTGCACTCGAACAAGACAGAAAATTGCTCTCGCTGTCGCAAAATGTTCTCGTTATTGGAGTGGAAGCACAAGTGCAGTTATTGCCGCAAAGCCTTCTGCAGCAAGTGTACGAACACACGTCTGGCGAATCCAGAACGCGAAAAGAGTGCCGCTAGCAATGGAGCACTTGATGAGCAGCGGCCTCGACGTGTTTGTCAGGTGTGTGTGAGCAGGTTGTGGCAGATCAATTTGCCAAGGTCCCGTAAGGGCCTTCAGTCGAGAATGCAGCAGCGTTGCAAGCATCTGAATGTGAACAGTTTATCGACATTTGGAAGGACTGTGTGCATTTCATACTTCGAAGGAACAGAGCCGCAGGTGATCATGGATGCACTCAAGATCCGTTTCGGTGTCAAGGAGAACCAGATTATTGACATTTCTCGAGATGATGGCGAGCCTATTCGTACCGTGGAAGAGATCGTTGCGCTGCCGGACGAGGCTGAGGTATTTGTTTCGGTGGGGAAGGCTGGAAACATTCAGGAATACAGCCAGCGCGGGCCGAAACAACAGCAGCTGCACGGGTCCACTACCTCGCGGCACGCCAACAGTAACCATCGTCAGGTGCACACGCGCAATCACCAGCAGGAGCGTACGCGTCAACAATTCCGACGGGAGCTTCAGTCACCACGTGAACGATTTTTCCGCGAGCGCAGCTCATCTGAAGGTGTGGTTGATACATTGCAGCAGATTGAGACCAGTGGCCGCCATCCTGATGCACCTCGCACTCGTTCGTTTCAAATGGAGACGAGTAACGTTGAAGCTACCACTGCTCCACCTCCTCCTCCAGAAGACCCAGAGGTGGCAGAGCGTAAATTCCGCGAGTTGTGGAGATTATCGTTCCCCTCGATGGGTCTTATTGAGCGCGGTGCACTGCTGAAGATCAAACGGCCGGAAATCCTAATGGACGTGATGCTTGGCATGAGCAGTCTTTCGTGTGGCGCGCTTACGCTCCAGGAGTTCAGTCAGCGCTTGATTGAGCTGGGTTACGCTGATTCCGATCGCCAAGCCGTGATTTCGCTCCTGGATACGGCTCGCCGCGCTACTGGACGTGTAGTTGGCTGATCAAGCAAGCTCCATCTCAACTGGAGGCACTGGACCTATACACTAGAAAAACGACACGTATTGAAAAACAATGGTAGGATAAGTAATTTATTTTGAAGCTGCTTCATTCGCTTTCGAGTTGCTTCGTTCTGCATGGACTACTACTGTAGTAACTGCGCTTCAAATGCAAAACAGTAATACTTCGTAGTATCAAGCTCTATACTTGAATTCAGAGCACGTGTTGCCTACTTCTTGTCGCCACTGGAATGTGGATTACGCACAGGGTAGATGTACTCGGTGCCTTCCATCTTTATCCGACAGCGATGGACAGTGAGTGTAAACTGCAGCCTGGGGAGCAGACTTCTGGGGCTAGCGTGTCTAGGAGTCGGTGCTGCAGTTGGTGGATGTCTCGTAGACCCGTTGAGAATGGTTGAGATCGCAAGAGCAGCACCAACCGTGAGGCAGCACTTGTGTGACCAGTGGAAACCATCGACGCCATACAGCAAGTGGACAAAAAGGCACATGAGCAAAAAGCCAATGCTAGAACCCTCGTCCACCCACTCCACCCACTTTGGTAGTCCTTCCTGGGCACTTTGAGGCTTGGGAGACTTGAGTTTTGCTTCTTGCGACAGAACCTTGCATGTTACCGAAACTTCGATCTCGGTCGGGAATTCCGCCTCTGTAACTTCAATCCAGCAAACACGTCCAGAGTCCCAACTGCTCATAAGCGCTTGAGTGCCAATGCGGCCAAGCCCTCCATCTTGAAGTAGGATAACACATGCTCCACCTTGGGGAATCACGCCGAGGTCCAGCTTCTCTCCCCACTCGGTCCGCCGCTTGATCACCTTTTCAGCAGGCCGCGCATCTCGTTCGCTTACATGGACAACCGAGACCATCGCTACCCTTGGTGGCGACGCTTCCTGTTCGTTCGCAAACAGGAGGACGCTTTTATACTCTAGTGAACAGATTCAAACAGCAGCAAACACGACACACAAAGGCGTCGTAAGATGATCTACTTACAAAATGGGAGAAAAGCTCATGATTGCGTGCAAGCAGAGTGGGGCTTGGCAACGCCTCCGGAAAGGAAGTGGAGCTCGAGGGGTACTCACGTTGATTTGCTTTCCCTGAACGAAGCACCTTGCGCTGCTCTTCAATAGCAATCGACCAGCTTTCGCACGTTGATGCTTCTCGAATGGGCGTCCGCATCAAGTAGAGCCGGTCCTCCTGTCCAGCAAAAGAGTCAGCATTTTGATATCCAACTCTATTTAACCTGAACACGTTAGTACACTACTCACCGTGCAGATTTCGAGGTAGTAGTGTTCTACTCCCGGTTCGACCGTCGAGTACGGTGCTTCATCCTCTGGCATGGCACGTACTCTCGTAATCGAAGACAGCGCGATCTGTTAGGAACATAAGTGTCATACCCCATTAGTTCACAATAATGTACAAAATACCTAGCATACTTCTTCATCTACGTACGTGACCGCGTTCTTCTCCCAACAGTTCGAACTCCGTGGCTTTACGGTAGTAGTGCAATGACTCGGGTGTGAGGACGAAAAGACGCGAAGCCCATCCGCCACGCACAGCGCCGTCACGACGCTTGTCCAGCTGACCACAGAACAACACACGACCATAGACTCCATATTCGAGCTCAACGGGGGCGCCCATGAGGCTCATAGACGACGTAGATGATGGCAGCGGCGGACGCGTTGACATTGTTGCAGCTCTTATTTGGGATGTGATGTCATTCGCTGAAAATAACGGCAAATCTGAGTATTTCTGAGTCTGCGACAGTGTGTGCTTCAAGGCAGATGTACCAGGATTATGGTACCTGTCGTCAATTTGGGGGAATGATGGCATTTCGCATCTGGGAACGGAGGAGGATTCGAGTCCAAGTGACACCGTAGCGATGCTGTTCCTCGAGTCAGAGAACAAGATCATTAAGGAGGTGCTAGAGGGCCGACTGGGGGCGAGGTATGTAGTGATAAAATGCTGGACTTCTGCTGTTGTTTCGCACATCTTTTTGTTAAATTTGTTTTTAATTTACAACCATGTAGTGCTCCACGCCCCGTGCAGCCACTGGAGATTCGTCTGTGTGACTTTGACGGTGCGTTTAGAGATGTAATTAAGAGGGAAATGCAGAATAATGTGTTGACGGATTCATACGTGTAGATGTACAGTATGACATGTCAATTGTGGACAACCTCCTGACTGTTTCCATGGCTTACCCTCCCTACAAGACGCTGGAAGGGTGTGTGTTGACATCACTGTGCTTTTAAGAAGAAGGGATGAGGTACTGACTTGACTGTGACTCGTAGATTGGGTGCCAAGCAAATGTTTGCAGTGACTTACCCGGAGTTCCAGCTTATCGCTCCGAAGGCAGGCTTTGACTTTTCACTACAAGTTAACGTGGACGTGATCACCCCGGCCAATGCTGGTACGTGTGTTTTTGTTTTGGCAGTTTGACTTTGCACTCGAAGCTCCGTTATAACTAACACGTTCATGCTGTTTATAACTCGACGCAGCATCGTTTATTGAACGCCTTTCGGTCCTGAAGCGTAACATCCTGAGTGCTCCTTTTGAACAATGCTTTGAAGCACTTCAGAATGGCAACGCGAGTACCTTGGGCGCTGTTCAGATCCCGTACCGTCGGAACGAGACAATGTATGTTCTCCCTCAGGCGGATCGTATTATCATCGTGTACTCGGTCTGCTTCGAAGACAAGACCGATCAAGCAATCGCGCGTGTGTTCCTCCAAGTACACAAATCTTTACAGTTCGCTATACGATCGACTCCGAAGGGCATGGTTATTGACGCTATTTTTTGTGTTGTTTAGGAATTCGTTGATACTCGACGCACGGTGAACAACGCACCTCCTGTTGCATTTGGCAAGGACCCGCCGCTTGAGCTCCGCAACGCCCCAGGCCTGCGCAATTCACCGGATCTTGTTGGCTACCTGAGCCTTGCTATCTTCCCTACCCATGTGGACACGACCGAGAAGCGTATCAAGGCAGCAACGCTCGTGCAGGGTCTGCGTAACTACCTTCACTATCACATCAAGGCCTCTAAGACGTATCTGCACATTCGCATGCGGAAGCGCGTGGATCTGCTTCTGCAAGGTAAGATAACGTGTGTCTTTGTTCTTCTTGCTACTTCCGTTTCACTAACGTGAATTTTGTCATTCACATTAGTTTTGAACCGTGCTCGTCCCGAGAAGGACCAGTCGAAGACCCAGAAGAAAACCATCACCGGACGAACTTTCGCGCGTGCTTAAACAAGAGGCGATGGCAGTTCCTCACCGAACGACTGAGACTGATGTGAACATATCTCTTTGTCGCTATTCGATAGCTGGCCTCGTGAATCTAACGTACAGTATTCTAAGAAGCTAATGAGAGGTTTGACTAACGTTACAATAAAGTCTCGTTTTCGGTGGTCGATACATTGCTCATTTTTGGTCTCTCATTTTGCAGAAAGTCAAGCTATCATCATGATGCTTCGCTCGCTCCGATGCCGCGCTCATCCTCGAGCTGCATTGCTTCGAAGCCTACGCAGTCAAATTACTGCATTGAGTTCTTCTGCTGCTGGTCAGGAAGCTGCTGTCGCAGAGAAGAAGCCCTTACAGCAGCCAGTGGTGGAGACGACGTGGAACACACTAGTAGTTGGTGAGATCGTGGATTTCCACGCGCATCCACAGGCTGATCGTCTGAATGTCTGCGCCGTCAACATCGGCGACAAGGACAATTTACTGCAGATCATCTGTGGCGCCCCCAATGTGCGTCTAGGTGCGCGTGTTCCCGTGGCAAAAGTGGGCACTCGATTGGCTATCAAGGAGCCCGCAACAGGAGAGCTGTACGTGACCGCCACTGTACTTTTGATGGGGCAAGTACTTACAGTTGTTTTGTCTTGTTTTACACAGTAAGAAGCTCAAGATCAAGAAGTCCAAGCTGCGTGGAGAAATTTCACAGGGAATGATCTGTTCCGAGGCGGAGCTCGGTCTGACTGACGAGAGTGAAGGCATCCTCATCTTGGACGACGAAGCTGAAGTAGGCGCGTTGGTATTCGAACACGGGACTATTGCTAGCAGGTTGGGAGCACGAGGCATCTCTGTCCCTTCACCTCAGCCGAAAGACACTGCTGTTCCAGCTGAGCTGACGCAGGAATAATAAGCAAGTCCAACGTGGGGCTAGAAATAGACATACGTCGTAAAGCAAAACTTTCTTCTTAGGATAAAATTGAAAAAGCTGATGCAAATGAAGTAGAATGAAGAAGTACACGTGCTGACGACAGCGAAGATGCTTGGGCTGTCGATAAAATACACACAAAAGAAAAGCTAGCTGCCTCTGGCTGGCTTGGCTCACGAAACTTGACGCAATACACCACGATGACACGGACGAGAAGAGATTCTATAGCGCTCCACCACCTCATTCCACTTTGTTTTACCGACGCTTGCTATGCAGACTTGGTATTTGAGGGGTGGCAGCAGCTCTGGCAGTTGTTCTTGATCAGAAGAGAGCGTCCAACATCATAACTTGGCGGCTTGTAAACTGGAGGAAGGAGGACACGGCCCGTCTTGTACTCGCGGGTTGCAGTCACGTTTAGTGAAGGCCTCTACCGCTTCTGCGGCATATTAGCGACCCCATCGAGAAACTCAACGGTTTGGTTACCGATGGTCACGTGAAGGAATCCTGTGGGCTGTTTGTTCTCATAAATAGACAGCTCTACCGGCGTCGGAACACCAGGCGACACGAGCAGCAACTCTGTGTGCTGTTGAGATAGATCCATAGGAGGAGGATGGGGCTGCTGCGGCTGGTACATTTTACTCATCATCGACTGCATGTACATAGCTGTTGACACATTCTGCTGACTGCTGTACCCGGGGGATGAAAGACGCATCGAGTTGGTATCGGCAACGTACATCTGCTGCTTGTTCAAGAAACCAATAGATGCTCCAGGGGGCGCTAAAGACGGCGGAGACGAGGCCTCCAACTGGTTCTCAATCGCGTAGCCGCCACTGTATCGGAATTGCTGCATCTGAATTTGTGCTGCAGCGTCAGCGTTGGACGTGTAATGTGTGTGCGTGGAGAACGGGAATCTTGACTGGGACGGCGCCCCGCTGTATATAGTGGCCATCTCTGCGTATGTCCTGGGTCTGGCGTATACAGACAAAGCGTGGGTAGTAGAGAGTTCTCCTACTTTGGTCTTGGGCTTTTTTGACTATGGGCCGTTTGCGTTTCTGCCCAGGCTGGCGGTTCAGAACGATGTATTTTTGACCAATCTGAAAGTAGAATTGGATTTTTGTACCAATAGAAAGGCAGTATTCTTTTTGTTTTTAGACTCGCAAGTCGCTCGCATACTGTAGGGGGACCTCTCTGTGACAACCAATATGCTGCAAAGCTCTACCATGTCCGTCTACACCATCATGTCTTCTCTTCGCACTCGCAGACACTCGTAGAGACAGGATTTGGATAAAACCGAAACGAAATCTTCGAAATCAGAAGCCCGCGATGTTGCGCTAACAGCGAGACAATCCAGGGCGGCCTAGAGCCCGAGGTCGCTGAGTCCAGGGTGGTCATCAGGTCGACGACCTTGAGGCCAGTGGAATCGGCGGTCCTCCTCTTCGATAGGAACGTCATTGATGGCGGCAAAGCGCTGAGCCATGTAGCCTTGGTCGTCAAAGACCCAATTCTCGTTGCCATACGCACGGTACCATTGCTTTTGATCGGCATCCAGCCACTCGTACGCGAAGCGCACGGCAATGCGGTTGCCATCGAAGGCGAAGAGCTCCTTGATGAGTCGATATTCCGTCTCGTGGGTCCATTTGTGAGTCAAGAAGGCCTCAATCTCCTGGCGCCCATTGATGAACTCCGAACGATTACGCCACACACTGTCGGGTGTGTACGCGAGCGCGACACGCTGCGGATCTCTCGAGTTCCAGGCATCCTCGGCAGCGCGCACTTTGAGTGCAGCGGATTCTCTTGTATATGGAGGAACTGGCGGTCGAGCAACTCCACTCATACCTCGCGTTTTCACCACAAGTCCGCGGTTAGCAAGGATTGTAACGCGGCGTAGCATCGGGATCTCGGCTTTGGTGGCGAAGAAGATATATGGGAAGTGAATCCAACTGTGAGTCATAAATTGCAATCGTGTTTGGTCACGCTCACAATTAGTGTATGGGATGCGATGTAGTAATCCAAGCAGGTGCTGTTGTACCAAGTACTACTAGTAGTAAGTGACTAAAGTGCGTGTGCAAGGATATTTTCTTTGCATTTTGGCAGTGTTTTCTTCTTTAGTTGAAGTCTATGTTCTCCTTTTTCTGTTTGGCCCCCACTCCTCATTCTCCTGCAGCTTTCAGCTGGTCCTGAGTTTCAAAATCCTGGAGCTGACGCCGGAGAGTCTTGCCGGTGGCGCTCTTCGGGATGGCGTCGATGAACTCAACCTGGCGCACTTTCTTGAAAGGCGCAACCTTCGAGGCTACGAAGTCCATCACTTCCTCTTCAGTGAGTCCAGCAGCGTTTGTCGAGTCCTTAAGCACCACGTACGCCTTCGGGATTTCCTCTCCGAACGCGTCCTTGCCTCGGACACAGCACGCATCCGAGATCTGCGGGTGGTTATTCAGCACGTCCTCCAGCTCAGCAGGCGCCACCTGATGGCCCTTGTACTTGATCATCTCTTTCAGGCGATCAACAATGAACACGAAACCATCCTCATCAATGAAGCCGATATCACCAGTGCGCAAGAAGCGGTCCTCAGTAAATACGTTCTTGTTCGCTTCGGCGTTGTTGGAGTAGCCGATCATGACCTGGGGTCCCTTGTACAACAACTCGCCATGCTCGCCAACGCCAAGATCCTTTTCGGTAACAGTACATTTTACACGAAGTCGAGTGTTCGGCAGCAAACGACCAACGCTTCCCTGGTTATCGGGAAAAAGGAGTATGATAGGGAAAGTGAGAAATTGAATCGATCTGAGTAAAGAGCTCATGCCGATCATTCTTACCGACTTGTGATAGGTCTCTTCGGCATAATTGACACCTGGAGCAGTCTCCGTCATCCCGTACGTTTGCTTCACAGTGGCGTTCAGTCGGTCCTTCACAAGGCGTTCGACTCCTTTACCCATCGGTGCGCCAGCTGAAACAAGAAACTTTGTCCCCGAAATGTCATACTGGTCAACGAGAGGATCGTGGGCGAGGAACAGAGCAAGAGGAGGGGCAATGTGCGCAACTCGAATCTAGAGTCCGCGAAACAATCAGTAAAAAACTTGAATCATGAAATAATCCACAAGAGAATTCCTCACCTTGTAGGAAGCCAAAGTATTCAGAAACGTGTCTGGTTCAAACCGAGGCAGAATCACTTTGGACGCACCTTGATAAATTGATAGGTGCATCAGCATGATCCCGTATATATGGAAAAATGGCATCAACCCGAGAGAATGACCACCAAGATTCTCGACGTGGTTAATCTGCAGAGCGTTAGCCAGCATGTTCCGCGCACTCAACGCGACGCCTTTGGGGATGCCTGTTGTTCCACTCGAAAATGGTAGCATCACGTTGCTGTCGGGGTTAATCGGCTCGAGCTTGAAGTAGTCATCATCGTGTTGTACCAGCTCACTGCAAAATACGTGCACAAGCATAAGTATTTTGCTACTAGGTACTTAAGTACACCAAAACGCATTCAACTTACTTGATGCTTACAAGGTTTTCTCCGTTCGAAGACTGATGACCCATTGTGTAGATGAATTTCTCCTCAAGATTGCAAAGTTTAGCTGCAGCAACAGCCGTGGCTTGCAGGTCAGCGTGGGTAATGATAAACTTGACTTTCGCAGCCTTGATCTGCACGGCTAGTTCATCAGGACGGAACATGTGCGACGCGGGGGAGCACACTGCACCAAGCGACATCAACGCTGCATCATTAGACAGCAGCACGGTCAGGAATGTAGCTTATCACTGTGGCTTGTCGATACGCACCGAGTACCGCTGTGGGGTAGTCCAAACAGTTAAAGGAGTGGATGATCACGGCCTGTAATGCCACAACAACGTTAGTTTATACTGAATGCCTCACATAAGCGTTGTAGTCACATACGTCTCCCTTCTTGACACCGTCCTTAGCCAGCGCAATCGCGAGTTTTTTCGCTCGTAGGTGAAGCTGCTCAAATGTCAGGTGTTCATTCGTTATACCATCGATAAACGCTGGCTTGTCGGCGTGTGCGCTTAGCTGGTCTCCTAGGATATCCCAGAGGGTCTTGTTGGGAATTTCCACTGTCGGGTGTGGTGATTCGTGTACGATCTTTGTGAAAGATCTGGCATTGAACCGAAGATTCACCTCACGAAGTGAGCCACGGAACTGCAGAATGGCTGGAGCGGTATGGCAGCGATTCGTTGGAATTGAACGGAGTATACGACTAGCTAACATGAACACAATGTGGAGCAGGGACGGTTGCAGATGAGCTGCGAGTGAAATCCTGGTAGGAATGACGATTCCCCCGGTCTAGCAAGAATATAGCGTGGATGTGGGGAAGGCGAAATCATTAATCATCCTTGCTTTGCAAAAGTAACTTATCACTGTAAGTAGAGCTTACTATGACTGAAACAACACCTCAATAGTAGACCCTCTAAGCAGACATCTCGCTATTTGTATGCAAACTCACCTAACCCTATATAATCATTTACGTGCGGCCTGAGGTGTTGATTCACTCAAAGGAAGTCGAATCTCTGTACTAGGGATTTGTATGGGGCGGTCGTGGGAAGCAGCTTCTTCGTGCCCAAACAACACCCGTGGGTTTATCCTGAAATTTTAGGTCAAATTCATTTTTGGTTATTTTTTATAGGAGTAAATGTAACTTTCTTTCCAATGCATTTCTTAGGTTTAGCTGGTATGCCTAGAAGAATTCCAGATTTTCCTGATGCAATGAGTGGTTGGAATGCTGTAAGTAGTTTTGGTTCTTATATTTCATTTTTTTCAGCTATGTGCTACCGTTAAAATTAATAATGAAAAAACTTGTCCTATTATATCATCAATTAAAACTGCAAAATAAATAAAATTTAAATTTATCGATAATAATAATAATTCAATAGACATTAAAATAATTATAGACTAAACATAAAAATTTTTTTATTTTTTAATAAAATTAATTACCACCCCACCAATAAACAGCTACAAATAAAAATAACCAAACAACATCAACAAAATGCCAATACCCATTGTTTTTTTTTTAATAAATTAACTTTAAAAAAAGGACCTTTATATTTACTTCTAGACATAATTTATTGAATAATTAATTTTTTTTATTTTTTTACGTGTTATTTAGTGTTATTTGACCAATGATCGACCGTCACGCTTCAGAAAAAGTGTAGACATTTTTTCAAAATAAAAATGGAAAAATATTTGTTATTGTGACTTTGGCGAATTAGAAAGTGTAGTCATACTTGGTGGCTGTGGAGTCGTCCTGGCTGAACCGAGAAAGTACGCGTCATACCTCCAAGTACGAGTTCATACCATAAAGTACGCGTTCATACCAAAAAGTACGCGTTCATACCAGAATGTATGATACGGCCGCAGATTCTTGCCACGTGGTTCACTTTCAGATCGGCGAGATGGCAGGTGTTCACGATCTGGTGAAGGAAGGCCAAGCAACAGCAAACGGAGTGATCAAGAAGGCGACGCAGTCAGTTTACGAATCAAGCTTTAAAAGGTTTGCAGAATTCTGTCTTGCCAATGGCTATCCAGATCCTCATACGGAGCGCCATCATGAACTTCCAGCAGTGTTGGTCGCATACCTTCAGAGTATTTCCGCATCCACTACTGTGTCGCTACAGACAGCGGAGAAGGCACGGTCTGCTGTCGCTAGCTACTACAACACACGAAAACAGCGATGGGACGGATGTGAACAAGTGGAGCGTGGTGGAGGATGAAAGTGGAAGAAAACGTGGATACGGAAATCCAGCCCGCGATCCGTTCGTCCGCCAGTTTATGCGTGGTCTCAAGAAGAGAAAAGCGACGGAATACGTACCGGCCAGAGCTGTTCCAGTCTCCCTCCAAATGATTGGAGTTTTGCACACCTTTCTGGATTCACCGTGCGGTGTCCGAGGCTTCACGAAGGAATGTCGCGTGTGGTTTAAGGCTGTGTCTTCGTTTGCCTTTTACGGTATGTGCCGAATCAACGAAGTGTTAACGCTGAAGTGGAGAGATGTTTCGCTGCGCCAGTTCCGGGCCAGCCGGTACATACGCACTGTTCAACCGCAAGACCGAGATAGCAGAGGGGCGCTCCTACAATCTCCACAATCTCGCAGAGGATGAAGCTCCGATCAACGCCTACAAGCACTTGTGCGATTGGGTGGAATTTGCATCGAAGGAAAACGGTCACACTTGGAGAGACGATGACTATGTTTTTCCGGCGCTGAAAGGTCTCAGTAAGAAGGCTATGAAGGTCAATGGTGACGCTACAGGCTGCGAAAAGGTGACGGTTGGTTGGGGCAAAAAGATGGGAGAGCAGAGTTTCATCACGCTACTGAACTGTATTGTGAGTTCACTGAATCGAAAGGGTCAAAAGACACCTGGCTACGTGGCGAAGCATTGGTACAACAGT
This sequence comes from Phytophthora colocasiae, assembly GCA_018806915.1. Lineage (NCBI taxonomy): Eukaryota > Oomycota > Peronosporomycetes > Peronosporales > Peronosporaceae > Phytophthora > Phytophthora colocasiae. Next base: position 1,018,715 of record JAGKQI010000093.1, on the reverse strand, counting down.
TGGTTTACGTCGCACACTTTTCGTCGCGGCGGGGCCCAGTACCGCTTCATGTATGCAAACCCAGCGCGTCGCTGGTCGTTACGGATGATCAAGTGGTGGGCCGGTTGGAGTGTTTCAGAGTCGACAGAAACGCTTGTACGCTATCTACTTGATCTCACGGTTCAAACGGAGGACAGCGAACTTGCAGACTGCCTGGCGCCAGATAAGACTTATCTTCATGGGTGTCCTAGTGCGCCTTACGAAGCCAGCAAAAACGTGGAAGAAGGGCCTGTCCTCAAGCGCCTTCGACAACTTTAAACGCTGATGCTCGAAACTAAGTCCCAAATGACCGAGCTGAAAGGGTTATTAACGACAGGAAACTTAAACAGACCACCGCGAAGTGAGCCACGCGATGTCGATCCTCCTCTGGCCGCACAAGATACTAGTCCCGTGATTCCCGCTGTTAGAGACTGGGCTCATATTTGCCTGATGTGGTGGCTTCCCGACGATTCGGTGCACTTGTTCAAGCCCCTGTCCGAGTGGACACAAGCTGATCGATCTAATGCCAAAGTTACGCGCAGCTGGTTTAGCGTCGCAAAGTTGATTGGTGAAGATGTCGCCATGTTTGCAAACATGATGGGGGAGTCCGACAAGACGCGCTGGCAGAAAGCGGTATTTCCAGTCTATCGCAGTTACTATGCCAATCACTATGGTGAGGCTGGTGAAACAAGCAAAGAGCACACATTCACTGTGTCGATGCTGGCCTCGTTTATTAGAAACGACCGCAAACATCGCACGAATGTCGCCTGCCCAGCAAAAGAACTACCCGAATACTCGACATACCTTTAGGAATGACCTCGTACTTCCATGACCTCGTACTTCCTGATATGAACTCGTACTTCCTGGTATGAACTCGTACATTCCAGTCTGATCTTAGCGTACTTTTTGGTATGAATGTCTCGTACTTTTTGGTATGAAGTCGTACCTTTTGGTATGACCTCGTACTTTTTGGTATGAACCCGATAGTTAAATGAACACCATAGTAGCAATGAAAAACGTCGTAGACATCAGTCTTATGGCCTCCCCGTCTCACTACAGCCTCAACTACTTCAAGCCGCCTGCTTTGCCTTCAGGTACGATTCCTTGTACTGCCGAAAGGTAGCACATGGCCCAATGCTCTCCAGTTTCGAGATGGTCTTTTTCAACTTGGTCACTTGCTCACCCCGCTCGGCTTCGGCCTTGTCCTTCCGAGCTTGGAATTCAGCCAGGTGTCGGTCCCTTGCTCTCATGTAGCGCTCCACCATCTTGCGATAGTCTCGAAAGTGAGTCCCGGTTTATCGCTTTTCGCGACTTTGCCGGCTTCTTCTTGCCACACACCTTGCGGTGCTTGGCCATGTTCGACTTGGACACGAGCTTGGAGCATGTGGGGCACTCGCCCTTCGCCGGGGCGGTGTCACTGCTCTCCATTGTCCGACCAATTTCTACGACTTATAAATTCGGAGCGTCTGGTTGGTCAATACTGATTTTTGTTGTGGTCGCATATGATTGGCTAATAATAATGTTATTTGGGTGTTATTTGGTGTTGTTTCAGGGAAAGAAGTGTATTTACATGTATTTTAATGAAAAATACCACGGGCAGGGGTAGTTTGAGGAGCCCACCCCTGTGGTCTAGGTCTTCAAGCACACATTCCAGCCTGCTATTCAGGACTATTTACAGTTCCAAAATTGCTTCCTTGCGACCACCCATGACCTCGTTGACATTAGAAGAAAAACTCGGAGGCGATTCCGTTTAGGGGCGATGTGAGTGCTGACTGTATACTGAATTGCTTGGTCAAGGCAAGAATTGTAAACGCAGAGGTGATGGCCGAGCTCAGACAGGCAGGGAACTATTCGGTCACCGCAGAACAAAAAGTTGTTGATGACCTAGCAAACACGTTGGAGGGGACTAGTGTGTCGGAATACCTGGGAGTTCATGCAGATTTTGAGGTCCATGAGTTTCCTGAGAACGCTATTAATCAGCACGTTGCTGCTGTTTCTGATGATGAGGATTGCTAAGGGGTGGTGCTTATGCTGTTACGGTGCCTCCGGGGTGGAGGAGCATCTTTTGCTGCAATCGGTTCAAATCCGATCATCGCCTTCATTTGACTGTACTGTTTGTGCTCTGTGTTGTAAATGTTTATGTAGTTTATTTTATCGCGTGTGCGAATGAAGCTGGGGAGTGCAGTGACTGGTGTTGGGAGCCTACTTGACGCCTACGAGACATTGCTGAGTTGCATATCGCACTATGAAAGCCTTAATGCAGTAGTCCAACTCGCCATCACCTTGGTCCTCCACTTGAACGCGAAACACCAACATATCCCCGACTTGAATGTGCTCGCCACACACTTCATGAGCAGCACAGCTACGACCTCCACCCCCAATATCGCACCCGACCACGTCGACCCCCGGCGGCACGATGCTGGTTTGTCCGCTCGCGGATCTAATGGGTGTCTGTGGCCTATTCCCATTGGTAGAAAATTTGTAAGGGGGGTATGGTGTTCCTCCGCATACCAGTTTTTTTTTTCGGAGTGGTTACTGCCACATATGCATAACAAAAAAAATACGAGTATGTGCCTTGTATGTGGTTCGTAAAAAATAAATATATAAATAACTTCGCATCCGTTACCTGCATAAATTAATAAATGATTTGCAGGCCTCGCGCCACTCACAGGCCACACGTTCAGTCGACGATTTGCGGGGGAGGGGGAAAGAAGCCAGGAAGCGTGGCGGACGGATGGCGCCAAGCCGAAGCAAGCGCGCAAGAAGCGTAAGACGAGTCTGGATGAATTGCCTGATTGTCTGCTAATGTTGCAGTTGTGTGTAGGAGAGTTCCAGCTCGAGCGTATCCAGTTACGAGCCAAAAAGCTGCGGCAGTGACTAAGAAAATGGCTGGGAGGGCCAAGAGTGGGGACAAGCGCGAAAAAGACGCCGACTCGTCAGGGTCTGAGGGGATTCCCGCGTGCCGCCGGATGGAGAAGACTGCTTTTCGAAACTGGCAGACTTTTTTTAGTTCGTTTGATGAATATTGCGAAGTTACGCATCAACCGCTCAGGTATTTTTGCTGGGCTGGAATTGTGGAGAATGAATTAACCTATTTGTTTAAATCTACAAGGAAACGAAGCTCAATTAGTCGAAACAAGGTCAAGATAAGGGGGTGGCAGTATCCTGATGAACCTACAGAGGAGAACTTTTACCAGATGATATAAACGTATTTAAAGTTTGTGATGGTATGTGGTAGTATGTGCTGATTACATTGCTCCTCACTGAGTAGGTTTGTTTCTTATATGCTGGTGTTTAGAAGTGATGAATTGTTAAATGACATGGGCATACGGCTATCATGACCAAGGATCGAGTTGATTTCCAATACGTGGATGGTGGCAACTGTATTATCAAGAGAGCCGATGAAATTCGCCAAGAAGACGGGTATAAATGTGGAGTCCTCGTCATTCACTTCATGGAAAGCTACATCTGCACATGTGTCGTGAGGCAACTAAACCAAGTGTTACTGCAGAGTATTCGCCTATCATACTTCGTCCAAGGTCTTAGCGGACTCTTCCTCAGCTTGATTGGATAAAACGCACAACCTCTAGCTTGCTTATATCGAATCGGTCATTTATCGCGCGAGCATAAAAAATCGTGCGGTTGGTAATTAATCGGATCACTTATCGTCCACATACCCGGACTTTTTTTTGCAATGCGTATGTGGCAGCATACACGGCCTTTTTTTTGCTCATCATTTTATATGAGAAACCCGACCGGGGGATATGGCGTTCACCCGCTTTTTTTTTTTTTTAGGGGGGGGGGTATGGCGATCCTCAAAATTCGGTAGTCTAGTCTTCATCAATTAGTTCGTGGGTTTAGGTCAGTGTCATGTTCTCAGTTTCCAGAAACGCTGCAAAATAATTGAGCGCTGTCACTCTCGTCTTCTTGTTGTTGACAGCGATCAACATGACATCCTTTTCTGCAGACTACTTCTAATCGTGAAGTCGAAATTCCTGTGAGGTTGAAACTTCTGTTATTAGTCAGAAACTTCAGGATATTTTGGGAATATGCATTTGTATGGATGAATATGACAACTTATCCGACTGTACTTTTGAATTGTATGTATCAACATTGACCAATCCTCGATTTTTATTGAAACCAATTAAACTGTTCTTACGAAATAATTTTACCCAATCATATTCAAGTAAAGGTTGAATGTCCTCAAAGCCAGCCGTTTCGACATATCGTGCCGGAGAGACTTAGGAATTATGTCTACCGCATTGCAAACTACTAGTATTTAACAAATCAGTTACATATTTGCTAGCTCTCCGTCTGATCCGACCAGGATGGGGTTGGATGAGCTCAAACCTGGCAGCACCAACCGTGCCAGAGATACCGCCATCAGTGCGTTCAAAACACATCCGTCAGATGCGAAAACATTGCCTTTGACTGTGTCAAACAATGCATTGAACAGGACGCTACAGGTAAGTGTTTTGTGTCTGAATTGGATATGTTTGGTATGTATCTTGCCTTTAATGAGAGTAAGAAAGGAAAGCCTCTTTCCAGGAATACCGCTATGTAGTATTTTAGATGGTTGTTCGAGGTCTTCCCTGTGCAACGACAATTGTCGAAGCAAAGATGCTGAGCATGGGGAAGACGCTCGGCGGCTTTTGTATGAAAAGAGATGGCAAAGTAGTGAACAAAGCACCACCATGCTCAAAGAAGGATTAAAAAAAAGACGATGTTGTATTTGTAAAACAATGCACGTTCTCCTAGTGACTATCAAGATGCAGCGTTGCTGTATTTGCTGTGGTACCTGTTCGGACGAACGTCCGACTTGGCGCTCGTCCGGAAACAGAACCTGTCAGTCGACGCGGCTGAGGTGTTCTTCATCCGATTCATCTGCATGAAGACAGCCGAAGAGCCGGGGCTGTCTCTCTTCCCGGACACCGACTCGTCAGCTGCCCGCTACACTCCATAGTCATCGCGTTGATTACGCAGGACGCGCCCTGTGTCGGCCTGATCGGCAACCTTTCTGCTCTCCAAGTCACAGCTGCTGTCAACTTGACCCCTGCCACACCTTTGCTGGAGATCCTGAACAACCCTGAAGACTTCACCACCCTTGCTGCCCCCGCTGTCCCAACTGCTGCTGAAACAACCGCTCCAACGATCTGCGCGCACGTGAACCGGGAGCTGGATAGAGTGAAGAACGCCGCCGGCGTTGCGGAAGCGCTCACGTCGCATTCCATTCGTCGTGGCGGGGCACAGCACGTTAACGGCTGCGACGGGCTCTGGAACATGAGCACCACCAACGAGGGCTTCAACGATATCTTCAACACAAGCAGAGAAGATCACAAGGTTAGCAAGGCACTCGGATACGACACACAAAGCGAGGTGCAGGCGCTCAACCTAGCACCATTCGACGCAGAGACGCAGCTCGAGATTGGTGATGTCCAGCGCATTTTATCTATTATTTCTATACACAGCCTGCTATCAGCTGGAAAGCTCCAAGTACAACATAAGTCAGCAGGTGGCAGACGTTCTGACGGCTTACCTGATCATCCACTACCCGCTGATGAAGAAGCTTCGCGAAGATGGACTTGCTGTCCGACGCATGGAAGCTACTGTTGAACACGCGGGACCGTCGGTCGCTGAACTGCTAGCTTGGTCGTCGTACCTTGCCACCACCTCGCAAAGAACCAACCAACGAGAACAAGATCATCGACCACCAACGTAGTGTGATTGACCAGTTAATGGAGCACATCAAGCGCCAAGATGCGCGGATAGATAGTCTAGAAGCTAAAATGGAAGGAAAGTCAGCACAAGTCAGAAGCAATAAGTGTCAGCACAAAACAGAAGCAATAAGCGTCAGCACCAACCAAGCCAAGACCAAGAGAAGCCCAAGCGAAGACGATGATCAGTGACTCACCTTCATGCGACGTGGTTCGCATGGTACGCTCAGGAGCCACGCCTGAAGTTAGCACCCGTCTCAAAGCAACAGAAGTCGGATACCAAGCTGCTGGTAACGTTCATGAAGCTCTTCCTACGCGACGGGTTCATCTTGGATGACACTGCATCCGGCTATCGCGGCCACGTCTTGAGCCTTGGTGTAACGGGGTTACACGTACAAGTGGTAGTACCACTTGTAACTCTAACAGTTAGGATAACTGTTAGAGGTTGGAAATGGGCCTCAGACATTGGTGTGCTGTACACACCAAAGGATACATGGGCGAACCACATTATTGGGTGGTTCGTGTGCATTTGTGCATATTATTGGTAGAAAATAACGGATTTCTACCAATCACTGAGCAGAGTTTCTGCCAACCACACGTTGGCAGACCCTTTAGAAATAGATAACAAACAGTTTGAGGAGGTCCATAATTGGCTTATGCCAAATTCAATAACAGTCTCATTTTACGGTATTTTGCAGTTTAATTTAGTTATATTTGATTTAATTATACTTATTTAAATAAGTATACTTAAATTAAGCCTATTCTAATTGCACGCTTCCTCATACACGTAAGCGCACGTGTACGCCATCTAATAGGTCTAGGTAGACCCATTACACCTGGTAGCACTTTGTAGTCCGTCCCACGACCGACTGCTGTTCGTTCGTATGGAGTCATACGAACGCGGGGTAGAGAACTCCCCAATGGATGAGGGATCCGCTGGGACCCCTCACATGTCCGTGACGCGCACGGACTGTGCCCACCTGTCAGATCCAGAGTGGGAAGCTCTCCAAAGACTTTCACAAGTCATTGGAGAGGCAGCGGTAGCGACGATGCTTCGTACGCTATCGCCGACAGAGCAACACGGTGTTGCTCTGGGGTACATTGTTAAGGAGCAACGAGATGTTGCTGCCTCGGTGGCTTCCCCTAAGCCACGCGTGGAGTCGTTGAAACTCCACGTGAGTACCTACACGGGGAAGGAGGACGAGACCCTCCTTCGGTGGCTTGTCGAACTCGACACAGCCGTTGCGGCTCGACGTATCGTCGATCCGATGTCGAAGGTCGCGTTCGCCATGTCATGTCTTGGCGGACGTGCGAGCAGTTAGCCCTATGGGCGCCGACTCTCGGATCCTACGTGCTTCGACACGTACGAGGTGTTCAAAGAGGAGCTCAAGCTTGCGTTTGAGCCCCCGAAGAACGAGTTCAGATCGAGAGCGGAGTTTCTCGATCTGCAGTAGGGCAAGGATGATGTTCACACCTTTGCCCAGCGTGCTCGATACTTGGTATCGAACATAGTGGCCAACCCGATCGACGAGGCGACCAAGGTCGTCACGTTCATGAAGGGACTAAGAGATGGTCCCGTCAAAACATATCTCTTCCGAGAGTATCCGAATACTCTCGAGGAGGCGATCAGCCTTGCAATGCAAGAGGAGTTTAGCCGGCGTCAAGCTAAACTCCATGCGAACGCGCCGAAGCCGGCGCGTCCTGTTGTGAAGACGGGAGGTCCGGAACCTATGGACCTCTCGAGTGCTACGACTGCTGGTCAACAGCAGCGTAGGAACAGCAAGGTTCGATGTTACAAGTGTAGTAACATCGGTCACTATGCACGCGAGTGCACAGCGGGCGGGCGTTCAAAAAACGCCAAGGACCAGTAGGCGCGGGGCGTCCTACTGGTGATGCAGTCTCGCGTGTCGAGCTTGGACACGCGACGATGAGGACTGCTGCCCCCAGCGAGAAGGTTTCTCGCTGTAAGCTGCAAGATGACAAGCCAAACCTTGTCATCCTGAACGTGATGTCGAAGAGAGCGAACTCTCTTCGTGCCCTAGTGGACTCGGGCGCGTCGAACAACTTTGTTCGACAGGGAAGTCTTCGAAGGCTTGACTTCGAAGAGGCCGACACGCCTCGCGGCGTGTTGGAGGTGCGGTTGGCAACAGGTGCCACCGTGAGGACTGATAAGCGCGTAGTCCGTGTGCGCTTCTCTTACAAACGAAGGACGTTTGTAGAAGATCTTATCGTCTTGGATCTAGACGATAAGTTCGACTTGGTATTAGGCATGCCGTGGCTTGCACGGCATGACCCGGTGATCAACTGGGAGAAGCGTATACTCGTACGCTTCAACAACACATGCGCGACAGAGAGCGATGACCCTGTCAGTGCTGCACATGCACCGGCCGGTGCATGTGGATCCCCAGTTGAGGCAGCAGCGGCCGCCGCTGCCTCCGATCGCCGCCGGCGACCATCAACGACTCAGGAAGTCGTTGGGAGAAAATGTGTGTCGACTCAGAAATCTGAGCCGAAGGGTCGCGGTCACATGAGTGATGGTCAGGTGAATGTGAATCACCTGACGCATAAACATCTGAATGATGTTTGTCACATGAGTGATGATCAGGTGAATCGCATTCTCCTGAGAGAAGGTAAAATACCGGTATTACCGGTATCCTTGGAGGTACTTCAAGCCCCCAAGGGTCGCGCTGACGACGTCGCGTCAACTCTGGGAGTTGACGAAGCAAATAATATTCGGGGAACCGAAAGGCGTGCGTCAGCTCTGGGAGCTGACGCCACTGGCGCGTCGCTGCTAGTTCTGGGAACTAGCGATCGTGCATCAGCTCCGGGAGCTGATGATGCGTGTACAAGCGAACACTCGCTAGCGCAGGAAGCTAGCGAGAGCACGTCGACTCCGGGAGTTGACGATGCGGTTGCTTCATCCGCTCCGGGAGCGGATGGAGGCGCAGCGGTCCAGGGAACCGACTGCGCGGCAGGAGGTGCCGGCGGTTGCAAACGCCCAGCACCCGAACAACCTGCGTGCTCACGTGCAGCAGCGCTGCACGCGATGAGCGGCACTCAAGCCGGGCTTGATAGTGCGAGTCAGCGGAAGGAATCCGCTGACGATTGCGATAACGTCCCGTCCAAGGTGCGATGCCTTGGACGTGGAGCACCTGGAGCCGGGCTCGATGGTAGACCTTCGCGGCGCAAGCTCAGGGAGCTGCGCGAGTCTCAGTCCGGGACTGAGACGGGTGTATCCGCAGTGCAGACACCGAGTGTCGAGACGTTGAACGTCTTGACACGTACTGGTACTGGGTTACAGTACCAGAGGATGCGGTTGGAGAATCTGCCGACGAGTGCGTCGGCGTTGACCACACTTCCAACGATGAGTTGGAAGCGCTTCGCGCGAGACTTGTACGATGGACGCATCGAACAAATTTGCATTCTCTCGGATATCGAGAGAGTGGATCGCGAAGCCGAAGAGCTGAAGCAGCTCGTCGTCGATGGGATCACTGAGGGTGATGACTCCCTCAGTGCGAAGACTAAGAAGCAGTGCTTCGAAGAGCAGAGTTGGGACTCGTTGAGGTCGAGTCCCTACTACGAAGTTCTGCGGGAGTACAAGGATGTACTCCCGGACGAGATTCCTTCGGAGCTTCCGAAGGACAAGGGCGTACAGCACGAGATTGATCTCGTGCCGGGCACGAAGTACTGTGTTACACGACAGTGGCCACTGCCGCGTGAACAAGTGCAAGCGATCGACGACTTCTTTGAAAGTCGTCGTCTTGCAGGTCAAGTGCGGGAGTCAAAGTCCCCGCACAGTGCCCCAACGTTCTGTGTTAAGAAACCACAGGGCGGCTGGCGCATCGTTCATGCGTACAACAAGTTGAACGATGCGACGATACCGGCGCAGACGCCGATACCGCGAAAAGATGTTATCATCGATTCGATGGCCTTGAGCACTATCTTCAGTGCTCTAGATCTGCGTGATGGATTCTATCAGATCCTCATGCGTGAGAGGGACATCCCTCTCACTGCGGTAAGCACTCCAAGCGGTATGCTTTGGGAGTGGCTCGTCATGCCACAGGGGCTTAAGAACGCCCCTGCGACGTTCAATAGATGCGTGACACATCTATTGCGCTCGGTGCGCGACTTCGCACCGAGCTACTTCGACGACGTGTTCGTCCACAGCCGGGCTGTGAACGGGAAGACGGACATTGAGATGCACAAGGTGCATCTCCGGAAGCTGCTAGAGCTTATGAGGAAACATAAGCTCTATGCGAACCTGAAGAAGTGTATCTTCGGGGCGAGCGAGATACCCGTGCTGGGGTGTCTCGTGGGGAAAGACGGCGTGTGCCCTGACCCAGAGAAGGTCAGAGTGATCAATGAATGGCCCACGCCATCCAATGTGAAGGAACTGAGGCAGTTCCTTGGACTTGCCACGTACTGGTGCAAGTACGTGGAGAACTACGCGGGCAAGATTCGCCCGTTGTCACAGCTTGTTAAGAAAGAAGCTGAGTGGATTTGGACGACCGAGTGCGAGAAGGCATTCGGTGCAGTCAAGCAGGGCTTGACTGAAGCGCCGATCTTGGCCGTGGCGGACAAAGATCGTCCATTCCACGTAGTGTGCGATGCATCCGACTTTGCAATCGGATGTGCATTGATGCAACAAGATCACGAAGGGCGTGATCGTGTAGTCTATTATCAATCGCGTCAGCTGAAGCCAGCTGAGCGTAATTATCCCGTACATGACAAGGAGCTCCTTGCCATGAAGTATGCACTCGCAAAGTTCCGAGTGTATCTACTTGGGAGTAGACCGTTCGTGGTCTATACAGACCACGCATCATTGCGTACGGCGATTAAGTCGCCGCACATCTCGCAGCGTATGGCGAGATGGTTGTCCTTCTTCGCGGAGTACAACTTCCGGGTAGAGTACAAACCCGGAAGACTCAATGTAGTGGCCGACGCGTTATCGCGTCGACCTGACTATGCGGAGACGGTCGACGCCAACGCAGTTGGCGTCGTGAGGACAAGTGTGCCGTCGTCAACGTTGATTGACGACGTGAAGAACGCGTATGCAAGGGATGCAGACGCGAAGGGGCTGCTGGAGTTCCTCGCAGCACCTTCCGACGTGGCACGTCGGAAGCTAACCCCTCATCTTCGAGCTCGTGTACACCGCTATCGTGTACACGAAGGCCTACTGTTGTACAGTGCAGTAGACGACAATGCAGATCGCATTGTCGTTCCGAATGATCATGACCTCCGGTTGAGGATCATGTTCGAGTATCACGATGCCCCCACGGCAGGGCATCCGGGTCGTGAGAAGACATACACTTTTCTCACGCGTGACTTCTACTGGCACCACCAGTACAAGTGGGGTGCGCAAGTACGTACGTGCTTGCGAGGTTTGTCAACGCGTGATGCCTGCACAGTTCTCGCAGGCTCCTCTTCAATCACTACCGACTCCGTCGGAGTGTTGGCAGTCCATGTCCATGGACTTTGTCTTCGGTCTTCCGCCTGACAGCAAGCGGAGGACGGGCATCGTTGTCTTTGTGGACCGATTCAGCAAGATGGTTCATCTTGCGGCTACTGTTACAGCCGCGCAGACTGCGCGACTGTTTGTTGACATGGTGTTCAAACACCATGGCATGCCGCTCGACATTGTGTCGGACCGTGATCCACGCTTCACAGCGCGGTTCTGAAACAAGAAGTGTAAACACTTCTTGCCATACAGTTTGTCCAGGATGCTATCGCAGCTTCTGTCGATCGACAGAAGCTGAACGCTGATAATGTTGGTAGGGGCAACATAAATGAATTCAAAGTGGGTTCATTAGTTTTGTTAGCTACACAAAACCTGCCTAAACATGCAGTGTCTGACTTTGGAGCAAGCAAGCTTGCTCCAAGATTCATTGGGCCGTTCAAAGTACTTGAACGGCATGGTAACGCGTACCGGCTGGACATACCGTCCAGCATGAGGCTCCACCCGACCTTCTACGTCGGGCGGTTGAAGCCGTACGTGCAGCACGGACTACCTAGGGCTGGTAGTCCGACTGAGGAGTGCGAGAGGCCTGGAAGGCCTTCTCGAGACCGTCGACACGGTTGATCAACCGGTTCACTCTCGTCCCAAGACCGGACGAGAGGTTCGAGGCAGTCTGAGCTGCCTCGCAGACCTCAGCACGGAGGACACGAACCTCCTGCTTCAGAGCAGCTATCTCAGCGCTCTGTGTCTGCTCCAGCGCAGCAACTCGATCGTGCAGGGCACGATCGTCATGGTCATAGCGGTGACCATACGGAGGGAGTGTTCCCGCCCCCTCCGCCGCCGTTGCGCGACGCGCGTGGAGCGATCCGCTGGATTGTTGAGCGGATTGTGGCTCATAAGAGAACGAACTCTCAAGGGGTTCGTTTTCGTGTTCGTTGGAGAGGATTTCCTCCCCATCGAGATACATGGGAGCCGCGGAACGTCCTGATGGAGGACGTTCCGGAAATGGTGAGGGCGTACGAAGCCCACCATAACTTGCAGGGGTAAGTTCTGCACGAGGAGTGCTGCGGTCAGCCACAGCACTCGGAGCTTCGCGTGGCACAATACGACCACGGAGCTCCTTGATGTGATCGGGTACACGGACGACCGTGTACCCCAAGAGATCACTTTCGGTGAGACGTGTTGCCAAGGGTCGGCAACACGGACAGGGTGTGCCAAAGGGAACGGCACATGGGATCACCGCTTCCATGGACTGATCATGGAGGCGTTCACACTTACCACGCGTAGTGTACGTGTAGTAGCGATCGCGAGTCGCAGCAACGCGCTCGCGATATGCCTTCGGGCCTTTGTTGAAGTTTTCAACAAAGGCGTTCCACGACTGACAAAGTGCCTGCCACTCTGGCACTTTGCTCTTGCGCGAAGTCTTCTTCGCTGCATAGAATCGGAGCTCATGGAAGAGCCCGATATAGTAGTCGCGTCTTTGAGTCTCAGACTCAAAGACAAGCTTAGCGGCGACATCGTCGTCGTTGATACTGTTGCATGAGTACAACAGTATCGGGTTCGGTGGTGAACTAGCACCGAACCGGTCATGGATTTCTGCCACAGTAGTCATCCATGGTGTGCGCACTGGCGGATCAGTGCGCGGGGCAGTGAGCGCCCTCGACATGGGGGACGCTTCATCATCACTGCGCGGACGCTTCGAGCTTGAAGCGTCCGAGGCCTCATCACGAGGTCGTCGAGATCCCACGGGTGGGTCTGACGTGTCTTCAGACGAAGACACGGGAGCGGGAGCCTTGACATCAACCTCCCCCTCCTCGACATCCTCCTCGTAGTCGAGGATGTCTTCGTAGTCTTCTCCAAAGAGTTCTTTGAGAGGGACAGCAGGATTCTTAATCTCTGCTAGTGAAGAAGACTTCTTCTTCTTCTCATGCTTCTCCTTATGGAGAGCATGGTACTTGGTGACAGAGAGCTTCTCTGTCGGACCGCTGGAAGCAGCAGTGCTAGTGAGCACTGCTGAGGTCGTTGTTCCTGCTGCAGAGGCAGCAGGTGAGGCTTGCGCGTCCGCAGTAGCGGACGGAGACGTGGGCGTTGGCGAGTCCATTGCGAAATGAACTCGGATTTCTCTTGGGAACTTGACGGTCTTGTCAAGTTCTGTTGATTGACGTATCGAGACCGATACGTCGAATCTTAACGGGGGGATGGTGTAACGGGGTTACACGTACAAGTGGTAGTACCACTTGTAACTCTAACAGTTAGGATAACTGTTAGAGGTTGGAAATGGGCCTCAGACATTGGTGTGCTGTACACACCAAAGGATACATGGGCGAACCACATTATTGGGTGGTTCGTGTGCATTTGTGCATATTATTGGTAGAAAATAACGGATTTCTACCAATCACTGAGCAGAGTTTCTACCAACCACACGTTGGCAGACCCTTTAGAAATAGATAACAAACAGTTTTAGGAGGTCCATAATTGGCTTATGCCAAATTCAATAACAGTCTCATTTTACGGTATTTTGCAGTTTAATTTAGTTATATTTGATTTAATTATACTTATTTAAATAAGTATACTTAAATTAAGTCTATTCTAATTGCACGCTTCCTCATACACGTAAGCGCACGTGTACGCCATCTAATAGGTCTAGGTAGACCCATTACACTTGGCAAGCTGGCGGAAGCAGCACTCTGGCACTCATCGCCGAGAACAAGACGACGTCACACGGGTCTGGCGCTGTCCTGAAGCACTTGCGCACTCTTCACTGCACTGGCGCTCTGAATGCCATGATCGATCGCAATCAACTCCTGCTGCAAACCACTGTTATCAAGGACCCTGTACCTGGATACACACAGAACATTCTAGAAATAGTAAGCCAGTAAGGAACAATGCATTTAACAACACCGCATAAGACAACGGCTGGGCTCAAACCAGCATCCGCAGAGCGTAGCTCTTCGCTCTATCCATTGAGCTACGTTGTCTGAAGGGGGAGGGGGGGGGGCAATGTCCTGCTGCCGAGCGGCTGAAGACTTGAGCAGTACCGTAAAAAAATGATGAATGAGATTGAAGTTGCGCCGTCGGCGTGGGCCAAGCAGTAGTGAGTGGTGTGGGGGCGCTCTCTGGCTTTGTGGCTACACACGGTGAGTTGGCAAGTTGCCATTAAAAGATAGGTGGCCAATAGCAGTGCGTTAATTAGATGACTGGCTGTTGCGTTATTCGTATTATCCGGACAGAGATTTGGTTACCCGGACAGCCGCAAAGTTTGTGCTTCATTTATGAATTTGCCGGCTTGAGAGCACATCAATCTCAAGCCAAACTTTGTATGTATTAGAAAAAGCCGTTTTTCTCAGCCCATAGGCTTTTTTACGCGATTTCCTCCCGCGTACATACTTTAGTAAAACAAACGCCAATCCCATCTAATTTTTCTCCCTAAACTCTTTACATAGCTCACACCCAAATTTTGTGTTTCACACAAATGTACCTGACCACTGGTACACGTCGGAGTGGTCGGCAGTCGGAAATGTTTTAGTATGGACTTTTGTATTGAATGTCACATATTTTCAAAATGGTTGGAACCATTTTACAAGTCCACACGATTGGCCAAAATTATCTCAATAGTCTATTTTTATTGGCGGAGCAACTTGCTATACATATTTACAAAAATAGCTTGGTTGGAATAGAGGGAATATTATACTCCCTCCGTTTTACAATACTTGACTTGAATTGAGAATGCGCTGTTTCACATTACTTGACAAATTGAAATGATTTGTGGAATACCAAATTGCTATTTTTCATTGGCTTAGAACATCCAATCAATATCGCTAAAAATCGAGGTTATTTAAATTCGACGAAGGTTTTTTTACAGTTCGTCGAATTAGCGCACTCAAACTACAGATTAGACCTGCGGAGTTGGCGCCATTTCACGATGGCGGACGGCGAACGACAACGAAACAAGGACCTCACTCCAGAAACAAAGCTTAGTATTGCTGCCTTCCTGTTAGAGCAGTCTGATAACCTGAAAGTACCACGCAGTCTCATCAGAGATGCTGCTGAGCGATTTAAATGCAGCGACAGTTCGGCATATCGGGTGTGGAAGGAGACGGCTACACACCGTAAGACCAGCAGCGGACTGCCAAGTTTTAAGAGCAAGCGTGCAGGTAAATGTGGCAGAAAGAAACACCTAACAGACATACCTGAACGGCTGAAGGCCTTGCCGTGGCGAAAGCGGCGGACCATGAGGTCTATTTCTTTCAGGACCTTCAACCCGCGACTCTTGAAGATACTTTTGTATCATTACAGAAAGTGATGGAGTGCATTATTCAAGACTACGGTAACAACAGCTACAAACGTCCGCACATTGGCAAGGCGAAACTCCGTAAAGCAGGTTTGTTGGGGAAGAGCTACGAGTGTGATGCTTCGGTGTATCTGGTAGGTGCAGCTTATCACTTCCTAGATAGTCAACAGAAAGTTGAGAGAGAAGAACTATTGAGATTGCAGATAGAGGCCATTAGATGTTTAATGATGGAGTAATAAATACAGTTTAACCCCATCCAAAGTGGGCTTTGGGCACGTAGCTCAATTGGATAAGAGCACCGCCGTTTGTGCGGAAGGACGCGGGTTCGATTCCCGCCGTGTCCTTAACTTATTATCAAATAAAAATTAGGTTTTAGGGAGTCGCATAACCCTAATTGTTGTCGTAATTAGTAGTTCATTGACACACTTGGTTGTTGTATTGGCATCATCCTTTTAAACTGTAAAGATGCCGGATTAAATGAAATACCAGCGAATTGAAGTCCATTTTACGCGCTAGCTGAAGCCCGTTAGCTCCATGTGCAATTTGTTAGGGGTTACAATCCAAGGTTTTCCAATACATGTCAAGTACTGAATCTGGTCAAGTAATGTGAAACGGAGGGAGTACCATATATACACACTGTAGTCATTTACTTATCTACGATTCTATAACTAAACAATACCTCGCTAGACCCAATCGTGTGCCACTTATGGTGGTGTGACTGTACTCGTCTCTTGTAGATCACGATTACAATATTAATACAATGAGAGCGATTCCAATGACGTTGCTAATGCCAAGACCGCTTTAGTTGCTTTTCGACGGTCTACTTCCACTCCTAACATCGATATCGTTGCTGTTGTACTACCTGAACCGGGTGGAAATCGCACAAATGGCTTGCGATTGTGCTTTATACAATCTTTTCAGCAATGAAAAGCTGATTGAAGACATGAGCGGTCTAGATCCATTCTCGTTTAAGTCCTGTGATGACGTACATGCTCCCATATTCGTTGTAGGCTCCGACACAAGAGCCTGTAGCTGGACAGCCGAAGCCTGTTGAGAAGGTTTTACAGTATTTATTGACTTCGTAAGTAAATCATGAGTTGCATTAAACTTGATGATACCAGAATGATGGGCGGTTCGTTGCTAAATGCATTAATGAAAACGCACTGGATACACAAGTTGAATCTCAATTCACGCTTGTCGTTTTGCCTTTCCTCGTTTTGTTTTGCATTCGAACGCAAACATCGTTTTGGTTTCGGTTTTAATGAAGAGATGAGGCCTGCCGCTGCTTGAGCTCTTTAGCACGATCACGAGCACGGTCTGCAAGATAGTACGTCTGACGCTTCGATAGCACTGTCAGAGACGATTGAATTGCCGCTAGGGGCACTCAGACTCGGGTTGACAGTTGTTTCTCTTATCCATCACTTGCTTCAGCTCTTGCCGCTTTTTTTTGCCACCACTTTTGCTCCTCGTAGCCGCGCATCTAAATAATCAGTGAACCTCTTCTCAGATTCCACCTGCCACTTTAAATTCTGTTTCAGAAACGTCCTTTGCCACTTCGCAATCATGTTGTTCACGGTATTTAATATGTTTGATTCCACCCGATGTGAAACGCAGTCCTCCAAACTGGCCAGCGACTTCGTCAATCGGGAATCACGTTCAGAAACAGCGAGGTTTTGCGCCTTAGCTACAACGATATCAAAGGTTTGCATATAGTTTTGCTCTAGATTGCTCATTCTAGTGTGCAATTGGTCCCGTTCCAATTCCGCTGTGGATTTTTGTTGGAGAACTCTCTGTTGTTTATCTTAATCATTGCGGCTTCAACGGACTTCTCAATCCTCAGTGCTGTTTGCTCTTGAACGACTTGAAGATATCCCCGTATCTGCTCTTCCTGAACGGCATCTTGACTAGCAAGCAGAGCCTCGGCTAGTGCCCGTGTTTGTTGGAGGCTTGACTTCTGCAGCGTTGCCAGGACGCCCTAAATACGGTCGTCAACACGCCGTTCCAGAGCCGTTGGGTCTCCATACGCCTGGTTCATACGAGAGTTTGGGTACGTGATTCAGCTTTGATACGAGCTTCTGCCACGCGCTCCTCAACATACTTGCTGCGCTTCTTGTTCTACCTGGCGGGCGTTAGAGCTGCGTGTACCTCCGTGAGACGGTTTGTTTGAGCAGATACATGCGCTAGTTCCATCCTCAATTGCTCACGATTGACTGGTTGACTGAGTAGTGCTCAGGGAGCTCTATGATAGGCGTGTCATTGACTTCCATGGCACTACTTTTAATCAGCCCTCGTGCCTCGGATCCAGATTGCAGATTCAACGTAGCAGTTATAACCAATAGATTTGTTGGGGCTCGTAAACAAAACTGGGCTCGCATCGACTAGAAGAGCCCAGTATTTGGCAAATATTGACTCCCACAATTTGAAGTGTCTCAGTATTTTCTAGAAGCCCGGTTCCAGACAATTTCGGGCTCTTTTTTTTTCTAGTAGAATCTGGGGTTCAGGTTCGGTTCACCCCGCACATGGAAATACATTACCGGCCATGCAATAGGGGTTGTGTTTCTGGTGATTCTCGGCCGATGATTGGTCAGATGCAACGTAGCGGTAGTCGGTCGGGACCCCTTCGGAGTAGTCTTGCTTGCGAGCAATTGTGCTCGGAATGCTTTGAATGCTCGAAGCAGTTCCGAGCAGTTCCGAACTTGCTCGCTCACAACTGGACCTCCTCATCCCCCTAAACAAAAAAAACTTATAGTAGGAAAAGTTGGCGCTAGAAACACGCGCACTCAGTCGCGTACCTTCAGATTTGACAATTATCAAGACTGCCAACTCATACTTTGTGAAGGGGAAAAAGAATCTGCTCCCACTCTACGTATTCATCAAATTTGGCAGGTACATGTATTCAAGAGTATGAGTGTCGAGAACGAGATGTTCCGCTTCCGAGGCTCACCACATTGTCTTTAGACTAGGCCAAAAACGAAGCAAAGCGGTCCATCAGCTTTACAAGCGATGTGCCAGAAGAGACGCTTGGACAAACTCCCTTCACGCTTTTCTTCGCAAGAAATTGATCGAAGATGCTTTTTGCAGTCGCTAATACTCGCTTCGTGTTCACAGGTGCCAGATCTTAGAGACTCCTGGTGTTGTTCTATTGCTTTCTACTGTTCTCGACTGAACTACTGGCTTTTTGCGCGAACTGAGAATGACTAGACTTTGTATTGCACAAATGAGTTCGAATCGTGGAATTTGTATGGTGGCTCTACGCATTTGGCTAATCCTGCCGACAAAATGCCTCGGTTACGTGTCAGTCGTCTTTGGCCCTAAACCTACCTGTTATGATGGACTAAAATAATACTGCTCAAATGACGTGTGATTCGCTTAAAATAGTCGATTAGCGTTGGATTGGCTCTGTAGTGTGTCGGCTATTTGACGATATTAGAGAAGTTGTGCAGCTGGCCCAAGCCAGTGAAAAGACTTTGTGAGAAACTATCCGATTAGACAGGTTTGGGTAGTTACAAAAGTGTTGTGCTGTCACTTTTAAAACGACATGAAAATGGACAGTGAGAGAAGTAGCTTGTAGGAAAAGGTGCTGGTGTTCGTTGCGCTCCTTGCTGGCGAGAAAAAAGTTGCACCCCCTGTCGGTTCGACTTCACTGAACCGTCGACAGGTTCTGTGTGGCGTGACAAATTTCGGTTTGAAAAGAACGAGATTTTACAGCTTAGTGACAAACAACACAACGGTACAGGATCTCAGCTCTCGAAGCCCTCTCTATATTCTTGCGACGCATGGCATGCTCTGCCCGTTTGAGCGATTTAGAAGACCTATTTGGTCGCGACACATCTGCAATCTCGTCCATTACTTCTTCGGTTCTGGACACTATTTACAACAAATTTCACGCTTGCTGCAATTCGATGACAAACGACTCACTACTGCCACACTGTCAACCTACGCGAATGCTATTTATGCAGGAAGCCTGCAACGTTTCGGATACAGTTGACCTGGTCCAACACTTGTATACCACGCATGAGCAGTTAAATAGGTGGCTCTTTGCCTTTGCCAGCACGAAACGAGGCTGGACAGAGGAAAAACGCGGGTGTTTTCCCTCGCCATTGGTGGGAATCTCAGAGAAACGCCGGAGAAAACTACAAGGCTGTCTCTTTTCTCGCAGAACTTGTTTTTAGTATACCCACATCATCAGCATCGAGCGAGAGTGCCTGAAGTATTTTCGACTTAATCCACTCCAAGAGGAGGAATTGCCTGTCGACAAAGAAGGTTGAATTATTAGTGTACGTGTACATCAACTTCGGAGGGGACGGAAGCGTCAATTTAGACTTAGTAAGACTGCATATTTACCCGGAAGCCGATGGAGAGAATGAAGAGAGCGAGGAGGCTACTTTGTAGAGGTGTAGGTTCGCCGAACCTAACAGTAAGTTCCAGCATAGATTCCGAGCACTTTTTGCGTGCGGAGGAGCAGTGAGCATTCGGAACATATTTTTTTTAGCATGCGGAACTTTCGCGCAAACAACACTACTTCGGAGTAAAGGGGTTTGTCTCAAAGTTTGCTCAACTTCTGCTGTGTACACAATAGTAAAGCAAAGCCTGCTTGCTAACTCAGATACGTAGTATACAAAGACCTTGTCGCGGTTGAAATTAGACATGGATGAATAGAGAGGTTGTGCAGCTGGACCAATCCAGTGAATTCGCCTTGTGAGGCGCGAGCATTTAGGTATAGGGTACTCACTGGCCAAATCAGCACGTTCAATTCACTTTAGAGCCCTCCTCACTGTCAACAGAAATCACAAGCAACGACTGGATCAAGTGGAGATAAGAAGAGCGTTGGACGGCGCAGAAGGAAGCAACAGCTCGGCCCGCGCCTCGGACCCGGACGCAAGAGAGGGCCCTTCCAGCATCGTTGAGAACGGCAATCAGCGGAGAAGAAAGAAGGCTTACCGCTTGCTGCCCTCCAGCGACGTCATACTGCTGAAAGAGGCACTGAAGCACGCGCCGTTGGCTGCTGCCCACGGGGAAACACAGACAGCGTGGGTCAGCATTACTAGGGTAATAAAGGCTGCAATTCCAACGTGCACAGCGGACGCTAGAGCACGTCGGCGCCGATTCAACACCCTTGTTGATGTTTAAGCGCGAGGAGCTGAAATCGTTGCGAGCCTCAGGCACGGCCGAACACTATGGAGAGAGAGAGAGAGAGAGAGAGAGAGAGAGAGAGAGCATCTGCTTACTGACTGGTGAGTGGCTGTGTATTTCCTGCTTCCTCAAACCTAATGTAATCTTCTAGCTTGACGGACATGCGCAGCAAAAAGCAGACAAGAGTGAGAAAGAGAAGCGTGGAGCTGGACGCCGAGAGGATGCTTCAGCTGACATAGTTCGTAGTGCGATGGAGGGAATGCGTCGCTTTAGAACGCGCGACCTGATCGACTAAGATGAATTATAATGTCGTGAGGAGCAATCAATAATTGATGTTTAAGTGCATGTTTTCTCTTTAAAGCAACAAATGTAGCTTAGATGAGATGGTAGTAAGCTTTTCAAAAAGAGTGCAGATATACCTTGTGACCATTGAACATGTAGCGCTGGTTCTTTTGGGGGCGACATGTCCCTTGAACTGTGCCATCAATAAAAACCCACACTCGTTTCTAAAGGTGCTCCTTTATTATGGTATCAGTTAGATCCATGTCGATAAAGCCATCGGAGTTTATATCTTAATCCAGAAGATACGCTATCTCCATTGCATTGGTATGAACGAACATTCGTCTACTAGCGTCCGGAATTCACTTGATTATCTTGAATTTAGTTCAGCCCGCACCCGGCTTTTTTACGCGCAACAAACGTGAGGCATAGTCAGCATTGTGTCCATCGTTCCTATTGATTCAGTTCATCCAAAAGTGTCGCCAACAACGTTGGTATATCGCTTGCCATCGGAGCCGTTGACTGTGCCAATGATGAGTCGTAGGTTCTTCCGAAGCTGGCGTCGACGACGAAGGAATGAGCCAGTTAGATGGATACCTCAGAGGCGCCGGATGCCAGTTCTAGGGCCAGTGATTGCCTAGATGAGAGAGAGGGGAAGTAGGATACCAGTTGGTTGAGCTCATTATCACGTCGACGTCGCCGCGAAACACAGGAACTCTACATTTATCGGAACGTGAAAAACTGGTTGTTGGAGTGCTACCCTCAAGGCTGTCTAGCATCGAGCAGCAACTACTCAAGATGAGATGAATATTGGACCGCCATTGCCTTCTCCGGTAAAAGGGAGGCATGGTTGACAAAGCTCCTGCGTGTACGAAAGATGACCTGCTGGTTTTTACTACGACGCAGTAGAGGAAACGGATCACCCAGATGCGGTCCCGTTGGTGGCCATGTGATACGCATTTGGGAGGGCGTCAGACCTCACATTCATTTCAAAGTCCAGCCTGCCCTTGTCTGCGGATAGCGTCCTCTTCAACCGGCTGATTCAAGCTAAAACATTCGAAGAACAAGGTCTTTCACTTTTTCCGGACAAGGACTCGTTCGTTACCTGCCCGATTAACGCTATTAATATGGGGTTATCCATGCACACATTCTCAATTGCATCGCTACATCTAGCGGTACCGCCGCCAACTGATGACGAGACGAACCTGCCAGTCCCCTTGAACCAGACCCCGCTAACGGACGTGTTACCTCAAAGTTCTTAAGATAGTGAGCATACAAATGCATATTGAGTATAGGCAGAGCCGCGCGACTCCTCCGAAGCTCAAATGCTATGTTTTTCTGCTTTACAGCGAGC
Organism: Phytophthora colocasiae; assembly: GCA_018806915.1. Taxonomy (NCBI): domain Eukaryota; phylum Oomycota; class Peronosporomycetes; order Peronosporales; family Peronosporaceae; genus Phytophthora; species Phytophthora colocasiae. Next base: position 996,471 of record JAGKQI010000093.1, on the reverse strand, counting down.
AAAAAACAGAAACAGTCCTGATGGTCAGGCTGGTGGTGGTGGCGGCGGCAATGGTGGAAGAAGCTAGCGTGGTATGAACGCCGATTGGCTCAGAAATGACTTTATTTGGACGTTGTGAGCCAAAAAAGAACGAGTGGACAGTATGGATATGGATTCTGGACAGCCCAGGTGAAGATCGCCCACGATTTCCGATTGAAACTCTAAGTGGTATATGTCCGGTTGGACTTACCATACTGAATTCAAGTCATTTCCTGGACCGCAACAGTCTAATAGATCGATATTTGCCTGGAATTGCATTTAGTAGAGTTTCTTTCATATGTCCAAGTGATCTGTACTTGTTCCAGCAAGAAGAGGATGGCGTGGTTGTTCTAGTTTGGACAGGAGCAATTATCAGTGTACACTACCAGACGCTATTTCTTGAAGGAATTAAGTTTGTGTACCTTCGTTCTCGTAGGATATTCCAAACATATACGCCACGAGGAGAAAACAGAAGTACCATTGAGATGGCGTGGTGGTGACAGACGGTATCGTCAGGTTCTGCGAGAAGTCCATAACCAGCACTGTCATCGTGCTGTCAGATGCGCGAGTCTCATCAATGTCCTTCTTGTGTTCTCGTATATATATATAAAAAAAAAATCAAAGTGATACTCATCTCAACAGAAGAAATGATAGACAGAACAAACTTACCTGTAATCACGCATCTCATTCGCCTTGCTGACTCTGTGTGTTTGTTGCTGACCCCATGGTCTTGGTGTTCAAGGGAGAAAAGGAGATGTATTGAACGGTCATTCTCTTAAGATGTATCTAATAGTTGATACAGTAGTACCGGTCCGTTTGGAACCGGTCAGACCCGGCGGAATTTTTACGGTTTGGTAAAGTGGCGAATTGCGCGGTAGTTTCCATAGGTTTTATTGCGCCTGATCTCCATGTGAGAGATCAGGCGCAGAGACTGGCCCCTCTAGGGGAGAGGGGTCAGTTGTGTCGGTCAGCGACAGACACAGAATATCTCCCGAGTGGGTTCAAAGGTCACTGAGCCAACAGTTAGTATAGTGATGTAATTATGGCAATAGTTTAGCTATGGTTAAATCAAGAGTCGATACAATATGTGGTCGGTTGACAAGTACGTAGCTGAGCTGAAATTGGCTAGAAGCACCATTTGCGTGATGAGGAACAGAAGCAAGTAGGGATGGTTTTGCACAAAATCTGAACAGTTCAAAACACTTTTGAATAACGTCCAAAATTCCGTCCAAAATTCAAAAGTATCTGGAACTTATCAAGGACATATTCTGTTATTGAAGTTTTTGGTCTTCACCCTGAATTACTGCAGAACCCGCTCGCGAGTCGCGACGCAGCCACCACCAAGCGTTAGTGCACAGATGAGGACAAGTCCGTCGTGCTGTACGCCATCTGGCGCTAGCTTTACAAGACTGGCACGTACTGGAACACCGGAAACACGTGGAAGGCGACCAACTTCAAGAACCCCAAGACGTGTATTCCCTTGACGGCGTAGACTACACCGGAACGTACGGCATCACCTCTGAGATCAACAGTGTAGGCCTAAAACTCGTCCCCAGGGCCACTACAGCACTCATGTTGGTTCTTGTGTGTGCCTCATGGAGTCCGAGGACACATGCAAGACGTTTAAGCTGCTGAACCAGGAGTTCACCTTCAATGTTGACGGGTCAACATTCGACTGTGATTTTAACGGAGCCCTGTACTTCGTAGCCATGGAGGCCGACGGTGGCATGAAGCGTTTCCCCAGCAACAATGCTGGGGTCACGTACGGCACAGGCTACTGTGATGCCCAGTGCTCCCCAGAACTTAACGTTCATCAGTGCGAGATGCGTCGTCAAAGTTCTCTGCAGAAAACAATTACTTCGGGGCATTGGTAAAAATTAACTAAGGTCATGAAAATATTGTTATATTGTTTTTTGGTCAAAACTGTCCGGACAAGACTGATGCCGCGTAAGATCGACTCCTCGATGGAAGGCTAGGAAGTCGACTGTAGAGTGTGGCGATGTAGGAGACTCAAGTTGCTTGTTGATTAGCTGGTACAAGTGAGAATGAGAAATAAACTGAGCTTGGGCTCTGAACTACATGTAAGGGCTATCTCCTTGCCTCCTGCGCGTTTGCTGATGAAAAATAGATGAAGCTGGCTACCTTCTTAGCCTGTCCTTCCAACGGGACTCAAACGAGAATGCGTAGCACGCATATCCTCTTGCGTCGGCAAACTTGTAGCAGGTACTGTTCGAAATCGCAGGAGTAATGCATGCTTGAATTCCTCTTGCAACACTCCTCTTCAAGCATGATCTGTGAGATGAAGCATGGTACAAAGGTGGCCGAAGATTACTCGGTCAGTGGCTTTAGTCAAGATGTCTGCGACTTGCTGTTGCGTCGGACAATATTCAACCACCACTTGACCTCGTGTGATGGCATCACGGACGAAATGGTACTTGATATTCAAGTGTCGAGTTCGCTGCGTGGAGGCATTTTGCATAGAGATCGCGGATTGATTGTCAACTCTGAGTATAATCGAGTCGGTCTCACGAAGCAGTTTGAGTTCTTGAAGCAGTTGGTAAATCGCAATGCAGTCCTGCACAGCGGAACATGCAGCAACATATTCGGCTTCCATAGTCGAAAGAGCCACAGTGGTTTGTTTACGAGATGACCAAGCAATAATCATACCGTTGATCGGCAAGACAGCTCCATTCGTAGATTTGACTGTAGCTGAATCACCTGCCAAATTTGCGTCTGAGTAGATGATGGGCCTCAAACGTGAGTTGATGCCATTTCCGTTCTGGTATAGCAGTCCTTTTGTCTTCGTATCTTGAAGATAAAGCAAAATGCGCTTAATTCCATTCCAGTGATGTAATTTCGGCATGATACGAATCGGAATCAATTAACTGCCGTAGAAATATCGGGACGAGTGCAATTTGATAGCCATAGTAGACTGCCGATTGCTTCACGGAACGAACTGGTATCGTGAAAAGGGTGCCTCTGCTCATAAAAGAAATGATGGTTGACATCCGTCGGGGTTGCGATTGGCTTGCAATTGCTCATGCCGAATTTCTCCGATAGGCCACGTATGGTTTGGTGCTGGTGGATTATGATTCCTTCGGAGGTTCGTTTAATCCAGATGCCGAGGCACTTCTGCTTCGCCAATGTCCTTAATGTCAAAGCGCTGGGTCAGTTAAGACATAACGCGATCCGACAAGGCTGGGTCTTGGCTTACGATCAAAATGTCGTCCACGTTGAGTCCCAAGACGCAGAGACTGTCGTGTTCTCGCATAAAACAAAGACAAGGGTCCATTCGTGAGCGCTGAAATCCCAGTTCCTGTAGAAAAGCATTGATGAGATCGTTCCAGAGCTTTCCACTCTGCTTCAGACCATACAGACCTTTTAGGAGAAGCCACACGCGTGTGTCGTTGTCGTTGGAGGTTCCGGATGGTGGCTTCAAGTAAATCGGTTTGTCCAGGTCTGATTTCAGATAGGCATTCGGAACGTCGCCCTGGCGAAGCTTGGTTCTCCAGATTGCTGCTAGCATCACAATAAACCTCAAACTGGGATTTTTTAGTACCGGCGAAAAATGTGGCTTCAAAATCAACACCATAACGCTGAGTAAATCCCCTCGCAACAAGGAGGGCTTTGAATCGCTCAAAAACTCTCCCCCTCCATCGGTGCGGAGGACCTTAATTTTGCGGTCGTGCTGACGTTGGAACTCATTTGAGAACTGCAAGAACTTGTCGAAGACTTCCTCTTTCGTCAGAAGCAAAACTTGGTTATAGTTGGAGGCATGGTCGACGATGGTTAGAATATGCCGATGGTCATGCCGGTCGGGTTTAAGATCGACTTTCAGGTCCATGCATATGACCGCGCCGAGCTCGTCAGTTGGAGCCGAGTCAGATGTGTCTTGTGTTGGTTGCTTATTTCGGGATTGCTTTCCTTCGGCGCATGCCATGCAAAACGTGATTTTCTTGTTCACAGGCTCAAAATCAGTAGCGAGATTGTTGTTCATCATCCGGAGAAGGTCCTGGAAATTAAGGTGACCAAGCCGTTCGTGCCATTTCTGCAGTGTATCCTTCTTCACGTTTACGAGTAAGGCATGAGCATCACTGCATGTTGGGCCGACAGTAGTTGCGTTTACGATCCATAGTCCGTTGCGTTCAATTGCTTCGCCTACAATGTTTCCATCGCGAGAGTGAAACGTGCATTTCTTTGAGAACAGAAAACAAATACCCTGCTTGCGTAGTTGCGTCAGGGAGAGGAGGTTGCGACCAAGCTTGTCGCAGTAGTACACGTTCGTCAATAAGACACTCTGCTTGATCCCATCCACGGTAGTCTCCAGCAGGCAGTTTTCCCTCAGAGTCGACACAATCGTGTCCGAGTTTGTTACTCGAATAGTCAACTGGCAAACTTCGGTACCGGATGGCAGTTCTCAATTGGTGGGGTTAACTCATTTATTGTCCGTAATACTGGGGTTTAAGCCCGCGTGCTCCGCACACGGAGCGTTAAACCGCCAGCCTAAGCCCGCTCCGGCTTCGCCTTCGCTTGATCCGTCGACAGCACATGTGGTGCGTGGCACCAGAGTCTAAGATCCATTCTGGTGAAGGTATTGATGACGTGGAGTCTGTAATCCACAGGTGTGCTTCCTCGATATTCTCATCATTCGTTGGCACCGATTCGGTGGTCGACACTGAAGCATTGCTAGCGTGTCCTTCCTTCTTGATGGTGGCTTTCGCTTTCTTCAGATCGGGACAGGCAGGACCGCGATGACCTTCCTCATCACATACGTAACAAATTACTTTGCCGACGGGTTTCGCCGATGCGGCGTGGGCTTGGCCTTGACCAGAACGTTGGTTGGGTTTCTGTTGGGGGCCACCTCCAGACGTCTTGTCACTGTTCGTAGGAGGTTGATTCGGGCGGTTAACTTGAGTGCGCTTGTGGCCATCACCTCGTAAAGCCACCAGTAGAGCGAGCATCCGATCAGCTTCTTGATAGTAATTCTGGTTTGATCGGTCAATGCGGGCGATGAGCGTGCTGGACAGCTCTGGGCAAGCATTCGCGCAAAAGATCTCTAGTAATAGCAGACCCATGAGACGGGCCACGTATTTTAGGTAGTCGAGATATTCTGACCAGGAGTCTTGAGTGCGCTTGCCCGAGGTTAGGCGTTTGCATAATTGCACTTGGTTTAATCTACAGCCGAACTCAGCTTTCAACCTTACTTTAAAATCTTCGTAGTTGAAGAGGGGGTTTTCAACGCGCCACCGGGTGGTATTAGAATGAAAAAAGCGTGCTGCTCTTCCAGTACTTGAGCTTTAAGTTGAGAACTCCAACGCGATTGGTTCAAAAGCGACTCAGTCGATATTGCTTGCTCAAACTCGAGAATAAAGTCTTCAAAGCCCGCGCCTAAACCAGGGTATACTCCTTGACCATCCAATATTCGGCAGATACCGTCCTTTATCTTAGGCGACCTGTAAGTTGCCGCTGCCGACGGAGCTGGTGGCTGGGAGTTTTGAGCAGGTGGTGGAGGTTGGTCTCCACGTTGGTGTTGAGTTGAACGAGGATGTACTGCCCTGGCTATGCCATCTCGTAGCTCGGTTCTAAGTTGCAAAACCTCTGATTGTAGTTGAGGTGCTGCCTGGGCCTGAGCTCTAAGCTCGGTTAGCTCGGCTTCGAGCTTCCTTGTTGTCGTTTGCCATTGTATTAGTTAGGCAAATCCTGTGCGCATCCGTTCCGATTCTTGTGCTAGTTTGGCGGTAGATGCTGCTTGTTGTCGCAATGTCGTCACTTCCGCCTTCAATGTTTCCATATTAGTATCAGTTTTCATGCTGACCGGTTCGGGTTTCACCGAAGTATCACCGGCCGCTGCTTGCAGCTCTGCTGCTAGGTTTCGTTGTAGACGAGGTTTCATCTCGATATCGTCGGTTTCCATGGTTCCTGGACGATGTACAGATGCAAGTTGAAGTTCTCACACGTCGCAGGAATCAGGTATCATGTATCCAGAGGTCAGGTATTACGGGGATCAGGAAACGCGGGTATTCGGTTTCAGGGGTCGATAGTCTTCAATACAGCCACTTGTTCACTCTTTAGTGCGAGTCGAGGCTTGGGTTCATAACCTGATGGAAGGCTAGGAAGTCGACTGAAGAGTGTGGCGATGTAGGAGACTCAAGTAGCTTGTTGATTAGCTGGTAAAAGTGAGAATGAGAAATAAACTGAGCTTGGGCTCTGAACTACATGTAAGGGCTATCGCCTTGCCTCCTACGCGTTTGCTGATGAAAAGTAGATGAAACTGGCTACCTTCTTAGCCTGTCCTTCCAACGGGACTCAAATGAGAATGCGTAGCACGCATATCCTCTTGCGTCGGCAAACTTGTAGCAGGTACTGTTCGAAATCGCAGGAGTAATGCATGCTTGAATTTCCTCTTGCAACACTCCTTCCTTCTGAATCGTGCCGTAATTTATGTAGATATAGGCGAGCATCTCCACCTTCGCAACTGAGAGCCTGTTCCTTCTCTTTGAATGAATATGGTCCAGAATGCTAAAAGCTCTTTCGCTTGCTGCTGAGGACGTGGGCATTGCAAACACCCTGGCAACAATGTTCTACAGTAAAGGATACTCTTTGTCACTCTTAGCGCTCCAGTAGCCACGTGAACTTGACTCGGAGTACATTTGTCACTGTGTTTCACCTCCTCGCCGCTTCATACTCTAAAATTTGAGAACTTCAGCAGTCAACTTTGCAGGACCGGTGATTAAATTGAGTGGCCGCATCGTTCAGCCATTTCACAAATTTGAACATCTACGTTGTCGTTATCAAACCCAACGAAGTCATCGAGATCTGTAGTAGGGCCAGCAAGAAAGCGATTCCCATCGCGTTTGAGTAAACGTAATTCCAGCGAGTGTTTATCTCTTGGCGAAAGAAACGTTGAAGTTTGTCGGCCGGAAGAGCAGCAACGTTCTCATATTCGCCAGGAGCTACAGAATTTTCGCCGTTAAGTAAATCGTGACCCTGATGGTTAGTTGTCGCAGTAGTTGTACGCTCAAGCTAAGCAAAGTAATACCGCTGTCAGGGACGGTATCATTCACATGCTCGTCTTCTAAATCAATCATGTGTGATGCTTCTTGTTCCGGCTGTATGCCGCATGGTATCGTAGCCATCTAAACCACTTGTAAACACCAGAGATAAAGACATTGTCCGCTTCTAATTGCCTCAATGCCTCGATAATTTGTTCCAGGAGCCGCACAATTGTTCTCAAGTTATTCCAAAAGTTATTGTCCCGGATCAGCGCGGTCATATACCGTAATTTCTTCCGACTTGGCGCGGTTCTCGATAGTGATCTCGAAATAGTTCATAGTCAGAGCTCAAAAATATTTTTTAAGAACGTCGCGACTATTCAACACACGTCTCAAGCAGGAAAAAAACTGAGTACCAACGCGTTGGTACCGGAAGTACCAAACCTCTTGTATCCAAACCGAGATTTCGTGTTTTTTGTTGCAGTTGCTTGAACTCGTCTAGCAATGCGAGATGATCTTTGACAAATCGTGTAATTGCAACTGTTCGTGACTGAACTACACGAATAGCTGGAAAACGACACACGTCTTGTAGTAGAAGATTGAGCACGTGAGCTGAGCAGCCACCACTGATCACATTTGGCCGGCTGAATTCGAAGCGCTCCTCATATTCTGGGCGTTGTCGGTTAGGACACAAACTACTTGGGCAGAAGTGTCGCGCTTGATCTCCTCAACAACTTTCTCGATTTCTCCGGCAAGATACAGCGCGGTGTGGCGCTCAGATCTAGTCGACCACGACGTCCAAAAGACGGAGGGCATCCCAGGCGCAACAACCATAAAGTTAATAATGCTGGAACCGTTGGTATCACTCCAACCATCTGTAACCAGGGACACAAAGACCTGCTCGTTAATCAGCTTGATAACGTGGTCCTTCCACAGCTGTTCGCGCACTCGTTTAAGCAATACCTCGCTGAGTTTATACCTTCATGGAAGCTGCATGGTCGGCGCCACCATAGAGATAAATTTTCGAAACACTTGAGCTTCAATCAGCATAAGGTAGAGGGCGAATACAAAAAATACACGTGCAAGCGCCATTTCAAAGGCATCCTGGATGATCGGGCTAGGCGTCAAAGGCTGGTGTATCAATTACAGGGGTTACTTCGGGGGGTTGTGCCGGTTGCAGAGCCGCTCGAACATCTCTTGGTACCTTGGGGCATTGCTTAGCTTTGGTTAGGTGATTCAAAAGGTCCCCACTAGGTTTTCCGTTTTTCTTTAGCAAACCGCAGTAATTGCATCGACCATGCTTCTTTCCGTTCCCTCTTACAATGGTAAAGTGCTACCAAATGTCATCGCGCGGTCTTCCGGCCCTTAATGGCGAGGCCTGGTGCCTGAGCGGGGCAGGAGATCTTGGGGGCCGCTGACTAGGAGACGAACGAGACTGTGGCGAAAAATTCACTTGCCTATTGGTCGCTGGCAGGCGCGACGAGGGTTGTGGTGAGCTAGCGTAAGATACGCCAGAACGATAGGGGCTGTAGCGTGGAGATCGTCTGAGAGCGGAGCCAGGCGGCAACCGGAACAAACTTGCTTCCAGATTTGGTGTACGTGCGGGTGCTGGTGATGGTTCAGGCGTGTCAGCCATGCCTAAGCATTAACGGGTATTGACGTCAAGACCTCTTCCTTTGCAGACTGTAAAGGCGACATGATGTTCGGGCTTTTAGACACTTTTGGATATTTTAGATACTTCAGAACGTTCAAAACATTTTGGACGTTTAAAACTAGGCCTTTCCAATACCATCGCTAGACGTAAGCAAGAGCGAGAGGATGCAGTTGTCCCTACCGTGTTTGCGTAGGACTGATCACGTCCATAAGGATAACAATAAAGTAGAGGTAAAGATTTAATAAAGATATCTGGCTATGACATTCTCGTAGCGTTTAATAGGGGTTCTCAATTGTGCAGCAAGTAGTTGATTTTTTTTCGTGCAGCAAGTAGAGATTTTTTTCCGTCCATCTGATTGGCCGAGCACATTTTTCCCGTTCTGCATCAAAATCGATGCAGGACGGCTTGCAGTAAGTTGGATATTTTTTTGCTGGCAGCGGCCGAAGATCGCACCTCATTCGAAAAGCCGCATTCTCCGCCGCGCACTCGTGAGCATGACTGCTCCTCAGCAGCAGCCCGCGATATCGGCAAGCCAGGCGCAAGAAGGGATCACCATGGACGAAAGCCAGTTGAACCTGACAGTGACTAGTGAATCTGCGGACACACCAGCTCAAGTGGCCTTCGCTGCGTCTGGTGACGAACCCTCAGAACAAGCGTGTTGTTGGAGAGGCTGCAAGAAGGTCTCAAAAGACGAAGGTGGAGACGAGATGAAAGGATGCAGTAAACCAGGTTGCGACCGTGCCGTTCACGCGGCTTGCGCTGCCGTGATGCTGCCTCTATTTGGAGCAAGCGACACTTTTAAAAAGACTGCTTGCGGAAAGCGCTGCTACAATGCACTTATAAAGCAGACCTCAGCACCCACAATGCAGTTGAACAAGCGCGTGCTTTGGCACAACGACGGACCAACGCCCGATGTTAGCTCTATCAGCGTGCTCATGGACTGGCTCACGGATGGCAATAACTACAACCGTTACCGAGGTGGAGACAGCCAGAATGGGGAGACGAAAGCCACTTTAGCTGGGGAGGTCAAAGCTAAAATTGCTGCTGCAGGCATAGCTACTGAACGTACAGTTAAAGACATCACAAACAAGATCAGCTCGCTGGAAACACTGTTCAGAAACGCGTATCTCCCTGTTGATGGCAGCGGCTTCCCGCTTGGTGATAATTTCTCGTAGCTCTCGCAGCTTACGCTGCTTAGCTGATAACTTTGGCATGCTGGATCTGCTTCTACCAAGATCTTGAGGTAGGAGTCGCCGCAAAAAAAACTACTTGCTGCTGGCACTGACAAAAACCTGCAGCGGGGCCCTCAATTACGAAGCGTTTGATTGGCTAAAAACGTTTTGCGCGAAACGTCGTCCGAAAAAATAAAGTCAATTGCTGCACAATTGAGAACCCCTAATAAATGTTAAAGTGAATAAACGCCGTTTATTCACTTTAACCCTTTCGCGAACACAGCCTATTCTCTTTGGCTACTATGGTATACAAAGTTGGCATGTTAATAAATCAAGTGGGGCATTTTGCCCCCCTTCATAAAGCACGGTACTTGCCTGATCAGAGCCTTTCTGCACAGCTGTTGATTGGAAGATGAAGGGGGGCATTTTGCCCCCCTTCATAAGCCACGGTACTCTCTTCAGTATTTTTTTAGCATTTTTTTCATTGGCTGATATTTTTGAATTGATGAGCAAAGTTGACGGCGAGTTTTTTCATTGGTCAAGCTGTGAATCAGCTTGTTTACGCAATGCACAAAAACCAGAGACAGACAGAGGTGGATACAAGATAAATTACGAGTCCCGCTCTATTCCTTACGGCACCGCTTGAGCTGGACCTCGGACACCGTGTACGCTGCCAGTGCACTTCTTCGTCTTAGGTAATGTAGGGTGTAGCTTAGCTACTAGCTAGGAGCATTATATTTACGGCGTAGATGTATCAACAATAGGCCTGTGTTTGGACGTGGAAGCCAGTTTTGCACTTGAGTACGTTTTAGTGGTAATTGACTTAATTTCAGTATGGAATTTTGAAATTCTATCACCTTACTTTTGAAATGATATAAGATGATATTTTACTCTGTTATTCTATCGAATTAGATCTTGTACAACTTTATAGAAAGCCGACGGACGCAATGCTTTTGACACAATCCAATCCCGCAAGAAGTCACGTGAGATGGCAACGTGTCGGCAAGGACCCGAGGCAGGTCGCGATGCAGAGAACGCTGTCATTGCCCTCACAGATACTCACTCTGAAGCACCAACGGCAGGCGAAGTTATGCAAACGGCACAAGAGCGAAACCCAGCCAGCACAGCCAGGCTAGAGACAAACAACGAAGAAGAAAATACCGGTGGGCCTGCTAAGCGGAAGCGAGGCCGCCCAAAAGGCTCGAAGAACAAGCCAAAGCCTCCACAACCAGGCGTCAAACGAAGCCGCCAACCAGAACCAGTCTCCGTAACTTCCAAACGCAAGGCCCCCTCCAGAAGAAGTCTCGATCAAGTCTTGGCTGAAGAAGCCACTGTTGATGAAGCCTCACCAACGATCCCATTAGCAGGTGTTGAAGAACGCGGGCCTGTTGCCACTACGAGACCGCCATCAATTCCAGCCGCTGTCGCACTGGCAACCGATTCAACGGTAGCGCCTGGTGAGGCATCACCAGCTACGCCACGCCCTGCAGTCGCAACATGTAATGCACCGACAACCAAAGGCTCTGCTACCCAGAAAAAAACGTTACCGTCAGTGTTGGCTATGTATGTAGACACACTCGTTGCATTTTCTCCTTCGAAGGAGGGATTTATTACGCAGAAGAAGAAATACGTTGGCGTCGGGAGTGCGTACCTGGTTGGAAGAGTTTGCCGAGTATTGAAGCAGTCGTTGTTCCAGATAAACTGGTTGGATTCGCAGTTCCAAAACCACGTGGAAACCCTGACTCTTAGCGCCGTGCAGCGAGGCAACACAAACTATCGTGCTTTACACGGGCGCTCTACTGGTGTTGGATGGGGCCGCTTGTGTGCTGTTGGTGATGGCGAGGATGTCCATGTTGATGACGACACTGACCTCATGGAGGAGTACATGGAGTCCTACGAGCCACCGGTTGAACTTCCAATCTCACTAGCAGAGGTAGAGGCTATCAAAAGCATCCGATTTGAGCCTGAAGCAAAGTGTGACGCTCCCTCAGATCTGTATCAACATGCTGACGGATCTACGAAGACACGGTTGCGACCAGAATTCAAACATATCTTTCAGCACTCCGCATCGTCAAGTTTTTTCGCGTACGTTCCGGTTTCGTTCTGGCAGCAGGTTGTTGGAGAGACGAATGCCTATGCTCGTCAAAACAGCATCGCAGTCGGGACACCGTTTACCCTAGATGAAGTCATGATATTTTTGGGGATCCTACTCTACATGGCTCTTATCGACAAAGGCGAATACGCTAACTACTGGGGTACACAAATAGAGAACTCGATCTTGGGTGGATCATCGGTTGGGCTCGACGACGTGATGCCACTGCGTCGGTTCAAAATCCTGCGGAAGGTTTTCTGCTTCCAATGTGTTGAAACCAACTCGGGCACTCGTGATCAGGCTGCAAGGATCCGTCCATTGCTGAACCTATTGAAGACTACCGGGGCAAAATATGTGGAGATCGGCCGCAACGTTGCACTTGACGAAGCCAGCGTCGCTTGTCGGTCAAAGTACGGCAAGCCACTCATTGTATATAATCCGATGAAGCCGACGGGGAAGTATCACTTCCGAATCTACATGTTGTGCTGCGCTACGAGTTGGATTTCGTTAAATTTTCGATTGCATTGCGCGAGCAATATCACGGAGCGTCTTGAAGGGGTTTTATCGATGGAAGAGGCTCAGAGATTGAGTGATGAAGTTGGAGAGATGTCCTCAATTCGGAAGTGTGTACTAGAAGTGGTTCGCCCGCTGTATTCCACCCGTCGGATCATCAACTCCGATAATTACTACACTTCAGTACAGTTGCTGATGGCACTACGTATCAAGGGACTCTACGCTCGCGGGACGGTGCGGAAGACAAGTTCACACTTTCCGCGTCATGTACTCTTGGAGAAGAAAGATTGTTCCCGTGGTAACTCTCGCCAAGGAGTTTCCGTCGATCACTCACTCGTTGCAGCGTCTTGGTATGACAGCTCCATCGTGACGGTGATATCAAACGCAGACCCGTCGTCTATCACTACAGTAACCCGACAAGTGCGAGCAGAAAAACGAAGCTTTTCAGCACCGACGTGCATCAAGGAATACAACGCCAGTATGCAGGGTGTGGATCGTCTTGATCAAATTCGTGCCCGGTTTTCGCTGTCGGACGGTCACTCGTTCAAAAAGTGGCACAAGAAGCTTGCATTAGCGCTCATCGATGTTGCTAGAGCTAATGCGTATTTAACGCGGAGGCTGGCACTGGATCTGAGTAAGGCGCGTGATCCACACCGAGACTTCGTTGTTCAGCTGTGTTCCGAGTTGTTGTCTGGGAAGTGGAAGGAGGCACCCAGTGAGCGCCTTATGTTCTGCGCTGACAGCGTCCCAAGCGAAGATATTTCGGAACAGGCATCTCCGTCGAGCACGGTATGGATTGCCCAGACAACAAATGGTATGGCAAGCTCTGGAAGTCCCCAAAATAGGTGTTCGGTTGTCTCCTCAAAGCAGTTTTTCACCGACATGAATCGCAAGCGGAGGAAGTGCGTCGTTTGCCGTTGGGAAGAGCGCTATGCTACTGAAGTCACGGTTGTTTGCGTGTTACACAACGTCTGCCTTTGCCAGAATGTACATGTCTCCGACAAGCCCTACGCATGCCCACAAACTACCTGGACTTGTTGGGAGAAATATCATCGCTACTACCTCCCCAAGAAGCTCTTCTCGCAGAGAGGAAAGACCCGTACGAGTTCTGAACTATACAAACTAAAGAGCAGTCAACGTGCAAGCGAAGATCAAGAAGAGCCAAGTCCTGACGAGAGGACTGGTGCCGTCGGAGCTAGCCGTTCAGTAGTAAGATCCATCGTTTTGTAAGTTGTGGGTAGTTATCTTGATCTAAATATGCTAATAAATGCAGTATACATAGTTTGGTGTCGAAGATCGCGATTCAGTCTGTTGCACCGAACAAAACGCATCAATCACTGAACTGGTAGCACAAGTTCAAAGCCTGCTAGACGTACTGAGCGCGTGTATGATCCAACGCTCCTACTTTCTCTCCAACGTCTTTTTCATTGCCATCTCCAGCGAAATAGACCGCTGAGCCTCTGGATATTGACACTGAAGGCTCCAGAAGGCCACGAGGACTGCAAACGAACGAGATGACCCGCTTAAACTCACAAGAAGAAGTCGTCCAGTTCCATTCGCAATTCTGGAGGAAATCAGCGAAGTGTGGCTTCTACTCGTCCATTTGCTTCAATATCTTGGTCTTTACTTCAACCGCAGAGCACGCGATAGCTTGTAGGCTGCATTTGACTAGGTGTCGAAGAATTAGGACGCCATCCTCAACGAGATCAGCGCAATGGACGGCGTTACGTTCACGATCATGACCGAATTTGGCGCGGATGGTCTGCGGTTTCAGCTCTTTAGCCATTTCGATATCCCAAGGACCGGCACTAGCACGGAACTGCGTGACAACGTCTTGTGAATGTTGCCCACCAGCTCCATGGCTAGACATGGGCCAGTGATGAATGACAGGTTCGTTGAAGTGCGGTACGACGCCTTCGTAGACTTCCAGGAGCAGTGGTGCGATCAAGGATGAACAGCTCTATAGTATTCCACCGTCGTCCTGGATATCGGATACCACCTCTCCAGCTAAGCCTTCCTTGACCACACGAGAAAGCACCACACAGCACGTACAATTCTCAAACACTGTCGTCGGAGAGTGAAGAGTCTCAAAGTAAAGGCTGGGTAGCTGTTGTGCTTCCAGGACCGACGAAGTGCTCTCGAATTCCCAGGTTGAGCATTGAAGCGTGCGCTCAAACTCGCCACAACCTGCTTGAGTTTCTCAAGACAGTTTTCCTGAACGAGCTCCATAGCAACGATGGGGGAACTAGTCAACTGGTTAATCCGCACCTCTAAATCCTCAGTATCTCGTTGCAGCTTGTACAGTTTCGCCGCAAGTGGTTCGCCCACCTGCATCATCTTCACAGCCGAGAACGCGAACGTCTGGTGCAAGAGGAAGTTTAGTACTGCGTCGACACGATATATCATGCAAGCTTAGATCTCCAGAACGGATTTCTGTTGCTCGCGTCCCAATTTCCCAGTCATGTACGGGTCCAGATAGTCCTGCAGCTCGAAGTGACAACCGTAGATCAGCACCTTCGCCCCAAGGAAGACGTCCTTGGCTGCTAAAGTAGCTGGACACTCTCTCTTCTTGAGGAACAGGCAACTAAATGGCAAGTCACTTGAGTAAAGTATACAATGTGAAAGGCAAAAAATATATATTGTTCTGTTTCCTTATGAACGTCAACTCAGTCCGACTCGTACAAAAATATATGTTGGAAATCAGCCTTCCAGCTGCAAGGAAGATCTAACACTTTCACCAGCTTGAATGCTTGACAGAACGGGTTTTGACAGCCGTTGCGGTGTCTCGGGCAGAAATTTAGAGAGCTGACCAGCTTTCTCAAGAGGAACATACCAACAAGCTCATCCTTCAAATGTTCGATAGCTTGTGGTTCGAAGAGGAGATTGTTCCAGTATACAACTGATGCGTGATGCGTCAGCGTATGGTGGCGTAGATGCAATGCGCAGGTCGACGGCGTCCTTGCAAACTAGTTGGGCTCTCTCGTATAACCGCCTTGAGCTCGTAAACTTTGACATCATCGCGACTCCGAGCTCGTATAAATCGCGGCGAACTTCAATGCCGATAGCTTTGTTCACGTTAGTGCCTAGGGCAACTTGCGCCACCACATTCCCGACCCCGGCACCGATATCGAGGAAGATATCCGAATTGTCAAGTTCACCCAGCTCACGGATAAGAGAAGAAATTCCACATGGCATCAACTCGCCGGCATTGCGGTGGGGCTTCTTGTTGGTGCCCTTGACAACCACTTCACGAGGAACGTCAGCAAAAATCGTTGCTACAGTTTGCTCACACCTTGACGGTGCCATTGGGGGTGATCGTTCTTCTTCTGGGGCCTCCAAAGTGTCTGTCGATCCCGTATTGCTGCTGGTGTCGCTTGAGGTTACTGCTGCGCCGTCATCACGAGCGGAGCGTAACGCCAGCGAAGCTCCAGCAACAGCAAATAGTTTGACGGCGCCTTCAGGTGTTGGCCGAGATTCGTCTGTTACTTCTGGCGAATTTTCACGAGCAACAGTATCTGCTGGGCGTGGCGACGGTGCCGTACTTGTAGGTTGTAGGTTACTTGATGGAGGCAATGTCGGAGGAGGAACTGGAGCCACTTGTGGTGTTGTGGGGGTCTGCCGTGGAGTTTCTGCTCGGAGCTGTGCACGTGGTGGTCGTGGTGGGATTTTTACAGCAGGATGTCGCGGATATGCTGGAGGAAGATATTGTGATTCACATTCGCCAGAGCTTCGGAGCGGTGCTTGATCTCCTGTGTCTGTACGTTGTCTTTGCGGAATGGCCGCACCAAGCCGCAACTGACGAGTCACCGCTGGTGGCCGACCACGTGGACGGCGCACTTTTGCGTAGAAGCTTGGAGGGAAACGCCGGATATCATTGCCCCACGCCTTCTTCAACGTTCGCAGTCGCTCCTGCAATGACTTCACACAGTGACCAGTGCGCTGCATACGATGGGCCACATTAGCCCACGCGATCCTTGTACCTGCATCGACGTAGGTGCGCGCCTGCTGCACAAGTTCCTTATCATCTTCAAAAGTGAACGTTGTGGCCATGATTGCTGTGCTACTACAGGTAGGCAAATGACTTAGTTTCAGTAAAGAAATACTAGTAGGAGTGCTGAGTTCAGAGACAGGAGATCCACTCAATGGTCACCAAAATTACGTACTTAAAGCAGTGTTTGCTGACGCAATCTTGATAGTTTTCGTACTTAAGTGCATAAATTTCCATGATGTTTGACACATCGCGTAAATTATAGTATGATATGATTGGTCGTAATTACAGAAGGAGATGTGCAGTTGAACTTCTGTCAACGGGGGCAAATTGCCCCCCTTCATGACCGTTTTGATGGGTGCTTCTTGAACTGTAACCAAGGGGGGCAAAATGCACCCTATGACCTCGAAAGGGTTAACATTTTTTTCTTAAACTGCTGACAATTTCAGGGATATGTTACTGAAAGTTACAACTATAAATAGACTCAAACTCTCTCTATTAGTATATTTTTATATGCTTATAATAGGGGGTGTCAGAATTACGAAAAGTCGCGCCGAAATCGCATGCGATTTCGCTCCAAAATGGCACGCGGTTTCGCGCTCAAATCGCATGCGATTTCGCGCCAAAACAAAATCGACCACCTCCGGAGGTGGTTGATTTGCAACATGGGTTTTGTGAAGGAAATCACAGATTGCAAGCCGACAAACACAAACTCGGCTCAGTCGCCATTTTGGCCTCGTAGGGCTCAAGCACCACTGCCAGCTAGGTAGCACTGCAACACCAACCTTCAGAGCACCGAATTGGGCAACAGCATTTGCGCGCACCGTGTCTAGTAGCGCTCTCGTGCACATCATGACGTAAATCATCTCTACCATTAGGAATGTACTACATATAAATACGGGTATACTACAAATCTCAACACAGTAGGCTAGTCCCGTGTCTGTGTGTCTGTGTGTCCGTTGTGTGTGTGTTCAACGTCGTAGCGCATAAACCTGCGTAGCTACCTGTCTCTCCATTTTGTACATGTACGTATTCTATACTGTATTTTCCCATGGTGTAGCCTATCCCTATCTTCTAGACTGCTCTCAGGAATGCCAAAATTACAAATATAGCCCACTAATGATAACCCTCTCAATGGCCTCTGATTGGTCCGCACACCCGGCCACAAAACTTTCATTGGACAAAATCAAGCTAAGTACGATTAAAATGCTGAGCTGCCCCGCTTTACAAACCGGTGATTGGCTGAAATACATCCTACCGAGCGAAGCGAAGGTAGCACCTCGGCCAACTGGCGCGCGCCGAAGGTGTGGCGCCGGTGGTGAGTAGTGGGGCGAACTGGAACAGTGAGCCCCACGGGTTTCAACCAAACACATACACACCGCCCGCAAAAGCGGGCGGCACTCGGCTAAAATACATCCTACCGAGCGAAGCGAAGGTAGCACCTCGGTCAACTGGCGCGCGCCGAAGGTGTGGCGCCGATGGTGAGTAGTGGGGCGAACTGGAACAGTGAGCCCCACGGGTTTCAACCAAACACATACAAACCGCCCGCAAAAGCGGGCGGCACTCGGCTAGTAAATACTGTTCTACCAACTCATGGCTTTGCTTCTTGTCGACAAGTATCTCCGCAATGCCGTTGACACGCAGAGATGAGCGATCGACGCGCAGGGGGAGTAGACGACGCGTTGGATTATCGCTTTGTGTTTTTCCAATTGTGATAGTGCAGACTGCAGCTCGGATAGCGTTCAATTCTGAGACCCCTATGCGATTTTGACGACTCTTTTGTCGAAATCGCATGCGATTTCGGCGCGACTTTTCGTAATTCTGACACCCCCTAATCCCAGCCAACGTAGTTTTGGTCCCCTCTCCTTTTTCACCAACACCTTCCAAGTTTTGTCGCCGGATTATCAGCTTGGACGATATCATACTCAATGTGGGATTTATTATACGTTTCACTTTGTAAAACATTATGTATTATAGCAGGTAGACGAGACTTTAAGGTCTATTTGCTACGCCTCCCGTCGTGCGCTCATGAGTCTCGCTGCAGTTCCGTTACAAGAAGGCCTGGCCTTTGACACAGGCCCGGAAGGCGTGTTCGCCGTGCAGGACTATGAGTTAGCCCGTCATAAGTCTGTGCGCGTGGAGCGTGCAAGTGGCTCGGACCGTAGGATGGTGTGCTCATCAGAGGCGCCGTGTGGCTTCTTCGTGCAGATTTACCGCCAGCGCAAGGCAGACAAAAAGACTTACGGCAAGTGGTACATTGCGTCGCTGAATTTGGTGCATTCTGAGACCTGTGACTCCGTGCGTCGTGTCACCACGCGTCAGATCGCCGAGCTTCCGGCCTTCATGGAGGCTGTGCAGACGAACCCCAGGTCCTCCATCGAGTCTCTCATGGGGGTGGTGCTGGAGCGACACGGCGTGCAGCTGGACAAGCATCTCCGCCTCGTGTATCGAGCTAGAGACTTGGTACGTAGCGGCAAAGCTGTAGCCGGTAGAAATCTATTGTCCAATCCTGATGTGCCACTTCCAGAGAGGCAATTTGTGCGTCGTCACACAAAGGGCAAGAAGACGTCTCCTGAAATCAAAAAGCCGAAGAACCAGGGTAGAATGACATGGACCGACGTACTCATTGAATCACTACTTATTGAGCGGATTGCTAAGTATGGGAAGCAGTTCACTGCGGCTGGAGAGCAGTCGCAACATCGAGAGTTATGGGAGACCATCCAGAATGACTTTAACGCCATGCACAACGAAGCTGTCACGGTACTGCAGCTGCGCGCAAAGTTCAGATACCTGCAGGAGCAGTATCAGAAGGTACGCGCTGAAGAGAACGAAGCTGAGAGAGATGCCAGCAAATCGGTGATATACCCACGCTGCTGGGATATGTTGGTCGAGTATTTTGGTGACGAAGATAATGTGGGTGTTGATCATGACGGAGGTGTCGAAACGGAAGAAAATGGCAATCAGACAGCGACCAGCCAACCAGATAATGTACAACCTGCACATCCAGCTCCATTCATCCTCCAAAGTGGCGCAACGTTTGTGCAGGCTCCCCCCTTGCAACCAGTTTTGAACCCTGTTTATTCAACTCCAGCGCAAGCAGCACCTCAGACCCAAACTCTTGCGGTTAGGCCACCTTCTTCCCCTGTTCTGTTGGATGTCGCTCCAAAGAGGAGAAGAGTGAATCCTCCGGAGGTTTTAACTTTGCATCAAGACCAGCACACTGGCGTTAGCACAGCAGACTCGTCTACTGACGTTACACAAAAGCTGGAGACCATCCAGAATGTGCAAAGCGATATGGCTCGATCCATGGACGGCATCAAGCGCGTAGTTGAGCAGTCTAATCAGGTGATTCGCGGGCTTGAACAAGCGCTGAATCAGTCGAACCAAGTAAACGCCGCACTTCTAGACTTCCTCAGGCGCCAACCCTCTGTCTAAGGATCTGGTTTCGTTTCACGTTGATGAATAGTTTTCTTTGATACTACGATGATTAATTGCATAGATGCTAACTCGATTTCCCTACGCTGCATTCCCTTCTGATTGTTCTGGTTCTCGAAAACCTGGAGTTCGCGTCGCAGGATCTTGCCGGTGGCGCTCTTCGGGATGGCGTCGATGAACTCAACCTGACGCACTTTCTTGAAAGGTGCAACCTTCGAGGCTACGAAGTCCATCACTTCCTCTTCGGTGAGTCCAGCAGCGTTTGTCGAGTCCTTAAGCACCACGTACGCCTTCGGGATTTCCTCTCCGAACGCGTCCTTGCCTCGGACACAGCACGCATCCGAGATCTGCGGGTGGTTATTCAGCACGTCCTCCAGCTCAGCAGGCGCCACCTGATGGCCCTTGTACTTGATCAGCTCCTTAACGCGATCGACAATGAACACGAAGCCGTCATCATCAATGAAGCCGATATCACCAGTGCGCAAGAAGCGGTCCTCAGTAAATACGTTCTTGTTCGCTTCGGCGTTGTTGGAGTAGCCGATCATGACCTGGGGTCCCTTGTACAACAACTCGCCATGCTCGCCAATGCCGAGGTCCTTGTCGGTGGCAGTGCACTTCACACGAAGCTGGGTATTCGGCAACAAGCGACCAACGCTTCCCTATTTTCAAAAACAAGTTTCGTTAGTCATTCTTGAGCGACGTTCAGTCTCTTTTGATTCCACGCACCGGCTTCCGATAGGCGTCCTCTGCGTAGTTGACTGCGGGTGAAGCTTCAGTCATGCCATAAGCTTGCTTCACGGTGACCTTCAGTCGGTCCTTGACAAGCTTCTCCACTTCTTTTCCCATGGGAGCACCACCGGACACAAGGAACTCCGTTGCTGAGATATCATATTTCTCGACGAGAGGGTGGTGAGCAAGGAAAAGAGCCACTGGTGGAGCAATGTGCGCAGCTCGGATCTACACGGTCGATAACGGTGAGGTACTGCAACGAAATCTGGAATATTTTTGAAGTATACACTTACCTTATAGGTGGACAAGGCATTCAGGAACGTTTCAGGCTCGAAGCGAGGAAGGATCACCTTCGCGGCACCCTGGTACATCGACAAGTGAAGCAGCATCATACCGTAGATGTGGAAGAACGGCAAAAGCCCTAGCGAGTATCCGCACAAATCTTCGACGTGGTCGACCTGCAACGCGTTGGACAGCAGGTTCCTTGCGCTCAATGCAACTCCCTTTGGAACTCCAGTAGTTCCACTCGAGAACGGCAACATAACATTGCTTTCCGGATCGATTTTCTCGAAGTGAAAGTCGTCGTCGTGCTTGACAAGCTCGCTAAATCACCACGCGCAAAAATGATCAGTATCGTGGCTGATATTCCTTCTGTAACAGTAAAAAGACACTTACTCAATGCTTTGGAGACCTTCCTCAGACACCTCACCGTGGCCCATCGTGTAAATAAACTTCTTGTCGACATTGCACAGTTTAGCTGCCTCAATCGCCGTCTTCTCCAACTCCTTGTGTGTGATGATGTACTTGGCCTTCGACGCCTTAATCTGCACAGCCAGCTCGTCCGGCAGGAACATAGGCGATGCTGGAGAGCAAACTGCGCCTAGCGAAGTCAGCGCTACATCACCAGAACAGAATCCACTGTCAGCAATCTCACCGGTTTAACATTAGTATTCAAACGAACGTACCAAGCACCGCCGTGGGGTAGTCCAAGCAGTTAAACGAGTGCAGAATGACCGCCTACAAAAAATCACACCTGTTAGGACTAAGGAAGTCTCTGTAACTATATTACAGTCACGTACATCTCCCTTCTTGACGCCGTCTTTAGAGAGAGCGATGGCGAACCTCCTGGCACGTTCGTGGAGCTCTCTGAACGTGATTTTCTCGTGCGTGACGCCGTCGATAAAGGCAGGTTTGTCCGCGTGGACGTTCAATTGGTCCCCGACAATATCCCAGATGGTCTTGTTAGGGATTGTCACCTCCGGATGCGGTGATTCGTGCACGATCATAGAGAAGGAGCGGAAGTTGAGTGGGGATGTTGACGCAGACAAAAGTCCAGGACGACGCAGGACTTTGGAGCGAGCAGACGCAGCACGAAGCAGACGACGAGCGAGCATTGGCCAGTACTGGATAAACTTAAAGATAGCGTGAAGAGCAGAGAAGTCGCTTGGGCGTTGGAGAGCAGAATCGCTAGTGAGGAATTTGTTTTTGATCTGCTGACGCACGTCGAGCGCCGACAGGATGCAGTCCGAGTTGAACTTTTACGAGTCGCATTGAGTGGACCAATAGGATGGGAGTATTTTAGGCTAGATTGTAAATAAAATTGCCATATTTACACATAGCCGGTTCGTTAAACAAGTTGAAGTGTCAACGACGCTAATCAGAGCTTGTTTGCAAATCACCGGGACGAGCAGGAGAGGAACCACTTGGCAAAAAGCGCCTTAAGGAACGAGCTGGGGTTGCAAGGAGTGGGGGGAGGGCTACTGGGCTCCAAGTCTGGAGACTACAAGGGCTTTGGTTGTTGCGCTCGCAACGAATCGGTGGGGCGTGCTAACTTGATGAGAAAGCTCCACTGTATTGGTGGCAGATCGATCCAACTGTATCGCAACTTCCGCAGTGCAACCAAGCATATATTGATCATCAACTTGATACTGGTACAGCGGTAAGTTGCCACGGGGAAGCACCTCTCTGTCTACGAGAGATGAGCTGCTCAGGTCCTTGCGCATGTTGGTTGACGCAATGCGGAAACAAGCTTCCACTGGAAGCCTTCCAGGTATTGAGCACTCGCTAAATGTCTGTGAGATCGATATTCAGCGATTACTCCATTGGGGGAGCTTTCATCTTCGCGTAGGAATTGCAATCAGCTTTCGCGTTTTTTGCGCACCGAGATTGGTACGGTACATGTTGAAGCTGCCTCACTGCCAGCCTGGCAGCGATCATGCCATTCGCCCTGTTTTCAAATCGTAGCTAGCACTCATGCCACCATTGCTCTGTGGGAAGTGCATAGGACTCCTTGAAGGAGTTATATCTGACAATTCTGAGCCTACTGGTGCAACTTTGCACCAGTCGAAGTGATGATGTGACGCAATTTGCCTCCCCGAAATGGCTGCGGGCTTTTAAAGCTGAAGGATTAATGCTGAGCAACGCTAAGTGTGCTCGTCGCTGCGATGCGGACGAGCTGTACAGTGTGCGTGCAGTTGCCAGAAACGACTGTTGAGTCCTCTAATTGAGGTAGGTAGCGAGCACAATAGTCAAGCGAAACGAGAGTCGCAAATACATGTTAGCATCGTTGCTGCCGATTGTCGATCCTTTTGTTTAATTAACTGCGCCACTAAGATGCACACAGCTGCATGTATCTGCAACGGCGCAGGATCGGCACTGTGGTAACATCTCGCTATTATCGGCATTGCACACGAGAGAACGATCCAGCACGAAGACAGGAACTGTCGGCGCAAAGAGCTCTATTAAAGTGAAACCATAAAGTTCAGAGAGCACGGCCTCTGAAATGTAGCTTCACACATTGCATGGGTGCAGCTCCCTGGATGAACTGGTGCATTGCATCGCTTTAATTGTCTGACGTGCTCCTCTCTACTTTGTTCATTGCTTTCTCGAAACAACATTTAATTCCTTCGAGCCAAACACCAACGCGCATCTTCGTTGGTGACGAGATCCGGAACCTGCCTGAGTCAACGATGGACCAACAAGCACCCTTCTTGGAGGGCTCAGCTTGAACTTGTCGGACTGGACGACGATGCTAACGCCGACATTTCCACAGTACGTTGACTGTTTGACGTCACAGCGACGTCCGGAACTGGGCTGTAGGTCAATACGTTTTGATCGGCAACCGAGTCAATCGCTGCCCCATCCACACTAACGCGCTTTTCCGTTCCAGGATTCCTCCATCGTTCTTCTCTTCCGTATTCCGCCATTGAGTTTTCTGCGGTTGCTTCCAACTTGAACACGTAGAAAACGGCATGGCGTTTTGTAATGGTGTTTCTGCGGCGGCCGTTTCCGAGCAGTCGTGTGGGTAGTTTGCATAGTCCTCCGCCTCATGGAGGAAGCTTTTTCTCCTTGTGTTCGGTCGCTTGCTGGTGTTCACCTCCCTGCGAGGGCTGGCGTGAAACGACCTCGATCTCATTGCGGCATTTGCTCTGAACATCTCGCACCTCCGGAGCTCGACGTACGTACATACCTGATTATCGATTTTAGGTCCAAGCAGCAGTTCCAGCCTTGTAGCGACCTCTTTGAAACATGAACCACGGGTACGCGAACAACCACGCGGGGTTCCCATTGCGAACCGATTTCTTTCGGAGTCTCCCTCTGGCCAAGTTCAAGAACGATAAGCTCTATCGGTTGGCCAAGGCAAACGCACTTGCAAGTTTGAACCAGTCTTTTAATGACCAGTGGCGATATGTCCCTCCCGAGAAGGACGGCACCCAGATCCGTAAGGATACGAGCAACATGTCGGTGTCTTACCGACTTGTGCGTGCAGCTACAGTACTGCGCTGTCAGGAACATGAAGTCAACCAGGTCATCGCCAATACCAATTCGGAGAGCTGGCGCGAGTTCATGCGGAAGTGCTTCGGCAAATACTACGTCGACACTCTCATCCTCCACAATGTTATGAAGCCTATGGATGCCAACGAAAGCTCCATGTCCACTAGCACCAGTTCCGTTGACGTAGGGCACCAGCAAGATCGTGCTACTCGCTCGAACAGTCAACCCGAAGGAAGTGGCAGTGGAGAGAATGCAGATAACAATGCCGAAAACGGTCAGTGCGAAGGTGAAGGGAGGCGTGCTAGCGTTTGGGATAAAGGAGCAGACCAAAATGACTCATGCCAGCGTCGTAACTCGGAAACCAGCTCTGTTGACACCCCCTCGGGCAAATTGACGTCGGAATGCGGCAGTTCCAACACCGAAGAACGTTTGAAGGAAGAGGCTGCCGCTGCTGCTGACGGACTAGGCGAGCAAGCCGAAGAGATGTTGACCGTCAAGTGGGCAGCTTTCGAGACTGGCCTTTCAGGCAAGCGTGACGTGTGCCTTGTGGACTACCTTTCTTTGGCGTACGTTCCCAATTCTGAACCACGTGAGCGCGTGCATGTCTGGTGTTTCACGTCGGCCGATGGGGAGCGAGTAGGCTGTATGGGACTAAAGGATACTCACCACGTGGAGCGGACGACACTCACGAAACTGGGCGTATTCTGGCGCAAGGTTTCCGAGGACGAGACGGAAGTTATTGTGTGCGGCAGCTTCCCTTCCAAACATGCGCCAATGGTCAGTGCCATTCTACTGAGCTGTCTCAATAAGCTGCAGGGAATTGTCGAAGATCTGCGTATGAGCAGCCAGTTATATATCCAGCGAGCAACGTGGGTCAAGAATAATGAGCGCACCACCTGCAACCTGTGTACGCGTAATTTCCACGCCCTGCGTCGTAAACACCATTGCCGACGCTGCGGTGAAGTCGTGTGCTCGGATTGCTCAACCGTTGAGACGATTGACTTGCCTGCAATTGGCTACTCGAAGCTTCGCCTGTGCAAAGTTTGCTCGATCCGAGCCCGCACGACTCCTCTCAAGCGACTAGCTAAAACCAACGTATTCGACCACCTTGTGCGTGCACGCAGCCTCAGCAACGTCGGTTTACCGAGCAGTTCCTCGTCTTTTACTCGGTCTTCATATACCGAGAACAATCAAACAAACCATGAAGATAGCTACAGCCACAGCACCACCTCGGATTTGGTTCCTCCGTATGGAGCATCACAGAGCTCATTTACAGGTAGCGGCAACGACAACAACAACAATGTTGATGGTCCAGTGACATCGTCCGGTGAACCCTTCAATGAGTATACTATCTCCACGAACACCCCAGAAACAAGCGATTCCCCCATCAACGAAGTTACGGCAGTGGTGCACCCTATGACGACCTGTTTGGGCACACCAACTGAAGAATACGACGACTTCATTGACGAGCGCTGTTTGAAGACGCAGCTTTGTGCTATGGAACAGAAGAAGCGCTCGACAGGAAGTAACAGCAACATGTTCGACCTCCTGTGTGAGTTGGCGTGCCAGACGCTCAACTGCCCAATTGCTTCAGTCTCGATCATCGACGACAAGGACAACTTTATCCGTTCTGCTGTTGGCGTCGATGAAAAATCGGGTCTCGATAGTGAACTCTCCATCTTTATCGAAAAGATCATGGGATCAACGCCTACCATCGTCCTGGACGCCAGTGTCGACAAGCAGGCACTCAAGTTCTTCTCGCTGCGATCACTCCCGGCCATTCGATTCTTCGCCGGGTGCCCAATCTACTCGCGCACGGGGAAAAAGCTCGGTTACGTCTGTGTTGCCGACTTTGCCAAACGTGACACACTTGGAGCAAGTTGTGCATTCACCATGGAGCGCCTTGCAACTCTCGCTGTCACCACGATGGAGCGGAACATTGTTATCAAGAACAACAGCAGCGCTAATGGTAGCAACAACAGTACCGAAGAGGCCGACTTCACGAAACGAGCTCCACCACCAACCCCAATGCACCCAGCGATGCTTTTTGACCGACCAAATAGCAACGGCTCCACGGCTCGAGGGAACAACAATGGCAAAGAGAATAGTGCTCAATCGGAGGCATTGGTTGGCCGCGTTTACGAAATTGTGGAGGATGAAATGCCTCCGATGGCTACGCCTTCAACTGTTAACCTGAATCAGACGGCGAATTCTACACGACCTGGTGAGCGGAGTGCAGGTTACTACGAGGCCCAAGAGCGCATGCGGAAACTACTGCTTAAGTCTTACCACACGCAGCAGCAACTAGCGACCGGTGGCTCGCAGTAGAAAGCAGTCTTGTACGGGGGGACAACCCGTACAGTTCTGTTTTAGTTGGTAGATTACGAAAGCGTTTTCACTTGTTAAGCCTGTTGATGTATCCGCTCATCTTCACATTTTAATCGTGTGAAGGTGTCACGCATTGTGACAACCTTCAGTCCTTATTGAAGTTCAAATGAGTGATGGCATATCCGTAATAACAATGGTATATTCACCATGAATCCGAGTCTTGTCACCGAAAAAAAAGCTCGTAGGCCTCTGTCACCTATGTCCGTTATGATTGCTTGGGTGACGTTTTCAAGAAATGGTTCTCCCATTTTGGAAACCTTTCCGCAAATTCTTCAGTTTTGAGAAAAAATTGTTCACATCTTTCAGTGTCACCGGTACCGCCGTCAACTACGCCACCCGACACGTTGTGGAAGTTACTTCGTCGTGCTCTGTCAAGTTTGGAAATCTCGTAAAGAAACTAAGCACTTCTAGCCAAGTTGCATCGATCCTTGTATTAATTAAAAAATCTCATAGTCAACTCCACATTTTCCCTGCAGTCCTTGGATGCTTGGTCCTGAGTAGCATGTGATGAGATTCTGTTCGGCAGTGTGACGTTTACTCGTCCGTGACGCAGCCCTCAGAAGCAGACTTGACGTTCTTGATGAACTTGTATAACGTGCCGCGAGTGGCCTTGAGCGGAGGAGCAACCCACTCCTTCTTACGCTCCGCCAGCTCGGCCGCAGTCACATCCACCAGGTCAATGCGGTTGTTCTCCGCGTCGACCGTGATCTTGTCACCGTTCTTCACCAGAGCAATGGGGCCACCAACCTGGGCCTCAGGTGTGATGTGACCGATGATAAAGCCGTGCGAGCCTCCCGAAAAGCGGCCGTCAGTGAGCATGGCAACATCCTTGCCCAGTCCAGCTCCCATGATCGCCGACGTAGGTGCAACTGAAACATCAACACGAAGAACATCGGTCAGAATCAAGACAGCTCAAGCATGGGGAACAATGGAAAACTTACGCATCTCCGGCATGCCAGGGCCACCCTTCGGGCCTTCGTAACGGATGATGACGACGCTGCCCTTCGTAATTTCATTGTTCTCCACAGCAGCAAGCATGTCCTCCTCGCAGTCGTACACCTTGGCCGTACCAGTGAATTTAAGTCCCTCCTTACCAGTAATCTTGGCAACTGAACCTTCAGGAGCCAAGTCACCACGCAGGATACGCAAATGGCCGCTAGACTTGAGCGGGCGGTCAACGGGGTGAATGATTTCGTGGTTGTCCGAGAGATCAGGGACGTTTTCGAGGTTTTCCGCTAGTGTCTTACCGGTCACAGTGAGGCAATCACCGTTAATGTAACCCTTTTTCATCAGATACTTCAGCACGGCTGGGGTACCGCCAACACGGTGAATGTCCTCCATAACGTAGCGGCCGCTGGGTTTGACATCAGCCAGGAACGGCACGCGCTCACTGACCTTCTCGAAGTCATCAATCGTCAACGGAATCCCAGCAGCACGAGCGATAGCAATCAAATGCAGCACCGAGTTGGTCGATCCGCCGAGAGCCATTGTGATGGTAATAGCGTTTTCGAATGATTCACGGCATAGAATATCAAGCGGTCGGATATTCTTCTCGAGCAGCAGTTTGATAGCTTCTCCAGCGCGTTGACACTCATCCTGCTTTTCCGTGGAGGTAGCAGGAGAGCTGGAAGAGTATGGAAGACTTAAACCCATAGTCTCGATAGCCGTAGCCATTGTATTCGCAGTGTACATGCCGCCACACGCTCCAGCACCAGGGCATGCATGACGAATAATATCGTGACGCTCTTCCTCAGTGATCTTGTTGGTCAGATAGGCTCCATACGCTTCCGACGCAGAAACATAGTCAATTGACTGTCCTTTCGACGTGCATCCAGCACGGATCGTGCCACCATACACCATCAACGACGGACGGTTCACACGGGCCATAGCGATCACACACCCAGGCATGTTCTTGTCACAGCCAGGAATGCAAATGTTCGCATCGTACCATTGGCCACCCATCACCGTCTCGATCGAGTCGGCGATCAGGTCACGAGACTGCAGACTATAGCTCATACCGTCCGTTCCCATACTGATGCCGTCACTCACACCGATCGTGTTGAAACGCAGACCCACGAGACCCGCGGCGTTCACACCCTTCTTCACCTCACCGGCAAGATCCAGCAGGTGCATGTTGCACGGGTTTCCTTCCCACCACATAGAGGCGATTCCCACCTGCGGCTTGTCCATGTCTTCCTCCGTCATGCCGGTGGCGTACAGCATGGCTTGCGAGGCGCCACGGGCCTTGGGCTGCGTCACGTTGGCACTGTATCGGTTGATGCGCACACCGTCGATTGCCTTGGGCACGTCAGCACCGGCAGTAGAAAATGCGCGGTGCAGTAGTGTTTGACGCACAGGCGAGGAGGAGCCTGAGCGCAGCATAGTTTTGCTCAGCATCTCGAGGTTCGAGGGGTCCAAGGCGTCTGCACGAATGAGAGCGTTGATGTCTGCTGCTTTGGCGTTTGAGCAATCACTTCAAGGTTGCGAGGGACAGGACGTAAGGATTTGACTGGCGAAAAACCTGAGCATAAATTGACATGTTTTATGTGGTTCACACGAACGAATGCGCACAGGCACCATTTCAATTGATATCCAGCCACGAGATTGCAGTCACCAAACCTCAAGTGGAGTCTGGAACAATATCCGCGGGTCTGGGTTGAGTCGTATGCTTCTTAAGGCAAGCGCAGGTCTTAAAGTGTAGCTCGTTCGCACAGTTCTTGTAGCACAGTCAAATAATCGCTTCGTTCTCGCGTGATCTTAGGCGTTAACCGCTGTGCCGATCACGCAAGCTGTCCAGGTGATCTCGACCAAGAGATCCCCTCCACTCATGAATGCGCCCAGGCCTGGATCTAGGGCTACCGCGTGGTGACCCCAGATCCTCTTGCTTCTCACTGAGTAAGTTTGGTACTTAATTGATACTGAGGAGGATTTCAGGTTGGCACCTTCATTTACTAAAATTGTTCTTCACCCATGTGAAAGTCTCCAACCAGATATTTAGACTGGATATTGTCAACTCAGTTTAACCGAGCTTAATTTGACATTTGTTTGATCAACTGTAACGGTCGCATTGAAGGCAACATGCTTATTTCCAACACCGTCTTGATATGTAAATGCGCAAACTCCACTGGTAGTTTGTTCACCATGATCGTCTAACGTCTATTTCCTTTCGACTATTTCACAGCGATAGATACTCGCTCAACGCCAGCCAGTAGCATTTACTCGTCCGTGACGCAGCCCTCAGAAGCAGACTTGACGTTCTTGATGAACTTGTATAACGTGCCGCGAGTGGCCTTGAGCGGAGGAGCAACCCACTCCTTCTTACGCTCCGCCAGCTCGGCCGCAGTCACATCCACCAGGTCAATGCGGTTGTTCTCCGCGTCGACCGTGATCTTGTCACCGTTCTTCACCAGAGCAATGGGGCCACCGACCTGAGCCTCAGGCGTGATGTGACCGATGATAAAGCCGTGCGAGCCTCCCGAGAAGCGGCCGTCAGTGAGCATGGCAACATCCTTGCCCAGTCCAGCTCCCATGATCGCCGACGTAGGTGCAACTGAAACATCAACACGAAGAACATCGGTCAGAATCAAGACAGCTCAAGCATGGGGAACAATGGAAAACTTACGCATCTCCGGCATGCCAGGGCCACCCTTCGGGCCTTCGTAACGGATGATGACGACGCTGCCCTTCGTGATCTCGCCATTCTCCAGTCCAGCCATCATGTCCTCTTCACAGTCGTACACCTTAGCCGAGCCAGTGAAGACAAGGCCTTCCTTGCCAGTAATCTTGGCAACTGAGCCTTCAGGAGCAAGATCACCACGCAGGATACGAAGGTGACCACTGGACTTCAGTGGGCGGTCAACGGGGTGAATGATTTCGTGGTTGTCCGAGAGATCAGGGACGTTTTCGAGGTTTTCCGCAAGCGTCTTACCAGTCACAGTGAGGCAATCGCCATTAATGAAGCCCTGATTCATGAGGTACTTCAACACAGCCGGTGTGCCACCCACGCGATGGATGTCCTCCATCACGAACTTTCCACTGGGCTTGAGGTCAGCCAGGAACGGCACACGCTCACTGATTCTCTCGAAGTCATTGATGGTAAGCGGGATTTTCGCAGCACGAGCAATAGCGATCAAGTGCAGGACAGCGTTTGTGGAGCCACCCAGAGCCATGGTGACCGTGATAGCGTTCTCGAAGGCTTCACGGCTAAGGATGTCAAGAGGCTTAATGTCCTTCTCCAGAAGAACCTTGATGGCCTCGCCAGCGTGAAGGCACTCGTTCTGCTTCTCTGGGGAGTCAGCAGGAAAACTCGACGAAAACGGCAGACTCAGACCGAGCGTCTCGATTGCCGTAGCCATCGTGTTGGCAGTGTACATACCACCACACGCTCCAGCACCAGGGCAGGCGTGGCGGATAATATCATGGCGCTCCTCTTCCGTGATGCGTCCGGCAATGTACTCACCGTACGCCTGGAAAGCCGACACGACGTCCAGAGTCTCTCCCTTGGAGCTGCAACCAGCACGGATCGTGCCACCATACACCATCAACGACGGACGGTTCACACGGGCCATAGCGATCACACACCCAGGCATGTTCTTGTCACAGCCAGGAATGCAAATGTTCGCATCGTACCATTGGCCACCCATCACCGTCTCGATCGAGTCGGCGATCAGGTCACGAGACTGCAGACTATAGCTCATACCGTCCGTTCCCATACTGATGCCGTCACTCACACCGATCGTGTTGAAACGCAGACCCACGAGACCCGCGGCGTTCACACCCTTCTTCACCTCACCGGCAAGATCCAGCAGGTGCATGTTGCACGGGTTTCCTTCCCACCACATAGAGGCGATTCCCACCTGCGGCTTGTCCATGTCTTCCTCCGTCATGCCGGTGGCGTACAGCATGGCTTGCGAGGCGCCACGGGCCTTGGGCTGCGTCACGTTGGCACTGTATCGGTTGATGCGCACACCGTCGATTGCCTTGGGCACGTCAGCGCCGGCAGTAGCGAATGCGCGGTGCAACAGCGTTTGACGCACAGGCGAGGAGGATCCCGAGCGCAGCATAGTTTTGCTCAGCATCTTGCGGTCGTGTGGCTGTGGCGAGCGGTCGGATCTTAGAGTGAGGGCAGCATGAGAGCGAGCTGATACTGGTGGTGCACTTTCAACTGGTTGCGCAAACTTAGACTGAGGCTGGGATTGGCCAAAAGAATATTCCATCGCTGACTGAACAAAAGTCTGCACCTCTCAAAAGCGATCGTTTGACAAGTTGAAGTGATCCAAAAATGAAACCACTTGTTGAAAATGCAGCAGGATGACTATGATCTAGACCGTGTTACAGCGAGGCTGGCGGCAATGGAGGCCAGGCGGATGAAGTGGCAGGGTAGAAGGAAGGAAGTATCGGAGCAGCAGCTGCTGTCCGACCGAGAAACTGCGAGCGGATTCGAGTTGGCGCCGGCTGATCTATCGAGTGGGGAGTCAATTGACAGTGGATACGAGTCCAACAGTACCGACTCGCTGCCTAGTGACAATGATAAAACAACAGCTTCGCGATCTCCGTTGCAGACACGTAAGCGTGAGTCAGAGAGAAGAACAAAGCAAAGACATCGAGTTACAGACAGCCTTGATCTTTCCATGTCAGTGGAGGCGCCTGCTTTTCGAGCAAACACTAAGCACCCCAGTCGTAAGATGAAACGAGTGCCCTATTCCGGGGAGGAACGTACACGAAAGTGCTCGCTGGGGAGCAACAACCAGAAACTCTACAAGCCGCAACCAGAGAGACCCTCTCGAATACCGAAGCTAGTACAGCAACGTCGACAGATCCAAGCAGATAGAAAATGCTCCCAAGAGAGCGTACACTGTACGGTACAGGACCCATTATCCATAGCAAGTCAGCGTATTTCACCAAACGAGGGGAAGGATATACCTCCACTGCCATATCAAGAGAGTATGAAGATTCCAGAGCCACTCAAGCCACGCTCTACAGGATCCCCTCTCCGAAACAAACTGAAGGCTAAAGACTCAACCTCTTCAACAACAGTTAGAGCAACCAACAATGGTTCTCCTGAGAAATTTGCCTCAACGACATCCGAAGAGCAGCGCCTACTTGAATCTCTGGAAAAACTGGACCGACGTTTAACAAACGTCAGCACTCCACCAGTAGTTGTGCGTGAGGGTGGACAGCAATTATCTCACAAAGAACGCACCTTGAGGAAGAATAGTTCGAGGACTACATGTATTTCGAACACTACTTCAGGTTGCACCACGAATGATGAAGTCGACGAAGAAACAGTACGAACTTCAGCATACGGTGGAGGCTTGCACTGTAAATCCCGCCAACCATCGTCTGTATCGGTTCGGTCATCCTCTGCGAAGCGCGCAGAACTCTCCAGTGGTGTTCACAAAGCTCGAGTTCGAGTAGGCGGTACACTTGTCAATGATACAGGCCGCAATCCACCTGGAGGTGGAAGTGGGAAGCACAAAATTGTTGTGAAGAAGGACCTAGCACATTTACTTTTCTTCTAGCTGGCAGAACTTTCGATTCACAAGTTGTGTACTGAAGTACTTGAAGTACTTCATATGAGGTACAGTATTCGGTCTAAAGCTCTCCACAAGCCACAACAGCGACTTCATTCTCAGGAAGGGGGCGGTTATTACCCTGACTCACCTTCACATTTTGCATAGCGTCTACGACGTCAAGTCCTTCGATGACTTCACCGAACACAACATGCTTTCCGTCTAGATTTTTTAGACCGGCCTTTGTCGTTATGAAGAACTACAAACCAGAACAACATATTTTTCATTAGTCCGGCACCAAGGATAGCCGGTCGACCACGAAAACAACGTACCTGTGAACCATTTGTGTTCTTGCCCGCGTTGGCCATCGAGAGCAACCCAACATCGTCATGATTGAGAAACTTCTCGTCCTTGAAGTTTCCCCAAAGATCCCCGTGTGGAGTGCCGCGGTAAATGCTTTGGCCACCCGTACCGTCACCAGTGGTGAAATCTTCGCAAAGCACAAGTCAGCACTGACACCACCAGCCACATGCACTTCATATATACCAGCTTCTTACCTCCGCCTTGAACAACAAAATTTTTAATAATGCGGTGAAATTTGCAGCCCTTGAACGTGAGGATTCCGCCCTATGAACATACAAATGTGAGATATCAACCAAGCAAAAAAAATTACTACACCCAAATCACACCTTTTCTCCAGTGCACAAACAACGGAAGTTCTCGGAAGCAAGCGGGATTTCATCCTTCAGTAGTCGCATGACTATTCTGCCCGCTGGGTTCCCAGCGATGGAGATGTCCATGTATACGGTCGGGTCGGTGTCTTTCGTGATGAACCTTTTCTTGCGTTCCTGCAGACTCAGTCCAGCATCTGCTACATATCGATCGTGAAGTTTCTCAAACAACTCTTCTTCACGGCCACTATAGGTCGCCAACGTGCGATCAATTGCATCAAGTTTGCCAGGATTGTACTTGGTGTAGAACTTTACCAGCCGATCTCTGAAAGCATCCTGAGATCCTTGAGGAGGCGAAAACCCCTCATCCTTCGCTATACTTCCAGAGCTCGCTATGGAAGTACTCGACTGTGCTGCACTCCCAAAACTCCACGTTGTAGCACTAGATTGCGCTGCAGTCTGAGATCCTGGAGATGGCGAAGCGTTCTCACTTTTCACAGCACTCCCAAAACTCCAACTAGACTTCGCTGCGCTGCCAAAGCTCCAAGCGGGAGTGCTTGACTGCGATACACCTCCAAAACTCCAAGTGGGAGCTTTCGACTCAGCAACTCCCGGTTGTGTTTGGATCGATCCCAGTCCGTAACCTTTTTGGAGCAGCTTTTCACTAAGACTGGCTGTAGAGTTGCCGTCTCTTCCACTCGCAGGTGAAGCTCTCCCCTCACCAATAATTACAGCTTCATCCACCAGTTCCTTGTGCTGCTTATGCCACGACTGCTGAGAGCGCTGTCGAAACGCCTTCTGTGACTCGAAATCCGGACCAATGGAGCTGCTCAGACTCGAACCACCTGATGAGCTGAGCTTCCGCTTCGCCTCCTGTGAAGCTCTTTCCAAATCGTTCAATACCGGGTCGTCCCGCAGTTCCTTGGCTTCTTGCCACTTCGTAAGCGACTTTTTCTTGAATGCGGTCGCTTTGGCCACGCCCTCAGGCTCCGTCACCACTTCAGCATTTCCCCACTACCAAGTACCAAAACCAAGCACAGTAGCAACAATTACGTGGTCAGAATACATTGCAGCCCAGTTCCCTCCATTAACGGCGCGAGAACTCACGTCAAATAGCCGCAGCGGATGTCTCGGCAGCTCCATTATTGCAGTCCAATTTTTGTACCAAAATATCGGTACGTATTTCAAATATGTGGTGTACATAAGCAATGTTTGATTTGCTAAAATTCGTAGCGAGTCACTGATTGGCTAGAGACAGCGGATGGCCGCGAATGGCTCGGAGCTGCTCATGCGCATAGGCTCCATTTCCTCTTTCTTCCCCGGTGAAACCTCGAAGTAAAATGGTGTTTGAGAAGCCGATCGTCGTCGACTGCCGCGGCCACCTGGTGGGCCGTCTGGCCTCCCTGATTGCCAAGGAGCTCCTGCAGGGCCAGCACGTCGTTGCTGTGCGTTGCGAGCAGCTTGAGATCTCCGGCTCGCGTAAGTATTTCCCCTGATGTTAATGTATTATTACCTAGACACAGACAGATACCAGTGGACAATTGAATTTAGGCATACTTGCCCAGCAGTACTCTGCCTATGGGTTCCAGTGTGCGTGTTCACTATCCCTGGTGTGTCGAGTGGTAAAGCAGAGTGTCTCGCTTCGTAGAGATTATTTGAGTGTGGCAGGGAGTTGAATATCGAGAGTGTTTGAAGTTCCGCATGCCGTCTGCGGCAACTCTCGTGTCGTTCGAGACTTGTTTCTGGATCTTCGACTACTGCGTCGATGCGTTCCACGTTGGATTTTGCTGCAAGGTGGAGCGTGAAGATGTGGAACGTTTCGAGTCAGGATTCGTTTAGAGCGTTGAGTGGAAACTCAACAGAAAGATACAAGCGAGAGTCGCCGCAGACAAGGAATCATCGGATGCAATCGGAGCAAACTTCCCCCAAACATGCAAAAGTCGCTGCGTGCAGACACCCTGTGGAACTGCACGGCATCTCTGGATGTCGTTGTGGTGAACCAGCGGTGTGTCATGCCGTCTGGCTGTGTGGTCTTGAGAACAGATTACTGATGTGATCTGCTCTTGTTTCCACAAATACAACAGACGTGCGCAACAAAGTCAAGTACTTCCAGTTCTTGAACAAGCGTACGGCCACCAACCCCAAGAAGGGCCCCATCCACTACCGTGCTCCTTCGCGCATGCTGTGGCGCACGATCCGTGGCATGCTGCCGCACAAGACGGCCCGTGGTGCCGCCGCCCTGCAGCGTCTTAAGGTACGAAGCTGTTGCCTTGTTGATAATGCTGTTGTGATTGTAGACTAATGCTTGTTGATTATAGACGTTCGATGGTATCCCGTCGCCGTACGACAAACAGAAGCGCATGGTCATCCCTGCTGCTCTGCGTGTGCTGCGCCTGAAGGCCAACCGCCGCTACACCGTCCTTGGCGACCTCGCCTCGGAGGTCGGCTGGCGTCACGCCGAGCTGGTCAAGCGCCTCGAGGCCAAGCGTGTGCTCAAGTCGGACGCCTTCTACAAGAAAAAGGTTGCCCAGCAGAAGCGTCTTGCCGAGGCCGAGGCCAAGGTGTTCGCCGAGAACTCGGAGCTCAAGCCCACGCTTGCCAAGTTCGGCGCCACTCTCTAAGTTGTTGGCTGCTTCATTTGCATTCTTGGTTCGCACCCTTGAAAACAATAGCAGACGCTTACTTGTTTCTAACTAACAATGGAAACGTTTGAGGAAATTTCACCATCTTTATGGTCTTTAGTGTGTGCTTGATAATGTGACGTTTTTAGAGGTGAAGTGAAGGAAAAATGTAGATGGAGTTGGAGGAACAGTTTGGTCATTTGCAACGTCTACGAACATGAAAGAGAGCCAAAATGCTGCCTACAACCCGTCGAAAGCGCTAAACTTGTCTCCACCTTGCTGCTGCTGTGCTGCGTACGGATCGTAACCGGATGCTTGAATCTGCAGCATTTGTCCAGGACCTGCTAGCCCCATGTTGTTTTGGCCGTAGCCTCCACCGCTGAGAGGCGCTTGCTGCTGCATTCCGTAAGGAGCCATCTGCATCATCCCTGGGTTGTACTGCTGCTGCTGCTGCTGCTGGTTTATCATTCCGTTGCCCATGTTCTGACCGTATGGCACCATACCTTGCTGCTGGCCCATTGGGTTAGCCTGCATCCCCATTGTGTTTTGGCTGGTGTATGTCGGAGCGCCAGACTGAACGCCACCACTCGTGCCCATGCTCATTCCATTAAACATGGCATTACCACCACCGCTCGAGCCCGGAGCCGGAGCAGCAGGCAACGCTGTAAGAAGACTACCAGTGTCGAGAAGATCGCTAGAAGTGGTAGGCGACTGAAATAACATAACAATCAATAAGTGTATCAGTAAGTAGGCCAACGCCGGCAACAGGAATTCTGTACGCACCTTGGAAGCACTCGCACCCATGCCAAGCAAATCAGCATTTCCATCGTCCTTCTTTCCTGCACGACGATTAGATCGCGCACTCCCCTTTTTCCCTGCTCGGCGGCGTGCCGAAAATGATTCAGCTCGTTCAGCTGCGGTTTCACGATGGCCAGCTGAGTCACGCCGTTCCTCCGTCCTAGTACTTTGTGTCCTGCTGCTAGTCGATGAGCTCGAATTGCCCAGATAGAACGGATCGTCCGAGTATCGCTCAGGTCTATGATTTTGGCTAGTTTCCGGTTCCGGTTTCTTCTTCGGAACGTATTCTTCTGAGAGAAGCTTGTTAGCAGCAGCCACACCTGATTCTCGCTCCTTCGAAGCTTCCACAGCGCGGACAGCATCAGACATACCCGACGCAGCAGTAATGCCTGTTGTCACCGAGCTGACGGAGCTCTGAGATGTGAACGATTTGTCGCGGTCGCTAATTACCGCCTTGAGCATGTCCTGAATTTTCTCGCACACCATGTCAAACTGAGAGTTGTTTAGTGTTTGCTCCCACAACAGTGGAGCCACCGCAGGAATAATTAGTTTCGCCGTGAACTCTGGGCCCAGATGCTTGCCAAGGTTATCGTAGCATCCAAGAATGCACATGCATGCGGCAGGGGTCTTGTCTTCATGAAGGGTCTGCTGAAGAGTGGGCAACACACTCTCAATCAGAAGATCCTTGTCAAACACATGGAACGACTTCGCCAGCCAGAGCAACGCGTTTATTCTCACTGACGGCTGGGGCGGGGTCAAAATGAGCTTGTTGACACGCGGCAAAATCACTTGCTTGAGAATGCGGTACTCAAATAAGCTGGCTTGGTCCACAATTTTGTTGAGCACTGTGTCCAGAATTTCGGGAACTGTGCTGTCAAGAGCACGGCACAACATGGGTACAATGTGGTCGCGAATGTAGCCCTCCTCTGCTTTGGGGATAAGCGTCTCCAATTCCGAAACGAACATGAGCATGCATTGCACAGGCTCTGAAATGGCTAGCAGTGGGACCATCATGGGCGCGATAGAATACGAAAATGTCTGCTTATCCACTTTGGCGACAATCTTCAGTAGTGGCGTGATCACGAACGGAGCCACGGCCTTGTTGATCACAACGGACTGGAGGCCCGGGAGGACCATATCACGCAACACACGTGGTGAGAAAGCTTCAATAGCGTCAGGAAGAGTCGTCAGGAACTTCGCCTGTGCTGCCGGTTCCTGCTCCACCAGACTTTGCAGCGTACGCAGCGTCTTAATCGGGCCTGAATCGAAGAACGGCGACGCAAGGAATGCACGGGCTTCCGGACGCTTCACAGGTTCCAATGAAAGCAACGAACGGATCGTGTTCTGCAGTGCCGTCGGTACGGAAGTCGGGAACGAGATCGGGTGCAATGACTGTACCTTGTACCCATGAGTCATCTTGTTGCCATCATGCACATCCAGCACAGGGTTGCGCCCGCCGTCCGCACGAGGTGGTACGAACAATTCATACACTAGCAGACCGAGCGAGAACATATCGGCTTTTGAATCAAACTGACGAGGCTCCGTCACCAATTCAGGGGCGCAGTACTCAAGCGGAGGCTCCCAACTTCCTTCGATTGCTCCTGTGGCCGGATTCCTAGAGCCCGTGGAAGAGTCAAAACTATAGTATTCACTGCGCGAGGTCTGTCCAGGCTCCACAACTCTGCAGAAGCCCATACCGCCGAGCTTCCATTCGCCCTTAGGCGTAATGAAGATACTGTGCGGACCCAGACTGAGGTGAACACGGCGTCCTTCACGATGCAGGAAACTGAGCGCCTCTCCCACGTGCATTAGTCCACAGGCGAGCTCGAACTCCGTAAGACCGATCTCCAGTACTTCGGGCGTGACGTTGGCAATATTATTAAAGTTCTTGCATGCATTGGCTAGTGAGCACGTGACACGCTCTGTAACGAAGCACAGCGAGCGACGGCTTTCTTCAAAGACCTCCTCGACCTTGAGTACGTGCGGGTGACGCAGCACTCGCAACGTCTTCATTTCCTGTCGGAGGATCTCCAGCACGCGGTCCTGAGCCTCTTTGCTCTTGAGTCTCTTGAGGTCTTCCTTGTCGAAGAGAAACACGCTGTATTCGTGGTTGGTCTTGCGGTGCACGGCCGGGAAGATCTTCCACGAGAGTTCGTGACCGCCTGAGGCCGTACAGTCCTTGGGCGTCTCGTAGTGCTTCAGGTACTCCTCACTCAGCATTCCCTGCAGGTTCTGCGCGCCCGAGACAGCAGCTGATGCTGCACCGGACACGGCTGTCTGTACGGCGCTCGAGAAGCGGTTCAGCATGCTCATAGCGGCAGCTTCGGAGGTTGGTCGGTGAGTGAGTGAATTTTGTGCGCGTGTCAGGCTCCGACGAAGGGACCAGTATACAAAGTCCAAGTGTATTGAGAACAGCAGGAATAAAAATGGGGGGAATACAAAATGTACCAGTTCAGCGGTACAGGACTGGAGGACAACCTGGATGTTCAAGCAGTTCAAGAAAAACTTCCAGGTGATGTTGCGTGGGGTAAATATTTTTATATCTACGACCTCTGGGGGCAACGACGGAGTATGTCCGAGTGTCAGATTCTGAGATGGAAATGTGATCGACGCAAGTCACGCACGAGACGAGAGTAATCCACACGCTACATGTAGTAACGCGACCTGAGAAGCACTCCAAGATGGAATTTCCAAACTACATTGACATTTCTACAATAGCCTCGAATGAACCGCAGACGATGGCCTTGCCGGGTTTTACAGAAAGCGAACTGCTAGACCTGTTAGCGACGCTGGACGACGAGGTGAACAGTACTGAGGGGGCAAGCGTGTGGGACCCTTCTGTCAATGTCATTTTGGGGGGCGTGTTCACGTTGGAGAGCTTCTCAAAGTCAATTACGCCGAACAAACCCGATATTTCGCCTGATAAATCCGCCGGCACAATGCCATCTTGCAGTCCGAGCAATGTTGGGGCTAAACGAGCACTGACCCACGAGGCAACGCATCGGCCAAAACGCTGCCGGAAGACTCGCAAACACACCTTCGAGCAGTTGCGGTGAAGCTGGAGAAGAAACTGAAAGAGATCAGCGAAGCACACAATCAATACGACACTGGCGATCCCAATTCCTTTTGGAAGTGCGTATCTGCCCAATTGCTGGAGCAACGACAGAAATCTGCCATGGAAAATGCTAGGCTTCGAGATCTAGTTCGTGAACAAATGGCAGCGTTCAAAGCCTTGCAGCGATCGCTGGTAAAGACTCCGCTTTTGAGCGTACGTACTCATTGTGTTATCCGTTGTTGTATTACTGTCTAACATGTTCTCTGGTGTTGAAAATGTAGCAAAATGATGTATTCCCAACAATCAAAGAAAGAGTATTGGCTCCAAGTCAATCCAAGGATCTGTATCAAGACCTGTTTCGCAACTTGTCTGCATTGTACAGCACTGGGGTGGACAGAATGCTAACCCAAACGACTGGTTCAAGCCCGAGCCTAGAGGGAAACAAGAACGTAAAGATTGAGATCGAAAAAGACAGCGATGACGGTCTTCAGATGTGTCTTCAAGTCATGGAAAACAAGCTTGTGCCCTTCAGCTTCGAGAAAATACGAGACCAAGCGTGGAAAATCCTAACTGGAACAAATGGGAACGAAGACTTCCAGTTGGTACGAAGTTCATTTACCTGTGTTGTGTGTGAGTCTCGCTAACTGTGTTTACTTGTTTCAGACGATTCAAAACCAGGGAGACGAAATGTTTGGTCAGTGCAAATTGGACAATGCAATAGGTCCCATGCAATTGCTGGGGAACATTGCCGTTCGGCAATACGTTGAGGCGGATAAGCTGACGATCATTTGGGAGTGCGAAGGGGACGTGCACCAAGGCGCCTCCAAGACACGTATTCAGCCAAAAGGATGGTTCGT
Source organism: Phytophthora colocasiae (assembly GCA_018806915.1). Taxonomy (NCBI): domain Eukaryota; phylum Oomycota; class Peronosporomycetes; order Peronosporales; family Peronosporaceae; genus Phytophthora; species Phytophthora colocasiae. The sequence goes on along the minus strand of JAGKQI010000093.1, from coordinate 955,202 downwards.
TTTTATACTTGCTCTTGGTTTCAATCACTGTCTCATTTAGGGCTAACATGGGGGTGTAATGCAGGTGCGTCTTCGAACCTGCAGAGGGAGACCCTGCAAACGCGACGATATTCCAGAGGTGTGCAATTCTGAATCCGATCATCCCGGACGACGCCAACTCGGACAGATCAATTGGCACAACAACAGAAGTTGTTCTCGAAAACTACAAGCGCACGGTGGTCTACATTTTCGATGGTATGTTGGCGTCGCTTAACAATTCGTATCAAAATTTCCGTTCTTTGATCGAACCGACAAGCAATCGAGCAAACTCTGTTTTGTGCTGATAGTTGGTTGGGCACAGCTCTCAGTGTTTTTGGGTAAGGAATGCAAAGGAGTGGTGCTCCCCCGCAACCGAGCCGAATTGCTGAAGGTTGCTGGACGGATAGAGCCCTTCGTGCGGACGTAGGTAGATAGAATCGTGGAGATGAGAAAGTCTCCACCCAGGTATCTAGACCTAATTCGGCAAATTTTTGGCCGGAATTGACAATATTCGTTGGGCAATCAAGCACTTCAACTTGATAATCCCTTAATTTTCGGTATCGATTACTAAAGGGAGACTGCGCCACAATCGTTAATGCTACAGAAAATGGCTCTCTTCTCGGAGGCGGAGCTGCTGGACGTCCTCACGGGGATAGTGTTGGGAAGTGGATCGGTTAGGCCAGTAGTTTGACTTGTGCACCTCAAAGGAAATGAAAGACTGATAGATTGATTGTTAGCCTTGTTCCTCTCTGTTCTGCTAGCAATCTCAACGAGCTCAGCTCGTTCCTTCAGGTGCTACATGTACGGCCTGTGCTTCATCTTCTCCAGCGTTCTCACCCGTAGCTTCCCCAACGTCCTAGTTGCCGCTCCCGCTGGACACACTGCTGCTGGTTCCGCTGCTGCTGGTCTTCTCTCCGCTGTCGCTGGTCCTTTTACCGCTAGCAACAGCTCCTTACTGTTTTAGGCCAGATCAATACGAATTCCAACACACCCTTCTCGAAGCATAGCTTCGATCACCAAGAGAACTACTACGGTTGCTGTAGGTCCTTCTGGCTGCCAATCCCGATCAAGTGCAACAGGGTCTTTAGCCGAACTTTGTCCAAAGGTTTGGTGAAGAAGTCTGCTGGATTAACATTTCCTTTGATCTTGTGCAAATGGATGGCTCCTTTTCCACTTGCTCTCGCGAAGAAGTGCCACCGCAGCTCGATGTGCCTTGTGCGCCGACTATAAGTCGGATTTGTAGCCATTATGAGCGCTGCTTGATTGTCGATGCCCAGCTTTAATTCCACAGCTTTCTTCGGTAAAATCTCTTGTAGGATGTTGCTTTCTGCGATAGCCTCCATCGTTGCTTCACATGCTGCGATGTATTCCGCCTCTACCGTCGACAAGGCCACGATGCTTTGCTTTCTTGACATCCAGGAAACTGCGCCACCGGCAAGTGTGAAGACGAATCCCGTTGTACTCTTGCGAGATTCTTGATCATTGGCCCAGTCGCTGTCACAATAACCGTTAAGCACGACGTCACCGTCGACATGTTCCGCTCTTTCGTAGGAAATTCCATAGTCGACTGTCCCTACCAGGTATCGAAGCACGCGCTTCAAGGTTCCGACGTGCTTCGTTGAGGGTTTTGCCACGAAGCGGCTCAGCTGGCTCACGACAAATGCTAAATCCGGCCTGGTGCTAGTCGCCAGATACATCACCATTCCGATCGCCTCGCGATAGGGAAAACTGGTATCGTTTTCTCCATCATCCTGAACAGGTACTAGTCGCGCGTTAGTTTCCATGGGATTTCCAACTGCATGCGCACCATCGAACCCGAACTTCTGTAGTATCTCGCGTGCATACTTTTCTTGTCGGATAGTAATATGCGTACTTGTCTGACTGACTTCAATTCCCAAGTACTGAGATAGAAGCCCCTGGTCCTTGATTCCATACACTTCGTTCAGATCGCTGAAGAGCTTCACCTTGAAGTCTTCATGGTTTGTTGCCACGAGAATATCATCGACGTAAATAAGCACGTAGGCGATTGTATCAGCTTCAAGTAGGAAATACAGGCATGGCTCAGTCAGCGATCTCTGGAATCCGCGATTCAGCATCCACTGATTTAGCTCCGAATTCCATTCGCGTCCAGACTGTCTTTAGTCCATACAGTGCTCGCATCACCATATACACGTGGCCATCGATATCACACGGAAAACCTGGTATAGATCTCACATATTGAGGAATGTTGAGCCACGCGTTCAGGTAAGCTGTGTTGATGTCTCCACCGAATACCAGCAAATTCAACGCTGCGGCAAGTGCCAGTAACAGCCGAAACGAAGACATTCTCGCTACAGGAGAAAACGTTTCTTGGAAATCAATTCCAGGCCTCTGGTGGTTCCCCAGCGCCACAGTCCGTCCTTTAAACCGGATAATGTACCCCTGGTGGTCGGACTTTAGCGCGTAGACCCACATTGTGTTAATGGCACGAGCATCCTTGGGCATTTCCGAGCCAGGAATTTCTTTGAGGACTCCCTTGGCCTTGAGTGCTGCCATCTCTTCCAATTCTGCAAGTCTCCAGAAATCTGCAAACTTGGATCGCATGGCTTCACGATGGTTGCGTGGGATCTTCACATCGCTTGCTCGAATAGGTTTGCCATTTACATCGAGAACTCGGTTTGTATTCTGCAACGCGTTCACAACGTAGTCGTCCAGGTAACCCGGTCGACGACGCTCGTGCGCTTCTCTGAGTCCAGTGCGGGTTCTTTTTGGTGTCGTTTTATCTGCTGCGCGCTCTACTCGCTCTTCTTCAGAGGGCGTTTCATCGCGGTGAATACGTTTAGTTGTGAGTCTTGGAGTTTCGCCCCCGGTTTCGGTTTCCGACTCCATTTGGCCGGTGCTTGACTCACCCAGATCACCGTCATACTCTGCCACCATGTCCTCCATGATACTGCAGTTTCTTTCACTTACCGGAGCATATACACTGGCTACTGTGAATGTATCATCTATTTCTGTGTTGAAGTCCTGGTCCTGATCGTTACCTGAGCATGGGTCATCTTGAACACTGTTAAGTTCGGCAGCTTCACTGTAGATCTCTGCATCTTCTTGCTCACTCAGAACAGACCCGTGTACTCCAACTACGGACTCGGTTTCAATTCCACCGGTATCAGCTAAACCAGCCAACATTTCACAGCCTGTCTCCGTATACACTCTCTTGGTGCTAGAGGGTGCATTGTCGTCCACTTCACCGAGACTTGATTCAACTCTTGCGCCTTCTTCGAGTTCACAGGTGTTATCCAACATCATGGTCTCGTTACTAACTGGAGGCTCGAATACGCTTTCTCTGCGCGTAGATTCATGTTCACCCTCACTTATAGCTGTGCCCATTTCTTCATCGTCACTTGTACCACAGATAACATTTCCAGAGATTCTTGTGAAAACTAGCGACTCCAGATCAGGTTCATTCAAATCAACAGTATGACGATCGCGATACATGACGTCCTCGGACACTCGCAAGTCAGGCACGAACTTTGCAGTGTGTTCACCGGGGAAATACACCTTGCATCCAACAACATCTTCGGCATAGCCCAGCACGAAACCCAGTTTGACGTTATCGTGATATTTGCGCCTCCCCGGTGCTACGGGGACGTGCACGTACGCCAACGACCCAAATGTCCTGATATGATGAATGTCTGGTTTGCTCCCAAACATTTGTTCGAATGGGATAGCGTTCGTGCCTTTGTTGTATACCCGGTTTTTCACGTAGATAGCGTTTCGAAGGGCTTCAGGCCACAATGAACGTGGGAAACCTGCGTGATGCATCATTGACTTGGTCATTTCCACGATTGACTGGTGCGCGCGCTCACACAAGTTCAACTGAGAGCTTTTCGGCCCCACTTTTACGTGCTCGATGCCTTTGCTCGCGTACCAGCTCGCTATCATCGAGTTTACGAACTCACCGCCTTTGTCCGTTAGAATTTGTCGAACAGGGTACTTGATCTCTGCTTCACCGTCAGTCTGGCTACGTCGAGCTTGACGTTCCGCCCAGGCCACGTACTCCTTGATGCGAGCGTTTACCTCCTCAGCCGTCTTGCTCTTTAGCAGATGCATCGTGACGAACCTTGAGTGTCCGTCCATGATAATCAGTACCGCCTCGTAACGAGTACCATTACCCTCACTTGGTATCAGTAGGTCTGCGTATACAAGTTGATTCGGCACTCGCGTTTTGCGGTTGAGCTTCTTCCTGCGACGGGCTCGCTTCTGCTTGCCAACGTGACAGGCATCACATGCCTGGTTCTGTTGTCTTTGGCTAAGCATCATTCCTTTGACGAGTCCTTGATCAACCATGGTCTTCAGGTACTGAGGACATGTATGGCCTAGTCTCTCATGCCACGTCTTCAACGGAGCAACACCTTCAGCTGCAGTGAAATTGCATATTGGTGGGCCTGAACGTTCCGCCTGCTCCTTTGACGCTGTAAACTCGGCAATGAAGCCCCACGTTGAGTCATGCGGTGTAGTGATCGCCACCTCTTCGCCTCTTAGCAGTACTCGAAAGTTCATTTGTCGCATGCTCTTGTTTGAAATCAAATCCTTGTTTAAGTGCAAGTCCAGGTGAAAACAACCCATACTCCGCGTCTGGGACGTAGCATACATCTTCGATGTGGAACACTTTCTCCACACCATCCACCCACGTTTTCACAGCAACAGTTCCAACTCCGGCAATCTTGGATGCTAAGTTCGGTGTGACACCATGCACACTTTGGCTGGTTGTTGTATCTTCAGTGAAACTCACGTATTGAGCGCGATTTCCGGTCACATGGGCGTTCGACGCCGTATCAAAATACCACCAACCAACGGTACTGTCCTCGACAGCTTCGCACTCTTTTTCTGTCACATCCAGAACTTGACCACTTGAATCAACACTAAAAACCGTGTTGGGCTCCGCATCCAGCACGCCAGTCACCACTCCTTGTCCTGATACTTCGTCATGACGTGGGATCTTGGTGATCGCGTTTGTGCGTCGAAGCGTACAGAGACCTCGCTGTTTCTGCTTCTGGTCATTGTCCCTGCACTGATGGCGTTCTGTTTCGACTTCTGTGGGCAGTTAGCTCTGATATGGTCTCCACTACCACACGCGTAACACTTCCTACCCTCCTTATATCCTTTGGACCCAAGGGTAAGCTTCTGCTGTTGCTGATTTTCGGGCTTTCCTTTAGCACCAGCTTTGTTTCCAGCGCTTTTCTGACTCATATTCTGCCCCGTTCCAGTCCCACGCTTACCGTGAAACTCAGTCTGACGTGATGCTGCTGCTCGTATGAGTTCACGGACCTTGGTGGAGTGTGTATACACTAGTATCGGCTCCATAGCGAACTGACGACTTCAAAGTCTCGAACTCCGCTAGCTCAGGCAGACTCTCGAGCAACATTTCGACCATGTCGACATCTTCGAGAGTGTACTGCATATTCACCAGCTCAGTGCGCAAGTTGAACATCTTACAGAGGTGTAGATTTGCATCGCCACCAGGTAAAAGTTTTGTGTTCCACAACTCTGTCACTAGTCGACGGATTGTATGAACCTTGACTGTCTTGTTCACTTTGTTCTCGAATAAATCACACAGAGCGTCCCACATATCCGATCCGACCTCCGCCGTCCGGATTTGGTGTAAGATCTCTGGTGGCACTGATGTACCGATCATCCTCAAGATCTTTGTCTGCTTCTTGTCAAAGTCAGCCTCAGTCTCTTCGGTGGAGAGCATTGACTTCGTCAGCTGTCGGTCTACGATCTTTAACAAATCTTGTTCCTTGAACACTGTCCTCATGGCCCACTTATACGTCTGCCAGTCCTTCCCATCCCAGTTCTTTGGGATGCCTTCTGACGTGTACTTCATCGGCTTGGACATCTTAGACTCGTTCCGTTGGGCGGGAAAGCCAGGGCTTGGGCTCATAACCCTGTTGGGAAGTGGATCGGTTAGGCCAGTAGTTTGACTTGTGCACCTCAAAGGAAATGAAAGACTGATAGATTGATTGTTAGCCTTGTTCCTCTCTGTTCTGCTAGCAATCTCAACGAGCTCAGCTCGTTCCTTCAGGTGCTACATGTACGGCCTGTGCTTCATCTTCTCCAGCGTTCTCACCCGTAGCTTCCCCAACGTCCTAGTTGCCGCTCCCGCTGGACACACTGCTGCTGGTTCCGCTGCTGCTGGTCTTCTCTCCGCTGTCGCTGGTCCTTTTACCGCTAGCAACAACTCCTTACTGTTTTAGGCCAGATCAATACGAATTCCAACACACCCTTCTCGAAGCATAGCTTCGATCACCAAGAGAACTACTACGGTTGCTGTAGGTCCTTCTGGCTGCCAATCCCGATCAAGTGCAACAGGGTCTTTAGCCGAACTTTGTCCAAAGGTTTGGTGAAGAAGTCTGCTGGATTAACATTTCCTTTGATCTTGTGCAAATGGATGGCTCCCTTTTCCACTTGCTCTCGCACGAAGTGCCAACGCAGCTCGATGTGCCTTGTGCGCCGACTATAAGTCGGATTTGTAGCCATTATGAGCGCTGCTTGATTGTCGATGCCCAGCTTTAATTCCACAGCTTTCTTCGGTAAAATCTCTTGTAGGATGTTGCTTTCTGCGATAGCCTCCATCGTTGCTTCACATGCTGCGATGTATTCCGCCTCTGCCGTCGACAAGGCCACGATGCTTTGCTTTCTTGACATCCAGGAAACTGCGCCACCGGCAAGTGTGAAGACGAATCCCGTTGTACTCTTGCGAGATTCTTGATCATTGGCCCAGTCGCTGTCACAATAACCGTTAAGCACGACGTCACCGTCGACATGTTCCGCTCTTTCGTAGGAAATTCCATAGTCGACTGTCCCTACCAGGTATCGAAGCACGCGCTTCAAGGTTCCGACGTGCTTCGTTGAGGGTTTTGCCACGAAGCGGCTCAGCTGGCTCACGACAAATGCTAAATCCGGCCTGGTGCTAGTCGCCAGATACATCACCATTCCGATCGCCTCGCGATAGGGAAAACTGGTATCGTTTTCTCCATCATCCTGAACAGGTACTAGTCGCGCGTTAGTTTCCATGGGATTTCCAACTGCATGCGCACCATCGAACCCGAACTTCTGTAGTATCTCGCGTGCATACTTTTCTTGTCGGATAGTAATATGCGTACTTGTCTGACTGACTTCAATTCCCAAGTACTGAGATAGAAGCCCCTGGTCCTTGATTCCATACACTTCGTTCAGATCGCTGAAGAGCTTCACCTTGAAGTCTTCATGGTTTGTTGCCACGAGAATATCATCGACGTAAATAAGCACGTAGGCGATTGTATCAGCTTCAAGTAGGAAATACAGGCATGGCTCAGTCAGCGATCTCTGGAATCCGCGATTCAGCATCCACTGATTTAGCTCCGAATTCCATTCGCGTCCAGACTGTCTTAGTCCATACAGTGCTCGCATCACCATATACACGTGGCCATCGATATCACACGGAAAACCTGGTATAGATCTCACATATTGAGGAATGTTGAGCCACGCGTTCAGGTAAGCTGTGTTGATGTCTCCACCGAATACCAGCAAATTCAACGCTGCGGCAAGTGCCAGTAACAGCCGAAACGAAGACATTCTCGCTACAGGAGAAAACGTTTCTTGGAAATCAATTCCAGGCCCTCTGGTGGTTCCCCAGCGCCACAGTCCGTCCTTTAAACCGGATAATGTACCCCTGGTGGTCGGACTTTAGCGCGTAGACCCACATTGTGTTAATGGCACGAGCATCCTTGGGCATTTCCGAGCCAGGAATTTCTTTGAGGACTCCCTTGGCCTTGAGTGCTGCCATCTCTTCCAATTCTGCAAGTCTCCAGAAATCTGCAAACTTGGATCGCATGGCTTCACGATGGTTGCGTGGGATCTTCACATCGCTTGCTCGAATAGGTTTGCCATTTACATCGAGAACTCGGTTTGTATTCTGCAACGCGTTCACAACGTAGTCGTCCAGGTAACCCGGTCGACGACGCTCGTGCGCTTCTCTGAGTCCAGTGCGGGTTCTTTTTGGTGTCGTTTTATCTGCTGCGCGCTCTACTCGCTCTTCTTCAGAGGGCGTTTCATCGCGGTGAATACGTTTAGTTGTGAGTCTTGGAGTTTCGCCCCCGGTTTCGGTTTCCGACTCCATTTGGCCGGTGCTTGACTCACCCAGATCACCGTCATACTCTGCCACCATGTCCTCCATGATACTGCAGTTTCTTTCACTTACCGGAGCATATACACTGGCTACTGTGAATGTATCATCTATTTCTGTGTTGAAGTCCTGGTCCTGATCGTTACCTGAGCATGGGTCATCTTGAACACTGTTAAGTTCGGCAGCTTCACTGTAGATCTCTGCATCTTCTTGCTCACTCAGAACAGACCCGTGTACTCCAACTACGGACTCGGTTTCAATTCCACCGGTATCAGCTAAACCAGCCAACATTTCACAGCCTGTCTCCGTATACACTCTCTTGGGTCGTCCACTTCACCGAGACTTGATTCAACTCTTGCGCCTTCTTCGAGTTCACAGGTGTTATCCAACATCATGGTCTCGTTACTAACTGGAGGCTCGAATACGCTTTCTCTGCGCGTAGATTCATGTTCACCCTCACTTATAGCTGTGCCCATTTCTTCATCGTCACTTGTACCACAGATAACATTTCCAGAGATTCTTGTGAAAACTAGCGACTCCAGATCAGGTTCATTCAAATCAACAGTATGACGATCGCGATACATGACGTCCTCGGACACTCGCAAGTCAGGCACGAACTTTGCAGTGTGTTCACCGGGGAAATACACCTTGCATCCAACAACATCTTCGGCATAGCCCAGCACGAAACCCAGTTTGACGTTATCGTGATATTTGCGCCTCCCCGGTGCTACGGGGACGTGCACGTACGCCAACGACCCAAATGTCCTGATATGATGAATGTCTGGTTTGCTCCCAAACATTTGTTCGAATGGGATAGCGTTCGTGCCTTTGTTGTATACCCGGTTTTTCACGTAGATAGCGTTTCGAAGGGCTTCAGGCCACAATGAACGTGGGAAACCTGCGTGATGCATCATTGACTTGGTCATTTCCACGATTGACTGGTGCGCGCGCTCACACAAGTTCAACTGAGAGCTTTTCGGCCCCACTTTTACGTGCTCGATGCCTTTGCTCGCGTACCAGCTCGCTATCATCGAGTTTACGAACTCACCGCCTTTGTCCGTTAGAATTTGTCGAACAGGGTACTTGATCTCTGCTTCACCGTCAGTCTGGCTACGTCGAGCTTGACGTTCCGCCCAGGCCACGTACTCCTTGATGCGAGCGTTTACCTCCTCAGCCGTCTTGCTCTTTAGCAGATGCATCGTGACGAACCTTGAGTGTCCGTCCATGATAATCAGTACCGCCTCGTAACGAGTACCATTACCCTCACTTGGTATCAGTAGGTCTGCGTATACAAGTTGATTCGGCACTCGCGTTTTGCGGTTGAGCTTCTTCCTGCGACAGGCTCGCTTCTGCTTGCCAACGTGACCAGGCATCACATGCCTGGTTCTGTTGTCTTTGGCTAAGCATCATTCGCTTTGACGAGTCCTTGATCAACCATGGTCTTCAGGTACTGAGGGACATGTATGGCCTAGTCTCTCATGCCACGTCTTCAACGGAGCAACACCTTCAGCTGCAGTGAAATTGCATATTGGTGGGCCTGAACGTTCCGCCTGCTCCTTTGACGCTGTAAACTCGGCAATGAAGCCCCACGTTGAGTCATGCGGTGTAGTGATCGCCACCTCTTCGCCTCTTAGCAGTACTCGAAAGTTCATTGTCGCATGCTCTTGTTTGAAATCAAATCCTTGTTTAAGTGCAAGTCCAGGTGAAAACAACCCATACTCCGCGTCTGGGACGTAGCATACATCTTCGATGTGGAACACTTTCTCCACACCATCCACCCACGTTTTCACAGCAACAGTTCCAACTCCGGCAATCTTGGATGCTAAGTTCGGTGTGACACCATGCACACTTTGGCTGGTTGTTGTATCTTCAGTGAAACTCACGTATTGAGCGCGATTTCCGGTCACATGGGCGTTCGACGCCGTATCAAAATACCACCAACCAACGGTACTGTCCTCGACAGCTTCGCACTCTTTTTCTGTCACATCCAGAACTTGACCACTTGAATCAACACTAAAAACCGTGTTGGGCTCCGCATCCAGCACGCCAGTCACCACTCCTTGTCCTGATACTTCGTCATGACGTGGGATCTTGGTGATCGCGTTTGTGCGTCGAAGCGTACAGAGACCTCGCTGTTTCTGCTTCTGGTCATTGTCCCCTGCACTGATGGCGTTCTGTTTCGACTTCTGTGGGCAGTTAGCTCTGATATGGTCTCCACTACCACACGCGTAACACTTCCTACCCTCCTTATATCCTTTGGACCCAAGGGTAAGCTTCTGCTGTTGCTGATTTTCGGGCTTTCCTTTAGCACCAGCTTTGTTTCCAGCGCTTTTCTGACTCATATTCTGCCCCGTTCCAGTCCCACGCTTACCGTGAAACTCAGTCTGACGTGATGCTGCTGCTCGTTATGAGTTCACGGACCTTGGTAGGTGTGTATACACTAGTATCGGCTCCATAGCGAACTGACGACTTCAAAGTCTCGAACTCCGCTAGCTCAGGCAGACTCTCGAGCAACATTTCGACCATGTCGACATCTTCGAGAGTGTACTGCATATTCACCAGCTCAGTGCGCAAGTTGAACATCTTACAGAGGTGTAGATTTGCATCGCCACCAGGTAAAAGTTTTGTGTTCCACAACTCTGTCACTAGTCGACGGATTGTATGAACCTTGACTGTCTTGTTCACTTTGTTCTCGAATAAATCACACAGAGCGTCCCACATATCCGATCCGACCTCCGCCGTCCGGATTTGGTGTAAGATCTCTGGTGGCACTGATGTACCGATCATCCTCAAGATCTTTGTCTGCTTCTTGTCAAAGTCAGCCTCAGTCTCTTCGGTGGAGAGCATTGACTTCGTCAGCTGTCGGTCTACGATCTTTAACAAATCTTGTTCCTTGAACACTGTCCTCATGGCCCACTTATACGTCTGCCAGTCCTTCCCATCCCAGTTCTTTGGGATGCCTTCTGACGTGTACTTCATCGGCTTGGACATCTTAGACTCGTTCCGTTGGGCGGGAAAGCCAGGGCTTGGGCTCATAACCCTGTTGGGAAGTGGATCGGTTAGGCCAGTAGTTTGACTTGTGCACCTCAAAGGAAATGAAAGACTGATAGATTGATTGTTAGCCTTGTTCCTCTCTGTTCTGCTAGCAATCTCAACGAGCTCAGCTCGTTCCTTCAGGTGCTACATGTACGGCCTGTGCTTCATCTTCTCCAGCGTTCTCACCCGTAGCTTCCCCAACGTCCTAGTTGCCGCTCCCGCTGGACACACTGCTGCTGGTTCCGCTGCTGCTGGTCTTCTCTCCGCTGTCGCTGGTCCTTTTACCGCTAGCAACAGCTCCTTACTGTTTTAGGCCAGATCAATACGAATTCCAACAGATAGATGCAAACAGCACAAAGGACAGTGTGCCAGGACCTTCAGTGAATGTCGTGCTCAATGCGGATGTTCTGTCGTCGGAGCAAGCGTTTGAGGATTTCATGGAGTCGCTGACGTCAGACGAAGACGCCGGTGTCTTGATGGCCTCGGACGGCAACCAGTCTGAGAGCAATAACTCCTCTTCTTCTTCTCCTCCAGCAGCCAAAAGTAAACGCAGCGTTGACATTGTATCAATCACAGAGACTTCGGCGCCGACTGCTGCAAAACCAAAGCGGAAACGGCGCAAACATGAGCTAGACCATCTCCGAGCTGTAGCGTCGGAGCTCGAGAAGAAGCTCAAGGTTCTAAACAAATCATCGAGTGATGAACAACCAGACACGGGACAGTTCTGGAAGCACATCTCCAATCAGCTTATGACTGAACGTCAAAAAGCAGTGGGTGAGAACGCTCGACTTCGACAGCTCGTTCGGGAACAGGTCAAGTCGGTCAAGGCCATGCAGCGAACGCTGAACAAAACGCCCGATTTGAGTGTAAGTCATAGAGTTTTGTTTCCGTGGTGGTGCTTATATGTTGCGTGATGACTGGTACTTTGCAGAAAATGGGGATAGCGTCTGAGTGTTCCGCGGCGAATCTGACGCAGAGCCCGCCAGCATCAAAAGATCTCTACAGAGAACTATTTCAGAACATTTCGTCGTCCTACAGCAGTGGTGTCGGTAATATGTTGCTACAACAACCCTGCATGCCAGCTCCAAGTCTTGTGGGCAAAAGAAAAATGAACATGGAGATGGAGACTACCGAAGAATGCGGACCTCGGATGTGCCTGCAGTTTGTAGAGAGTAGACTGATACCATGTAGCCTTCTACGGATTGGAGACCACGCTTGGGACTTTCTGTCGGGGTCGAACGGCCACGAAGACTTTCACATGGTACGAATGGGATCGTCGTTGTTGACCTGATGTGGCTATTAACGCTCATCAATGCCAAACAGGCCCTTCAAACCCAAGGCAATGAATTGTTTGGGCATTGCATCCTTGCGGATCCACACAGACGTTGTGCAACATTGCGGTTCGGAGGTATTACGAAGCGAACAAGTTGACGTTCGTATGGGAGTGTGACGGACTGTGCTCGGACGAAGATTCCTCCATGCGAGTTCACCAGACAGGATGGTACGTTGATATTAAATTCGTCCCTGGCTGTCAGAGTCCTAACAATTCCATGCCTGGAATACAATGGCAGGTGTGTGTTCGAGCCAGCTGAAGACAGCCCACACAATGCCACAATATTCCGTGCCTGTGCTCGAATGACACCTAGTCTTACGGACACTAACGATCACTTCACTGATTCGGCTAAAGCTGTGGGGCAGACCACCGAGATGGTCATTGAGAACTATGAGAAGACAGTCGTATACATTTTTGATGCTGTGCTGAATTCGCTGGGTCATGAGGAGTTTTAGGAGGTCCATAATTGGCTTATGCCAGATTCAATAACAGTTCTCATCTTACGCTATTTTGCAGTTAATTTAGTTATATTTGATTTAATTATACTTATTTAAATAAGTATACTTAACTTAACCCCTCCAAACCGGAGCCGATTTTGATTTTTTATGCTGCATATGCAGCATAATTAGACTTGACGTTTGTATATAAAGGGATTGGGTAGGGAATGGTGTTCGGGTAAGGACGAGTGCAGTTGACCATAGACAATCCTAAACAGTCGCAATGCTGCATAACAAGCCATTTGCAGCAGGCTAAAGCTGCATTATGCGACACAGCATAGCCAGGCTCTGAACAGTGCCAGGGCTGCCGCGTTCTTTTTTGTGAGTCGTAGACATTCTCGATTTCAGAAAACTAGACACTAAAACTTCCCATACAAAAATGAGGTAGATAGGAACGGGTGTCACCCCTACAGGTATCGCAATCAGCAGGCTAATTATTCGTGCGTTTTCTGTTCTATACAAAGTGCAAATGAGTGACCTGATCAGTAGACTGCATCAATGATTGCACTCGAGGTGGATACACTTCATGGCACGATTTGTCACTGACTCGAAGTGCTTTACCAAAATGCATACTGAAACAAAGTAATTCTCCTCATCGGTGAAGCTGCTATGCGATCAAAATTTTCAGTCGGTCAAGACAAGAGGCTTGTGCAGCTGGCCGCTGTGTATGAACGGCGTGGTTCGCGTATATCGTGGTCTGATGTGCGTCGCAGGATGAGGTGCGCGAAGCACTCCGCTGCGGACCTTCGTTGGCGCCTTCACGCACTGATGAAGAATACCTACGGTAGCTCTCTCGCGGACTTCCCCCCATGCTTTTTTTTCAAGTGTGCTACGACACAAGGCGCATCAGGCGTTACTGGTGTGGAAGAAGGCGGCGACGGTGACGGCGCTGCTGGTGGTGGAGGGAGAAGGCGGCGACGGTGACGGCGCTGCTGGTGCTGGAGTGGGAGAAGGCGGCGACGGCGACGGCGCTGCTGGTGCTGGGGTGGGAGAAGGTCATGAATATGCTGATGGGGAAGATGTAGGTGGTGCTGGTCCTGGGGTAATGACCCCTGATGCAGCAATGCAAGCCGTTGAACGCCTGTTTGCACCAGTGAGGAAGGCAGATATTCGCCAAAAATCTGGAAAACGACACCTTAACGCTGGTGAAATACTTCCGCCGGAGTGGCAGCTGTGATTGAAGCTATTGGAGATATTGAAACGCACGATGTATTCCTCGACGTTGGTTGCGGTCTTGGTAATGTGGTTGCTCAAGTAGCTTTACAGACCCCAGCATCCGAATGCTACGGTATCGAAGTGCGAGACGAAGTACTCTTTCGTGGAATAGAGCTAATGGAGAAGGACTTGCTGATGCAAAACTATCACACGAAGGTACATTTACTTCCTGGAGACGCTAGCACCGTGCTGCTTGCTTTCGAGGGACCATTTAGTCAAGCAACCGTAATTTTAGCGCACCATCGCCTTTTTGAAGACAGTGCCAAGATCCAGATTGAAGAACAGCTAGGCCTGCATGAGAATGCGCGAGTGGTTATATTTGGCGAACAAATATGTCCGAGGCATCAGGCATCTTGTCGAGCAGTGTTTTGTGCACGATGGAAGCTGTGGAAAGTGTTAGCTGTCCCAGTCAGTTGGACGTCAACGTCGAACATGTGGATATACAAACGTAATGCTAACTGAAATACCATCTTTGAACAAGTGTATCGTGTAGCATGGTCTCGCCTTTAGATCCAGCTCAATGTTGAATGCTTCTGTAAGTTTCCTTTAGCAGCTCAAGTTGAATAGTGGCAAATCACTTGAACAAACTATACCAAATGGACAGTTGGCACGGCAACAGCAACAGGGAATCCGTTAAGTTGAAAAGTGGCAAATCATTTGAACAAACTATACCAAATGCTTATTACTTATGCAGCATCGTGCGTAGTGCGGCGTCTCTTGCTAGCCGGGGTAGCCGGTGTAGCAGGAGCTGTCGGCGTCTCACTCATCTCCATATCGTCTTCGCGACGCACACGAATCGTTCTTCCAGTGTCGACAGGAGCAAGACTACCATTCAACCACTCTCGGTGCCAGATATCCCAGCACGTCATCGAGATCTCGCGAATCTTGCGACGCGGCTTCATGCACAGGTAGATAGGACCCGTTTTGTTGCAAGAGCGACAGCAAAACTTGCTTGTTGCGGCGCGCACACCATCTGGATGCAGATAGGAGCACACCTTGCAAGCGCGTTGACGTCGTTTCCTCTGGGTGGTCTGGTCGCGCCATTTTTCCAGCTGCTGGGGAACATGTACTTCTTCTGCTGCGGGGGGTACGGGAGGCGCTGGTGTGCTGGGGGTGGCTGGTTGCTGGATTCCAAACGTGTTGCCTTCGTACATATCGCTGGACTGCAGTTGGCAGAGCTGCAAATGCAGTTTTTTCATGTACTTTACGTGACTGAGGGGGCGCGATGTCTTGTGCTTGTGGTAGGCCTTGTGAACTATGTATCCATTGACAATTGCTAGGTCAATCAGGCCTAGCACCAGCGACTTATAGTACTTGCGGAAGCGCAAAGCTCTTTGCAGCGAGTAACGCTGCAAGCGCAGCTGGTCATGGACGTCCACGCCTCCCATGAAGGCGTGGTAATCCTTCACCACCCGAGGGCACGGCACTTCCACCTGCGTCGCACCGTCTTGACGAATAACCCGATCGATATCGAGACTACCTCCAGTGCACAGGAAGTGAACCGGCCGGGAATCCCACCAACTGATAGCTGCCATGTTCGTCACTAGCTTAGAACGAGCCATTTTGAATGAGCCACGAGGTATCGAGGCTGGACGTGACTTCTTTTTCTCCACAACAGCTTTGCAGTACCCTAAGCGATTCGTCATGATGGTACCGACGCAATAGAACCCCATGAGAAGTAGCTGGATAGCCAACGCCACTGACGTGTAAAACCGGTCAACGACAACCAGGCGCATGCCTAGCCTTCGTGCCTCGGGTCCGAACACCGCTAAAGGTTTCTGACGACAGCTGCCGGTCCTGACTGCATGTCAGTCTTGTGTGCATCGCTGGAGTGCTCTTTCTTCCCACAGTACACTTCAAAGCTGCATGTATGCAGATAAACAGAAACAATATATGTAAGTATAAGTCGCATTGTGCAGCATAAGAAAATCAACGACGTAAAAAAAAACGTACCGGATGCAGTAAGCCGTCACGGCACTGCACAACATGAAGAGCTTGGTACCCCACCGATGAGGCTTGTCTTTCATGTACACTCTCATCTTGTTGAACGAGGACCGGCTCAGGGAGAATCGCTTCGTCAAACGCCAAGTGCGCAGGTGCCACATACCCACGCGCAAATGTCCGCTGCAATACCTCTACGACCTTGCGAATTTTCCAGGCTCTGTCTGTGCGAGCCCGCGGGTCATCGTTTGGGTTGAAGTGGAGATTCCGTGATATCTCCATGAAGCGGTCACGCCGCAGTACAGAGCCGAAAGCGCCTCTCGAAATGGCACCCTCATCTGTGATCTTCCAATGGTTCGCCAACTTTTCGCGGTTTGGGGCGATTGTACGAGCAATAAGGAGTCCCACAAAACGGCACAACTCGTGGGGGTGTATAGGCTTCATACCTTCCAGATCATGCCGTATATCGCGCTTGGTTTTCTTTGGCAGGTCTGGGTTCAAGCGCTGCTTGCGCCGGTAGCGCTTATACGTCTCGTCGACACGTAGGGGAAGCATCTCCCGGTGATACTGATTTGAGCACACTGCAATGTGCTGCCACAGCACCACCGGCAAGAAAAAGAAAAACAACGCTACTGGGGAGTCAGCATTTCGAAGAGCTTCAGCTGTAGGACCGGAGTAACCTTGACGCAAACCAGGATAACTGCTTGTGTTGTCCACGGGCTCGTACGGCATCATCATGTGGTCATGTGTGTCGGGTTCCTCAACGGCCTCCCAACCATTAACTGCCATATCTCGCAAGACAGTGTTCTTCAAATTCCCAGCAAGCACTTCATCCGCACCCCCAAAGCTGTCGAGAAACTTTTCCGCAAATAATACTTCAGCAGCAATCTCGCTCTCGGTGATTTCTAGGTCGTCATCATCGTCCGGTAGGTAATATCCTTCTTGAGCACCGTCAGGATCATCTTCATCGGCAATGTCATCTTTTTCTGCATCATCACCGGACTCCATGGCTCCATAGTCTGCATTGTCTTCTTCATTACCAACCTCATTCAATGAATCTTCGTTGTCGGCAATCAGCTGTGATCCAAGAGTAGAGCTTTCTTGGTCACCGCCCTCATCTACAGATCACACGGTACCATGTCAGATAAAAATACAGCACAATTATTTTTTATAAAAAAAAATATGCAGCACGACATGCAACACAATATGCAGCACGACATGCAACACAATATGCAGCACAACATGCTCCCTACCGCGTTCATCACCACTTCTCACTTGCATAGAGTCGTCAGCATAAAGGGGGGTCTCGCTTGGAGTAGGCGTGGCAACGTACGCTGACTCTTCGTCATCGTCCTCAGACTGCACGGATTGATTGGCGGTGTCAACAGACTCTACAGAGTCCACGTCATCGTCCATTTCGGCGCTATTCTCGACGTGAGGAGAAGTCGCGATCAGTGGGGACCTTTGGCGCTGGGACGACCGAGACGGGGTCTCAGCAGCAGTTGACTCTGGTAGACACAGAGAGCGTCGTACACGGCTTTGCCGTTGGGGCAGAACTGGTGTAGATGGATCCATCGGCGCTTCTGCAGGTTCCACAGGCGCGTCTGCAGTGCTATTTCGCTCACGGGCAGCAGCGGCCTCGATCATGGGGCCGTGTGTTCTCTCAGCCAGAGCGGCCGCAGCAGCAAGTTGGGCGTCAGCGGCTTCTTGGAGCGATGGCTGGCGGGTTTGAGCTCGGTCCCGCAGCCCTGTACTCATCATCAGTAATGTTAGATAGCCAGCACGAGTCACACACACGTCAACTAATCTTACCTTTGGCGTAGAACTCCAAAACCTCTTGCTCCCCGAGAAAGAAGTCCGTTCCTTTGACGCCGTCCATGCTTCCGCCCGGCGGCACGTAGCGATAGCGATCGTCCAGGCTTCTCCTTGGTGGGGGCTTTCTGTACCACCCTTCGCCCTTCAGCTCCCGCCATACGGACCTGAAGTTCAGGTCGTGTGCCGTGACCTCCTGGACAGGCACGACGTTACGCCGCGACATCGCTCTTGGTCTGCTTGAGGTCCTGGCGCGCGAAAAATCTGAAATGAGTGGCGGTGGGCAATGTCGGCATCCAAAACCTTACCAATGTCATGATCGGGGAGCGCGATCTGCGGATACCTCTCGAACAGCCTTTTTGAAAGTCTAAATATTCCGCCCTACCCCTCCCGTTCCAGAGATGGTACAGGATCGCCAATGAACAGAAACGAGTCTTAGTTTCTCTTAAAGTTTGTATGCCTCTTGACATGGGACGATACACTCCATACAAACTCCAAGTCTATTTTTGCTTATGTTGCATTAATGCAGCATAAGCAGAATCGTAATGCTGCCTTATGCAGCACACCGGTTTGGAGGGGTTAAGTGTATTATACTTGCACGCTTCCTCATACACGTGTACGCCACCTAGTGGGTCTAAGTAGACCCATTACACCTGGTAGCACTTTGTAGTCCGTACCACGACCGACTGCAGTTCGTTCGTATGGAGTCATACGAATGCGGGGTCGAGAACTCCCCAATGGATCAGGGATCCACTGGGACCCCACACATGTCCGTGACGCGCACGGACTGTGCCAACCTGTCGGACCCAGAGTGGGAGGCTCTCCAAAGACTCTCGCAAGTCATTGGAGAGGCGGCGGTAGCGACGATGCTTCGTACGCTATCGCCGACAGAGCAACATGGTGTTGCTCTGGGGTACATTGTTAAGGAGCAACGAGATGTTTCTGCCTCGGTGTCTTCTCCGAAGCCACGCGTGGAGTCGTTGAAACTCCACGTGAGTACCTACACGGGGAAGGAGGACGAGACCCTCCTTCGTTGGCTTGCCGAACTCGACACAGCCGTTGCGGCTTGACGTATCGTCGATCCGATGTCTATGGTCGCGTTCACCATGTCATGTCTTGGCGGACGTGTGAGCAGTTGGGCCTATGGGCGCCGACTCTCGGATCCTACGTGCTTCAGCACGTACGAGGAGTTCAAGAAGGAACTCAAGCTTGCGTTTGAGCCTCCGAAGAACGAGTTCAGATCGAGAGCGGAGTTTCTCGATCTGCAGCAGGGCAAGGATGATGTTCACACCTTTGCCCAGCGTGCTCGATACTTGGTATCGAACATAGTGGCCAACCCGGTCGACGAGGCGACCAAGGTCGTCACGTTCATGAAGGGTCGTCACGTTCATGAAGGGACTAAGAGATGGTCCCGTCAAAACGTATCTCTCCCGAGAGTATCCGAATACTCTCGAGGAGGCGATCAGCCTTGCGATGCAAGAGGAGTTTAGCCGGCGTCAAGCTAAAGTGCAAGATGACAAGCCAGGCCTTATCATCCTGAACGTGATGTTGAAGAGAGCAAACTCTCTTCGTGCCCTAGTGGACTCGCGTCGAACAACTTTGTTCGACAGGGAAGTCTTCGAAGCCTTGACTTCGAAGAGACCGACACGCCTCGCGGTGTGTTGGAGGTGCGGTTGGCAACAGGTGCCACCGTAAGGAGTGAGAAGCGCGTGGTCCGTGTGCGCTTCTCTTACAAACGAAGAACGTTTGTAGAAGACCTTATCCTCTTTTATCTAGACGATAAGTTCGACTTGGTATTAGGCATGCCGTGGCTTGCACGGCATGACCCGGTGATCAACTGGGAGAAGCGTACGCTCGTACGCTTCAACAACGCATGCGCGACAGAGAGCGATGGCCCTGTCAGTGCTGCACATGCACCGGCCGGTGCATGTGGATCCCCAGTTGAGGCGGCAGCGGCCGCCGCTGCCTCCGATCGCCGCCGGCGACCGCCAGCGACTCAGGAAGTCGTTGGGAGAAAATGTGTGTCGACTCAGAAATCTGAGCCGAAGGGTCGCGGTCACATGAGTGATGGTCAGGTGAATGTGAATCACCTGACGCATAAACATCTGAATGATGTTTGTCACATGAGTGATGGTCAGGTGAATGCGATTCACCTGAGAGAAGGTAAAATACCGGTATTACCGGTATCCTTGGAGGTACTTCAAGCCTCCAAAGGTCGCGCCGACGACGTCGCGTCGACTCTGGGAGTTGACGAAGAAAATAAAATTCGGGGAACCGAAAGGCGTGCGTCAGCTCTGGGAGCTGACGCCACTGGCGCGTCGCTGCTAGTTCTGGGAACTAGAGATCGTGCATCAGCTCCGGGAGCTGATGATGCGTGTACAGGCGAACACTCGCTGCAAGTTCCGGGAACTAGCGATCGTGCGTCAGCTCTGGGAGCTGACAATACGTGTACAAGCGAACACTCGCTGCAAGTTCCGGGAACTAGCGATCGTGCGTCAGCTCTGGGAGCTGACGATACGTGTACAAGCGAACACTCGCTGCAAGTTCCGGGAACTAGCGATCGTGCGTCAGCTCTGGGAGCTGACGATACGTGTACAAGCGAACACTCGCTAGCGCTGGAAGCTAGCGAGAGCACGTCGACTCCGGGACGGTTGCTTCATCCGCTCCGGGAGCGGATGGAGGCGCAGCGGTTCAGGGAACCGACTGCGCGGCAAGAGGTGCTGGCGGTTGCAAACGCCCAGCACCCAAACAACCCCGTGCAGCGGCGCTGCACGCGATAAGTGGCACTCAAGCCGGGCTTGATAGTGCGAGTCAGCGGAAGAAATCCGCTGACGATTGCGATAACGTCCTGTCCAAGGTGAGATGCCTTGGACGTGGAGCACCTGGAGCCGGGCTCTATGGTAGACCTTCGCGGCAAGCTCAGGGAGCTGCGCGAGTCTCAGTCAGGGACTGAGACGGGTGTATCTGCAGTGCAGACACCGAGTGTCGAGACGTTGAACGTCTTGACACGTACTGGTACTAGGTTACAGTACCAGAGGATGCGGTTGGAGAATCCGCCGACGTGTGCGTCGGCGTTGACCGCACTTCCAACGATGAGTTGGAAGCGCTTAGGGCGGGACTTGTACGATGGGCGCATCGAACAAATTTGCATTCTCTCGGATGTCGAGAGAGTGGATCGCGAAGCCGAAGAGCTGAAGCAGCTCGTCGTCGATGGGATCTCTGAGGGTGATGACTCCCTCAGTGCGAAGACTAAGAAGCAGCGCTTCGAAGAGCAGAGTTGGGACTCGTTGAGGTCGAGTCCCTACTACGAAGTTCTGCGGGAGTACAAGGATGTACTCCCGGACGAGATTCCTTCGGAGCTTCCGAAGGACAAGGGCGTACAGCACGAGATTGATCTCGTGCCAGGCACGAAGTACTGTGTTACACGGTAGTGGCCACTGCCGCGTGAACACGTTCAAGCGATCGACGACTTCTTTGAAAGTCGTCGCCTTGCAGGTCAAGTGCGGGAATCAAAGTCCCCGCACAGTGCCCCAACGTTCTGTGTTAAGAAACCACAGGGCGGCTGGCGCATCGTTCATGCGTACAACAAGTTGAACGATGCGACGATACCGGCGCAGACGCCGATACCGCGAAAAGATGGTATCATCGATTCGATGACCTTGAGCACTGTCTTCAGTGCTCTAGATCTGCGTGATGGATTCTATCAGATCCTCATGCGTGAGAGGGGTATCCCTCTCACTGCGGTAAGCACTCCAAGCGGTATGCTTTGGGAGTGGCTTGTCATGCCACAGGGGCTTAAGAACGCCCCTGCAACGTTCAATAGATGCGTGACACATCTATTGCGCTCGGTGCGCGACTTCGCACCGAGTTACTCGACGACGTGTTCGTCCACAGCGGGGCCGTGAACGGGAAGACGGACATTGAGATGCACAAGGTGCATCTCCGGAAGCTGCTATAGCTTATGAGGGAAATATAAGTTCTATGCAAACCTGAAGATGTGTATCTTTTGAGGCGAGCGAGATACCCGTGCTGGGTGTCTCGTGGGGAAAGACGGCGTGCGCCCTGACCCAGAGAAGGTCAGAGTGATCAATGAATGGCCCACGCCATCCAATGTGAAGGAACTGAGGCAGTTCATTGGGCTTGCCACGTACTTGTGCAAGTACGTAGACAACTATGCGGGCAAGATTCGCCCGTCGTCACAGCTTCTTAAGAAAGAAGCTGAGTGGATTTGGACGTCCGAGTGCGAGGATGCATTCGGTGCAGTCAAGCAGGGCTTGACTGAAGCGCCGATCTTGGCCGTGGCGGACCAAGATCTTCCATTCCACGTAGTGTGCGATGCATCCGACTTTACGGTCGGATGTGCATTGATGCAACACGATCACGAAGGGCGTGATCGTGTGGTCTACTATCAATCGCGTCAGCTGAAGCCAGCTGAGCGCAACTACCCCGTACATGACAAGGAGCTCCTTGCCATGAAGTATGCACTCGCAAAGTTCCGAGTGTATCTACTTGAGAGTAGACCGTTCGTGGTCTATACAGACCACGCATCATTGCGAAAGGCGATTAAGTCGCCGCACATCTGGCGAGATGGTTGTCCTTCTTCGCGGAGTACAACTTCCGGGTGGAGTACAAACCCGGAAGACTCAATGTAGTGGCCAACGCGATATCGCGCCGACCTGACTACGCGGAGACGGTCGACGCCAACGCAGTTGGCGTCGTGAGGACAAGTGTGCCGTCGTCAACGTTGATTGACGACGTGAAGAACGCGTATGCAAGGGATGCAGACGCGAAGGGGCTGCTGGAGTTCCTCGCAGCACCTTCCGACGTGGCACGTCGGAAGCTAACCCCTCATCTTCGAGCTCGTGTACACCGCTATCGTGTACACGAAGGCCTACTGTTGCACAGTGCAGTAGACGACAATGCGGATCGCATTGTCGTTCCGAATGATCATGACCTCCGATTGAAGATCATGTTCGAGTATCACGATGCCCCTACGGCAGGGCATCCTGGTCGTGAGAAGACATACACTCTTCTCACGCGTGGCTTCTACTGGCACCACCAGTACAAGTGGGTGCGCAAGTACGTACATGCTTGCGAGGTTTGTCAACGCGTGAAGCCTGCGCAGTTCTCGCAGGCTCCTGTTCAATCACTACCGACTCCGTCGGAGTGTTGGCAGCCCATGTCCATGGACTTTGTCTTCGGTCTTCCGCCTGACAGCAAGGGAGGACGGGCATCGTTGTCTTTGCGGACAGATTCAGCAAGATGGTTCATCATGCTGCCGTCCCGGCTACTGTTACAGCCGCGCAGACTGCGCGACTGTTTGTTGACATGGTGTTCAAACACCATGGCATGCCGCTCGACATTGTGTCGGATCGTGATCCACGCTTCACAGCGCGGTTCTAGCAAGAAGTGTTTACACTTTTTGGTTCACAACTGTCAATGTCGACTGCGGATCATCCGCAGACGGACGGGCAGACCGAACGTGTCATGGTTGACACGCTGAAGAGCTACGCTCACTCGTTCCCGCACTGGGGCGAGTGCTTGCCGATGGCAGAGTTTGCCATCAACAACTCGGTGCATGCCTCGACAGGGCATACACCGTTCTACGTGAACGCCATGAGGCATTCACGATTGCCGAGCATGCTCGGTGGGGTAGCTTCCTCCTTAAGTGGGGGAGGATCTACGGTTGCGTCCGAACAACCGCAGAAAGCATCTGATAGAAGCACGATATCAGCTGCGGTGACGCGTGCGACGCCTCGTTCGAGCAGGAACGAGCGCGCGATGTCTGTGCCGGGCACAGACATGAGAGATGATAGTGAGCAGGCAGGGCCTGCTGCGACAAGCTGAAAGGATTCAGCTCGGGTGCGCTAGACTTTGTCCAGCGAAGACAAGCCGTCAAACGGTATGCCCAGGATGCTATCGCAGCTTCTGTCGATCGACAGAAGCTGAACGCTGATAATGTTGGTAGGGGCAACATAAATGAATTCAAAGTGGGTTCATTAGTTTTGTTAGCTACACAAAACCTGCCTAAACATGCAGTGTCTGATTTTGGAGCAAGCAAGCTTGCTCCAAGATTCATTAGGCCGTTCAAGGTACTTGAACGGCACAGCAACGCGTACCGGCTGGACATATCGTCCAGCATGAGGCTCCACCCGACCTTCTACGTCGGGCGGTTGAAGCCGTACGTGCAGCACGGACTACCTAGGGTTGGTAGTCCGACTGGAGTGCGAGAGGCCTGGAAGGCCTTCTCGAGACCGTCGACACGGTCGACAAGCTGGTTCACTCGTCCCGAGACCGGACGAGAGGTTCGAGGCAGTCTGAGCTGCCTCGCAGACCTCAGCACGGAGGACACGAACCTCCTGCTTCAGAGCCGCTATCTCAGCGCTCTGTGTCTGCTCCAGCGCAGCAACTCGATCGTGCAGGGCACGATCGTCATGGTCATAGCGTTGATCATGCGGAGGGAGTGTTCACACCCCCTCCGCCGCCGTTGCGCGACGCGCGTGGAGCGATCCGCTGGATTGTGGAGCGGATCGTGGCTCATAAGAGAACGAACTCTCAAGGGGTTCGTTTTCGTATTCGTTGGAGAGGATTTCCTCCCCAGCAAGATACATGGGAGCCGGGGAACGTCCTGATGGAGGACGTTCCGGAAATAGTGATGGCGTACGAAGCCCATCATAACTTGCAGGGGTAAACCCTGCACGAGGAGTGCTGCGGTTAGCCACAGCACTCGGAGCTTCGCGCGGCACAATACGACCACGGAGCTCCTTGATGTGATCGGGTACACGGACAATCGTGTACCCCAGGAGATCACTTTCGGTGAGACGTGTTGCCAAGGGCTGGCAACACAGGCAGAATGTGCCAAACGGAACGGCACATGGGATCCCCGCTTCCATGGACTAATCATGGAGGCGTTCACATTTACCATGTATAGTGTAAGTGTAGTAGCGATCGCGAGTCGAGACGCGCGATACGCCTTCGGGTCTTTGTTGAAGTTATCAACAAAGGCGTTCCACGACTGACAAAGTGCCTGCCACTCTGGCACTTTGCTTTTGCGCGAAGTCTTCTTCGCTGCATAATATCGGAGCTCATGGAAGAGTCCGATATAGTAGTCGCGGCTTTGAGTCGGAGACTCAAGGACAACCTCAGCGGCGACGTCGTCGTCGTTGATACTGTTGCATGCGTACAACAGTATCGGGTTCGGTGGTGAACTAGCACCAAACCGGTCATGGATCTCAGCCTCAGTAGGCATCCATGGTGCGCGCACTGGCGGATCAAAGCGCGGGGCAGTGAGCGCCCTCGACATGGGGGACGCTTTGTCATCACTGCGCGGACACTTCGAGCTTGAAGCGTCCGAGGCCTCATTACGAGGTCGTCGAGACCCCACAGGTGGGTCAGGCGTGTCTTCAGATGAAGACAAGGGAGCGGGAGGCTTGTCATCAAGCTCTCCCTCCTCGACATCGTCGTCGTCGTAATCGACTATGTCTTCGTAGTCCTCTCCAAAGAGTTCTTTGAGAAGGACAGCAGGATTCTTAATCTCTGCTAGGGAAGAAGCCTTCTTCTTCTTCCCGTGCTTCTCCTTGTGGAGAGCATGGTACATGGTGACAGAGAGCTTCTCTGTCGAACCGCTGGAAGCAGCAAGTGCTTGTGGGCGCTGCTGAAGTTGTTGCTCCTGCTGCGGAGGCAGCAGAGGCTTGCGCGTCCGCAGAAGCGGACGGAGACGTGAGCGTTGGCGAGTCCATTGCGAAATAAACTCGGATTTCTCGGGAACTTGACGGTCTTGTCAAGTTTTGTTGATTGACGTGTCGAGACCGATACGTCGAATCTTAACGGGGGGATGGTGTAACGGGGTTACACGTTCAAGTGGTTGTACCACTTGTAACTCTAACAGTTGCGATAACTGTTAGAGGTTGGAAACGGACCTCAGACCTTGGTGTGCTGTACACACCAATGGATACATGGGCGAACCACATTATGGGGTGGTTCGTGTGCATTTGTGCATATTATTGGTAGAAAGTAACGGATTTCTACCAATCACTGAGCAGAGTTTCTGCCAACCACACGTTGGCATACCCTTTAAAAATAGATAACAAACAGTTTTAGGAGGTCCATAATTGGCTTATGCCAGATTCAATAACAGTTCTCATTTTACGGTATTTTGCAGTTAATTTAGTTATATTTGATTTAATTATACTTATTTAAATAAGTATACTTAAATTAAGTCTATTCTACTTACACGCTTCCTCATACACGTAAGCGCACGTGTACGCCACCTAGTGGGTCTAAGTGGACCCATTACACATTGTTTTGCCCAAAATCAGCCTCAAGTTGGATATGCATTTTTTTGGGTCAAACTCTGCGCAGGTCAACTCGTGCGCAACTCCTGCGCATGTCTTTTCTTGGGTCAAATAGTGATCAAAAATATCACGACTGCCAGGTTTTATAAATTAATCCGAAATTTAGCCAATCATATAGCTTATGTTAAACTATAACTAAATCTAGCGTGTTCGTTACGAAACGATGGGTGGGATGTTGACACACTTGTGTAGGTTATATCCTACATGGGACTGCGTAAACGAGACTGTGTAAGGGACTGTGTGATTGTTAGATGTAGCATATGTAGGACGATCCCAGCCGACACTGCACGAGGACAACCAATACTTGTTCATTTCCTAGCACCTCGTTGTGTCCAGCGCAAGATGGAGGCGAACACGGGGCTCACCAACCTCCTTCAGCATGTCTTCATGTGGCACTCAACCTTTCTATCGGAAATGGCAAATGCCGGCAACAACAGTGGCACTCTTGTGGGCTACATCGACGACAAGGCTTTCAAGATTTACTCTTGAATCGACATGACGCTCTCCTGCAACCTTCCGTTTTCGTTTTGCGAGTCGCAAGCTGCTATCGACTACGTGAAGATCGACAGCTTATCTACGGGCAGTTTGATCAAGTACATGGTCGTGAGGTCGAACACACGATTGCTGGCCTGTTACCGAAAGCGTTTGGCATAATATTTGACGGGTGGACCTTTAGGTCGGAACATTTCGTGGTTGTGTTTGCGTCGTTCGAGCATGACAACAAGGCGATGAATTCTCTAGTCGCAATGCCCCCCCCCTCATTGATGACGAGGTCACCGATCACACGGCGTTGAGCCATGTCAAGTTTCTTGACACCATCCTGTCCTACTTTGGCCGTTCGACTAGCAACATTGCCTACATAGTGGCGGACAACTGTTCAGTGAACTGCGCAGTCGCGGACCGGATCGGCGTTCCGATGGTGGATTGTGCCAGCCATCGTCTGAACCTGGCCGTCAACTTACTCATGACAGGCTACGAAGCATTACTTGATATGATACACGCTCTCATGGTCAAGATCAAGAACTCGCTACTGTTGTCTGCCCAACTACAGTTAGGTTTATTCAAAATTGTTCTATTTTATTATTTTATTTTATTCTAATCTGTGTTCCTATTTTTATTTGTTTAGACGAGTAACCCTTCTCAGCCCAGTATTGCGCCAACAAACGCTCGTCGACCTTTGCAGTGGTTCGTCGTTACTTTGATCTGCGCGAATTCTTGGTTGGAATGAACGATGCGGATGTGATGGCCTTGATGCCGTCACCACGCGAGGAAATGCTGCTCATGGATGCGCTGGACGACCTCGAGATGTTTGGGTCGACGTCGAAGCAGTTGCAGTCCGGTGAAAACCTGACTCTGCTTGATGTACGTGATCTGTTTGATGCGTTAATCCGTCAAGTTCCTGTAGTAGCTCGCTATCTTGCTCCAACAGCCCCAATCGTCAAGAGCAGTGACTTCGAAGATGGTTGCGTTGGCGTACTTCGAAGCATATCTTTCAGGGGAGCAAGCGGCAATGCTAGAACCTCTTGTGGTAGGGAGATCAAAGCGAGGAATTGCACCGGCAGTTCTTGCTGCTGTTGAGAAGGGTTTTGCATCTGTGTCTCTTGGAAAATCACGCCGCCAGCGCAAGAATGCGCCACGATATCGCGGTCACGTCTCCTGCATCGGAACGTAGTCGGGCGATTCTTCGGTCAAGCGAAAGCAGTGCTCGGATCGTACCACCAGGGAATGACGCCTTTGCATCTGGAACACATTTTGCTCCTGAAGGTAAATCGCAAGCTGTGGAATGCGAGTACAGTTCGCAAGATCGTTAGAGGATCTTCCCAATAATATACCAATATTCACCTCTGGTACATTTGTCTATATATTGCGTTGCAATAACCCCAATAATTTTCTGGCACACCTGCAGTGCAACTTGAAGAATTATTTTTATTGCACTTTTTAGGATTCCAATAACAATAACATTTTCGGAACCGGGCAGAAAGTTTCTTCAACTATTATCCTTTGCCCTTCGCTAGATACATGACTATCGAAATTATCTAACAACAGCACAGGCGGCACGGCAGACACCGACGCGCTCAACCAACAGCAAGGGCATCTCGCTTTTCTACGTTGCTTGCTTTCCCATTTCAGGAGTGCAAGGAGCAATGGGCGGCCTGCTGAGAACTGTGTTCCTCGCCATTCAAACGCATCACTTTTGATTGGATGAAATTAGGTTAAGTATCTAAAATATGCAGTGACGTCGTCTTTTTCCGTCGTTATTTGTATCTCTTTGTCATCCACCTCATAATATTGCAGCACCAAACACATATTATAAATATAAATTAGTAGAGCTACGACTAGTACCGGATTACACGTATTTCATGCAACACACGGATTTGGTGCAACATAAGTGAAAGAAAGTGCATTCAACCAATCTCCTAAAACTTCACCCCTTCAGCCAACCAACCTCCATCCCCAAAAAGCCAATATACAATAAAAATAAATTCTTTTATTACGCTTCTGTTAAATATGGTGGCGGTGGCTGAGTTATCGCCGCTTGAAGTTCTTGGCCCGCTCGGTACCAGACCAGCCTTGATGAAGCCTCGCCGGATAGTATCTGGATTCACCGCCTCCCATGCCTCGGCATAGCTGTAATGAGACTGCGGCGAGCACTTGCATTAGAGTTAAAAGTTAATCAATCATTTCTGAATTCAAACACATTTAATTTCGTATACCTTGAATGACGTCAACGTTATGTTCCCACGAAACGTTATTGGTGTCTTGGGGTTCATATCAATGTAGATTGATGTTTGATCCATGTTGAAAAAATGATCTAGCTTGTTGTCATTAGACACACTTGCGAGAATCCCACTGACCTCCAGATTGTGACGCATTGCATGCCCGAAGTCATCTGCCACACACTGTACAAGAATATAATATTAAATTTAATACATAATAATTTGGAAAAAAAGCCCAAATATGTACCTGCAGCTCTGAGCGCTTCCGCCGACCCTTGTGAATGATGCGGTTTAAGCAACCTATAACGAATAGTTAACAACAATTAAATAAATAATTCTGAATTAGCAATGCTTACGATATTTCGAGCCCAGGAAATGCCACTTATGGTCCTCGCTAGTCTGCATTGAATCTGCGATTTCGTCACGGTGTTCCGTCCAACGGTAGAGCGTAACCCGGTGACATTTGCTCTCTAAGGCGACTGCGGCGGCTGTGTTGCCATCGGCCGCTGTATCAACAGCACGTAGCCGCTCAGCGTTTGTGTGCATGGCATCTCTCATAGTAGGTAGCTGTAGAAGTGCGTTCAAATTCATTTACAGCCATCCAACCATGTAAAGACTTTTTACGTAATGATACTTTTTACGATTCCTATAATTCGATATTTTACATGACGTTGTAATCCGGTAGTAGTAGTAGTAGTAGTAGTAGTAGTAGTAGTAGCATTAGTACTATAAGCGTTACTTTGGTGTGAGTGTACATACCCTCTCTCTCTCTCTGATGTTATAATGAACGGATGCGACACTAGCAGAACGGGGCGTCGGCCTTCGGGGTCTAAGAGCATCGCAAGACGATCTTTGACAACGAACAAGAATAAAAGTAAACCGGGTGACTCAAATGCAATTGTGGTGAAGCACGAATAAGAATTTCGAGAAAGGCAACGTCGGCCCCAAGAGTCGGACCGAGCAACAGGGCCACTGGCGAGCCAAGATGTCAGATCGACGACCCCAGACCAAGCGTGAGACAGATGATTGACAAATCTGAAGTGATCGCCTGAGTCTCTCCAGAAGAAGGATAGATGAGGACTTGACGGGGTGGGACCAAACGGTCAGGGAGCCCCGGACATTGGTCTGACGGGATGCACCGACGAGAGATAAGGATGATGCCTGCCCACAGAAGATGGATGTTGACAATCAAGGAATCAACAGGTCAAAACAGCGCTGATCAGTTCTAAACGAGCCGTAGAACGGCACGAAGGACGTCAAGATCCGGAAATCGAAGGTGACCACACCAAACGGGTGACCGTTGCACATCACACCGGGTGCTTGGAGGTTCGAAGGCCGACTCGAGGATGCGATCAAGTGGGGAAAGACGCCTAAACCAAGATCATGTGGAAAGACGCGGCCCGAACTAGGGCCCGAAGGCCACGGTGGGCAACAGTGTTCAGCCAAGTGGATCTATGATCAGGGGTGATTATGTCGTAGTGGTTCAAGATCGGCTAAGCAGATGTGGAATCCAAGACGACTTCGGGATCGTGATCGGAATCGCGATCAAGGGGGTTAGGCGAAATTGGGATGGGAGATCGGAAGAGCAGCTGTGTAGCCAGATTCCAGGTGATCGTAGGATAGGGGATGGGACTAGTGAAAGTAGGAATAACTGTAAACAGAATCGAATTTGCCTGGACCTCAGGGTTGTTCTTAACCGGGATCGCGACCTGGAAATTTTCAAGTTTTCTGTAAGATCGCGATCCGGCCGTTCCAAACCGGATCGCGATGCTGTAGTCTCCACTCAAAAGATAATAGTAAGATAAAACAATGATATTTTTAATAGTCACATTTCTGTCCTTTTCAACAGCAAAAAGAACGTTAAAAATACAGCAGATGCACACACTTGTAGCTTATGACTTCGTGCTTGCTAGTGATGTCGAAGAGCTAATGGTTCTGTTTGTACGCTGCCTTGGCAGCGCGTTCGATCTGTACTGCGATCCCGCGATCCCACAAAGGTCGCGACCCGAAAGTCGGATCGTGTGTGTCATGCAATCGCGAAAATTTACATTACACCGACCAATCACAGAGCTACTCTGGGGTCGCGATCCCGGTTAAGAACGGCCCTCACAAGTATCTTCATTCAAGTCTGGAATCGGGAGATCTATTGGCCCACCAGCATCAAGATGGTAAGGAGACGAGATCTAGAGAGGTTAAGACTGGATAATATATTGGCCAGTTTTACCCTATCCAGTGATCTATCCTTTAACCCCCCCCCCCCCGCACTCATATGTTGTACATGACAACATGTTATGAAAAAGCATCTTGTTTTACATGAACTGCACAGGTGTAGGTAAACTTTTGCAAAAAATACAAAAAAAAGACTGCGGAAAGACTGGTCGTTCAGGTGAACTGGTGGATGAAAATCCTCCCGAGAAAACGCCACGAAGACCAAAAGTGAACATGCTCCCTCCACGCCGGCAGACTCGCCAAGAACACGGGGTGTACTAAATGTCTGATCTTGACATGTTGATCTCAACTTGTAGTATAAATGCTTGATCTCGACCAGATTTTGGCAGATCCGCTCCACACAACTTTCTCATTAGCACATTACCTCGTTAAACGATCAGTTTCCGGATCGATGTTCCTGGGCCGCGAACGTGCTAGCTCATAGGCGCTCTGGATCGCTGCCTGGCTCTATGAGACGAGCACCAGGAAAAATGAATGCCGACACCAATGATCTTCAAGGAAAACACATGTCGCTGGCAAAAGAGTAACGACTTTAGATCCGCAACCAGCAATAATATAGCATCATCCCTATTTTGCAGTATTTCTTAACGAAGGATAGCACACACTGCCCGAAGGAAATTAGTGCTCTCGTACGCGACGACACTGCTGCCGTGCCAACGGACAATACAACGGCTCGAAGACGGCAAAAACGGCAAAAACAAACGGGTGTCCGAAACGACGAGCAAAGAGCAGGGCCTTGCCGGAGATCGAATCCGGGACCTCTCGCACCCTAAGCGAGAATCATACCACTAGACCACAAGGCCACGCAAACCACATTTCACGCCCACTTGTCGCGCCGCCAGCACGCTCCCCACGCAGCTCCCACACACATCACTGCTCTCTGCACACGCTTCTCCTCGCACCTCGCTGCTTTTGCCACTCTCCACGCCCAAACATGCCTTCTCAACCAGCTACAATCACAACTACCATTTTCGACACTCAACGGGGGTTTTGGGGGGATCTGGCCGGTACACTCGTATGTCACACGCTCGACGACACTGCTGCCGTGCCAACGGACAATACAACGGCTCGAAGACGGCAAAAACGGCAAAAACAAACGGGTGTCCGAAACGACGAGCAAAGAGCAGGGCCTTGCCGGAGATCGAATCCGGGACCTCTCGCACCCTAAGCGAGAATCATACCACTAGACCACAAGGCCACGCAAACCACATTTCACGCCCACTTGTCGCGCCGCCAGCACGCTCCCCACGCAGCTCCCACACATCACTGCTCTCTGCACACGCTTCTCCTCGCACCTCGCTGCTTTTGCCACTCTCCACGCCCAAACATGCCTTCTCAACCAGCTACAATCACAACTACCATTTTCGACACTCAACGGGGTTTTGGGGATCTGGCCGGTACACTCGTATGTCACACGCTCGACGACACTGCTGCCGTGCCAACGGACAATACAACGGCTCGAAGACGGCAAAACGGCAAAAACAAACGGGTGTCCGAAACGACGAGCAAAGAGCAGGGCCTTGCCGGAGATCGAATCCGGGACCTCTCGCACCCTAAGCGAGAATCATACCACTAGACCACAAGGCCACGCAAACCACATTTCACGCCCACTTGTCGCGCCGCCAGCACGCTCCCCACGCAGCTCCACACACATCACTGCTCTCTGCACACGCTTCTCCTCGCACCTCGCTGCTTTTGCCACTCTCCACGCCCAAACATGCCTTCTCAACCAGCTACAATCACAACTACCATTTTCGACACTCAACGGGGTTTTTGGGGGGATCTGGCCGGTACACTCGTATGTCACACGCTCGACGACACTGCTGCCGTGCCAACGGACAATACAACGGCTCGAAGACGGCAAAAACGGCAAAACAAACGGGTGTCCGAAACGACGAGCAAAGAGCAGGGCCTTGCCGGAGATCGAATCCGGGACCTCTCGCACCCTAAGCGAGAATCATACCACTAGACCACAAGGCCACGCAAACCACATTTCACGCCCACTTGTCGCGCCGCCAGCACGCTCCCCACGCAGCTCCCACACACATCACTGCTCTCTGCACACGCTTCTCCTCGCACCTCGCTGCTTTTGCCACTCTCCACGCCCAAACATGCCTTCTCAACCAGCTACAATCACAACTACCATTTTCGACACTCAACGGGGTTTTTGGGGGGATCTGGCCGGTACACTCGTATGTCACACGCTCGACGACACTGCTGCCGTGCCAACGGCCCATACAACGGCTCGAAGGCGGCAAAACGGCAAAAACAAACGGGTGTCCGAAACGACGAGCAAAGAGCAGGGCCTTGCCGGAGATCGAATCCGGGACCTCTCGCACCCTAAGCGAGAATCATACCACTAGACCACAAGGCCACGCAAACCACATTTCACGCCCACTTGTCGCGCCGCCAGCACGCTCCCCACGCAGCTCCCACACACATCACTGCTCTCTGCACACGCTTCTCCTCGCACCTCGCTGCTTTTGCCACTCTCCACGCCCAAACATGCCTTCTCAACCAGCTACAATCACAACTACCATTTTCGACACTCAACGGGGGTTTTGGGGGATCTGGCCGGTACACTCGTATGTCACACGCTCGACGACACTGCTGCCGTGCCAACGGACAATACAACGGCTCGAAGACGGCAAAAACGGCAAAAACAAACGGGTGTCCGAAACGACGAGCAAAGAGCAGGGCCTTGCCGGAGATCGAATCCGGGACCTCTCGCACCCTAAGCGAGAATCATACCACTAGACCACAAGGCCACGCAAACCACATTTCACGCCCACTTGTCGCGCCGCCAGCACGCTCCCCACGCAGCTCCCACACACATCACTGCTCTCTGCACACGCTTCTCCTCGCACCTCGCTGCTTTTGCCACTCTCCACGCCCAAACATGCCTTCTCAACCAGCTACAATCACAACTACCATTTTCGACACTCAACGGGGGTTTTGGGGGATCTGGCCGGTACACTCGTATGTCACACGCTCGACGACACTGCTGCCGTGCCAACGGACAATACAACGGCTCGAAGACGGCAAAAACGGCAAAAACAAACGGGTGTCCGAAACGACGAGCAAAGAGCAGGGCCTTGCCGGAGATCGAATCCGGGACCTCTCGCACCCTAAGCGAGAATCATACCACTAGACCACAAGGCCACGCAAACCACATTTCACGCCCACTTGTCGCGCCGCCAGCACGCTCCCCACGCAGCTCCCACACATCACTGCTCTCTGCACACGCTTCTCCTCGCACCTCGCTGCTTTTGCCACTCTCCACGCCCAAACATGCCTTCTCAACCAGCTACAATCACAACTACCATTTTCGACACTCAACGGGGGTTTTGGGGGATCTGGCCGGTACACTCGTATGTCACACGCTCGACGACACTGCTGCCGTGCCAACGGACAATACAACGGCTCGAAGACGGCAAAAACGGCAAAAACAAACGGGTGTCCGAAACGACGAGCAAAGAGCAGGGCCTTGCCGGAGATCGAATCCGGGACCTCTCGCACCCTAAGCGAGAATCATACCACTAGACCACAAGGCCACGCAAACCACATTTCACGCCCACTTGTCGCGCCGCCAGCACGCTCCCCACGCAGCTCCCACACACATCACTGCTCTCTGCACACGCTTCTCCTCGCACCTCGCTGCTTTTGCCACTCTCCACGCCCAAACATGCCTTCTCAACCAGCTACAATCACAACTACCATTTTCGACACTCAACGGGGTTTTTGGGGGGATCTGGCCGGTACACTCGTATGTCACACGCTCGACGACACTGCTGCCGTGCCAACGGACAATACAACGGCTCGAAGACGGCAAAAACGGCAAAAACAAACGGGTGTCCGAAACGACGAGCAAAGAGCAGGGCCTTGCCGGAGATCGAATCCGGGACCTCTCGCACCCTAAGCGAGAATCATACCACTAGACCACAAGGCCACGCAAACCACATTTCACGCCCACTTGTCGCGCCGCCAGCACGCTCCCCACGCAGCTCCCACACACATCACTGCTCTCTGCACACGCTTCTCCTCGCACCTCGCTGCTTTTGCACGCCCAAACATGCCTTCTCAACCAGCTACAATCACAACTACCATTTTCGACACTCAACGGGGTTTTTGGGGGGATCTGGCCGGTACACTCGTATGTCACACGCTCGACGACACTGCTGCCGTGCCAACGGACAATACAACGGCTCGAAGACGGCAAAAACGGCAAAAACAAACGGGTGTCCGAAACGACGAGCAAAGAGCAGGGCCTTGCCGGAGATCGAATCCGGGACCTCTCGCACCCTAAGCGAGAATCATACCACTAGACCACAAGGCCACGCAAACCACATTTCACGCCCACTTGTCGCGCCGCCAGCACGCTCCCCACGCAGCTCCCACACACATCACTGCTCTCTGCACACGCTTCTCCTCGCACCTCGCTGCTTTTGCCACTCTCCACGCCCAAACATGCCTTCTCAACCAGCTACAATCACAACTACCATTTTCGACACTCAACGGGGGTTTGGGGGGGATCTGGCCGGTACACTCGTATGTCACACGCTCGACGACACTGCTGCCGTGCCAACGGACAATACAACGGCTCGAAGACGGCAAAAACGGCAAAAACAAACGGGTGTCCGAAACGACGAGCAAAGAGCAGGGCCTTGCCGGAGATCGAATCCGGGACCTCTCGCACCCTAAGCGAGAATCATACCACTAGACCACAAGGCCACGCAAACCACATTTCACGCCCACTTGTCGCGCCGCCAGCACGCTCCCCACGCAGCTCCCACACATCACTGCTCTCTGCACACGCTTCTCGTCGCACCTCGCTGCTTTTGCCACTCTCCACGCCCAAACATGCCTTCTCAACCAGCTACAATCACAACTACCATTTTCGACACTCAACGGGGTTTTGGGGATCTGGCCGGTACACTCGTATGTCACACGCTCGACGACACTGCTGCCGTGCCAACGGACAATACAACGGCTCGAAGACGGCAAAACGGCAAAACAAACGGGTGTCCTAAACGACGAGCAAAGAGCAGGGCCTTGCCGGAGATCGAATCCGGGTCCTCTCGCACCCTAAGCGAGAATCATACCACTAGACCACAAGGCCACGCAAACCACATGTCACGCCCACTTGTCGCGCCGCCTGCTCGCTACCCTCGCATCTACCTCTACCTTCTCTGATCTCTGCTCACGATTCTCCTCGCACCTCGCTGCTTTTGCCACTCTCCACGCCCAAACATGCCTTCTCAACCAGCTACAATCACAACTACCATTTTCGACACTCAACGGGGTTTTGGGGATCTGGCCGGTACACTCGTATGTCACACGCTCGACGACACTGCTGCCGTGCCAACGGACAATACAACGGCTCGAAGACGGCAAAAACGGCAAAACAAACGGGTGTCCGAAACGACGAGCAAAGAGCAGGGCCTTGCCGGAGATCGAATCCGGGACCTCTCGCACCCTAAGCGAGAATCATACCACTAGACCACAAGGCCACGCAAACCACATTTCACGCCCACTTGTCGCGCCGCCAGCACGCTCCCCACGCAGCTCCCACACACATCACTGCTCTCTGCACACGCTTCTCCTCGCACCTCGCTGCTTTTGCCACTCTCCACGCCCAAACATGCCTTCTCAACCAGCTACAATCACAACTACCATTTTCGACACTCAACGGGGTTTTTGGGGGGATCTGGCCGGTACACTCGTATGTCACACGCTCGACGACACTGCTGCCGTGCCAACGGACAATACAACGGCTCGAGGACGGCAAAAACCGCAAAATAACACCGGTCACCGAGACGACTAGCGAAGAGCAGGGCCTTGCCGGAGATCGAATCCGGGACCTCTCGCACCCTAAGCGAGAATCATACCACTAGACCACAAGGCCACGCAAACCACATTTCACGCCCACTTGTCGCGACGCCAGCACTCTCCCCTAGATGCTACCCCACACATCACTGCTCTCTGCACACGCTTCTCCTCGCACCTCGCTGCTTTTGCCACTCTCCACGCCCAAACATGCCTTCTCAACCAGCTACAATCACAACCTGACACTCAACGGGGTTTTTGGGGGGATCTGGCCGGTACACTCGTATGTCACACGCTCGACGACACTGCTGCCGTGCCAACGGACAATACAACGGCTCGAAGACGGCAAAAACGGCAAAACAAACGGGTGTCCGAAACGACGAGCAAAGAGCAGGGCCTTGCCGGAGATCGAATCCGGGACCTCTCGCACCCTAAGCGAGAATCATACCACTAGACCACAAGGCCACGCAAACCACATTTCACGCCCACTTGTCGCGCCGCCAGCACGCTCCCCACGCAGCTCCCACACATCACTGCTCTCTGCACACGCTTCTCCTCGCACCTCGCTGCTTTTTGCCACTCTCCACGCCCAAACATGCCTTCTCAACCAGCTACAATCACAACTACCATTTTCGACACTCAACCGGTCTTATGGGGGAACTGTCCGGTACACTCGTATGTCACACGCTCGACGACACTGCTGCCGTGCCAACGGACAATACAACGGCTCGAAGACGGCAAAAACGGCAAAAACAAACGGGTGTCCGAAACGACGAGCAAAGAGCAGGGCCTTGCCGGAGATCGAATCCGGGACCTCTCGCACCCTAAGCGAGAATCATACCACTAGACCACAAGGCCACGCAAACCACATTTCACGCCCACTTGTCGCGCCGCCAGCACGCTCCCCACGCAGCTCCCACACACATCACTGCTCTCTGCACACGCTTCTCCTCGCACCTCGCTGCTTTTGCCACTCTCCACGCCCAAACATGCCTTCTCAACCAGCTACAATCACAACTACCATTTTCGACACTCAACGGGGTTTTGGGGATCTGGCCGGTACACTCGTATGTCACACGCTCGACGACACTGCTGCCGTGCCAACGGACAATACAACGGCTCGAAGACGGCAAAACGGCAAAAACAAACGGGTGTCCGAAACGACGAGCAAAGAGCAGGGCCTTGCCGGAGATCGAATCCGGGACCTCTCGCACCCTAAGCGAGAATCATACCACTAGACCACAAGGCCACGCAAACCACATTTCACGCCCACTTGTCGCGCCGCCAGCACGCTCCCCACGCAGCTCCCACACACATCACTGCTCTCTGCACACGCTTCTCCTCGCACCTCGCTGCTTTTGCCACTCTCCACGCCCAAACATGCCTTCTCAACCAGCTACAATCACAACTACCATTTTCGACACTCAACGGGGGTTTGGGGGCGATATGGCACGTCCCCTCGTATGTCACACGCTCGACGACACTGCTGCCGTGCCAACGGACAATCCAACGGCTCGAAGACGGCAAAACGGCAAAACAAACGGGTGTCCGAAACGACGAGCAAAGAGCAGGGCCTTGCCGGAGATCGAATCCGGGACCTCTCGCACCCTAAGCGAGAATCATACCACTAGACCACAAGGCCACGCAAACCACATTTCACGCCCACTTGTCGCGCCGCCAGCACGCTCCCCACGCAGCTCCACACACATCACTGCTCTCTGCACACGCTTCTCCTCGCACCTCGCTGCTTTTGCCACTCTCCACGCCCAAACATGCCTTCTCAACCAGCTACAATCACAACTACCATTTTCGACACTCAACGGGGTTTTTGGGGGGATCTGGCCGGTACACTCGTATGTCACACGCTCGACGACACTGCTGCCGTGCCAACGGACAATACAACGGCTCGAAGACGGCAAAAACGGCAAAACAAACGGGTGTCCGAAACGACGAGCAAAGAGCAGGGCCTTGCCGGAGATCGAATCCGGGACCTCTCGCACCCTAAGCGAGAATCATACCACTAGACCACAAGGCCACGCAAACCACATTTCACGCCCACTTGTCGCGCCGCCAGCACGCTCCCCACGCAGCTCCCACACACATCACTGCTCTCTGCACACGCTTCTCCTCGCACCTCGCTGCTTTTGCCACTCTCCACGCCCAAACATGCCTTCTCAACCAGCTACAATCACAACTACCATTTTCGACACTCAACGGGGTTTTGGGGATCTGGCCGGTACACTCGTATGTCACACGCTCGACGACACTGCTGCCGTGCCAACGGACAATACAACGGCTCGAAGACGGCAAAAACGGCAAAACAAACGGGCGTCCTAAACGACGAGCAAAGAGCAGGGCCTTGCCGGAGATCGAATCCGGGACCTCTCGCACCCTAAGCGAGAATCATACCACTAGACCACAAGGCCACGCAAACCACATTTCACGCCCACTTGTCGCGCCGCCAGCACGCTCCCCACGCAGCTCCCACACATCACTGCTCTCTGCACACGCTTCTCCTCGCACCTCGCTGCTTTTGCCACTCTCCACGCCCAAACATGCCTTCTCAACCAGCTACAATCACAACTACCATTTTCGACACTCAACGGGGTTTTGGGGATCTGGCCGGTACACTCGTATGTCACACGCTCGACGACACTGCTGCCGTGCCAACGGACAATACAACGGCTCGAAGACGGCAAAACGGCAAAAACAAACGGGTGTCCGAAACGACGAGCAAAGAGCAGGGCCTTGCCGGAGATCGAATCCGGGACCTCTCGCACCTAAGCGAGAATCATACCACTAGACCACAAGGCCACGCAAACCACATTTCACGCCCACTTGTCGCGCCGCCAGCACGCTCCCCACGCAGCTCCACACACACATCACTGCTCTCTGCACACGCTTCTCCTCGCACCTCGCTGCTTTTGCCACTCTCCACGCCCAAACATGCCTTCTCAACCAGCTACAATCACAACTACCATTTTCGACACTCAACGGGGGTTTTGGGGGGATCTGGCCGGTACACTCGTATGTCACACGCTCGACGACACTGCTGCCGTGCCAACGGACAATACAACGGCTCGAAGACGGCAAAAACGGCAAAAACGGCAAAAACAAACGGGTGTCCGAAACGACGAGCAAAGAGCAGGGCCTTGCCGGAGATCGAATCCGGGACCTCTCGCACCCTAAGCGAGAATCATACCACTAGACCACAAGGCCACGCAAACCACATTTCACGCCCACTTGTCGCGCCGCCAGCACGCTCCCCACGCAGCTCCCACGGACGTCACTGCTCTCTGCACACGCTTCTGCTCGCTCCTCGGTGCGTTTGGCGCTCTCCACGCCCAAACATGCCTTCTCAACCAGCTACAATCACAACTACCAGTTTCGACACTCAACGGGGTTTTGGGGATCTGGCCGGTACACTCGTATGTCACACGCTCGACGACACTGCTGCCGTGCCAACGGACAATACAACGGCTCGAAGACGGCAAAAACGGCAAAAACAAACGGGTGTCCGAAACGACGAGCAAAGAGCAGGGCCTTGCCGGAGATCGAATCCGGGACCTCTCGCACCCTAAGCGAGAATCATACCACTAGACCACAAGGCCACGCAAACCACATTTCACGCCCACTTGTCGCGCCGCCAGCACGCTCCCCACGCAGCTCCCACACATCACTGCTCTCTGCACACGCTTCTCCTCGCACCTCGCTGCTTTTGCCACTCTCCACGCCCAAACATGCCTTCTCAACCAGCTACAATCACAACTACCATTTTCGACACTCAACGGGGTTTTGGGGATCTGGCCGGTACACTCGTATGTCACACGCTCGACGACACTGCTGCCGTGCCAACGGACAATACAACGGCTCGAAGACGGCAAAAACGGCAAAAACAAACGGGTGTCCGAAACGACGAGCAAAGAGCAGGGCCTTGCCGGAGATCGAATCCGGGACCTCTCGCACCCTAAGCGAGAATCATACCACTAGACCACAAGGCCAC
Organism: Phytophthora colocasiae; assembly: GCA_018806915.1. NCBI lineage: Eukaryota > Oomycota > Peronosporomycetes > Peronosporales > Peronosporaceae > Phytophthora > Phytophthora colocasiae. Next base: position 914,075 of record JAGKQI010000093.1, on the reverse strand, counting down.
GCAAACCACATTTCACGCCCACTTGTCGCGCCGCCAGCACGCTCCCCACGCAGCTCCCACACACATCACTGCTCTCTGCACACGCTTCTCCTCGCACCTCGCTGCTTTTGCCACTCTCCACGCCCAAACATGCCTTCTCAACCAGCTACAATCACAACTACCATTTTCGACACTCAACGGGGTTTTGGGGATCTGGCCGGTACACTCGTATGTCACACGCTCGACGACACTGCTGCCGTGCCAACGGACAATACAACGGCTCGAAGACGGCAAAACGGCAAAAACAAACGGGTGTCCGAAACGACGAGCAAAGAGCAGGGCCTTGCCGGAGATCGAATCCGGGACCTCTCGCACCCTAAGCGAGAATCATACCACTAGACCACAAGGCCACGCAAACCACATTTCACGCCCACTTGTCGCGCCGCCAGCACGCTCCCCACGCAGCTCCCACACACATCACTGCTCTCTGCACACGCTTCTCCTCGCACCTCGCTGCTTTTGCCACTCTCCACGCCCAAACATGCCTTCTCAACCAGCTACAATCACAACTACCATTTTCGACACTCAACGGGGTTTTGGGGATCTGGCCGGTACACTCGTATGTCACACGCTCGACGACACTGCTGCCGTGCCAACGGACAATACAACGGCTCGAAGACGGCAAAACGGCAAAAACAAACGGGTGTCCGAAACGACGAGCAAAGAGCAGGGCCTTGCCGGAGATCGAATCCGGGACCTCTCGCACCCTAAGCGAGAATCATACCACTAGACCACAAGGCCACGCAAACCACATTTCACGCCCACTTGTCGCGCCGCCAGCACGCTCCCCACGCAGCTCCCACACACATCACTGCTCTCTGCACACGCTTCTCCTCGCACCTCGCTGCTTTTGCCACTCTCCACGCCCAAACATGCCTTCTCAACCAGCTACAATCACAACTACCATTTTCGACACTCAACGGGGGTTTTGGGGGGATCTGGCCGGTACACTCGTATGTCACACGCTCGACGACACTGCTGCCGTGCCAACGGACAATACAACGGCTCGAAGACGGCAAAAACGGCAAAAACAAACGGGTGTCCGAAACGACGAGCAAAGAGCAGGGCCTTGCCGGAGATCGAATCCGGGACCTCTCGCACCCTAAGCGAGAATCATACCACTAGACCACAAGGCCACGCAAACCACATTTCACGCCCACTTGTCGCGCCGCCAGCACGCTCCCCACGCAGCTCCCACACACATCACTGCTCTCTGCACACGCTTCTCCTCGCACCTCGCTGCTTTTGCCACTCTCCACGCCCAAACATGCCTTCTCAACCAGCTACAATCACAACTACCATTTTCGACACTCAACGGGGGTTTTGGGATCTGGCCGGTACACTCGTATGTCACACGCTCGACGACACTGCTGCCGTGCCAACGGACAATACAACGGCTCGAAGACGGCAAAACGGCAAAACAAACGGGTGTCCGAAACGACGAGCAAAGAGCAGGGCCTTGCCGGAGATCGAATCCGGGACCTCTCGCACCCTAAGCGAGAATCATACCACTAGACCACAAGGCCACGCAAACCACATTTCACGCCCACTTGTCGCGCCGCCAGCACGCTCCCCACGCAGCTCCCACACACATCACTGCTCTCTGCACACGCTTCTCCTCGCACCTCGCTGCTTTTGCCACTCTCCACGCCCAAACATGCCTTCTCAACCAGCTACAATCACAACTACCATTTTCGACACTCAACGGGGGTTTTGGGGGGATCTGGCCGGTACACTCGTATGTCACACGCTCGACGACACTGCTGCCGTGCCAACGGACAATACAACGGCTCGAAGACGGCAAAAACGGCAAAAACGGCAAAAACAAACGGGTGTCCGAAACGACGAGCAAAGAGCAGGGCCTTGCCGGAGATCGAATCCGGGACCTCTCGCACCCTAAGCGAGAATCATACCACTAGACCACAAGGCCACGCAAACCACATTTCACGCCCACTTGTCGCGCCGCCAGCACGCTCCCCACGCAGCTCCCACACACATCACTGCTCTCTGCACACGCTTCTCCTCGCACCTCGCTGCTTTTGCACGCCCAAACATGCCTTCTCAACCAGCTACAATCACAACTACCATTTTCGACACTCACCGGGGGTTTTGGGGGGATCTGGCCGGTACACTCGTATGTCACACGCTCGACGACACTGCTGCCGTGCCAACGGACAATACAACGGCTCGAAGACGGCAAAAACGGCAAAAACAAACGGGTGTCCGAAACGACGAGCAAAGAGCAGGGCCTTGCCGGAGATCGAATCCGGGACCTCTCGCACCCTAAGCGAGAATCATACCACTAGACCACAAGGCCACGCAAACCACATTTCACGCCCACTTGTCGCGCCGCCAGCACGCTCCCCACGCAGCTCCCACACATCACTGCTCTCTGCACACGCTTCTCCTCGCACCTCGCTGCTTTTGCCACTCTCCACGCCCAAACATGCCTTCTCAACCAGCTACAATCACAACTACCATTTTCGACACTCAACGGGGGTTTTGGGGGGATCTGGCCGGTACACTCGTATGTCACACGCTCGACGACACTGCTGCCGTGCCAACGGACAATACAACGGCTCGAAGACGGCAAAACGGCAAAAACAAACGGGTGTCCGAAACGACGAGCAAAGAGCAGGGCCTTGCCGGAGATCGAATCCGGGACCTCTCGCACCCTAAGCGAGAATCATACCACTAGACCACAAGGCCACGCAAACCACATTTCACGCCCACTTGTCGCGCCGCCAGCACGCTCCCCACGCAGCTCCACACACATCACTGCTCTCTGCACACGCTTCTCCTCGCACCTCGCTGCTTTTGCCACTCTCCACGCCCAAACATGCCTTCTCAACCAGCTACAATCACAACTACCATTTTCGACACTCCACGGGGGTTTTGGGGATCTGGCCGGTACACTCGTATGTCACACGCTCGACGACACTGCTGCCGTGCCAACGGACAATACAACGGCTCGAAGACGGCAAAAACGGCAAAAACAAACGGGTGTCCGAAACGACGAGCAAAGAGCAGGGCCTTGCCGGAGATCGAATCCGGGACCTCTCGCACCCTAAGCGAGAATCATACCACTAGACCACAAGGCCACGCAAACCACATTTCACGCCCACTTGTCGCGCCGCCAGCACGCTCCCCACGCAGCTCCCACACACATCACTGCTCTCTGCACACGCTTCTCCTCGCACCTCGCTGCTTTTGCCACTCTCCACGCCCAAACATGCCTTCTCAACCAGCTACAATCACAACTACCATTTTCGACACTCAACGGGGTTTTGGGGATCTGGCCGGTACACTCGTATGTCACACGCTCGACGACACTGCTGCCGTGCCAACGGACAATACAACGGCTCGAAGACGGCAAAACGGCAAAAACAAACGGGTGTCCGAAACGACGAGCAAAGAGCAGGGCCTTGCCGGAGATCGAATCCGGGACCTCTCGCACCCTAAGCGAGAATCATACCACTAGACCACAAGGCCACGCAAACCACATTTCACGCCCACTTGTCGCGCCGCCAGCACGCTCCCCACGCAGCTCCCACACACATCACTGCTCTCTGCACACGCTTCTCCTCGCACCTCGCTGCTTTTGCCACTCTCCACGCCCAAACATGCCTTCTCAACCAGCTACAATCACAACTACCATTTTCGACACTCAACGGGGTTTTTGGGGGGATCTGGCCGGTACACTCGTATGTCACACGCTCGACGACACTGCTGCCGTGCCAACGGACAATACAACGGCTCGAAGACGGCAAAAACGGCAAAAACAAACGGGTGTCCGAAACGACGAGCAAAGAGCAGGGCCTTGCCGGAGATCGAATCCGGGACCTCTCGCACCCTAAGCGAGAATCATACCACTAGACCACAAGGCCACGCAAACCACATTTCACGCCCACTTGTCGCGCCGCCAGCACGCTCCCCACGCAGCTCCCACACACATCACTGCTCTCTGCACACGCTTCTCCTCGCACCTCGCTGCTTTTGCCACTCTCCACGCCCAAACATGCCTTCTCAACCAGCTACAATCACAACTACCATTTTCGACACTCAACAAGGGTTTTGGGGGGATCTGGCCGGTACACTCGTATGTCACACGCTCGACAACACTGCTGCCGTGCCAACGGACAATACAACGGCTCGAAGACGGCAAAAACGGCAAAAACAAACGGGTGTCCGAAACGACGAGCAAAGAGCAGGGCCTTGCCGGAGATCGAATCCGGGACCTCTCGCACCCTAAGCGAGAATCATACCACTAGACCACAAGGCCACGCAAACCACATTTCACGCCCACTTGTCGCGCCGCCAGCACGCTCCCCACGCAGCTGCCACAGTGACGTCTGCTCTGTGCTCTGGCTTCTCATCGCACCTCGCTGCTTTTGCCACTCTCCACGCCCAAACATGCCTTCTCAACCAGCTACAATCACAACTACCATTTTCGACACTCAACGGGTTTTTTGGGGGGATCTGGCCGGTACACTCGTATGTCACACGCTCGACGACACTGCTGCCGTGCCAACGGACAATACAACGGCTCGAAGACGGCAAAAACGGCAAAAACAAACGGGTGTCCGAAACGACGAGCAAAGAGCAGGGCCTTGCCGGAGATCGAATCCGGGACCTCTCGCACCCTAAGCGAGAATCATACCACTAGACCACAAGGCCACGCAAACCACATTTCACGCCCACTTGTCGCGCCGCCAGCACGCTCCCCACGCAGCTCCCACACACATCACTGCTCTCTGCACACGCTTCTCCTCGCACCTCGCTGCTTTTGCCACTCTCCACGCCCAAACATGCCTTCTCAACCAGCTACAATCACAACTACCATTTTCGACACTCAACGGGGTTTTGGGGATCTGGCCGGTACACTCGTATGTCACACGCTCGACGACACTGCTGCCGTGCCAACGGACAATACAACGGCTCGAAGACGGCAAAACGGCAAAAACAAACGGGTGTCCGAAACGACGAGCAAAGAGCAGGGCCTTGCCGGAGATCGAATCCGGGACCTCTCGCACCCTAAGCGAGAATCATACCACTAGACCACAAGGCCACGCAAACCACATTTCACGCCCACTTGTCGCGCCGCCAGCACGCTCCCCACGCAGCTCCCACACACATCACTGCTCTCTGCACACGCTTCTCCTCGCACCTCGCTGCTTTTGCCACTCTCCACGCCCAAACATGCCTTCTCAACCAGCTACAATCACAACTACCATTTTCGACACTCAACGGGGTTTTGGGGATCTGGCCGGTACACTCGTATGTCACACGCTCGACGACACTGCTGCCGTGCCAACGGACAATACAACGGCTCGAAGACGGCAAAAACGGCAAAAACAAACGGGTGTCCGAAACGACGAGCAAAGAGCAGGGCCTTGCCGGAGATCGAATCCGGGACCTCTCGCACCCTAAGCGAGAATCATACCACTAGACCACAAGGCCACGCAAACCACATTTCACGCCCACTTGTCGCGCCGCCAGCACGCTCCCCACGCAGCTCCCACACACATCACTGCTCTCTGCACACGCTTCTCCTCGCACCTCGCTGCTTTTGCCACTCTCCACGCCCAAACATGCCTTCTCAACCAGCTACAATCACAACTACCATTTTCGACACTCAACGGGGGTTTTGGGGGGATCTGGCCGGTACACTCGTATGTCACACGCTCGACGACACTGCTGCCGTGCCAACGGACAATACAACGGCTCGGAGACGGCCAGAACGGCAAAAACAAACGGGTGTCCGAAACGACGAGCAAAGAGCAGGGCCTTGCCGGAGATCGAATCCGGGACCTCTCGCACCCTAAGCGAGAATCATACCACTAGACCACAAGGCCACGCAAACCACATTTCACGCCCACTTGTCGCGCCGCCAGCACGCTCCCCACGCAGCTCCCACACACATCACTGCTCTCTGCACACGCTTCTCCTCGCACCTCGCTGCTTTTGCCACTCTCCACGCCCAAACATGCCTTCTCAACCAGCTACAATCACAACTACCATTTTCGACACTCAACGGGGGTTTTGGGGGGATCTGGCCGGTACACTCGTATGTCACACGCTCGACGACACTGCTGCCGTGCCAACGGACAATACAACGGCTCGAAGACGGCAAAAACGGCAAAACAAACGGGTGTCCGAAACGACGAGCAAAGAGCAGGGCCTTGCCGGAGATCGAATCCGGGACCTCTCGCACCCTAAGCGAGAATCATACCACTAGACCACAAGGCCACGCAAACCACATTTCACGCCCACTTGTCGCGCCGCCAGCACGCTCCCCACGCAGCTCCACACACATCACTGCTCTCTGCACACGCTTCTCCTCGCACCTCGCTGCTTTTGCCACTCTCCACGCCCAAACATGCCTTCTCAACCAGCTACAATCACAACTACCATTTTCGACACTCAACGGGGGTTTTGGGGGGATCTGGCCGGTACACTCGTATGTCACACGCTCGACGACACTGCTGCCGTGCCAACGGACAATACAACGGCTCGAAGACGGCAAAAACGGCAAAAACGGCAAAAACAAACGGGTGTCCGAAACGACGAGCAAAGAGCAGGGCCTTGCCGGAGATCGAATCCGGGACCTCTCGCACCCTAAGCGAGAATCATACCACTAGACCACAAGGCCACGCAAACCACATTTCACGCCCACTTGTCGCGCCGCCAGCACGCTCCCCACGCAGCTCCCACACACATCACTGCTCTCTGCACACGCTTCTCCTCGCACCTCGCTGCTTTTGCCACTCTCCACGCCCAAACATGCCTTCTCAACCAGCTACAATCACAACTACCATTTTCGACACTCAACGGGGGTTTTGGGATCTGGCCGGTACACTCGTATGTCACACGCTCGACGACACTGCTGCCGTGCCAACGGACAATACAACGGCTCGAAGACGGCAAAAACGGCAAAAACAAACGGGTGTCCGAAACGACGAGCAAAGAGCAGGGCCTTGCCGGAGATCGAATCCGGGACCTCTCGCACCCTAAGCGAGAATCATACCACTAGACCACAAGGCCACGCAAACCACATTTCACGCCCACTTGTCGCGCCGCCAGCACGCTCCCCACGCAGCTCCCACACACATCACTGCTCTCTGCACACGCTTCTCCTCGCACCTCGCTGCTTTTGCACGCCCAAACATGCCTTCTCAACCAGCTACAATCACAACTACCATTTTCGACACTCAACGGGGGTTTTGGGGGGATCTGGCCGGTACACTCGTATGTCACACGCTCGACGACACTGCTGCCGTGCCAACGGACAATACAACGGCTCGAAGACGGCAAAAACGGCAAAAACAAACGGGTGTCCGAAACGACGAGCAAAGAGCAGGGCCTTGCCGGAGATCGAATCCGGGACCTCTCGCACCCTAAGCGAGAATCATACCACTAGACCACAAGGCCACGCAAACCACATTTCACGCCCACTTGTCGCGCCGCCAGCACGCTCCCCACGCAGCTCCCACACACATCACTGCTCTCTGCACACGCTTCTCCTCGCACCTCGCTGCTTTTGCCACTCTCCACGCCCAAACATGCCTTCTCAACCAGCTACAATCACAACTACCATTTTCGACACTCAACGGGGTTTTTGGGGGGATCTGGCCGGTACACTCGTATGTCACACGCTCGACGACACTGCTGCCGTGCCAACGGACAATACAACGGCTCGAAGACGGCAAAACGGCAAAAACAAACGGGTGTCCGAAACGACGAGCAAAGAGCAGGGCCTTGCCGGAGATCGAATCCGGGACCTCTCGCACCCTAAGCGAGAATCATACCACTAGACCACAAGGCCACGCAAACCACATTTCACGCCCACTTGTCGCGCCGCCAGCACGCTCCCCACGCAGCTCCCACACACATCACTGCTCTCTGCACACGCTTCTCCTCGCACCTCGCTGCTTTTGCACGCCCAAACATGCCTTCTCAACCAGCTACAATCACAACTACCATTTTCGACACTCAACGGGGTTTTGGGGATCTGGCCGGTACACTCGTATGTCACACGCTCGACGACACTGCTGCCGTGCCAACGGACAATACAACGGCTCGAAGACGGCAAAAACGGCAAAAACAAACGGGTGTCCGAAACGACGAGCAAAGAGCAGGGCCTTGCCGGAGATCGAATCCGGGACCTCTCGCACCCTAAGCGAGAATCATACCACTAGACCACAAGGCCACGCAAACCACATTTCACGCCCACTTGTCGCGCCGCCAGCACGCTCCCCACGCAGCTCCCACACACATCACTGCTCTCTGCACACGCTTCTCCTCGCACCTCGCTGCTTTTGCCACTCTCCACGCCCAAACATGCCTTCTCAACCAGCTACAATCACAACTACCATTTTCGACACTCAACGGGGGTTTTGGGGGGATCTGGCCGGTACACTCGTATGTCACACGCTCGACGACACTGCTGCCGTGCCAACGGACAATACAACGGCTCGAAGACGGCAAACACGGCAACAACCACCGGGTCTCCGAAACGACGAGCAAAGAGCAGGGCCTTGCCGGAGATCGAATCCGGGACCTCTCGCACCCTAAGCGAGAATCATACCACTAGACCACAAGGCCACGCAAACCACATTTCACGCCCACTTGTCGCGCCGCCAGCACGCTCCCCACGCAGCTCCCACACACATCTCTGCGCACACGCTTCTCCTCGCACCTCGCTGCTTTTGCCACTTCCACGCCCAAACATGCCTTCTCAACCAGCTACAATCACAACTACCATTTTCGACACTCAACGGGGTTTTGGGGGATCTGGCCGGTACACTCGTATGTCACACGCTCGACGACACTGCTGCCGTGCCAACGGACAATACAACGGCTCGAAGACGGCAAAACGGCAAAACAAACGGGTGTCCGAAACGACGAGCAAAGAGCAGGGCCTTGCCGGAGATCGAATCCGGGACCTCTCGCACCCTAAGCGAGAATCATACCACTAGACCACAAGGCCACGCAAACCACATTTCACGCCCACTTGTCGCGCCGCCAGCACGCTCCCCACGCAGCTCCGACACACATCACTGCTCTCACACGCTTCTCCTCGCACCTCGCTGCTTTTGCCACTCTCCACGCCCAAACATGCCTTCTCAACCAGCTACAATCACAACTACCATTTTCGACACTCAACGGGGTTTTGGGGATCTGGCCGGTACACTCGTATGTCACACGCTCGACGACACTGCTGCCGTGCCAACGGACAATACAACGGCTCGAAGACGGCAAAAACGGCAGCAGCAAAAACAAACGGGTGTCCGAAACGACGAGCTAAGAGCAGGGCCTTGCCGGAGATCGAATCCGGGACCTCTCGCACCCTAAGCGAGAATCATACCACTAGACCACAAGGCCACGCAAACCACATTTCACGCCCACTTGTCGCGCCGCCAGCACGCTCCCCACGCAGCTCCCACACATCACTGCTCTCTGCACACGCTTCTCCTCGCACCTCGCTGCTTTTGCCACTCTCCACGCCCAAACATGCCTTCTCAACCAGCTACAATCACAACTACCATTTTCGACACTCAACGGGGTTTTGGGGATCTGGCCGGTACACTCGTATGTCACACCCTCGACCAAACTCCTGCCGTGCCAACTGACAATACAACTGCTCGACCACTGCAACAACTGCAAACACAAACGGGTGTCCGAAACGACGAGCAAAGAGCAGGGCCTTGCCGGAGATCGAATCCGGGACCTCTCGCACCCTAAGCGAGAATCATACCACTAGACCACAAGGCCACGCAAACCACATTTCACGCCCACTTGTCGCGCCGCCAGCACGCTCCCCACGCAGCTCCCACACACATCACTGCTCTCTGCACACGCTTCTCCTCGCACCTCGCTGCTTTTGCCACTCTCCACGCCCAAACATGCCTTCTCAACCAGCTACAATCACAACTACCATTTTCGACACTCACCGGGGTTTTGGGGATCTGGCCGGTACACTCGTATGTCACACGCTCGACGACACTGCTGCCGTGCCAACGGACAATACAACGGCTCGAAGACGGCAAAACGGCAAAAACAAACGGGTGTCCGAAACGACGAGCAAAGAGCAGGGCCTTGCCGGAGATCGAATCCGGGACCTCTCGCACCCTAATCGAGAATCATACCACTTGACCACAAGGCCACGCAAACCACATTTCACGCCCACTTGTCGCGCCGCCAGCACGCTCCCACGCAGCTCCCACACACATCACTGCTCTCTGCACACGCTTCTCCTCGCACCTCGCTGATTTATCAACTCAACACGCCAAAACAAGCCTACTCAACCAGCTACAATCACACCTACCCTTGTCGACACGCAACGGGGGTTTTGGGGGGATCTGGCCGGTACACTCGTATGTCACACGCTCGACGACACTGCTGCCGTGCCAACGGACAATACAACGGCTCGAAGACGGCAAAAACGGCAAAAACAAACGGGTGTCCGAAACGACGAGCAAAGAGCAGGGCCTTGCCGGAGATCGAATCCGGGACCTCTCGCACCCTAAGCGAGAATCATACCACTAGACCACAAGGCCACGCAAACCACATTTCACGCCCACTTGTCGCGCCGCCAGCACGCTCCCCACGCAGCTCCCACACACATCACTGCTCTCTGCACACGCTTCTCCTCGCACCTCGCTGCTTTTGCCACTCTCCACGCCCAAACATGCCTTCTCAACCAGCTACAATCACAACTACCATTTTCGACACTCAACGGGGTTTTTGGGGGGATCTGGCCGGTACACTCGTATGTCACACGCTCGACGACACTGCTGCCGTGCCAACGGACAATACAACGGCTCGAAGACGGCAAAAACGGCAAAAACAAACGGGTGTCCGAAACGACGAGCAAAGAGCAGGGCCTTGCCGGAGATCGAATCCGGGACCTCTCGCACCCTAAGCGAGAATCATACCACTAGACCACAAGGCCACGCAAACCACATTTCACGCCCACTTGTCGCGCCGCCAGCACGCTCCCCACGCAGCTCCACACACATCACTGCTCTCTGCACACGCTTCTCCTCGCACCTCGCTGCTTTTGCCACTCTCCACGCCCAAACATGCCTTCTCAACCAGCTACAATCACAACTACCATTTTCGACACTCAACGGGGTTTTTGGGGGGATCCGCCCGGTACACACGTACGGCACACGCTCGACGACACTGCTGCCGCGCCAACGGACAATACAACGGCTCGATGACGGCATAACATGCAAAAACAAACGGGTGTCCGAAACGACGAGCAAAGAGCAGGGCCTTGCCGGAGATCGAATCCGGGACCTCTCGCACCCTAAGCGAGAATCATACCACTAGACCACAAGGCCACGCAAACCACATTTCACGCCCACTTGTCGCGCCGCCAGCACGCTCCCCACGCAGCTCCCACACACATCACTGCTCTCTGCACACGCTTCTCCTCGCACCTCGCTGCTTTTGCCACTCTCCACGCCCAAACATGCCTTCTCAACCAGCTACAATCACAACTACCATTTTCGACATCTCAGGCCGGTACACTCGTATGTCACACGCTCGACGACACTGCTGCCGTGCCAACGGACAATACAACGGCTCGAAGACGGCAAAACGGCAAAAACAAACGGGTGTCCGAAACGACGAGCAAAGAGCAGGGCCTTGCCGGAGATCGAATCCGGGACCTCTCGCACCCTAAGCGAGAATCATACCACTAGACCACAAGGCCACGCAAACCACATTTCACGCCCACTTGTCGCGCCGCCAGCACGCTCCCCACGCAGCTCCCACACACATCACTGCTCTCTGCACACGCTTCTCCTCGCACCTCGCTGCTTTTGCCACTCTCCACGCCCAAACATGCCTTCTCAACCAGCTACAATCACAACTACCATTTTCGACACTCAACGGGGGTTTTGGGGGATCTGGCCGGTACACTCGTATGTCACACGCTCGACGACACTGCTGCCGTGCCAACGGACAATACAACGGCTCGAAGACGGCAAAAACGGCAAAAACAAACGGGTGTCCGAAACGACGAGCAAAGAGCAGGGCCTTGCCGGAGATCGAATCCGGGACCTCTCGCACCCTAAGCGAGAATCATACCACTAGACCACAAGGCCACGCAAACCACATTTCACGCCCACTTGTCGCGCCGCCAGCACGCTCCCACGCAGCTCCCACACACATCACTGCTCTCTGCACACGCTTCTCCTCGCACCTCGCTGCTTTTGCACTTCCACGCCCAAACATCTCAACCAGCTCCAGCTACAATCACAACTACCATTTTCGACACTCAACGGGGTTTTGGGGGGATCTGGCCGGTACACTCGTATGTCACACGCTCGACGACACTGCTGCCGTGCCAACGGACAATACAACGGCTCGAAGACGGCAAAAACGGCAAAAACAAACGGGTGTCCGAAACGACGAGCAAAGAGCAGGGCCTTGCCGGAGATCGAATCCGGGACCTCTCGCACCCTAAGCGAGAATCATACCACTAGACCACAAGGCCACGCAAACCACATTTCACGCCCACTTGTCGCGCCGCCAGCACGCTCCCCACGCAGCTCCCACACACATCACTGCTCTCTGCACACGCTTCTCCTCGCACCTCGCTGCTTTTGCCACTCTCCACGCCCAAACATGCCTTCTCAACCAGCTACAATCACAACTACCATTTTCGACACTCAACGGGGGTTTTGGGGGGATCTGGCCGGTACACTCGTATGTCACACGCTCGACGACACTGCTGCCGTGCCAACGGACAATACAACGGCTCGAAGACGGCAAAAACGGCAAAACAAACGGGTGTCCGAAACGACGAGCAAAGAGCAGGGCCTTGCCGGAGATCGAATCCGGGACCTCTCGCACCCTAAGCGAGAATCATACCACTAGACCACAAGGCCACGCAAACCACATTTCACGCCCACTTGTCGCGCCGCCAGCACGCTCCCCACGCAGCTCCCACACATCACTGCTCTCTGCACACGCTTCTCCTCGCACCTCGCTGCTTTTGCCACTCTCCACGCCCAAACATGCCTTCTCAACCAGCTACAATCACAACTACCATTTTCGACACTCAACGGGGTTTTGGGGATCTGGCCGGTACACTCGTATGTCACACGCTCGACGACACTGCTGCCGTGCCAACGGACAATACAACGGCTCGAAGACGGCAAAAACGGCAAAAACAAACGGGTGTCCGAAACGACGAGCAAAGAGCAGGGCCTTGCCGGAGATCGAATCCGGGACCTCTCGCACCCTAAGCGAGAATCATACCACTAGACCACAAGGCCACGCAAACCACATTTCACGCCCACTTGTCGCGCCGCCAGCACGCTCCCCACGCAGCTCCCACACACATCACTGCTCTCTGCACACGCTTCTCCTCGCACCTCGCTGCTTTTGCCACTCTCCACGCCCAAACATGCCTTCTCAACCAGCTACAATCACAACTACCATTTTCGACACTCAACGGGGTTTTGGGGATCTGGCCGGTACACTCGTATGTCACACGCTCGACGACACTGCTGCCGTGCCAACGGACAATACAACGGCTCGAAGACGGCAAAACGGCAAAACAAACGGGTGTCCGAAACGACGAGCAAAGAGCAGGGCCTTGCCGGAGATCGAATCCGGGACCTCTCGCACCCTAAGCGAGAATCATACCACTAGACCACAAGGCCACGCAAACCACATTTCACGCCCACTTGTCGCGCCGCCAGCACGCTCCCCACGCAGCTCCCACACATCACTGCTCTCTGCACACGCTTCTCCTCGCACCTCGCTGCTTTTGCCACTTCCACGCCCAAACATGCCTTCTCAACCAGCTACAATCACAACTACCATTTTCGACACTCAACGGGGTTTTGGGGATCTGGCCGGTACACTCGTATGTCACACGCTCGACGACACTGCTGCCGTGCCAACGGACAATACAACGGCTCGAAGACGGCAAAAACGGCAAAAACAAACGGGTGTCCGAAACGACGAGCAAAGAGCAGGGCCTTGCCGGAGATCGAATCCGGGACCTCTCGCACCCTAAGCGAGAATCATACCACTAGACCACAAGGCCACGCAAACCACATTTCACGCCCACTTGTCGCGCCGCCAGCACGCTCCCCACGCAGCTCCCACACACATCACTGCTCTCTGCACACGCTTCTCCTCGCACCTCGCTGCTTTTGCCACTCTCCACGCCCAAACATGCCTTCTCAACCAGCTACAATCACAACTACCATTTTCGACTCACGGGGTTTTGGGGATCTGGCCGGTACACTCGTATGTCACACGCTCGACGACACTGCTGCCGTGCCAACGGACAATACAACGGCTCGAAGACGGCAAAAACGGCAAAAACAAACGGGTGTCCGAAACGACGAGCAAAGAGCAGGGCCTTGCCGGAGATCGAATCCGGGACCTCTCGCACCCTAAGCGAGAATCATACCACTAGACCACAAGGCCACGCAAACCACATTTCACGCCCACTTGTCGCGCCGCCAGCACGCTCCCCACGCAGCTCCCACACACATCACTGCTCTCTGCACACGCTTCTCCTCGCACCTCGCTGCTTTTGCCACTCTCCACGCCCAAACATGCCTTCTCAACCAGCTACAATCACACAACTACCATTTTCGACTCAACGGGGTTTTGGGGATCTGGCCGGTACACTCGTATGTCACACGCTCGACGACACTGCTGCCGTGCCAACGGACAATACAACGGCTCGAAGACGGCAAAACGGCAAAACGGCAAAAACAAACGGGTGTCCGAAACGACGAGCAAAGAGCAGGGCCTTGCCGGAGATCGAATCCGGGACCTCTCGCACCCTAAGCGAGAATCATACCACTAGACCACAAGGCCACGCAAACCACATTTCACGCCCACTTGTCGCGCCGCCAGCACGCTCCCCACGCAGCTCCCACACACATCACTGCTCTCTGCACACGCTTCTCCTCGCACCTCGCTGCTTTTGCCACTCTCCACGCCCAAACATGCCTTCTCAACCAGCTACAATCACAACTACCATTTTCGACACACCTCGTGGGTTTTTGTGTGTTCTGGCCGTTCCACCCGTATGTCACACGCTCGACGACACTGCTGCCGTGCCAACGGACAATACAACGGCTCGAAGACGGCAAAACGGCAAAACAAACGGGTGTCCGAAACGACGAGCAAAGAGCAGGGCCTTGCCGGAGATCGACACCGGGACCTCTCGCACCCTAAGCGAGAATCATACCACTAGACCACAAGGCCACGCAAACCACATTTCACGCCCACTTGTCGCGCCGCCCGCGAGCTCCCCGCGCGGCTCCCAGGGACATCACTGCTCTCTGCACACGCTTCTCCTCGCACCTCGCTGCTTTTGCCACTCTCCACGCCCAAACATGCCTTCTCAACCAGCTACAATCACAACTACCATTTTCGACACTCAACGGGGTTTTGGGGATCTGGCCGGTACACTCGTATGTCACACGCTCGACGACACTGCTGCCGTGCCAACGGACAATACAACGGCTCGAAGACGGCAAAAACGGCAAAAACAAACGGGTGTCCGAAACGACGAGCAAAGAGCAGGGCCTTGCCGGAGATCGAATCCGGGACCTCTCGCACCCTAAGCGAGAATCATACCACTAGACCACAAGGCCACGCAAACCACATTTCACGCCCACTTGTCGCGCCGCCAGCACGCTCCCCACGCAGCTCCCACACATCACTGCTCTCTGCACACGCTTCTCCTCGCACCTCGCTGCTTTTGCCACTCTCCACGCCCAAACATGCCTTCTCAACCAGCTACAATCACAACTACCATTTTCGACACTCAACGGGGGTTTTGGGGGGATCTGGCCGGTACACTCGTATGTCACACGCTCGACGACACTGCTGCCGTGCCAACGGACAATACAACGGCTCGAAGACGGCAAAAACGGCAAAAACAAACGGGTGTCCGAAACGACGAGCAAAGAGCAGGGCCTTGCCGGAGATCGAATCCGGGACCTCTCGCACCCTAAGCGAGAATCATACCACTAGACCACAAGGCCACGCAAACCACATTTCACGCCCACTTGTCGCGCCGCCAGCACGCTCCCCACGCAGCTCCCACACACATCACTGCTCTCTGCACACGCTTCTCCTCGCACCTCGCTGCTTTTGCACGCCCAAACATGCCTTCTCAACCAGCTACAATCACAACTACCATTTTCGACACTCAACGGGGGTTTTGGGGGGATCTGGCCGGGACACTCGTATGTCACACGCTCGACGACACTGCTGCCGTGCCAACGGACCATCCCACGGCTCGAAGACGGCAAAACGGCAAAACAAACGGGTGTCCGAAACGACGAGCAAAGAGCAGGGCCTTGCCGGAGATCGAATCCGGGACCTCTCGCACCCTAAGCGAGAATCATACCACTAGACCACAAGCCCACGCAAACCACATTTCACGCCCACTTGTCGCGCCGCCAGCACGCTCCCCACGCAGCTCCACACACATCACTGCTCTCTGCACACGCTTCTCCTCGCACCTCGCTGCTTTTGCCACTCTACGCCCAAACATGCCTTCTCAACCAGCTACAATCACAACTACCATTTTCGACACTCAACGGGGTTTTGGGGATCTGGCCGGTACACTCGTATGTCACACGCTCGACGACACTGCTGCCGTGCCAACGGACAATACAACGGCTCGAAGACGGCAAAACGGCAAAACAAACGGGTGTCCGAAACGACGAGCAAAGAGCAGGGCCTTGCCGGAGATCGAATCCGGGACCTCTCGCACCCTAAGCGAGAATCATACCACTAGACCACAAGGCCACGCAAACCACATTTCACGCCCACTTGTCGCGCCGCCAGCACGCTCCCCACGCAGCTCCCACACATCACTGCTCTCTGCACACGCTTCTCCTCGCACCTCGCTGCTTTTGCCACTCTCCACGCCCAAACATGCCTTCAACCAGCTACAATCACAACTACCATTTTCGACACTCAACGGGGTTTTGGGGATCTGGCCGGTACACTCGTATGTCACACGCTCGACGACACTGCTGCCGTGCCAACGGACAATACAACGGCTCGAAGACGGCAAAAACGGCAAAACAAACGGGTGTCCGAAACGACGAGCAAAGAGCAGGGCCTTGCCGGAGATCGAATCCGGGACCTCTCGCACCCTAAGCGAGAATCATACCACTAGACCACAAGGCCACGCAAACCACATTTCACGCCCACTTGTCGCGCCGCCAGCACGCTCCCACGCAGCTCCCACACACATCACTGCTCTCTGCACACGCTTCTCCTCGCACCTCGCTGCTTTTGCCACTCTCCACGCCCAAACATGCCTTCTCAACCAGCTACAATCACAACTACCATTTTCGACACTCAACGGGGTTTTGGGGATCTGGCCGGTACACTCGTATGTCACACGCTCGACGACACTGCTGCCGTGCCAACGGACAATACAACGGCTCGAAGACGGCAAAACGGCAAAAACAAACGGGTGTCCGAAACGACGAGCAAAGAGCAGGGCCTTGCCGGAGATCGAATCCGGGACCTCTCGCACCCTAAGCGAGAATCATACCACTAGACCACAAGGCCACGCAAACCACATTTCACGCCCACTTGTCGCGCCGCCAGCACGCTCCCCACGCAGCTCCCACACATCACTGCTCTCTGCACACGCTTCTCCTCGCACCTCGCTGCTTTTGCCACTTCCACGCCCAAACATGCCTTCTCAACCAGCTACAATCACAACTACCATTTTCGACACTCAACGGGGTTTTGGGGATCTGGCCGGTACACTCGTATGTCACACGCTCGACGACACTGCTGCCGTGCCAACGGACAATACAACGGCTCGAAGACGGCAAAAACGGCAAAAACAAACGGGTGTCCGAAACGACGAGCAAAGAGCAGGGCCTTGCCGGAGATCGAATCCGGGACCTCTCGCACCCTAAGCGAGAATCATACCACTAGACCACAAGGCCACGCAAACCACATTTCACGCCCACTTGTCGCGCCGCCAGCACGCTCCCCACGCAGCTCCCACACACATCACTGCTCTCTGCACACGCTTCTCCTCGCACCTCGCTGCTTTTGCCACTCTCCACGCCCAAACATGCCTTCTCAACCAGCTACAATCACAACTACCATTTTCGACACTCAACGGGGGTTTTGGGGGGATCTGGCCGGTACACTCGTATGTCACACGCTCGACGACACTGCTGCCGTGCCAACGGACAATACAACGGCTCGAAGACGGCAAAAACGGCAAAAACAAACGGGTGTCCGAAACGACGAGCAAAGAGCAGGGCCTTGCCGGAGATCGAATCCGGGACCTCTCGCACCCTAAGCGAGAATCATACCACTAGACCACAAGGCCACGCAAACCACATTTCACGCCCACTTGTCGCGCCGCCAGCACGCTCCCCACGCAGCTCCCACACACATCACTGCTCTCTGCACACGCTTCTCCTCGCACCTCGCTGCTTTTGCCACTCTCCACGCCCAAACATGCCTTCTCAACCAGCTACAATCACAACTACCATTTTCGACACTCAACGGGGGTTTTGGGGGGATCTGGCCGGTACACTCGTATGTCACACGCTCGACGACACTGCTGCCGTGCCAACGGGCAATACAACGGCTCGAAGACGGCAAAACGGCAAAAACAAACGGGTGTCCGAAACGACGAGCAAAGAGCAGGGCCTTGCCGGAGATCGAATCCGGGACCTCTCGCACCCTAAGCGAGAATCATACCACTAGACCACAAGGCCACGCAAACCACATTTCACGCCCACTTGTCGCGCCGCCAGCACGCTCCCCACGCAGCTCCCACACACATCACTGCTCTCTGCACACGCTTCTCCTCGCACCTCGCTGCTTTTGCCACTCTCCACGCCCAAACATGCCTTCTCAACCAGCTACAATCACAACCCGACACTCAACGGGGGTTTTGGGGGGATCTGGCCGGTACACTCGTATGTCACACGCTCGACGACACTGCTGCCGTGCCAACGGACAATACAACGGCTCGAAGACGGCAAAAACGGCAAAAACAAACGGGTGTCCGAAACGACGAGCAAAGAGCAGGGCCTTGCCGGAGATCGAATCCGGGACCTCTCGCACCCTAAGCGAGAATCATACCACTAGACCACAAGGCCACGCAAACCACATTTCACGCCCACTTGTCGCGCCGCCAGCACGCTCCCCACGCAGCTCCCACACACATCACTGCTCTCTGCACACGCTTCTCCTCGCACCTCGCTGCTTTTGCCACTCTCCACGCCCAAACATGCCTTCTCAACCAGCTACAATCACAACTACCATTTTCGACACTCAACGGGTTTTTGGGGGGGATCTGGCCGGTACACTCGTATGTCACACGCTCGACGACACTGCTGCCGTGCCAACGGACAATACAACGGCTCGAAGACGGCAAAAACGGCAAAAACAAACGGGTGTCCGAAACGACGAGCAAAGAGCAGGGCCTTGCCGGAGATCGAATCCGGGACCTCTCGCACCCTAAGCGAGAATCATACCACTAGACCACAAGGCCACGCAAACCACATTTCACGCCCACTTGTCGCGCCGCCAGCACGCTCCCCACGCAGCTCCCACACACATCACTGCTCTCTGCACACGCTTCTCCTCGCACCTCGCTGCTTTTGCCACTCTCCACGCCCAAACATGCCTTCTCAACCAGCTACAATCACAACTACCATTTTCGACACTCAACGGGGGTTTTGGGGGGATCTGGCCGGTACACTCGTATGTCACACGCTCGACGACACTGCTGCCGTGCCAACGGACAATACAACGGCTCGAAGACGGCAAAAACGGCAAAAACAAACGGGTGTCCGAAACGACGAGCAAAGAGCAGGGCCTTGCCGGAGATCGAATCCGGGACCTCTCGCACCCTAAGCGAGAATCATACCACTAGAC
Source organism: Phytophthora colocasiae (assembly GCA_018806915.1). Lineage (NCBI taxonomy): Eukaryota > Oomycota > Peronosporomycetes > Peronosporales > Peronosporaceae > Phytophthora > Phytophthora colocasiae. The sequence continues at coordinate 894,104 of JAGKQI010000093.1, read as the reverse complement.
CACAAGGCCACGCAAACCACATTTCACGCCCACTTGTCGCGCCGCCAGCACGCTCCCCACGCAGCTCCCTGACACATCACTGCTCTCTGCACACGCTTCTCCTCGCACCTCGCTGCTTTTGCCACTCTCCACGCCCAAACATGCCTTCTCAACCAGCTACAATCACAACAACGACACTCAACGGGGTTTTGGGGATCTGGCCGGTACACTCGTATGTCACACGCTCGACGACACTGCTGCCGTGCCAACGGACAATACAACGGCTCGAAGACGGCAAAAACGGCAAAACAAACGGGTGTCCGAAACGACGAGCAAAGAGCAGGGCCTTGCCGGAGATCGAATCCGGGACCTCTCGCACCCTAAGCGAGAATCATACCACTAGACCACAAGGCCACGCAAACCACATTTCACGCCCACTTGTCGCGCCGCCAGCACGCTCCCCACGCAGCTCCCACACACATCACTGCTCTCTGCACACGCTTCTCCTCGCACCTCGCTGCTTTTGCCACTCTCCACGCCCAAACATGCCTTCTCAACCAGCTACAATCACAACTACCATTTTCGACACTCAACGGGGTTTTGGGGATCTGGCCGGTACACTCGTATGTCACACGCTCGACGACACTGCTGCCGTGCCAACGGACAATACAACGGCTCGAAGACGGCAAAAACGGCAAAAACAAACGGGTGTCCGAAACGACGAGCAAAGAGCAGGGCCTTGCCGGAGATCGAATCCGGGACCTCTCGCACCCTAAGCGAGAATCATACCACTAGACCACAAGGCCACGCAAACCACATTTCACGCCCACTTGTCGCGCCGCCAGCACGCTCCCCACGCAGCTCCCACACACATCACTGCTCTCTGCACACGCTTCTCCTCGCACCTCGCTGCTTTTGCCACTCTCCACGCCCAAACATGCCTTCTCAACCAGCTACAATCACAACTACCATTTTCGACACTCAACGGGGTTTTGGGGATCTGGCCGGTACACTCGTATGTCACACGCTCGACGACACTGCTGCCGTGCCAACGGACACTACCACGGCTCTAACCCCGCAAAAACGCCAACAAGAACGGGCTTTCCGAAACGACGAGCAAAGAGCAGGGCCTTGCCGGAGATCGAATCCGGGACCTCTCGCACCCTAAGCGAGAATCATACCACTAGACCACAAGGCCACGCAAACCACATTTCACGCCCACTTGTCGCGCCGCCAGCACGCTCCCCACGCAGCTCCCACACACATCACTGCTCTCTGCACACGCTTCTCCTCGCACCTCGCTGCTTTTGCCACTCTCCACGCCCAAACATGCCTTCTCAACCAGCTACAATCACAACTACCATTTTCGACACTCAACGGGGTTTTTGGGGGGATCTGGCCGGTACACTCGTATGTCACACGCTCGACGACACTGCTGCCGTGCCAACGGACAATACAACGGCTCGAAGACGGCAAAACGGCAAAAACAAACGGGTGTCCGAAACGACGAGCAAAGAGCAGGGCCTTGCCGGAGATCGAATCCGGGACCTCTCGCACCCTAAGCGAGAATCATACCACTAGACCACAAGGCCACGCAAACCACATTTCACGCCCACTTGTCGCGCCGCCAGCACGCTCCCCACGCAGCTCCCACACACATCACTGCTCTCTGCACACGCTTCTCCTCGCACCTCGCTGCTTTTGCCACTCTCCACGCCCAAACATGCCTTCTCAACCAGCTACAATCACAACTACCATTTTCGACACTCAACGGGGTTTTTGGGGGGATCTGGCCGGTACACTCGTATGTCACACGCTCGACGACACTGCTGCCGTGCCAACGGACAATACAACGGCTCGAAGACGGCAAAAACGGCAAAAACAAACGGGTGTCCGAAACGACGAGCAAAGAGCAGGGCCTTGCCGGAGATCGAATCCGGGACCTCTCGCACCCTAAGCGAGAATCATACCACTAGACCACAAGGCCACGCAAACCACATTTCACGCCCACTTGTCGCGCCGCCAGCACGCTCCCCACGCAGCTCGCGCACACATCACTGCTCTCTGCACACGCGTCTCCTCGCACCTCGCTGCTTTTGCCACTCGCCCCGCCCAAACCTGCCTTCTCAACCAGCTACAATCACAACTACCATTTTCGACATTTAACGGGTTTTTTGGGGGGATCTGGCCGGTACACTCGTATGTCACACGCTCGACGACACTGCTGCCGTGCCAACGGACACTACCACGGCTCGAAGACGGCAAACACGGCAACAACAAACGGGTGTCCGAAACGACGAGCAAAGAGCAGGGCCTTGCCGGAGATCGAATCCGGGACCTCTCGCACCCTAAGCGAGAATCATACCACTAGACCACAAGGCCACGCAAACCACATTTCACGCCCACTTGTCGCGCCGCCAGCACGCTCCCCACGCAGCTCCCACACATCACTGCTCTCTGCACACGCTTCTCCTCGCACCTCGCTGCTTTTGCCACTCTCCACGCCCAAACATGCCTTCTCAACCAGCTACAATCCACAACTACCATTTTCGACACTCAACGGGGTTTTGGGGATCTGGCCGGTACACTCGTATGTCACACGCTCGACGACACTGCTGCCGTGCCAACGGACAATACAACGGCTCGAAGACGGCAAAACGGCAAAAACAAACGGGTGTCCGAAACGACGAGCAAAGAGCAGGGCCTTGCCGGAGATCGAATCCGGGACCTCTCGCACCCTAAGCGAGAATCATACCACTAGACCACAAGGCCACGCAAACCACATTTCACGCCCACTTGTCGCGCCGCCAGCACGCTCCCCACGCAGCTCCCACACATCACTGCTCTCTGCACACGCTTCTCCTCGCACCTCGCTGCTTTTGCCACTCTCCACGCCCAAACATGCCTTCTCAACCAGCTACAATCACAACTACCATTTTCGACACTCAACGGGGTTTTGGGGATCTGGCCGGTACACTCGTATGTCACACGCTCGACGACACTGCTGCCGTGCCAACGGACAATACAACGGCTCGAAGACGGCAAAAACGGCAAAAACAAACGGGTGTCCGAAACGACGAGCAAAGAGCAGGGCCTTGCCGGAGATCGAATCCGGGACCTCTCGCACCCTAAGCGAGAATCATACCACTAGACCACAAGGCCACGCAAACCACATTTCACGCCCACTTGTCGCGCCGCCAGCACGCTCCCCACGCAGCTCCCACACACATCACTGCTCTCTGCACACGCTTCTCCTCGCACCTCGCTGCTTTTGCCACTCTCCACGCCCAAACATGCCTTCTCAACCAGCTACAATCACAACTACCATTTTCGACACTCAACGGGGTTTTTGGGGGGATCTGGCCGGTACACTCGTATGTCACACGCTCGACGACACTGCTGCCGTGCCAACGGACAATACAACGGCTCGAAGACGGCAAAAACGGCAAAAACAAACGGGTGTCCGAAACGACGAGCAAAGAGCAGGGCCTTGCCGGAGATCGAATCCGGGACCTCTCGCACCCTAAGCGAGAATCATACCACTAGACCACAAGGCCACGCAAACCACATTTCACGCCCACTTGTCGCGCCGCCAGCACGCTCCCCACGCAGCTCCCACACACATCACTGCTCTCTGCACACGCTTCTCCTCGCACCTCGCTGCTTTTGCCACTCTCCACGCCCAAACATGCCTTCTCAACCAGCTACAATCACAACTACCATTTTCGACACTCAACGGGTTTTTTGGGGGGATCTGGCCGGTACACTCGTATGTCACACGCTCGACGACACTGCTGCCGTGCCAACGGACAATACAACGGCTCGAAGACGGCAAAAACGGCAAAAACAAACGGGTGTCCGAAACGACGAGCAAAGAGCAGGGCCTTGCCGGAGATCGAATCCGGGACCTCTCGCACCCTAAGCGAGAATCATACCACTAGACCACAAGGCCACGCAAACCACATTTCACGCCCACTTGTCGCGCCGCCAGCACGCTCCCCACGCAGCTCCCACACACATCACTGCTCTCTGCACACGCTTCTCCTCGCACCTCGCTGCTTTTGCCACTCTCCACGCCCAAACATGCCTTCTCAACCAGCTACAATCACAACCCGACACTCAACGGGGGTTTTGGGGGGATCTGGCCGGTACACTCGTATGTCACACGCTCGACGACACTGCTGCCGTGCCAACGGACAATACAACGGCTCGAAGACGGCAAAAACGGCAAAAACAAACGGGTGTCCGAAACGACGAGCAAAGAGCAGGGCCTTGCCGGAGATCGAATCCGGGACCTCTCGCACCCTAAGCGAGAATCATACCACTAGACCACAAGGCCACGCAAACCACATTTCACGCCCACTTGTCGCGCCGCCAGCACGCTCCCCACGCAGCTCCCACACATCACTGCTCTCTGCACACGCTTCTCCTCGCACCTCGCTGCTTTTGCCACTCTCCACGCCCAAACATGCCTTCTCAACCAGCTACAATCACAACTACCATTTTCGACACTCAACGGGGGTTTTGGGGGGATCTGGCCGGTACACTCGTATGTCACACGCTCGACGACACTGCTGCCGTGCCAACGGACAATACAACGGCTCGAAGACGGCAAAAACGGCAAAAACAAACGGGTGTCCGAAACGACGAGCAAAGAGCAGGGCCTTGCCGGAGATCGAATCCGGGACCTCTCGCACCCTAAGCGAGAATCATACCACTAGACCACAAGGCCACGCAAACCACATTTCACGCCCACTTGTCGCGCCGCCAGCACGCTCCCCACGCCGCTCGAGCGCCCTGAACTGCTCTCTGCACACGCTTCTCCTCGCACCTCGCTGCTTTTGCCACTCTCCACGCCCAAACATGCCTTCTCAACCAGATACAATCACAACTACCATTTTCGACACTCAACGGGGTTTTTGGGGGGATCTGGCCGGTACACTCGTATGTCACACGCTCGACGACACTGCTGCCGTGCCAACGGACAATACAACGGCTCGAAGACGGCAAAAACGGCAAAACAAACGGGTGTCCGAAACGCCGAGCAAAGAGCAGGGCCTTGCCGGAGATCGAATCCGGGACCTCTCGCACCCTAAGCTAGACTCATCCCACTAGACCACACCGCCACGCAAACCACATTTCACGCCCACTTGTCGCGCCGCCAGCACGCTCCCCACGCAGCTCCCACACATCACTGCTCTCTGCACACGCTTCTCCTCGCACCTCGCTGCTTTTGCCACTCTCCACGCCCAAACATGCCTTCTCAACCAGCTACAATCACAACTACCATTTTCGACACTCAACGGGGTTTTTGGGGGGATCTGGCCGGTACACTCGTATGTCACACGCTCGACGACACTGCTGCCGTGCCAACGGACAATACAACGGCTCGAAGACGGCAAAACGGCAAAACAAACGGGTGTCCGAAACGACGAGCAAAGAGCAGGGCCTTGCCGGAGATCGAATCCGGGACCTCTCGCACCCTAAGCGAGAATCATACCACTAGACCACAAGGCCACGCAAACCACATTTCACGCCCACTTGTCGCGCCGCCAGCACGCTCCCCACGCAGCTCCCACACATCACTGCTCTCTGCACACGCTTCTCCTCGCACCTCGCTGCTTTTGCCACTCTCCACGCCCAAACATGCCTTCTCAACCAGCTACAATCACAACTACCATTTTCGACACTCAACGGGGTTTTTGGGGGGATCTGGCCGGTACACTCGTATGTCACACGCTCGACGACACTGCTGCCGTGCCAACGGACAATACAACGGCTCGAAGACGGCAAAAACGGCAAAAACAAACGGGTGTCCGAAACGACGAGCAAAGAGCAGGGCCTTGCCGGAGATCGAATCCGGGACCTCTCGCACCCTAAGCGAGAATCATACCACTAGACCACAAGGCCACGCAAACCACATTTCACGCCCACTTGTCGCGCCGCCAGCACGCTCCCCACGCAGCTCCCACACACATCACTGCTCTCTGCACACGCTTCTCCTCGCACCTCGCTGCTTTTGCCACTCTCCACGCCCAAACATGCCTTCTCAACCAGCTACAATCACAACTACCATTTTCGACACTCAACGGGGTTTTTGGGGGGATCTGGCCGGTACACTCGTATGTCACACGCTCGACGACACTGCTGCCGTGCCAACGGACAATACAACGGCTCGAAGACGGCAAAAACGGCAAAAACAAACGGGTGTCCGAAACGACGAGCAAAGAGCAGGGCCTTGCCGGAGATCGAATCCGGGACCTCTCGCACCCTAAGCGAGAATCATACCACTAGACCACAAGGCCACGCAAACCACATTTCACGCCCACTTGTCGCGCCGCCAGCACGCTCCCCACGCAGCTCCCACACACATCACTGCTCTCTGCACACGCTTCTCCTCGCACCTCGCTGCTTTTGCCACTCTCCACGCCCAAACATGCCTTCTCAACCAGCTACAATCACAACTACCATTTTCGACACTCAACGGGGGTTTTGGGGGGATCTGGCCGGTACACTCGTATGTCACACGCTAGCCGACACTGCTGCCGTGCCAACGGACAATACAACGGCTCGAAGACGGCAAAACGGCAAAAACAAACGGGTGTCCGAAACGACGAGCAAAGAGCAGGGCCTTGCCGGAGATCGAATCCGGGACCTCTCGCACCCTAAGCGAGAATCATACCACTAGACCACAAGGCCACGCAAACCACATTTCACGCCCACTTGTCGCGCCGCCAGCACGCTCCCCACGCAGCTCCACACACATCACTGCTCTCTGCACACGCTTCTCCTCGCACCTCGCTGCTTTTGACAATCTGCACGCCCAAACATGCCTTCTCAACCAGATACAATCACAACTACCATTTTAGACACTCAACGGGGTTTTTGGGGGGATCTGGCCGGTACACTCGTATGTCACACGCTCGACGACACTGCTGCCGTGCCAACGGACAATACAACGGCTCGAAGACGGCAAAACGGCAAAAACAAACGGGTGTCCGAAACGACGAGCAAAGAGCAGGGCCTTGCCGGAGATCGAATCCGGGACCTCTCGCACCTAAGCGAGAATCATACCACTAGACCACAAGGCCACGCAAACCACATTTCACGCCCACTTGTCGCGCCGCCAGCACGCTCCCCACGCAGCTCCCACACACATCACTGCTCTCTGCACACGCTTCTCCTCGCACCTCGCTGCTTTTGCCACTCTCCACGCCCAAACATGCCTTCTCAACCAGCTACAATCACAACTACCAGTTTAGACACTCAACGGGGTTTTGGGGATCTGGCTGGTACACTCGTATGTCACACGCTCGACGACACTGCTGCCGTGCCAACGGACAATACAACGGCTCGAAGACGGCAAAAACGGCAAAACAAACGGGTGACCGAAACGACGAGCAAAGAGCAGGGCCTTGCCGGAGATCGAATCCGGGACCTCTCGCACCCTAAGCGAGAATCATACCACTAGACCACAAGGCCACGCAAACCACATTTCACGCCCACTTGTCGCGCCGCCAGCACGCTCCTCTCGCAGCTCCCACAGACCTCTGGTCTCTCTTCACACGCTTCTCCTCGCACCTCGCTGCTTTTGCCACTCTCCACGCCCAAACATGCCTTCTCAACCAGCTACAATCACAACTACCATTTTCGACAGTAAACGGGGGTTTTTGGGGGATCTGGCCGGTACACTCGTATGTCACACGCTCGACGACACTGCTGCCGTGCCAACGGACAATACAACGGCTCGAAGACGGCAAAAACGGCAAAAACAAACGGGTGTCCGAAACGACGAGCAAAGAGCAGGGCCTTGCCGGAGATCGAATCCGGGACCTCTCGCACCCTAAGCGAGAATCATACCACTAGACCACAAGGCCACGCAAACCACATTTCACGCCCACTTGTCGCGCCGCCAGCACGCTCCCCACGCAGCTCCCACACACATCACTGCTCTCTGCACACGCTTCTCCTCGCACCTCGCTGCTTTTGCCACTCTCCACGCCCAAACATGCCTTCTCAACCAGCTACAATCACAACTACCATTTTCGACATTTAACGGGGGTTTTGGGGGGATCTGGCCGGTACACTCGTATGTCACACGCTCGACGACACTGCTGCCGTGCCAACGGACAATACAACGGCTCGAAGACGGCAAAAACGGCAAAAACAAACGGGTGTCCGAAACGACGAGCAAAGAGCAGGGCCTTGCCGGAGATCGAATCCGGGACCTCTCGCACCCTAAGCGAGAATCATACCACTAGACCACAAGGCCACGCAAACCACATTTCACGCCCACTTGTCGCGCCGCCAGCACGCTCCCCACGCAGCTCCCACACACATCACTGCTCTCTGCACACGCTTCTCCTCGCACCTCGCTGCTTTTGCCACTCTCCACGCCCAAACATGCCTTCTCAACCAGCTACAATCACAACTACCATTTTCGACACTCAACGGGGGTTTTGGGGGGATCTGGCCGGTACACTCGTATGTCACACGCTCGACGACACTGCTGCCGTGCCAACGGACAATACAAAGGCTCGAAGACGGCAAAAACGGCAAAAACAAACGGGTGTCCGAAACGACGAGCAAAGAGCAGGGCCTTGCCGGAGATCGAATCCGGGACCTCTCGCACCCTAAGCGAGAATCATACCACTAGACCACAAGGCCACGCAAACCACATTTCACGCCCACTTGTCGCGCCGCCAGCACGCTCCCCACGCAGCTCCCACACACATCACTGCTCTCTGCACACGCTTCTCCTCGCACCTCGCTGCTTTTGCCACTCTCCACGCCCAAACATGCCTTCTCAACCAGCTACAATCACAACTACCATTTTCGACACTTAACGGGGGTTTGGGGATCTGGCCGGTACACTCGTATGTCACACGCTCGACAACTCTTCTTCCGTGCCATCGGTCAATTCAAAGGCTCGATGTGGCGAAATACGGCAAAAACAAACGGGTGTCCGAAACGACGAGCAAAGAGCAGGGCCTTGCCGGAGATCGAATCCGGGACCTCTCGCACCCTAAGCGAGAATCATACCACTAGACCACAAGGCCACGCAAACCACATTTCACGCCCACTTGTCGCGCCGCCAGCACGCTCCCCACGCAGCTCCCACACATCACTGCTCTCTGCACACGCTTCTCCTCGCACCTCGCTGCTTTTGCCACTTCCACGCCCAAACATGCCTTCTCAACCAGCTACAATCACAACTACCATTTTCGACACTCAACGGGTTTTGGGGATCTGGCCGGTACACTCGTATGTCACACGCTCGACGACACTGCTGCCGTGCCAACGGACAATACAACGGCTCGAAGACGGCAAAACGGCAAAACAAACGGGTGTCCGAAACGACGAGCAAAGAGTAGGGCCTTGCCGGAGATCGAATCCGGGACCTCTCGCACCCTAAGCGAGAATCATACCACTAGACCACAAGGCCACGCAAACCACATTTCACGCCCACTTGTCGCGCCGCCAGCACGCTCCCCACGCAGCTCCCACACACATCACTGCTCTCTGCACACGCTTCTCCTCGCACCTCGCTGCTTTTGCCACTCTCCACGCCCAAACATGCCTTCTCAACCAGCTACAATCACAACCCGACACTCAACGGGTTTTTTGGGGGGATCTGGCCGGTACACTCGTATGTCACACGCTCGACGACACTGCTGCCGTGCCAACGGACAATACAACGGCTCGAAGACGGCAAAAACGGCAAAAACAAACGGGTGTCCGAAACGACGAGCAAAGAGCAGGGCCTTGCCGGAGATCGAATCCGGGACCTCTCGCACCCTAAGCGAGAATCATACCACTAGACCACAAGGCCACGCAAACCACATTTCACGCCCACTTGTCGCGCCGCCAGCACGCTCCCCACGCAGCTCCCACACATCACTGCTCTCTGCACACGCTTCTCCTCGCACCTCGCTGCTTTTGCCACTCTCCACGCCCAAACATGCCTTCTCAACCAGCTACAATCACAACCCGACACTCAACGGGGGTTTTGGGGGGATCTGGCCGGTACACTCGTATGTCACACGCTCGACGACACTGCTGCCGTGCCAACGGACAATACAACGGCTCGAAGACGGCAAAAACGGCAAAAACAAACGGGTGTCCGAAACGACGAGCAAAGAGCAGGGCCTTGCCGGAGATCGAATCCGGGACCTCTCGCACCCTAAGCGAGAATCATACCACTAGACCACAAGGCCACGCAAACCACATTTCACGCCCACTTGTCGCGCCGCCAGCACGCTCCCCACGCAGCTCCCACACACATCACTGCTCTCTGCACACGCTTCTCCTCGCACCTCACTGCTTTTGCGACCAAGCTAGCTGTTCAGCGACCGATGATCCCGCGTGTTCAACAGCATCTTCCATGCGTCGGGCAGCAAGTCCATCTTCGCGAAGCTTCTTTATAAGCGAGTAGTGCATGATCAGGTAAGCTGTCAGAACGTCTGCCACTTGCTGACTTATGTTGTACTTGGAGCTTTCCAGATTATAGCAGGCTGTGAATAGTATTCGCTGGACACCACCGATCTTGGGCTGCGTCTCTGCGTCGAACGGTGCAAGTGTGGTGGAGCGGATCTGGCCAAAATCTGGTTGAGGCCGATCGCGATCGCCACTTGCGCCCAGACACCGACTAACGGAGGGGGTCCCCCGATGATCCGTGATCTTGCTGCGTGTAGTGTTCACCTTGTGTACCCGTCGGTAGGCGGGTTACGCTCTTCCAGGTGACTTCTGAAGATGTCTTGGGACGAGAAGAATGTCTTGGGTGACGTAGGGGGTGTGAGATAGCGTGGGAATACTTCACTCTACCTCGGAGGGGTTGATCCGGGTCACAGGCGAGTTCTCGAGCCTTGATCCGGTCACCTGGTCTTCGATCCAGGTCTTCCAAAGGTCCAATGTTGGGGATCTGATCCCTTCCTTTACGATGCTTGCCGCTTTCTATAGCGGGTGTCTTGATGGGTTGAGAGTCAACGAGATCGTCAGGCCAAGCAGCCAATTCCTTCCGATCCGTAGTTCGCACGTAAAGGATAGATCACTAGATAGGGTAAAACTGGCCAATGTATTATCCAGAATTAACCTCTATGCTAGATCTCTTCTCCTTACCTTCTTGATGCCGGGGGGCCAATGTAATTCCCAGTTCCGGTCTTGAACGAAGGCACTTGTGATGTCCAGAGCAAATTCGATTCTGTTTATGGTTATTCCTATGTCTACTAGCCCCATCCTCATCTGCTATCCTACGATTACCTGACATCCGGCTACACAGCTGCCCTTCCGATCTTCGATCTTGATCTCACCTAACCCCTGATCGCGATCTCGATCTGCCGATCTGGCGATCAGCCGATCTGGCGATCTGGCGATCTGGCGATCAGGCGATCAGGCGATCAGGCGATCTGGCGATCAGCCGATCAGCCGATCTGTCGATCTGGCGATCAGCTGATCAGCCGATCTGGCGATCAGCCGATCTCGATCAACCATCTCGGTCATCGATCTTGGTCCACCGTCTTGAACAATGATCCCGATCAGCAGCCTTCATACTTGATCTCGCGTGCCTGCGTCGTCGACATTCCAGGTCTTGAGCTTCCCAGACTTGATCACCACTCCCCACGCGACTAACACTGCCATCAGGTCCCCTCGGCAGCATCTCACGGTTATGTTGTCACCGGCCCACCATAGATCACACCGATCCCGACCCTCTGCCGCCTTGATCTCCTTCTCATGCGACCTCAGGCAAGGCGCCCTTTTCTCCTCCGACCCTGAGCCGCCACGCGGGACCGCACGACGGGTTCTCCAATCACTTAGTCTCACTTGACCAAGACGCCATCCATTCATCGCTGGCGAGATCCAGACGAACATCGATCTGGATCCATTCGTCAGCCATCGTTCGCGCAATCTGGGGTCATCAACTGACATCTTGCTTCGCCAGAGGCCCCTGTCGCTTGATCCGACTCTCTTAGGGCCTGACGTTGCCTTTTCTCGGATTTCTTATTCGCGCTTCACCACATCCGCCCCCAGCCTGCAAGTTGGTCCGTCTCGGTCCACTTCAGGTCTCATTCTCCAATCTTCAGCCCAAGGCACAAGTCACCCCGACAACACTTCGACCACCACCAACGGATCCCTTCCAGTCTCCATGAGCCAGCAAGGAAGTGATCCCGGGAGCGATTATTTGCCTACACCTCCCGATTCCCCAAGATCCCCCGATTCCCCAAGATCCCCCGACGGTCCGCCATCTCCCCATTCCGACATCTCGCGACGTTCGTCGGGTCCGGCTCCAGACCACGCACGCCCGCTCTCATCCGATGAGGCTGGGCCGATGCCGGGCAGTCCAGGGTGGGATCGCCTGGTGCGCGAACGTGATCAACTAAGTCGTGAAGCCATGGAACTTCGGGCGCATGTCGACGCCATGGAGCGGTTCCGGGCAGACCAGCAGGGCGAGATTGCGCGTCTGGAGCGCGAGATCGCTGATCTCGCGGAGGAAGCCTCTGATCTCGATGGATTGCGTATGCAGGTTCACCAGCTCCGATCGGAACGCGACGAGTTCGCGCGGCGTCTCAACTCTGCCCAGGCAGACCTAGATCGAGCTACAGAGGACAGGGATCGTCTGACCGAAGAGGGGGAACAAGCCACCAACGAGATCCAGGATCTCCAGGCGGAAGCCCGGATCCATGCTTGCGATCTGGCTGAGGCGAAGCAAGACTCCATCACTGCCAAGGCCAGCTACAACCGGATCTCGGCTGATCTTGCACATCTCCAACTTGATTCCAGCCCCACGCCTTCGACAGGGGCTCCCACCCGATTGGCCCTGGCTGAGCGAGATCGAGCCTTGGCGGACTCCGCCCGAGCGATCGCTTCCCTGACCAGTATCGCTGGTGAACGTGACCTAGCCACCGATCAACTCGCCCACGCTAACTCCGAACTGAACCGAGTCACTTCGGAGCGGAATCGCCTACTCGTGGAACGAGACCAAGCGTTCGCAGATCGTGACAGAGCACAGGCGGATCTCAGCGCCGAGCGACAACGATCCACTCGTCTAGGTGCGCATATAGTCTAGATCCCCCTCCACCTGACCATGATCACTCATATTCTGTTTGTCGTAGAGGATGATCTGATCGGTACCCATGCCGAAGTGCAGGAGTTAGAAGCGAGTCTTCAGGCATTGCAGGAGAACTACGATCAGGCAGAAGGTGACGTAATGGCGACCACCAACGTCCTGACCGAAATGGTGTCTCGGCTCCGCGCTGCTCAAGATGAACGGGGGGTCAAACGTGCTCTCAGTCCGCCCCCATCTCCTGCTACATCGCCCCCGCACAAGACCTCGCGGACGGAGCCTCCCCGGCCGATCACGACGCGGCCCCACCTGATGTTCCTGCTGGAGACCAACCCGGTGGCCAGGCCCAGGCGACCGAGCTCGAAGAAAAGCACGAGGAAAGCCCAGACCCCTTCGATCTGGGTCCTGAACCCGCGATCCCGACTGGGCCGGATGCGGAGGAAGCAGATCGCACCCAGGCGACCTCGCAAGTGACCGTGGAAGCACCTTCCCCGAAGAAGGGTGGCTCGGATCGGTCCAAACGTAAACCCGATCCAGAGCATGACGATGACGCGGAGGATTCTGGCGCTGGATCCGACGACGCTCTTCGGGCTACGATACTCCGATCGCTGTCGTGGCACCGCCGGCATGGAAATCCTCCTCCAGCATCCGGCGATCAAGGGGGGCCTGCTCCATCGACGCCTCCGGCGCAGCCGACACCTCCGGGCGGCAGTTCCCCACAGACTCCGATCACTTCTCCTCAGGGGTCCCCGAGGGTAGTCCAGCTGGCGGGAGCCCTCCCGGTGGGGGATCTCCGGGTGGCGGCTCTCCCGGCGGCTCGCCACGCCCCCAGCTGCACCCTCCCCTGTTCGCGATCAGCTCGTCTATTCCCGGGTATGCGAACGTCCGGCAGTTTGCGGCTGGTGATGTCTTCCCGTGGGATCTGATGTTCGTCGGAACTTTGGCGATCGTCGGTATGATCCTCTCCACATTGTCCAAGAGGCTGCTGCTACCTCCCGGATTCCTCTACCCCGCGAGATCACCGGCTAATCGCCCTTCCCGAGCCGGGGTCGGTTGGTTGGCTAGCCTGATCACTGGGCCCAACGTGCAGGCCCTACTTGCTACCCGACCTTGGGAGGTGCTCCGCAACCGACCGGCCCCCCTCACCTTCGATCTCGGTCTACATCGTCGTGCTGGAACCATGCTGGGGCAGATCGCGGATGCCTACGCCGCCTTCGAGTCAGATCACCTGCAGGCCTACTGGGAATCGACCCATTATCTCGAGATCACGAAGGCGATGTATGAAGCTGATCCTGATCTCCGTCGGTATTACCTCGAGCGTCGGCAACGGCGTAGCCGTACCGGAGAACGTTGGCGGCTGCTGTTGGGACGATTCCTGCCCATGATGAGGGCGATGTGGGCGGACATCGATCTTCTGCTCGATCCCTACTTCCTGCACTTCCCTACTATCCGTGATCGGGTATACTGGTACCCCGGATCGGCCTCCCGAATGGCTAACCTGGCCCAGCCGACTCTGAACCGACCGGAGCCCACCGATCTGATCTCTGCGTTGGCAGAATGCGATCAGGAGGACCCTTGGCGCAACCATTACCGCGATCGGCCGGCAGATCACCCGTCCCGGCAGATCCCACGGCTCGAAAACAAGTTTAACCCGCCTGCTCCACCTACACCTCCTGGGACTCCCTGATCCCGCGATCTCGACCAGTCCGGAGGTGATCAGCTGAGCCCGGAGTCGGTCAGCACGCTTACATATCCTCTATCACGATCCGGTACTTCGCCACGCGATCCTGACTCCAGCCTAGCCTCTTTTCAATTCCACGTAATCTTTCCAGCTTCAAAAACCAGCGTTCTTCTCCATACTTACTCCACAGTTTCGATCCCACTTAGCATCTTCGAAATCTCCACACCTTCCATCCAATCACTCCGGTTTCACATGCATATACAAGAAAAATATAAAATCTCCACGAAAAATATAAAATCTCCACATCCGAGCCAGATAGACATCCAGATCAGCATCCGCGATCTACCCGGTCACGTCGCCTTCTCTGCGTCTACACCTCTTCGTGCGACTGCATCACGCCAAACCGATTTCGGTTAGCATGATCACGTAGGAACGCGCCCAGTATGGCTCCACAGTTAAGATCAGCTTCGTCGACCCAAGTTGGTTCATCATAACCGACCCAGTGCACCAGGAATTCACGATAGATCCGGCCGTAGCGAGTCCGTTTCCCACTTCGCATGTCCGAGATCCGTTCGACCTCGTACTCGTCGGCATCCAGATCTGGGACCCAACTGTCCTCCGGAAGGAGGATCTCATCGAAATCTAGCCGATCTGCTTCATCCACAGTCAACTCGACCCGCGGTCGATCCGGAAAATTCCGCACCAGCTTTAGCTTAGAAACATGGACCACTGGAAAGATATGGTAATCAGATCCCGCGATCTCCAGCTTGATCGTGAATTCGTTGAGCTTCTCTGCAACACGGAACGGGCCGTGCCAAAGGTGAGCGAGTTTACGTGCATACCCTTCCTTCACACGATCTAGGTATAGCCAAACTCGTGATTCAGCTTCGATCTGATGCGGATCGATTGTGCCGATCGGCTCGATCTGCAATCGCCTCTCGTAGTCTAGCGTTGACCTGCTCTCGCGACTGCTGGTAGTATCTCTGAACCCGATACCTCCACCGTCTTGGATCGCGATCGTGGCGTCTGGTCGATCCGATCGGGATCGTTGCCTCCAACGTCGATCTCGGATCCCATCCATGTACCAGGTAATGAGGGGTATCTCCCCGAACCCGATCGTGAGCCGTATTAATGGCGAACGTCAGTCTCTCCGCGTATTCATCCCAGTCCTTCTGATCGAGATCTTGAACATACATCTTGATCGCCCTAGTCGCCGTTTGCACCATCCGTTCCGCAGTCCCGTTGGCTTGCGGCCGGTAGGCCATCGTCGCCCGTTGTCGCTGCCCCAGGATCTTAGTGAACGATCTGAAGAAGTCGGACATGAAACCCGGTTCTCGATCGTGCCTGATCATCTCGCTAGCACCAAATCTGCGGAACACGCATTCTTCATAAGATTCCGCGACGGTCTGGGCCGATCGGGAGGAACTGGCCTTTGCGATCACATATCCCGTGAACAGATCGACCCAGATCAGTAGTTCGGTGTTGCCTTTGTTGGATCTGGGCAGAGAAGGTATGTGATCCATTGCTATGATCTGGAATGGGTATGTCGCCTGCAGATTCCCCGGCGACTCGCCCCGGATCGTGGGTCTCCCCTTCCCGGTCTCACAATCTACACACTCGCCTACGTATCGCTGCACGCTCCGATATAATCCTCCAGTGGAAATGATCTCGGATCCGCTGATAAGTGCGTCCGATCCCCTGATGTCCTCCTTCCAGAGTCGTATGATAGTGGTGGAGGACATCCTGCTGTAGCGTTTCTGGAACTACAAGTCTCATCAGGCGATCGCGATCACCTCTTGATCTCGGCCCTGGTGGGCAGTAAAACAACAGATCTTGTTCATCTACCTCGTACTCGGAGGCGATCTTGGCGTAGGATCCGGATTCGGCTCGAGTAAGATCCGCGATCTGCCCAGCCAGGTACTTCTTTAGTCCTGCGATCCAGACCTCCTCGTCCTGGGCTCGCCTGATCCGATCAACCCGCATCTCCCGGATCAGTTCCTCTCGCAAGACAGCGGCGCCAGGTCGCGCTCGGGCTGCACGCGTGGCTACTGCCGACACTTGCACAGATCGATCTTCAACTCGAGGGATCAACACCTCATTAAGCCGATTCAGGTGATCAGATCGCATCGATCTGTCTCATCGTGGACTTCGATCCCGCTTCCTCGCTGCAGCGCGGCACTCGCCAAGCTATCTGCGCTCCCATTCCAGTCTCTCTTCACATGGACCAGCTCGTGATCTCCCCAATTCCGCAAGTGATCTAGCACCTTCTGTTTCAGTAGCGTCAATCCTGGCGCCTTGCAGTCGATCTCGCCCCGGACTTGTCGGATTACCAGATTCGAATCGCCACAAACGACCAAACGGCGGCGTTCTAACTGTGCGATCATGCCAAGACCTAGCAAGAGTCCACGGTATTCCGCTTCATTGACAGTGAGGCTTTCAGCATAATCCGATCTAGCCTTGATCACCTTCCACTCTGGTAAACTCCACACGATCGCGCTGAAGGCGCCTCCCCTCGTTTCACGCGTGCCGATCCGTCGAAACTTATAACCCACAACTCCTCATCTGGGTCTACAGTGGGGATCGGCATCTGGATCCGACGTTTTGGCTCCTTTCGCGGCGCGATCGCGATCAGAGCTTCGTCGATCTCCGATCGGGGCGTTATGTTAGCTGCGATCGCCCCCAGTATTTCATCCTCCCCCTTCGTACACTTCGTGATCTCGAGTGTCCACGGGGACAGAAGAGCAGACCATTGTCCCAGACGTCCTTGGAGGCCGGCAGACTTGAACAGCCAGGCAAGCGTCGAGTGTCGGGTTAGGACCTTGATCCGACGTCCCACCAACAAGGTGTAGTGTAGATCCAAGATCCGAAGTAGAGCTAACACCTCCTTTCGGCAACATTATAATTCAGCTCGTTGGTCTTCAAGGTTCGGCTGGCAAACGCGACCGGGTGGTAGATCTGGTCGTGTTCCTGCATTAGTGCGGCGGAAATCGCCCAGTCACTAGCGTACACGATCACCACGGGTAACTTCGTCGTGTCGAAGTGGCGAAGGATCGGGGTCGACGCGATCTTGGTCTTCAAGGCTGTAAACGCCCTGTATGCCCTACCCCACCTCTCGTCACCAGTCTTTAGGCCCAGGTTGGTTCCGATCTCGCTTGAACAGGGTGAAGACATCGCCCCCAAGTCAGGATCCGTTGTACTATCGCTTCTTTGAGTCGGGATATCTAGCGATCTATCCCGATCCGACTTAAGCGCGACGGGATCTTGAGTGATCAGGTCCATGCTATCCATGATCTTTCGTAGATCTGGTCGCTTCTTCCAGTTCTGCGAACTCCACCTCACGTAGTTCATATAGGACCGATGCATAGATCGCATAATCCTCGATGAACCGACTATAGTAATTCAAACTTCCAAGGAACGATTGCATGGATCGGAGTGATCCAGGGAATGGTAGATCCGTCAGAGACTTCAGGTCCTTCGGGTTTGCCTCCAATCCATCGATCGACACTTTGTGTCCGAGATATTCCACCTTATCCATGCCCCAGAAGCTCTTTGCCACACTGATCGAGAGATTCCACTTATCGCAGGCCTCCAATAGGCCTTCCACCCGATCGCACATTTGATCCCATGATCCAGCCGTGATCAAGATATCGTCGATGTATGATCTCCGACCTAGCACCGACGGACGACCGGGATCTTCCGGGATCCCTGATTCGAACACATCCGCAGAGCCTTCCACATCTCCGGACTGGGAGATCTTCAGAAATCCATATAGGGCATTGTCCACAAGGCGTTGATAGATCTGAGGAGCGTTCTTCAGTCCGGAACGGCATGCGATTCCACTCGAAAAGGCCAAATGGAGTGATGAAAGCCGAGATCGCGCGAGCTCGATCGGTCATTGATACGACCCAGAATCCACTCGCCATGTCTAATGAACAATACCACAGAACCTTGTCAAGATCTTCTAACAGGTCATTGATCAAAGGCATCGGGTAGATCATCAGCCTTGTGAGACCGTTCACCAGCCGATAATCGATACATAGTCGGATGTCTACACCGTTCTTCTTGATGATCACCACGATCGGATATGCCCATGGCGATGTCGATGGCCGAATGATCTTGGCAGCTAGGAGTCCTTTGATAAGATCCGATACTTTCTCGCGAAACTGTGGCGCCACCTTTCGGACTCGTTGTGCGATCGGCTTTGCATCACCCACGTCGATATCGCATATAACACCCTTGGCCGCTGGAGGAAGTGCGTTTCCCTTTCCGATCAGGAGATGTCGCTTCTTCCAAATAATCTGTCGAAGTTTCTCGATCTCCTCCGGGGTAGCCGATCCCGGATTCCCTACTTGCAGATCTTCAATCCTGACTTCTTCGGTGGTGGAGATCTGGATCTCTGGTACTACTGCGAGATTATCGGCTAGATCTTCGGTCGAAAAATCACCACTTTCGTGTAAGTGGGTCTGATCAGCGTTCTCGATCCCTTCAGGAGATGTCGGATCCGGTTCATCCGTTGATTGATCACGCAGCCTATCGTCCTTGGCTGTCAAGATCGGGGTGTCTTTAACCCTGGGGACGGCATCGGCGTCGGATTCATGTTTGATCTCGATTTGAAAATCTGGTTTTTCTGTTTTTCCTCGATCTCTTCTTCGCATGTCCGATCTGTCCGATCTGGGGCCTGATCTGGCAAGCTCTCATTCGTCTCAGTCTCACCGCCCCCAGCTTCGCCACTCGGGGTCTTGTCGGAACTGATCGTGATCGGTGGGGTATCCATGGGATCCGGTTGGGGATCGATGAATGCGACCTTGACTTCGGCTGTATCGGTTGGTGATCGCGGTTCCGGTGTCGATATTGGTGCAGGATCAGGGTCGGTCCTGGTTGCCCCACCTCGGCGGAGTATGGATCGCGGCGTAACGTAGGTCGGCCGTTCGACCGACGGTAAGGGGATCTCCACGGATTCCTGAGGTTCTGGTCTTGCGTCCACAGTCGCTTCTAGAGCTAGATTCTGCCACTCCATGTAACGTCGGGATCCAATCGACACAAACCCGGGGAATCGAGGCACTTTTTCCTGATCAAGTACCATTCCAACATGTAATCTGTGATCCAGTCGTAAAATCTTCTCGCTCAAATTCGTGATCACTAAGTACCGAGTTCGGCCGGGTCCATTCACCACTGTAGGTACCCATTGGTCGCCTCTGGTCACCCACAATTTTTCTGTCGCCGATAATTTCACTCTCGATGCGATCTCTTCAGATCCCCCAACTGGGATATGTAGATCTTCCTCCAATTTTACCGATCTTACCTTCTCCCCGTATAATCTCTTGCGACCACTAAGTGGGATCCCCACTTCATTAGGTAAGCACATCGATCCCTTCGCAAGATCCATCCGGACCCCAGCCGGGATCATGAAATCCATACCCAGGATCGCATCTTGCCCGGATAGATCCCCGATCCAAATATCGAAAAAGTAGACCAGGTATCCTGCAAGCGTGATCTTGATCCTCGTTCTTCCCTCGGTGGTGTACACATTATCACCGATCCCAACACACTCCTGTCTCTGACTAGTGTCAAAGTGGCACCCAACCTTACGAGCAAAGGCGGTATCCAAGATGGATACCTCGGCGCCAGTGTCCAGGAGCAAGATCGCTCTTTCGTGATTGATCTTGCCTGAGATCTTGGCTTGGCGGAACCATTTTCCGGGTGCGTGGTATTTCCAATACCCCCTGGACTCTCCTTCCTTGAGATCCAGAGCCACTTCCGCACCAGATCGAGAGAACTCATCGATCCGGGGAAGACTCGCGATCTTAGCAGTATACGAATGCAACTTACATGTATTACCGCGCAGATCCGAATTCTCCCTATCTTGATCTCTCGATTTCTTGTTCACATATGCATAGATGCAGTACTCAGAACGCTCGGCTCGTACCGGTTTCCAAACCGGCGAGCGTCCTAGTTTAACATCTTTTCCACCTTCTCGGGGAACAATCCGGCATGTCGGGTCGGGTCGTACCACTTGCGGATCTGGTTGTAGAATTCTTCCATGGGGCATTCTCCAGCTTCATGGATCTCCCCACAACCACGGCAGGTATACAGACAGCGATCCGTTGGATGACCCCTCTTCCCGCACTTTTCACAAGTTAGACGTCTCCAGCAGTCCAGATCCGTATGCTTCCGCGATCCACAGTGTGAACAGCGACCTCGATCGTGGTCTGACGTACCCCTGCGATCCGCGATCCGGCCTCGATCTTGCGCGTTCACCTGCGATCGCGACTGATCCTGTTGGTGGGGAACGCCCCCAGTGCCGATCTGCTTGTCTTCCGACGCGGTAAGATATATCCTCCGGAGATCGCCTTCAGAATCGGATCCGTCCGATCCGGATACTTCCTCTGATTCCGAGCTCGGATCTTGGGCTTGGATCGCCCGTACCACCGCTCGAATGGGTGCCGCCGGGGCACTGGCCGGTGCCTTTTGTCTGTACTTCGATCCGAACGCAGATTTACGTTGTCTGCTTTTCGCCCGTTCCCGGGCACGAAGTACCTCCTCCAGTTCATCGACGTCGCTCAGTCGGAGTAGGGTCAGCCGATCAGCTAACTCCGGATCTCCCAATGTCTCGATGTAGTGGTCTACATGTTCCCGGCGGGCCTTAGGGCTCCCATCCTTGATCTTCAGTCTAGCACGTAAAGCCGCCACGTTGAGCCGGTAGAGGTAATCAAGGGGAGTTTCTTCCGATCGCTTGCGAGCGTGATAGTATTGCCACGCGACCGACATACCCAACCCACAATACTGGGTCTGGAAACTGTCCAGCAGATCCGCCCACTTGGTTTTCGTCGTTCGACTGAGCTGCCTGTACCAGTTCTTTGCCGGTCCCACCATCAGATCTGCAAATGTGAGGCATTTTTCTTCTTCCGTAGCCTGATCGCGCTGAAATGCTGACTTGACTTTACTGATCCAGGCCCGAGCGCGATCTTCGTCCAGATCTTTACCCGCAAAATCTTTCAGATCCGAGATCGCTGAGATCCGGACCCGCTGGATCATTGACGATCCTCCTTGACCGATCGCCGCGGATGCGATCGCTGCTCGGCTCGACGTCTGTCCACCGGAACTTGGTATGCCCATGTCGTCTGGATCGTATTCCCATGCATCCGGATCCGAGGCCGTAACGGACTCCATTTCAACATCCAACTCCCTTTGATCGGCGATCGGGGTGTCGCGAGATTCCGTTCTTTAAGAAACGATCCATCGCCATTTGAAAGTAGTCGACCAGCTTGTTGCTCGATCCCGTGGAATTAGTCGTCGGCGCGGTCTGGTCTGTCCGGGTCCGGCGATTTTCTTGCTGATCAGGTGTCTTAGCCTCCAGTTTCGTGGCCATCGATCGTGTATCTTGTTTCTTCATACGCGATTTCAGGAATTTGGCACCGGAGGGGCCTAACGACATGCGTTGCAGCCTTCTCGGGCTGTCGGAATCTGGCTCCGAGGTCGCTGACGCGTAGCATGACGATCCAGTCTGATAACCTAGATCGGGCGTCAGTGGGCGTTCGCCGACCAAGACTTTGAGAGAGTTGAATAGGTCATGGGTTGCATACTGAATCGCTTCCAGTTCCAGGTCAAATAGAGAGTTTGGGTCAATTTCTCCAGCCACTAAACCAGCCTCTTGGAGCAGATCAAGTAGAATCTTCACCGCGTTCAGGCGGTCCGAGCTAGTCCGGGGTTTCGACACTGGGCCGGTGAGGTTACCGATCTGGCGGACTTGTATGATCGTAAGAACGGGGTCGTTAAGCAAGGTCTCGCTTAGCATCTTCCTGTAATAGGCCTGCTCGATCGCGTCCTTGGTAATCGTCGATCCCGGGCTGATCATGTCTTCTGGCTCTGAGTCTGGAGCTTTCAATTTCGTCCGGGTGCTCTTGATCTTCTTTTTCTTGGTCGATCTTGAGGCAACAGTGGACTTGGTGAGCAGATTAGGTTTCAGCTTTGCTGATTCCTTATCGCTCGTGTGCGGATCTCGATTCTCATCGAGATCCGCGGTGGCCCTCGAAGGGGCCTTGGGAGGAATTCGAGGTTTTTCTTCAAGATCTGGATTGCGATCCAGGTCTGCCTCGTGCCTGTCAGTAGAGATCCTCCCAGAACTCTGCTGATCTGTGGATCTTTCCGTTTTCAGTGGTGCCTCCGCCGATCCAACATTCGTAGGCACTTCTTCCCTTGTTCTTCCTTAATCTTGACATCTTCTTGGGACTCACGGTGATATCCGAAGTCACCAGAAGATCCGGGCACGCGCACCATTGTGGTGGAGCGGATCTGGCCAAAATCTGGTTGAGGCCGATCGCGATCGCCACTTGCGCCCAGACACCGACTAACGGAGGGGGTCCCCCGATGATCCGTGATCTTGCTGCGTGTAGTGTTCACCTTGTGTACCCGTCGGTAGGCGGGTTACGCTCTTCCAGGTGACTTCTGAAGATGTCTTGGGACGAGAAGAATGTCTTGGGTGACGTAGGGGGTGTGAGATAGCGTGGGAATACTTCACTCTACCTCGGAGGGGTTGATCCGGGTCACAGGCGAGTTCTCGAGCCTTGATCCGGTCACCTGGTCTTCGATCCAGGTCTTCCAAAGGTCCAATGTTGGGGATCTGATCCCTTCCTTTACGATGCTTGCCGCTTTCTATAGCGGGTGTCTTGATGGGTTGAGAGTCAACGAGATCGTCAGGCCAAGCAGCCAATTCCTTCCGATCCGTAGTTCGCACGTAAAGGATAGATCACTAGATAGGGTAAAACTGGCCAATGTATTATCCAGAATTAACCTCTATGCTAGATCTCTTCTCCTTACCTTCTTGATGCCGGGGGGCCAATGTAATTCCCAGTTCCGGTCTTGAACGAAGGCACTTGTGATGTCCAGAGCAAATTCGATTCTGTTTATGGTTATTCCTATGTCTACTAGCCCCATCCTCATCTGCTATCCTACGATTACCTGACATCCGGCTACACAGCTGCCCTTCCGATCTTCGATCTTGATCTCACCTAACCCCTGATCGCGATCTCGATCTGCCGATCTGGCGATCAGCCGATCTGGCGATCTGGCGATCTGGCGATCAGGCGATCAGCCGATCTGGCGATCAGCCGATCAGCCGATCAGCCGATCTGGCGATCAGCCGATCAGCCGATCTGTCGATCTGGCGATCAGCTGATCAGCCGATCTGGCGATCAGCCGATCTCGATCAACCATCTCGGTCATCGATCTTGGTCCACCGTCTTGAACAATGATCCCGATCAGCAGCCTTCATACTTGATCTCGCGTGCCTGCGTCGTCGACATTCCAGGTCTTGAGCTTCCCAGACTTGATCACCACTCCCCACGCGACTAACACTGCCATCAGGTCCCCTCGGCAGCATCTCACGGTTATGTTGTCACCGGCCCACCATAGATCACACCGATCCCGACCCTCTGCCGCCTTGATCTCCTTCTCATGCGACCTCAGGCAAGGCGCCCTTTTCTCCTCCGACCCTGAGCCGCCACGCGGGACCGCACGACGGGTTCTCCAATCACTTAGTCTCACTTGACCAAGACGCCATCCATTCATCGCTGGCGAGATCCAGACGAACATCGATCTGGATCCATTCGTCAGCCATCGTTCGCGCAATCTGGGGTCATCAACTGACATCTTGCTTCGCCAGAGGCCCCTGTCGCTTGAT
This sequence comes from Phytophthora colocasiae, assembly GCA_018806915.1. NCBI lineage: Eukaryota > Oomycota > Peronosporomycetes > Peronosporales > Peronosporaceae > Phytophthora > Phytophthora colocasiae. The sequence goes on along the minus strand of JAGKQI010000093.1, from coordinate 869,705 downwards.
CCGACTCTCTTAGGGCCTGACGTTGCCTTTTCTCGGATTTCTTATTCGCGCTTCACCACACAAGGTTGAGCACCTTCACCTCGCTTTGTGTGTCGTATCCGATGAGTGCCTTGCTAACCTTGTGATCTGCTCTGCTTGTGTTGAAGATTGAGTTGAAGCCTTTGCTAGTGGTGCTCATGTTCCAGGCACATCGGTCGAAGATGCAGCGTTGCGTGAGCCCGTCGCAGCCGTTCACGTGCTGTGCCCCACCACGTCGAAAGGAATGCGACGTGAGTGCTTCCGCAACGCCGGCGGCGACCATCTCTCGAACTAACACCCGGTTCACGTGCGCGCAGATCATTGGAGCAGTAGTGTCAGAAGCAGTAGGGGCAGCGGGAGCAGCAAGGGTGGCGAAGTCTTCAGAGTTGTTCAAAATCTCCAGCAAAGGTGTGGCGGGGGTTAAGTTGACAGAAGCGGCGACTTGGACTGCAGGAAAATTGTCGATCAGGTCGACACAGGGCACGTCCTGCGTGATCAGCGCGACGGCGATGGTGTGTAGCGGGCAGCTGACGAAGTCGGCGTCAGGGAAGAGAGACAGCCCCTGCTCTTCGGTTGTCTTCATGCGGATAAAGCGGATGAAGAACACCTCAGCCGCGTCGACTGACAGGTTCTGTTTCCGGACGAGCGCCAAGTCGGACGCTCGTCCGAAGAGGTCCCACAGCAAACACAGCAACGCTGCGTCTTGATAGTCACTAGAGAAACGTGCATTGCTATACAAATACAACATCAGCTTTTTTAAATCCTTCTTTGAGCACGGTGGTGCTTTGTTCACAACTTTTCCGTCTCTTTTCATACAAAAGTTGTCGAGCGTCTTCCCCATGCTCAGCATCTTTGCTTCGACAATGTGTCGCTGCACAGGGAAGACCTCGAACAACCACATTTTAGACTGTCTAAAATACTGCATAGCGGTATTCCTGGAAAGAGGCTTTCCTTTCTAACTCTCATTAAAAGCTAGATACATACCAAACATATCCAATACAGACACAAAACACTTACCTGTAGTGTTCAATGCATTTTTTGAGGCAATGTTATCACTTCTGACGAATGTATTGAACGCACTGATGGCGGTATCTCTGGCACGCTTGGTGTTGCCAGGTTTGAGCTCGTCCAACCCCCATCATGGTCGGATAAGACGGAGAGCTGTCAAATATGTAAGTGATACTAGAAGTTTGCATTGCGATAGACATATTTCCTAAGTCTCTCCGACGCGATATGTCGGAACGGCTGGCTTAGAGGACATCCTACCTTTACTTGAACATGATTGGGTAAAAAAAGATTGTAAGAACAGTCAAATTGGTTACTTTCAGTAAAAATCGAGGATTGGTCAATGATAATACATACAATTTTAAAGTACAGTCGGATAAGTTGTCATATTCATCCATAGCATACTGAAGCTGACATAGCATTCCAGTGATTGCTTGTCGTAGAAAACAAGTCATCAAGAGATTCATCGTCAAATGTGATCTTGAGAGTATAGGCGTCCTCTAACAGCTCCGTCATCTTGGAATCCACACCCACACTAAAATCGAGCCCTTTAACAAGTTCCAGAATTCATCGAGTATTCGAGACTTTGCCGGTTCTTGGCCCTGATAGACAGGTAAACAAAGTATGCTTTCTTTTACTTTTTTTTTTGCTTTCCACGCGTTATAGTGTTTTTCAATCACTTCGGACACCTTTTCAACAACCAGAGGAAAATCCCAAATCGCTCAACGAGAGGCTGGGGAGGGTGCCATGAATATACAATTGTTTCAGGATTCACGACCACCACGTGGATGTGTCTTGGGAGTGGAGTCGGCATTTTCTCAGCATTAGAGAGATTTCTGTCTGTCCTGGTCCTGTTCCGTTCAAGATTATTGAGCGTAAAAAATACATTTTCCGGTGGTTAGGGATACCAACCAGGAGTTCTCGCTCCTTTTGTCCTGCGTTTTTCAGGAATGGATTCTCGGTTCGTGCGCCTCTTAAATTCGATTTTTCCGCCCTCCCACTGCACTGCCTGATGGTTAACCAGGTCGAGTTGCTGCTATGGTATATCGTGACACGCAAACACTTTAGCCGCAAGAAGAAGTTGCGTTACTTGAGCCTGATCGGCTACGTTGAGCGCCCTGTGTTCCCTCTAGTTCGGTTTGATTTATCGAGCTACACTGACGCTAACAGTGAGATCCTTGCATGTGGAATCGCTTCTAACGATCATACGAATCCACGTGCTAATAAAATGCTACAGCATAGACAGCTGCATCGCACAAGCACACAAAGCATACGACAGAGCTTCACTTACCGTCTTAGCGTCAAGCTTGACGAAGCTCACGACGTAGAAGCTGTCGATGCCTCTGGCACTCGCTCCATTCCTCTGTACGATGTCGTCACTGCTGGAGTGCGCGCCACAACCGATCATCTACCGCCCGAGCTGCTTTCGATGCTCAGCGCGTCTTTGATCGCGTCGTCCCACCACATATTCTGTATCGCTTGGCCACTGGGCTAGGCGTGCACGCTGTCAATCGGCTGCTGCAAACGCCGCATTCTGTAGGGCAAACGCTAATCGCCTCCACCACACACCTGAGACGGGAACGCGGACCAGGACCTGAAACCTTAAAGATGGTTTTCCTGGTCCCTGTCCCTGTCCTTGTTGCTCAACCAGGACCGGCCTGGTACCAGCGCTGACAGAAACCACTCTGTTAACGTCGAGGGTCAGACGCGAACGGGTGCGATACAATTTGCTTACTTGAAAAGGCATGTTTGGGCGTGGCGAGTGGCAAAAGCAGCGAGGTGCGAGGAGAAGCGTGTGCAGAGAGCAGTGATGTGTGTGGGAGCTGCGTGGGGAGCGTGCTGGCGGCGCGACAAGTGGGCGTGAAATGTGGTTTGCGTGGCCTTGTGGTCTAGTGGTATGATTCTCGCTTAGGGTGCGAGAGGTCCCGGATTCGATCTCCGGCAAGGCCCTGCTCTTTGCTCGTCGTTTCGGACACCCGTTTGTTTTTGCCGTTTTTGCCGTCTTCGAGCCGTTGTATTGTCCGTTGGCACGGCAGCAGTGTCGTCGAGCGTGTGACATACGAGTGTACCGGCCAGATCCCCTCAAAACCCCCGTTGAGTGTCGAAAATGGTAGTTGTGATTGTAGCTGGTTGAGAAGGCATGTTTGGTCGTGGAGAGTGGTCACACCTTGCCACCTTTATAGACACTAAACACAAGCCACATCAAGCGCAAGCAGAGGAACTTCACAAAGAACCAACCAACTAGAGCAAGATGATCGACCACCAACGTAGTGTGCTTGAGCAGTTAATGGAGCACATCAAGCACAAAGATGAGCGGATGGATGGTCTAGAAGCTAAAATGGAAGGAAAGCCAGCACAAGACAGAAGCAATCAGCGTCAGCACCAACCAAGCCAAGACCAAGATAAACCCAAGCGAAGACGAGGAGCAGTGACTTACCTTCATGCGACGTGATTCGCATGGTACGCTCAGGAGCCACTGTGGCTAGCACCCGTCTCGAAGCAACAGAAGTCCGACGCCAAGCTGCTGGTAGCGTTCATGATGCTCTTCCTACGCGACGGGTTCATCTTGGATGACACTGCATCCGGCTATCGCGACCACGTCTTGAGCCTTGACAAGCAGGCGGAAGCAGCAGTGCTGGCATTCCTCGCCGAGAACAAGACGATGTAACGCGGGTCTGGCGCTGTCCTCAAGCCCTTGCGCGCGCTTCACTGCTCTAGCCGTCTGAATGCCATGATAGATCGCCATCAACGCCTGCTGCAAAAGCACTGCCATCAAGGACCCTGCACCTGGATACACACATAACATACTAGAAATGAGCTAGCCAGTAAGAAAGAGTGCATGTAATAACGCCGCATAACCGCATAAGACAACGGCTGGACTCGAACCAGCATCCTCAGAGCGTAGCTCTACGCTCTATCCATTGAGCTACTTTGTCGGGGGGGGGGGGGGTTAATGGCCTGCTGCCGAGCGGCTGAAGACTTGAGCAGTAGCGTAAAAAAATGATGAATGAGCTTCAGGCTGCGCCGTCGGTGAGGACCAAGCAGTAGTGAGTGGTTTGGAGACGCTCTCTGACTTCGTGGCTACCTACACACGGCGAGTTGGCAAGTTGCCATTGGGAGATAGCTGGCTAATAGCCGTGCGTTAATTAGATGACTGGCTGCTGCGTTACGCGTTACTCTTATTATCCGAACAGAGATTTGGTTATCCGGACAGTCGCAAAGTTTGTGAGCACATCAATCTCAAGCCAAATGAAATTAGAAAATGCCGTTTTTCTCAGCCCACAGACTGTTTTACGCGATTTCCTGCCGCGTACAAACTTGAGTAAACCAAACGCCAATCCCATCTATTTTTTCCCCCTAAGTTTTCCCCCCTAAACTCTTTACATATAGCTCACACCCAGTTTTTGTGTTACACACAAAAGTACACGTCAGTCGGATTTTTTTTAGTATGGACTGGGGATCTTTCTCTCAAGAGACATCACGTCACTGTATGCCTAGTGTAGCCATTGCCAAGCTATCGGAGGTCACTGGTACTCGGCTACGGGACATGTGTGATTCTATGCGTTGACAGATTGCCAAATCGCGATTTTGAAAATGACCTAGACTTTTACGACGCATTGAATGCTTTAGCCGAGCTTGTGAATACTTCTGAGTGTTAGGTGATCGCCATATGCTCAGCAAAAAATATACGACCTTGAGAACAACTCACTTGCTGATGCGACACAGTGGATATACCAAGTCCCGATGGCTACTCTTTCTCATCCAACTGTTACGGTGAAGATATATTCGCTGCGTATAAGGATAATAAGCTCGTGGAGCTCTTGGTTGACGATATGGACGGATTTGGTAGGGCTGTGGAGATTTTACATGACGTGTTATCGGAGGCAAGCGAACCCATGGAGTATGTACTCTAACAGACGTATTAAACTTGTTGCAATCTTGATATCCGCAGCTTAGGAAGAAGTTTGAAAAGAAGCGAAACGTGTTCCTGGCAGTTATCGCAAGGTCGATGAACATTCTCAATTTGGCAAATTAAGTCTGGACCAAGTCACCGCTTTTGGGCTGATTCGCTTGAATAAAGTGGAAAAATATCTTTATGTGCCCCTATGTGCTTTATCTGTTGCTGAATTCGAGTGAGTTTCCGTGGGTCAAAGAATTGTGTCATGTTCCGAAGGAAAATCGAGTGGAAGTGAAGCCCTGGCAATTCTGGGAAGTATTTAACTGCAAATTCCGAGAACTGAAGGCGATGCGTGGGCGGAAGTGGGTGAAGTGAATTGGAAAGATATTCACCGTGGAGCTCGTTCTGGCAGAGGTTGTGATAGAGTTGTGGTCGAAAAAGCACGCTAATACGCACGATGTAAATACCTGAAGACAAAGTTGAATGGTTTCGGTAAAGGCGACACTTGCCCCTGTAAGAATGACCCCGGAAAAACGTTTATCTATCAGCCTGCAGACGGGTCCAAGTCTGGAGATGCGTTTACATGCATGAAAAGAAGCGTGTTTTTTTCCACGAGGTTCATCAATAAAAGGCGATTGACCCTTCAACCCCCGACCAAAAATCGAGGGGTATATTCTGATCATTATGTTAGACCCACCAACATAATTAGACATGATGTTTGTATATGGTATATCTAAGTGCGAATATGTTACCGGGAGGGCTAGGGAAACCACAGTCTCTGTTCTCGTGTAAAGTCGGGTGACCTCTAACATAAAGTCGCCAAATACGATCCAGTATGATAGAGGATCCATAAATGCACTTTTTATTAAAAAAAATCGAGTTTTTGCCGAACACAAGTTCATAAAATGCATGCCTCAGTCGTACAAAGAGTGTGTATAAGGAACGCATCACTTGCTTACTCACCTTACGCGTGTACCTTTGTATTTACGTATTACTATAAACAGACTTCTCCATGCTATGTCGGACGGTTCTTAAGACGGACAAGGGGTTTCTACCAATAAGAGCCGCTTATTATGGGCCTTTCTCAACTCCATGTTAAGACGGACAGTCTAAATTATTGAGGTTGCATGCGTCTCTAACACAAGTCACAGCGGCTTTACCACCAGCCACAGCAGTCTAAGATTCGAAGGAGACGACGCAGAACGAAGGCACACGGCGTCCAGCGCACAGCGAGACCATGCAGCAGCTAAAAAAAACCTGTCGGTCACCCACGCCTTAACGGGAGTCGGTCGCAAGCCACTCAAAAGGACCACAGGATCCTACACCAACCAGTTAAAACTAGATGCAGCTACCCATTTAGAAAGGTCTGGCAACGTGAAGGCAACAATTAAGCTTTTCTGGCCGAACCTCGACAAAAAAGCTACGAGAGCAGACAAATTAGTTATTGACTGCATTAGAAACAAGGCTAAGCTATTGAAGGCGTGTAGTACCAGCGCGGGTAAGTTGCGGAAGAAGGAGCGAAAACCGGGTACTGCAACTATTATTCCGAAAGATGCAGAGTTAGGAATTGTAGGCTGGTCAATGACCTTAGACAGGAGGGAGTCCCAATTTCAACGCTAAGGCTACAGCTCAAGGCAGACGAAGTGGCTACAGCTTGGGGCGATGAGAAGTTCTACGCCTCGTGGAATTGGCAAGACAAATTCAAGAATAGCACAAACTTTCCATGAGGTCGAGGACACGGCAAGGACAACAGCCGCCAGAGGAACTACAAGCCATTTGTGCCGCCTTTGTTGCCACAGTGTCCACTACCTGTCTGGGTATGTCAACAGTGTACAATGCAGATCAGACAGGTACTTATACTTTTATCCGCATTATTTTATTGTATTCGTTAACAAAATGGTATTGTAGCTGCCTTTTTCGAATACTTACCCAAAAAGACGTTGAATAAGCGTGGTCCAAAGACTGTATGGGTCCGGTGCGCAGGAAAAAGTAAGGGGAGAGCGACTGTGATACTTCTTGGCGACAAACACGGCCGTAAATACACGCCATTTGTCGTGTTCAAGGCCCAGCCATCAAAAGGCCCAAAAAGAATTCTAGAAAACAAGCAGAAACGACGGGGATTCGGCATTAATGTTTGGGAGGAGATTAGATCATGAGCTTCGTGCAATTCTTCAGAGTTTTTTGGCAATCCAAAAGATAACTATTGCTATGGTTTCACGCTGAATTTACTTATTAACGAATTATTTTATAGGGGAATCACGAGCTTTCCGTTGAGTTTCTTCACTTCCATTTCGGGGACATGCAAAGGTCTGTTCCTCTCCTCTGGGACGACTTCTCTGGCCACTGGACGGAGGACGTCCTTCAGTGCGCCAGAGAATTAAACGTAGATCTGCTCAAAGTGCCCGAGGGGGATACTTCTGTGGCGCAACCAGCCGACGTGGCCTGGAATGCGCCACTGAAGTCTCGAATGAGAGGGCTGTGGATCAACTTTTTGAGAGAGCAGCTAAAGAGACATGCTAAAGCCAGCGGTGATCCTATTCGTATGGGCCCACCAAACCGACGGATCGTCGCGATCTGGATCGCTCAAGGTTGGGAAATACAACAATCGCGAACGGGTTAAAAAATGCGAACGGGTTAAAAAAATGCTGACCACGTAGGTGCTGCTTTACCTGACGACGAATTTGCTGATGATGTTATTGTGGAGCTGCAAAAGCTGCATTTTGTTGACGAGAGCTACGGTGACATCGATTCCGACGCAGATTTTGATAGAACCGAGTAGGAATCTCTAGTGAGCAAAGTCCATTAAAAGATCAGACGTGACCGTATTATTGATCAACCTCGGCTTCAGGTACGCTTCATGATTTTGATGCGAGCAGCATCTTGACTAACCCATGTGCATTATGGAATTACAGAGCAGGGCCTAGCTCAAATGCTCGGGACGAAGGAGTTGCAACGACTGCAGGACGCGTTTGCAAATGTCCAAAAGTGCGTTTACGACTACGAAGGAATGATCAATAAATTTCTGGTGGATGACAAAGGAAGCACGGTTATTGCTGCGTTTGGACTGCAACTAGTGATGCACGAGAATGACCCAATTCGCGGTATCCTGTCGCGTCTGATACTCTCAATAGTTGCGTTTAGATATATATTCATTTCATCCATAGCGAGGTTGCGGAGAGAGTCCATTTTTTAACGATCATCGCTTGATAGTTGTTCATCTTCTTGATGCACAAGAATGATCTCAACACATTCTCTCTCGACTTCCGCCATCCAATCTGGCACCACTTCGCGTTGTCCCAGTTTTCTCTTCTTCTTGATTAAAGCACCGGCAACGACCAAATGATGCGAGTGTGCAATACAGGACATGCTTCTCACCTGCATTTTTGTTTGCAGCGCTAACAATATTTGCCCCTCCGTCGCGCAGGAGTTTCGTGGAGAACGAGTTGAACAGGGACCACTCCTCCATAATACGATTCAACGAAGTAGCAATTGCTGTAGCGTCATGAATTCCAGGAAGCTCACGTACTTCTAGAGACCAGTTCTTTGCCTCAAAGCTTTCTGTTATGTAGTGGATGGTGAGCGATACGTAGCTTCGTCCATTCCGGCCGCGCCATATATCACTTGTCATGGAGTAGTAAACGCAGTGGTCTTGAATGTCCTTTTGACCAGTCTACGGTAGTAATTTGCAAGCGCAATGATTTCGCTTCGAAATTTGGAGCGAGTTGGCACGACCACATCAATACGACCCAAGTCGTGCGCAATGAAGTTTAACGAACTCCAAGAATCCCTCGTCTTCAACGATGTCCATAGGGCGAAAGTGACGTGATATCCACGACGCAAGTAATCTGTCCAGCGTCTTTTGTTCGTTGGACGTAATGGTACGAACGGAAGGCTTCATCACGGCTCCGGAGACCTCTTGAAGGCCTTCATCCAGACGTCGAGTCACGCGCTGCTTCTGGAGACCTCCCCCAGAAGTTATAACTAGTTAAGTCACGTTTAGCTAAATAGCACTCGAGGTCTACAGAGTGCTTTTTGGCCATATACTCCCGCATTTTGTGCTTCCCAAGACGAAATGCCAGCTTCGCTTTACAAAGTAAGCATATCGCTTTGCCAGCATGATCATTCGTAAGATCTACATCTGCAACGTCAGTGAACTGGTCTTTCGGAATTAAACGCGCAAAATGCCAGACACCCTTTCGCTTTTGCATTTTCATCTTGAAGAGCCGTAATACAGTCTCGCTCCTCACTCGTGATTCCAATACAGCGATATCTGTAGATTGTTGTTGTTCTGCGATGGTTCTTTCGTTGCTGCGATATAGGAATACGTGGTTGTGCTTGACAGGCTGAGCGTGGCGTCGAACGAGCAGGTGCATGAACTCCACCAGGTTCGGTTCGAACAGAAAAGCTTCCAGCTGACTCTGGGTGCCTCGGTTTTCGAGGTGTTTGGAGAACAGGGGAAACCATTGATGACTATTTCCTGGGGTGTTCGAGGATACTCAGCTGCATCCTCCTCCTCTGTACGATATTCACCTCTCGTTCTGGATGAAGCCTGGTGCCAGACGTGCATCTTGCAGAATGCGCGCTACATCCGAAAAATCAGCTGAAGGCTTTATTACTTCATGTTCGTATGATGGATAGTAATTTCAAGTCAAAAAAGCTATACCTAGTACGTTGGATGGATATCCCAGGAGGTTCATGCGAACCTCCCTGGGGTATCAAAGTGAGGTGTTTGAGGAACGTTCGATAGTGGGACGTTTTCAGCTCTACTGACGTCTGGCTACACAGCTGCTCTTCTGATCTCCGATCTCAATCTCGCCTAACCCTTGATCGCGATCTCGGAATCTCCCTGGATCTTAAGTCTTCTTGCCCGATCTCGTACCTCGGCGTCATCGTCAGCCCAGATCACGACCCCCCTGATCTTGAACGTCGCTACTCTTGTGATCGATGTTGCAAACCCGGTTCAGGCCCACAATATCGCCTTGGATACGAACCTCGCACCCGATCACCTCCTTGAACCAAGGTTTTAACTCCCATCAATATCTGGCGCGGCGTGCGGACACTACTGATCCTGCGAAGTCACTGCCGATCCCTTGATCCTGATATCTTCCGCAATTCTTGGGGCTGGATCCCTGTCGATCAGGGTTGGTCGGGACCGGCGTTCCGTCGCCTCCTTGATTTTCTTGGTCTTCTCAGAACTCGAACGTCCACATTGTGATCTCCTGGAATATCCCGTGGGACTGTAATGTGGAGCTCCCTGATCGCTTAGTCTCGCTCGGGCAAGTCCTCATCCATCTTTCAGCTGGAGAGATCTGGGCGATTACAAGCCTAGATCTGTCCATCGGTTGTCGCACGCGCGATATGGGGATGGGAACAAAGTAAGTCTGAAGCACATGTACCCGTATCGTTGTACCCGGTGCTGGTGACGTGATCATCGGTCCGTTTCGTTTGCACCAGCATGGACCAGGATTAAAAGTTTAAACTGAGAGGTTCATACTAACCACAAAGGAATGCATTTCGCGAAGGAGGCTTATCAAAAGGGTCTGTGTTAGTACCATACAATTTGATTGAATAAAATTAAACCTCTGTCATTGTAGTCCAGTCCTTCACACAGGTTTCCTCTATGTCATGTACCCGTGTCCCTTTTGTCCAATGCCGCAGCAACTCTGGTGTTCACGATGGCTACACCGGCAAGTGACCTCTGATTGGCTGAATAGGGTGTGAATCGATACAAAATCGATTCGCAAAATCGATTTGATTCATGCCTTTCTCACAATTTCGAAAGGAACTCACAATACTAACCACAAAGGAATGCATTTCGCGAAGGAGGCTTATCAAAAGGGTCTGTGTTAGTGCTATACAATTTGATTGAATAAATGTCATTAAAATTGGCCATTGGCTCTCTTCAGCAAAACTTGGAACCTGAAACCTGGAAGTCGCGCTCCAACGTTCCAGGTTACATGCCCGTTCAGCTAAAAAGAGTGAGATCATCCTGCGCAGCGACGTTTACTCACGCGATAGAATCGTAGAGGTATGCGACCTTTCGGGAGCCTCCATTTCGTTTGCTACGAGCGCAATGGACAGGCAGAGTCGTGTCGTGTTGATTGCATGGCGAATTGACATGATCACCGAGCCAGCGCAGGAGTCCGTGTCTGTCCTGAAGGATCTGCATCGAATTGAAGAAGTAGAGGAACTCGTCGTTAGTGAGCTCATTGTTCCAAAAGACCGTGATGTCATCGCCAAAGAAAGAAGCAGCCACTGGTCTATGATGCTTTTCTCTTCTCAAGTATTTTACGACGCCAGCATGAAGGATTTATTTCGTTTGGATTTCAGCATGATGGCGTGCCTTGTGAAAGAACTCAGCCCGCATTTTATTGTGGATCGAGACGCACCTGATGCCGTACCGCCATGGCTATTTTCGTGTATTATTGCGCTCAAGCTTCGTCTTTAGTTGCTACTGCTGATCGATTTGCCGTTAGACCCTCAACTGTGTCTGGTATTATCAAAGAAGTTGCTGCTATTGTGTGTCAGAACCTACGAGAGCTCGTTGCGTTTCCGTCTTTCCGCCAATGTGCATCCCATTTTGCCAGTTGCTGTGGTGTTCCTCAAATTGAGGGGTGTATTGATGGCTCTCACATACCTATCAGCAAACCTGCAGTTGATGGAACTATGTACTACAACCGGAAGTGTTGGTATAGCGTAGTTCTCCAAGCAGTTGTCGATTTGGAGAGGGCGCTTTTGCGACGTGGACTGTAAATGGCCTGGTCGTGTTGGTGACAGTCGCGTTTTCCGTAACAGCATGCTCGGCTCCGCATTTCCTGCAGTCTCAGCAACATCAGATACAATTGCGCTTCCTACCAGTGACGAGACACATGCTGAAATCCCGTACTTTTTGCTAGGTGACTCTGACTCTGGGTATCAAAATACTAACTACTTGGTGACAACCTTTGAATTCGCCGAGACCGCAGATCCGATAATAAAAAAAGCTGAACAGCAAGTTGACGCACGCAAGATATTGGGTGGAGTGTGCATTCGGTCAATTGAAGTGCCGCTGGCGCGTTTTGCTAAAAGGGATTCAGGTGAATGTTGATGCAGTACCGAATATTGTCTATGCTCTTTGCATCCTCCAGAATTTCCTCATGGATCGGAACGACCGCTTTAAATATTCTGAAGTTGAATGGAAGCGCATTATTCTCGAGTATGAAAGTACATATCCACAACCAGGGTGCGTAGATGAAGGAACGCCGAGCGAAAATACTCGAGATTCTCTTAAATTGTGGACAAAATACAAGCTGCAAAAGCAGGCGCAAGATTAACACCAAATTCAATACAGCGAGCTACAAGCTCTCGGGTGCTTTGTTAATTGCTCGCCGTCAGCACACAAACTACCCGCATTGTCTGAAGATCCTGGCGCCACCTCGACACTTTGCTTTGCGAAGCGCGGTTGGGCACTGTAAGAGGACGAAAGCAGTACCGTGTCAGCTTTGTCATTGAGGAAGCGGTGTAACTCGCTGAACACTGTCGCGCTAACGTTTGGTCTTTTGATGCGATGCAGATCTCTAAGAATGACACACATAATATCAAACAGCATTATTTCATAACCAGAGTACACGATCAGTTACACGACACCGTGCCGGAGCTCTTTCTTCTCCTTTCTCGACAGCTCAAACCATTCAGTATTTCCGGTGGATACGATTTGCATTAACATCGCTGATGAAGCGATACATCTCGAGCAGCGCTTGCATCTTGTCCTCTACAGCCTTTTTAGAACGTGTAGACGATGGCACAAGCTTCTTGAACCCCACGAAAATACGTTCATTGTACATGGTCGTCTTTTCACCAAGCTGGTATCCACCCTTCGCCACTTCGTGCCACGCGCGGACGAGAGTCATCGTCGTGTCCTCGTTCCAGTTTTGCTTCCTGTCCTCTGGTGCAGCCTCTAACGCCGCAGGTGGAGATGCCTCGTGGTTGCTGCTAGCTGGTGCCTCGCTCTCTTTCACCATGCTGGGGAGAAGATTGCTGCATTGTGGTTTGAAGAGTTCCAGGTCCCAGGGACCTCTTTTGACCCCTGAAACATTGTCACTGAAACGAGGTTCGCTTGGAACTTTTTGTGCCATTTTTCCATGTTCCAGTGCGAAAATGTGCTTAGCTGAACGCGATTTCCACCTGGAACCTGGAAGTCACTAAAAATAACTCCAGGTTTCAGATTCCAAGCGTTTGCTGAACACCCCCAATGGATCTGGCAAAATAGTAGTTCAGTGTTGTATGTAGTAACTTGCAGGACATTGCTTCTCCAACAGCTAGTGTAGACGGCAGTCAAAGCAATTTTGTGGGGGGACTAAAAGAGCGCGGTATGTGTGGCGAGTGGCAAAGAGAAGCAGTGAAAGGCGAGGTTGGTATAGGAGTGTGCGTCGACAAACCTGCGCGAACCTGTTCAGTGATAGGTCCGAACATGGCTACTGTTGCATTTAGAAGATACTTGTTTAAGTCGGGCGGTGCAGAAAGATCGAGGCCGGCCATGTGGAGGTCTGCCCATTGTACAGGATGGGCAACAGCGGAGATTTCATGAGTGACAGAAAGGCTATAAAGGCGGAGAAGTACAAGACTGTAGGTTAGAAAGGCACGTCGTGGTAGCTGGCTTAGTTTACGTTTCGGTGGACATCGTCTTGGGCATGGTCAACACCCTTCTCACCGCTATAATTAATCCACTGCAATCCAGCTATTGGAGGAATAGCTGCTAGATGGTGAATCCAAACCGAGTAGCCACGAGAGTCACACGAAGGTCGCCACTTCTAGGATCTTGTGTAATGTGTGGAGCGAAGGGTGATCGGCAGAAGACGCGCGGCTGGAGCATGTCGTAGGACGAGAGCGTGTTCTGCTAACCGCAACTACGATGATAACGGCGGTGAAAACTCCAGAGACCCTTTCAACTCGGGGAGGAAGAGTTGCAAAAAACGAAGAGACGACAAGTACGAGAGACTTCGCGAGGTGTTGGAAGAGCGAGCATAGGCGACATTTGCCCGGGTGGAAGAAATGCAGCGTTTGGAAATGCGAGAGCGTCGCGCTCAGCACGACGAACGCATTGAGCTTATGCGAGACCTCTTTTACTGTTTGTCCTCCGTAAGTTAATTTCCGTCGAAACTTGATCACAAGTGGAAATATAAAAGGTGAGGGTGAATAACCCAAACCTCAAATGGTCACAAAAATGACACTCACTCAGCGCTTTCAATACTGAAAGCAAGACTAAATTCGGCCGTAAACTGATTAAGTCGATTTTTTTCTTCTCCACGGGCATGAGCTTAATTTCATTGGTCTGCTACTACAAAAAATTGAGAAAAAATCTCTGGTTTGCGACGTTTCAGAAACTGTCTCACTTTTTATCAACGCATAAGTAGATGCCGAGTAATTCGAGCATCTTTTATCTCGGCCCATATTTGATTTTTTACCTAACTTGACCGGCATCGTCCACCCCGTGCCTCGAGCTGCTAAAGTCGACGGAGCTGTACCACAAGGCCTTACTGAAGCTGCTGGAGTTGGTCGAGTTGCATCGTGTGGGCTCTTTGGAGCTGCTAGAGTCGGCCGAGCTGTACTTGTGACATTGGGGAATCTGCTTGGGTCGGCCAAAAGGTACCTCAGAACAACGATGGCAAGCATTCAGCAAGCGGTCAATGGCCGCCACGCATCGGCAAATACTATCATGCACGCTCTTTATGGCTACTTCTATCTGGACTTGTCAAAACAGCGACTGGCAACGATCTACAACAAGCACATCAACACCATTTCAAACTGGATTCAGACGCCACGACATCTCCTGTGCTGTAATTGTACTGCTCCTTTTCTCCTTCAGCGTAGTGATCATGAATTGGTGAAGTTCTCCCGTCGCAGCTCCTCCTCGGTCAGTTGCAGCGGGACCAATGCGGTTGGTATCTCGTTACCGTACTTGTAGGCAGAGAGCACGACTGATTCATCCTTGTTTTTGGACAGATATCGACGATCTTTCGCGCTTGACCATGGATCCAGTACCTTGGTGTTCATGCGCATCGAAGTGTATTTTTCGAACATTTCGATCGCTGGCTCACACTCATCAGCTTTCCAGGTTGGTGGGGCTCCATTCAGAACAGCCAGGGCTTCAACTCGCGCTGGATGACGTCACAAAGCCTGCTCTTCACCTCCTCCCATGTGTCGCAAATAATTCTGTGCGTGCCCCGCCCTGACGATGATAGACGCTGATTAACAGTGTACTTCAATCGCACATTGAAAGCTTAATCAACGGATCGTGTGTGGAAACTGCCTCTCGCGGCTGCACGAGACGTGGGCTTCGTCTCACTTGTTGTGGACTTCGGCTCTGGTACGGCGAGAACCGAGAATTGGTGACTTGGGCTGCCTGGCCTTGGTTGGGTGTGTTGGCGTCGAGCGAAACGCGTCGAGGAGAGCTGCGCTGCACCGAAGTTGCTGTGGTCATTGCTAGAAGAAGTGCAAAGTGCTCGCCGTGACCTCTGATTGGTCAAAGACCGGTTCAAATCGATTCAAAACTATCCTAAATTATACCCAGGTTCTACAAATTTGGATGAAAAAGACAATATGAACCTCTCAGTTTAAACTTTTAATCCTGGTCCATGCTGGTGCAAACGAAACGATGATCACGTCACCAGCACCGGGTACAATGATACGGGTACATGTGCTTCAGACTTCTTTGTTCTCTTTTGTAAGATTTCGAGCTTCAAGCGCTTAAAAGAAGCAATTCCAGTTCCGCAATCTCTGTTTGATTTTAGGTGCGAAAAATAATTTAAAATGAGTTTCGGAAATAACAGGCGCGGCTGGCGCAATGGATAGCGTATCAGACTTCGAATCTGGGGGTTGCGGGTTCGAGTCCCGCGTCGCGTACACTTTTGTTAAATTCATTTTCGTGCGATTCAATTTCGGTTGATACATGCACTTCACATACCTTCTGATAGTCAACATGTAGTTCACGCACATGCGTTGCAGCAACTTGTGTTGAGATGGCATGCATCACATTGTCTCCCTCAAACTAAGCAAGAATAGAATTCGTGAACAGCGATCAATTAGTTTTCAACAAATCAGCTATTGTCAAACCTATTCAAACCAGTGGCTATCAACAATGGTCTTCATCGCAGCAGCTCGTCTCGCGACCCGTGCCACCACTCGTCCTCATGTATCCAGTGCTCTGCGCGCGTCTCCACTGCTGGCTAATGTAATGCCGTCGCACCAACAACGCTCGCCCTGTGTCGTGGAGCCTGCGTTCCTGTCCGCCAGTGCCAACGTCGGTTCTGTGCGCACCAAAGTGAGCGAACGCGCACTGCGCCGCAAGAACCTGCGCAAGATGAAGAACCAGAAGGGCGGAAAGGTTCCGATGCTGAAGGACACGTTGCGCAAGTTGTACCTGCGCACGCACCCGGACCTTTTCGGTCGGTACCCGGAGCAGCAGCGCGCGAACGAGGAGTCGTACAAGGAGCTGCTGGGCATCTTGGACGCAATCGAGAAACACAACGAGTTTCCTCCAGCGAAGACTTTGGTGCTCCCGTTCTTCTTGAAGACACCGGTGGAAGGCGAGTTCAAGGAGGTGGATCTGCAGCTTCGTACGACTGGAGGAGCGTGCAACACGTTGGTGGAGGAAGCTCTGGGCGTTTTCTTCGGGGAGTGTGGTCTTCCTCCGGCGTTCCAGTGGGGTGAAGGCAGCTGGGGCAAGGGCGTGGGTAAGGATGCGGTGGAGAACTCGAACTTGGGTTTTGATAAGGAAGAAGAAGCTCGTGAGAAGGCTCGTAAGGAAGCGGAAGCAGCAGCCAAGCGTGATGAAGTGATGGAGGATTCTACTCCTGCGTTCAATCCTGATGATAGCGGAACGACGATGGAGGATGCTTCTATTGAGAATCTCTTGAGTGAACTGAATGAGGTTTTTGAAATTATTGCTGCTGTCCCGTTGATGGACGAGGAGGAGTATGGTGAACTGCGGGAACACTTTGAGAAGGGCCGAGGACTGACCGAGATTGACGAGCGTGGATATAATATTAAGACAGGCACTCACAGGATCTGGAAGGGCGAGCGTGACCTTAAGAAGGTGACTGAGGGTGTGGACACTGATTCGGCTCTCATTCTGCAACGTATTCTGCTGCACACGCTGAATATCGAGAGAAAAGTGCGTGAGATGCTTTCCAATGGGGGCGTCGATCCCGATGAAATGGTCGAGCCTGAAGAAAACGAAAAGACAAACTAGAGAGTAATATACATGTACTCAAGATACAAGGTTTGCACATTCCTTGACTTTTTGCACAGTCTATAGAGCTAGAGTTGGATGTAAAGGTTCTCTAGCTCAATCACAACTTCATCCATACTTGGTCTTTGCGATGGATCAAATTTCCAGCATTTCTCCACGATAGGCTTGATACAAAACTGATGAGTGTGTACGAAGCTGGGACGGCAACCGCTTTGAACCTTACCAACATATTCCTCGCCTACCATTCCTGTGAGTGGGTTCACTCGATTTTTCGAAGAGCTTGAAAACAACTCCCACAAGACGATTCCAAAGCTCCAGACGTCAACTTTGTTGTTGTAGCCTTGGTGCATGAATATTTCGGGAGCAGTGTAACCCGACGAGCCCACTTCCTCTACAAGATATGGCTCGTGCTGATGCCAAACTACCGCACTGCCAAGATCACCAACCTGGTTTCACAGTCGTATGAACATTCGTACTGTAACCGGTAAAGAGTGCGTGGACGAGCTTACCTTCACTGTTGCATTTGATGTTGTTAGGTCATCTCCGACAAGGATATTGTGTGGCTTGATGTCCCGATGTATGATGTCATGCTGGTGCATCCATGCTAACCCTTGTGCAATTTTCAGTCCAAGAGAAACTTTCTGATCATACCAGTCAATGAGAGTCTGCTGAAAAACAATAACAAAGCGGACGCACCTGCTTAATTGTTACTTGACACCACGTGGATTCATCTTGCAAACACTGAGCCAAGCTGTATCAAAAAGAAAAAAAAGTGTTAACCGCAGTCGACACAAAAAGAAAGAGATGCGCCAGCTAGTTTACCTGCCGTGGCTGAAAAACTCCATGAGGATGGCCAACCGAGGTTCCAATATCACGCCAATCAATTCTACGACGTGTTGGCGACCATTTTGACTTCGACACATCGCTAGAATTCGATACTCTTGTTGGAATGCGCGAAGAACATTAACGGGTGGAATTGTTTGCTGATACCGGAAGTCTTTCACAGCTACTTGTCTGGTGCTACAGTTGTTCCCTATACGCAACACACCAGCACTTACGCAAGAATGAATTCCTTCTCCAACGCGGTGTTCGACTGTCAAAGCTTCAGTATCGACACGATCATGGGATGCTTCAATAACGATTTCCTTTAGTAGCTCTGCAGATACACTCGGATCGGCGACTGGGGTGCTCAAATTCTGCGAATTATTTTCTGGTACAACGGCAGCTTTCAATTGTTTCCGCTTCATCTGAAGTGCTTCTCCAAAGTTGGTGGGTAAAGCGAACGGCAGTCGCTTAGGAATCTCTGGTTGAGTGACTGATTTCTCGATTTCCACGCGAACCCAAAGCTTAATTTTACCGGCAGGAAGCAATACGAAAGAGGATTGAGAGTTTTGCTGGCGTCTGATTACTGGAAAAAATCGTGAGAATTCGTAGTCTTCGTTGTCTTTCGTAGGGAACTGAAGCTCGCCTACTTCTCCAATTTCAACCACATTTTTACCCTTATCTTGTACCTTTGGCGAACATGAGCACTTGGCGCAAGCTAGTGATACATGCATCGAGATAAAAGAAGCAGCGTTTCTCTCTTCTTGATCCTCAGAGCTGACATGGAATTTCAGTTCATGCTTCTTCCAGATGGAATGGTTACGAGCATGATGGGCTGCAGTGCACGACTGCTTTAAACTTCCATTGACTGCGATAGTCAATTCAGGACGGATTGCGTGTTGGCAATTTGCTTGTGCAGCGGGAATGTGCAGGTCGATGCCGTGCAATACCCGCACCTTGACAACGTAATTCTGCAAACTTGGCGAAGGGGCAGCTCCTTTTGTTGTTTGAATGTTTTCATGTCCTGTGGTTGAAGGCCGAGCTACATGTACCAGCGAGTGAGAAATGGATGCAACCGGATAGACACTGTTGTTGGTCTTGATACCGAAGCGATTCAGATCATACCCGCCTTTGCGCACAATGGACCCAGACATGGGTCGAATCATCAAGATACGCTTTGTTCCGGCACCTGCCGATGTAGTTGTCGTTAATGAAGTTCGTGCCGCCATATCCCTTTCGAAGAAGAGAATTAACTTTGATCCACATTAAAATAACTTCGAGCAGGAAATACAATCGAACATGCATTGTGGGAGGGAGTCTCTATTTGCTCTACTTGCTCGGCGAGTCAGCAGCATCTTCATCGTCGTCTACACCCCCATTGGCAATGATCTCGTTCAGCTGCTTCTCAATGTCGAGTGTGTGCATCAGAATACGCTGCAGAATAATAGCCGAGTCGGCATCCACACCCTTGACCAGCGCGTTCAAGTCCCGTTCTCCCTGCCACATCTGAATCACGCCTGGCTTAACTGTGTAGCCTTGGGCATCAAGATCATCAAGGCCCGAGCCCTGTTCGAAATGGACCTTGATCACACGCTGCTCCTCCTCCTCTTCATCAAGGAAGGGCATCGCAGCAATAAGCTGGAGTGTGTCGTCCAACTCGTTCAGCACCTTTTCAATTGAGTGATCTGCTGGCGCACTGCGATCCACCGGGTTGTAAGCAGGTGCCGAACGACGCAACTGTTCCTCACGCTTGGCTGCTGCTTCCGCTTCCTTACGAGCCTTCTCACGAGCTTCTTCTTCCTTATCAAAACCCAAGTTCGAGTTCTCCACCGCATCCTTACCCACACCCTTGCCCCAGCTGCCTTCGCCCCACTGGAATGCCGGAGGAAGACCACACTCCCCGAAAAAAACACCCAGAGCTTCCTCCACCAACGTGTTGCACGCTCCTCCAGTCGTACGAAGCTGCAGATCCACCTCCTTGAACTCGCCTTCCACCGGTGTCTTCAAGAAGAACGGGAGCACCAAAGTCTTCGCTGGAGGAAACTCGTTGTGTTTCTCGATTGCGTCCAAGATGCCCAGCAGCTCCTTGTACGACTCCTCGTTCGCGCGCTGCTGCTCCGGGTACCGACCGAAAAGGTCCGGGTGCGTGCGCAGGTACAACTTGCGCAACGTGTCCTTCAGCATCGGAACCTTTCCGCCCTTCTGGTTCTTCATCTTGCGCAGGTTCTTGCGGCGCAGTGCGCGTTCGCTCACTTTGGTGCGCACAGAACCGACGTTGGCACTGGCGGACAGGAACGCAGGCTCCACGACACAGGGCGAGCGTTGTTGGTGCGACGGCATTACATTAGCCAGCAGCGGAGACGCGCGCAGAGCACTGGATACATGAGGACGAGTGGCAGCGCGGGTCGCGAGACGAGCTGCTGCGATCAAGACCATTGTTGATAGCCACTGGTTTGATTAGGTTTGGCGTTATGATTTGTTGAAATCCAATACTAGTATTAAGTTCGCGAAAGGGTTAAACGCTTTCTTGGCAAAAAAATATTGCTAATGTATGTGGGAGAGATGCATGCCATCTCAACACAAGTTGATATAAAGCATGTGCAATGCACATTGTGGACGTGAAGACCACCAGTGGGTAATATACCATCGAAAATGTAGACCACCGTGTGCTTGTAGTTTTCGAGAACGACCTTTGTTGTTGTGCCAATTGACCTCTCCGAGTTGGCGTCATCACCTCCGGAATATCGTCGCGTTCGCAGGGTCTTCCTCTGCAGGTTTGAAGACACACCTGTATTACACCGCAACATGTTAGCTCTAAATGAGACGGCGATTGATGCCAAGAACAAGCTCGCAAAACGAACCATTCTTTTGGCTGGATACGGGTCTTGGAGGTGCCTTCGTTCCCTTCGCACTCAAATGATCGTCAGCTTATCCGCCTCAACGTATTGCCGAACGGCAATGTTCCCTAGCAATTGCATGGGACCTACAGTATTGCATTGTCCAATTTGCACTGACCAAACATCGCCTCCCTCGATGTCTTACCGCAAAAAAAGTTATTAATAAAGCAGAACTCACTAGCACGGTAACTAACTTTTTCCACACAATTATGCCAGCACATTTTGTATTATTGTACCGCTACCAAAACGTTAAATGGCATGCTTGAACTGAAGGCATCGAGCTGCTCTTCATCATGCTCTTCATCATGAAGTCGATGTTAGCAAATACATCCTCGTCGAGGTTCTCCCCTAAACTTAGAAAACATAGTACAGTACTTTCCGTTAATAATCAATGAGCTTTATATATATAATATTCAAGGTAATTTGAATACAGAATCAGTAAATATATCATTTTGTATTGGTCAATACATTGATTAGGCATACAATTCAGCTAGATTATCGACATATCAGTTTAAAAACTAAATACTGTGGCACACCCGCAATAACAGACTCTCATTCCCAAACTGGCGTCCAGGACGAAGGTCGCCTTCTCTCAGCTGCTACCGGTATGCCTCCGCACGCCGAGTCCTCGCCGTTCGTCACCACCATAGACGCCGACGCCATCGCTAACGATGCGGAGAAGGTCTCGGTGTCCACGTCGGAGCTGTCACAGGCCTGGCGCCGCGATGTGCAGCTCGTGGGCGTGATCTTCGTAGCCAGCACAGCTTTGTTGGGCGTGACGCTGCACTCGCTTGTGATTTCAGCACTAACCGACGAGGAGTGGGCAGCTCTACGACTTCCCACGTCACTGGAGGCAGCACAGCAGCTGGGTGAGACTTTGCAGAGCTTCTCGGAGCGTCAGTTTGGAGCTCTCCTGCTCGCCCACATGGGTTGCTACCTGTACTTGCAGACTTTCGCCATCCCTGGCACGGTGTTCTTTAATTTGCTGGGCGGTGCACTATTCGGCGTGACATTGGGCTTCCCTCTCTGCTTGGCCTACAACACCCTCGGCTCTGTCTTCATGTTCCTGCTGTCACGCCACTTCGGCCGTCGTGTGGTCACGCGCTTCTTCCCGCGCAAGCTCGACAGTCTGCGCGGTATGCTGGACGCGCACCGCGACGAGATGGGGCTGTATATGATCTTCCTGCGCGTGTTCCCGTTCACGCCCAACTGGTTCATCAACATGGCTTCGCCTCACCTGAATATCCCGATAGGCCAGTTCTCGCTGGGCCCGCTCTTCGGCCTCATCCCGTACAATTTCCTGAGCTGCAAGGCTGGTCTTATTTTACGGGAGCTGCGGTCCCGCGGAGACATCATTGACACTGCTACTACGGTGCAGCTCATTGTTGTGGCTGTTGTTGGCGTTCTCGTGCTGCCCAGACTCAAGAAACACTTTGCCACAAGCCCCGAGGCACCCGTGACATCCCCAACATCGGTCAAGGAAGATTAGGTGACACGTTGTAGATATATTTCATATACACAGCCAAGTCCTAGCATGTTACTCTTTTTCTGAGGGGGTTCTGTGGAGCTGGACGTCGCTGTTGATAAAACTTAAATGTCTTTCACTTTTCAATACAAGTACGTAAAAATATCGATAGAAAACTCCATGGAAGATCACGAAGCAGTGGACAAGCTTTGGTACTCTTCTAGGAGGTGTGTGATCTGACTTCGTTTAATTGGCAACCGGAACGCTGCAGTCAAGACCTCATCTGTGTCCACCTAAAACCAACAATGTCAGCACAAGAACAAGGTTTAGGAACTTCTATCGTGCGCACCTTGTTGGGTAAATCGCGGAAGTACTCCATTATGGCTTCGAATTTGGCACTTAAGAGTGTTTCTGCATCGACATTTAGTACACAGGTTAGAGAAATTGAAGCAGAGTTCAAGCAACGGCCTTACTCTGCGAGATCTTCATCAGCGCCAGTGCTACACGGTAAATAACTTTCCAGCCTTCGTGAAGAAAGGCATCCCAGACTCGAGTGACAAACTCAAAAGGGAAATTGTACGTGAAGAGCGTGAGAAACCACTGTGTGAGGTACATGGTCGGATGCAAACCTTCGTTCTCCAAGTGTGCTGAAAGTTGCGGCATGTACAGCTTGAATAGCCCTTCAAAGATGAAAGTCACCTCAGGAACCTTCGGCATACGCGGACGGTAGAGATCTGCGAGTCCATAACGCTTGTGGTTCAGGCAAGCCACAAGCAACCAGAAGGCCTGTTGTTCCGGCATGTAGCACAGAAACATGGCTGAAAGAAAGCCCATTCCTTGGCAGTAGCCCACCTCGGGGTCGTGTAGCGAATATGCCTTCAGCACATTCATGAGAGCGCACTGACCCAAGGAGGATCGGTCACGGAATAGCGAGTGCCGCGGAAATGTGCGTCCGATATCGCGCGCAATTGTTTCTTCACAAGGAACATGAGCCGCTTGCAGCAGTTGGTGATAGGCCCCTGGGTTATTCAGCAGCATTTGCGATGACCCTGCGAGGTGGCTCCATACACGTCCACGAAGTGCCTCCGGAATGCCCTTGCGGATGCGCTTCTTGAGCGTGGCAGCATTCCGAAGCTGACAGACCTCCCAGTCCTCAAGTTGTTTGCCGATCATCTTGACCCACTTTTGCGTGCGACGGTTCTCCAACCACACTGCATGCTTGTATGTAGCTGTTGCTGTGTGTCCTCCATTGAAGCGTCTGTAGCAATATCACAACGATAAGATACTGGGGGACTTGTTTCTTTCACTGCTGTTGAACTTACTTGTCTGTTACCAGAAAGCCGTAGCGATCGACGGTCGCCATGGAAAAAGCTACAGCGAGTGTCTTGGTCTCCTTCTCTTCATCTTTCGCTTGCTCGCCATCCGGAGGCGATGGTGGCAGTGTCTCCCGATTAGCAGCATCACTTTTCTCCTTCATCACCGTTTGCTCTGGAACCTCGGGGCCCATAGCGGTAGTGTCTTTCTCCAGCATCACACTCGCTCCTGTTGTTATCAGCAGAGTTGTTCAGGTTCTGAGCATCTCGAGCTTGCACGTTCAACGTGAAGCACGTTGAGTACCAGTAAGCTTAGAGTATATTTTGAGCTGCTCAATGGAGCCATTTTGGGATTCGCCACTTCAACATGTAACCCGTGGATTTGCAAGCGCCAATATCGTGCAGTGGTTGTTATCTTCTGGATCATGTACCTACTGTACAGCCACGTTGCAATGCATCTCGCGCGTCATTTCACAGCTCACATTCTCTTTAGTCAAGACGAGCTGTACATGTAGAGCCGGCAACGCGCCATCAAGCAACGTACAGTACCTGTACCGGTCCTATGATTGTCCCAAGCTCCACGCGTACATGCACACTGTATCGCAGCAGCGCGAGCCGGAATCGTAGCCATGAATACACCGATCGACAGAATGCATGGTCCATATAAAAAGGGCGCCCGTGATATAGAATTGCGTACACATATTGTTATCAACCAATCAAATCACCCCGTCGCAGCGTTCAATCGCTAAAATAAAACTCCACTAGCCACTCGATAAAACGGAGGTCTCCACCAGCCACTCGATAAAATGGAGGCAGCGGACGAGGAGTCCTCGCAGACCCCACCACCCGCGACAGTATTGCAGGAGGCAGAGGAGGTTGCCATCACAGGCCTCCTTGAGGAGGTGTACGCGCCAGCCAAACAACGCCGTATGCACAATTCGTGCTGATGGTGTCAAGCTGCCATTGCTATTTATTTTGCGAGGGGAACCGAACGGAACCATCGAGATGGAAGAATTGCCAACATACCCCCAAGGTGAGTCTTTTTAATTTATTTCGTTTATTTATACTTAAACTGTTTATATATGTAGGTCATGTGTATACTGTACAGACAAAAGCATGGACTCTCGCGTGTGGAAGCTTTACCTACGCTCGCTTCTGCAGCAGCACATTACGCCCTCGGCTCTACTACTCGTAGATAACTTAGAGTGTCATGTCTCGGGCGTATCGGAAGCTATAGTTTCGGAGGAACTTGGCGCTGTTCTACAGCCATTGCCAAAAAACGCTACCTCTGTTTGCCAGCCCTTAGACGTTGGCATTATGGGGCCTCTCAAGGCGAAGCTGAAGGCGTTATGGCTGTTTGAAAAGGCTACTGCTACGACGGCGAAAGAAAAGCGCTTGGCTACGATAAAGCGTGCCATTTCAGCCTGGGAATCCATTAAAGCGGATACCGTCACTAGTGCATTTAACAAGGCACTTAAAACCAATTTTTTCTATCTTTTACCAAAATCGTTATTAATTCGTTCTCACATAACCAGTCTACACACGCAGGACAGACTTTGCACCTGCGGGAAAGTGGTTCATGCATTCTGTCGATCGGTGTATGCTTCAGCATACTTCTCCGGTCCACCGTACTATCGCCCATTAGGTTTTTTGGTGAGCCACACAAAATTGTTAGCAGTATTTGATTGGTAAAAAATAACTTGTCTTGCTGTTTTTGGCGTATTTTATTCCGCTAGGTGCCATGCTGCAATAAAACCTCGCTGGCGCGCGATCAATTTTTAGCCCATTGAAGCGTTTACAGACAATATCGGTTTGCCAGGACGGAGTCAATTAGCTCCTACCGCTCGTGTAAAAGTGCGATTGATTATCGCTAAAAATTGACCGAATTACGAAATTTAACCTTACGGCTCCTCTCAGACGCAAGACAAAAGTTATTCTACCATTCAAACGAAGGCTCCGTTTCAGCAGGAAGTCCGGGAGCACATACCTTGCGCCTTCAGCTTTCTAATGGTGTGCGCCATGCTTGCTAACTCTAAAAACTTTTTCCGCTATGCCCACTTTTTAGAAATGGCGATAGTACGGTGGACCGGAGAAGTACAGTGCGGTTTGTCCCTACGTACGGTAAATCTTAATCACTTGCGTAGCCACTTTCGGATAACGGAGTTTGATGGGCGGCGCTGAAGGGCACGACCGTATGGATGTTACTGTCGCTAGCTTGCCAACACACCTGTGCTTTAACTTTGTTGCCCACCAACACCATATCCCATACTGTAGACCATTGCAGTGTAAATGCTTTGCCCATGCGAGCGATCACAGTGAATCACTGACAACGAGTCGTTGATACGCCGTGATACCCCTTCGAATCTACAGCTTCTTGGTAGAAAAAGTGCGAGCGGATTCGTGTCTTTAGGGGCAAGCCGGTTGCTTTCCCGGCTCAGACATATCCGGCGCTCCCGAGTCCGAATTTGCCGCCTTGATGCAATGGTTGGCGAATGCCGCACGTGAGCTAACGGACGCCGAGCTATCTGTTCCCCACGGCACCGACCGGCTGATTTAGCGTCGAGCGCGGCAGTCGATGCTCGGTCAGCGAGAAAATGCTAGTGCTGGGGCGATGTCATGTGTAATGCACTTGCTGCAAGCTGCGCTTGACCGTGTCCAGTTGACATCAGCTCCCGCAACGGCATGGTCTTCAGCAACGCATTTAAGGTCGTGCATGTACTGGAATCAATTGCAAGTGCAACTTGCAATTGCTGCAGATGTGCAACTTGGCGATGGAAAGTATCTGATATTATCGTGAGCTTCGACTCGACGCCATCAACTATCTAGCTCGTCCTACAGCTCAAATTTCTTGAATCAAGGCATTGCTGACAGCAAGTTGTTGCTCGACGATAGATAAAATTCCGCTAGAGAGCGATCATGGCCAGCGCCACGAGGACAGTGGAAGGTTCATGCTCGAAAAGCCACCTCATGTAGAAGTTCCGGCGTCTCGTCAGCAACAGCTCAGCAGAGAGTGGCAAGTTACCTGCTGGCAGATCGCCCGCTGCTGATAATATGTGCGGCTGGTGGCGCTCAGTACCGGTACGCTCTCGGCGACATTTGGCGCCACCCCATGAGAAAATGCCATCCTGAGGCAAGCCAAGTTTCTGGCATCACACGAGCAGGTCTACGAGGCGGTGGTCGGTGCAAAGGCCAACGTCAATCACATGTGGCAGACACACGCTGCATATCTGAACGGTACCGCATGCCGCCACTATCCTACTCTGTCAATCAGCATACACCCGTCAATTTCGTGCCATCACTTTGTGGAGGGTATGGCGTTCAGTTACGGCAAAACCTCCTCAAAGCCATGCATGTGACTTGTGACGAGCCGCAGCGATGCATGCACGGGCCGGACCTTTCATCACAGCTTGATTCCATCGGATAGTCGCGGGAGTTTACGCCGGTCTTGCTGCCACTCGCGTTCGTGAGCCATTCGCCAGCATTCGCGTTACCAACTTGTTGCCTTCTTTCAGCAACAGCATTTCCATCAGCTATATCATCCATCCAGCACTGTTGCGGCACATTGGCCGACGGTGCTTTTCATCATCTTGTCCGGACGGCGCGACAGTCGGGTCCTTTCGATTGCCAGGTGAGAGAAAGGAGCCGGAAACTCCGACTCGGAGTGTAAAGCGTGGCCCCAAACCTGCTCTCTGAATCCACCAGTGACAGTGGGCGGTATCAAGGTGTGTCTCGGCTCTAACCGTTACCCTTTTGCGAATTACACTGGCTGTCTGTATGACTGGCTGGTCCGGAAAATCCTGTAGTCTGCAGTTGCCTCATTTTCTAAAGGGCGAGCTCGCTAGGACTTTAAGCTAACTAACTACCAGGGCGTTTGTTCGCTCATAGTAAAATAGACTCAGCCCCGTTCCGGAACATGATGACCGTGCTGCCACTCTCCGACGCAAGCGCGACCGCCAGTAAGAAGCGGCGCCGCAGTATTGAGCCTGTAGACTCGAGCAAGATCCTGGCCATGCCGCTGAGCATGTCGCCGCGCGCGATGGCCTCGAGCCCTGTGCGCGCCGCACTGCAGCAACAGACTGCCGTGAAACACTCCACCGGCGAGAGCGAGGAGCTACTGCGTCGCAGCCTCATGGGCCTCTCGTTGCAGCTTAAACTCAAGATGATTCTCGTGGAAGCCTGGGCCTCGGACATGAACAGCGTCGTGATGGAGCGCAACCTCTTCTCTATCGCCAAGGAGCTCGCCATTCTCAAGGAAATGGGCGTCTACGAACAGCACACGTGCGTGCGCTTCCTGGAGCTGGCGCGTAACCGCATGGGACAGCTATTGGAGCAGACCGAGCGCCACGAGACCCTGCACATGGAGGCCGAGCAGATGTGGACTATGGCGCTCATTCAAGCGCAAGAGACCGTCACTTCGCCACCCAACAGTCCGTCCGCCGTCAGTGAGTTTCCCTTGCTCAGTGGCTTCGACGCTAGTAGTCGAGACATCTCTGTGCTCTGGCGCGCCATGTCAATCGCACGCGATCGTGGTGCGCAGCTCTGGCACGAGAACAAGCCTGAACAGGCACTTCCCTTCCTGCTGGCCGCCGACTCGTACATGAAGCGCTTCACGCTCAAATACCAACGCCTCAAAGTGGATCACGCCATGGTGGATACATTGCAGAAGCCGCCTATGGAGCCCAAGCGCACACCTACGCGTGTGTCCTTTGCCGAGGAGCCGCAAGTTATGGGGGTCGCAGATTCCGAGGTGGATCGAACACCTATCTGCCCTACCAAACCGTCCAAACTCGAGTCGCTGTTGCTGCGCACATCGCGCGAGTTTCCGACGCCTCCCTTCTAGATCCCATCATTTAACTCCCCCAGGTCTCAATGGAAGGCCCAACGTATTCTAGCTAGCTAACTTATGCCACAACACGCAAAGGTTCAGACAACCACAACATTATTCTCTTCATGCTTGCGTTTTCTTCTGACATCAACAACGACACGTTGGTGAGCGAGGCGGTTCCTGAGAGTCCCACTGCAGCTACACATCCTGCCAGGCCACTTCTGCAGCGAGCCAGAGCTTAACGAAAATTTTTACATGTACACATGCTTCTTGAAGGCAAGACATCTTGGTGCTTTTAAGGTATGGCGTGTATATTTGTATTTGCTTCTATCGCCCGCTCGCGCTACTATCGCCTCGTGTGTTAGTCGAACCTACGAGATAGAAGGCGCTTGCCACGGCTGTGTGTGAGTCATAGTGCTCTTCTTGGCCACATTTCATTGTGCAGAAGCAGGCGAGTCGCACCGCAACTTGCACGGAGCGCCTTCAACCTGAATCTGCTTGTCTTCACGGACGTCGTCAGCTTGTGTCTCCATTCCGACCCGCCTGTCCATCTCATTTCGTCTTCAAGCAAAGTGTCTGCATCGCCTACGCCTTCAGCTTCCAGAGTTTCAGCTTGAAGCCGAAAAAGTCCGACGCAGTGGACGAGAAGGCCGACAAGACCACGACGCGCGTGATGTTGTAGAGCAGCGGGTTCATTGTCAAACCTGACACCTTGTTGGGCGAGTTCAGCTCCTGCAGCACAAGAACCAGACACGATGTCAGTAAAGTACGTTCACTAGAAACCGCATAGCCAGAGGTGGCAGTTTGACGCATATGACCGTTTCGGTTGCTTACCTTTAGCAGCTTGCAAGCAAGCTTCAACACGTTGTTGGAGACCAGCAGCTTCTCTTTTTTGTGAGGTTTTGCCAGCAGTCGGAGGTAAACGTTCATCTGTTCAGCCACCAAAAAGACGTCATTCTAAACTGGCAAGTGAATCAATCCACAAAAAGCTACATGCACAGACCTGCTCAGTCAAAAGTAACGAGGTGTTCTGGTACTTCTTGTTGATGTTGGAGCCCAGCATCATGAAACGCAACATGAAGACACTGCAAGGATAGGCAGTCCAGAGAGAGGTGAGTTAGCAAACTCAATCAACAACAGCCCAACAAATAACTCCACGAAACGTACGAGGACAGCAGGCACCAAATTGCCACTTCAATGTGCACGATGCTCTCAGGTGAGAGCGAGCCAGAGCCATCAGAAACGGCCTGCATGCCCATGACCACGAGCAGTACGAGAATGATCAAGAACGACGTGGAGACGACCTCATCTGCAGCGCGTTGGCGTCCCTGACGCTTCAACCAAGTGCGTCCACCACGAAGCGAGATCCACGCTTTAATATTCACCACATTTTTCAGACGGAAGTGAGGCAAATTTGCCAAACGCGAGCGCCGTGACGATGTCAGCGCAGTAAAACATTTGGCGTATCTGTAAAACGAAAACGTTTAGTTCTGCAACAATTCAGACTGCAAACGGTGTACTTACAGGAATCGGCGGTGATATGTGACCTCGGCATCTGCGAGCGCGGCAAATACGATGGATGCCAGGTAATACGTCGATAACATGCACGAGAGCGAAATGATGGATGCTCCAGATGCGAGCTCTTGCGAGTGCATTTTCAGCCGATTCAGCGTCAGCTCGTTCGTCAGTTGAGGCATCCACGAGAGCATTTCAAGAGGTTCTTGTGTCACTGCAAGGCAGTCGAATTCCTGGCACTTAATTGCAAACCGCAAGGCAATCGGCACCAGAGCGAGTATGATCGCAGACATCTCGGCAACTTTACGGTAGAACATCCGTGTAGGTGTAGCTTTTACCTATGACGTGAAAACAACCCCCAGTGAGTCACAGCAATACACACTAGATCGAGTTATCAGTAGAATGGGATGTATTCTCCTCACCTTAGCGAGAATTGTATTCCGTAGCTCAGTAATGGACATGGCTCGCTTTACTGGAAACCCATCTTCCCATACACAGACAGTAACACGCCTCCTAGCAAACTGATCCGCCACGTTGTCACGTTCTAGTCCTCCATTCATCAGAGGAACGCGAGGTGGTAAAGACATTGGAGGTTTGCCTATCGAAGGTCGCATGATCTGTTCAACAAACAGCAACAATAAAAGCACGTGAGTTTCACTCCTGCATCTATAAAAATACTTCCAAGAACATCGCAGCACGTACGCGACGACGTACACGTTTCGGTGAAGAAGGAGCAGAGCTACTCTTGTGTGGGAACATGTCGTCGTTCGGGTTCGATTCGTCACTGGAGGAGGAGGAGTTGCCGCTCTCTTCGTCACTATCTGTTCCATCCGAGTTCTCGGATTCAGCAAGCCCGGCTCCCAGTCCTGAAGCCGCATGTGAGACGTCCGACTCGGAGCTGCACACTGTTTCTGCCTGCTTTATAATGGGGGACAGGATCTTGCCCACTTCGTCTGTATCTGGTGCCTGTAACGCGCTTGTCACTCGTCCATAGCCAATTGCCACGAGAAACAAGAGGAATATAGGGAAGAACACCTCGAACGAGCTGTGTGCCGTTGTGCTCTTGTTGTGGAAGATGTAAATGCTCACGGCCACAACATGCAGAGCATACAGCGCCGTCGCCGTCTCGTAGAACCGCAGCCTCTGCCTCCAGAACTTAGCATGGAAGGGAACAAACAGCGCGCGGATGACTCCTTCCTGTACGAGCTTGCGGTCGTGGCTAGAAGGTTTTGTGTGGAAGAGTGCCGATCTGAACAACAAGCAATCCCAGCCATCGAAACGTTGTACTGTCAGTGACCACATTAAACACACCAGTAGAGATCACTGCGGTGACACAGTTGCAACAGGAAAACGCACCCTTTGATCAGGTCGAAGTCGATGAGCTCGCGCGTGAGGTTCATCTCGCGCTTGAGTCGCTGCTGCTGCTCCAGCACCTCGGGTGAAGACTCGCTCTTGCGGTGCAGTCGCTTGGGGTGGGAGCGACGCGGTGGCGAGGCGAATTCGTCGTCCATAATTGCGTGTGTGTAGTTAGTGTTAGTTTATGTCTGTGAGGAGGTAGGCAACACGCAGCAAGCCAGTCAATGCGGAGACTGCAACCAACCGCTTGTGCTCTAGGAGTGAAATTGGATAATGAATGCTGTTGTCATTTTGTAGCGACAGAGACAGAGGTGGGTCAATGGCAGAACCACAGCGGACGCGAGAATTGATACCCGTTTGAAAATGATGGGGTTGATGATTCATAGCATACAAATAAGGTGCTTAAATGCGGGTACCTGCTAAATATAAATCGTGTCACGCAGGTCGCGAAAAAAAGCGAGCACGAAAGGACGTACGGAAACTGACCAAACCAAAATTAGGGCTCAGCTGCATTTGCTCGACGATCGGACACCACCACCAGCCATTGCGATGTCCCGCACTCTCCTGGCGAACGTTGGGACGGAAGGAACGGTGCAATGCAATGCAAAGCACTGCAGGGTACTTTTGCGACGGCAGCTCCGCGACATTTGCGGGGTTCGCTGCTGAAACCAAAGTCGATTGTGAGTGGGACAGCACGACCCGCAGGATGGATCCACTGGTGCAGGCTGTCATTTCCGTACATGCGTCTATGTATCAAGCTAACGAGTCGCAACCCGACGGTCAGCTAAAGCTTCCGCCGCTTGGAGCTGCCGGTGGAGCAGCGTCGGCGGAAGTAGATCACCAGTCCTACCAGCACGCCGTTGAGCAGGGCTAGATGCACCATAAATAGCAGTGGACTTGTCCAGAAGCCACACACCACTCCTTTCCATCCCTGCAGCACCACAAATGAGTACAAGAATAATAATAACAACATGCAATGCAAGACAGCAACGCTTGCTTACCTTGATTTCGCGGCTTGTCAATGCATTTTCGCCGTACTGAATTGACAGGAATTGGGCGACTTCAGCTGGTACAGGTTGCTCCTGTACAGGATCCACGCCGTCGTGGACATTCACGTACTTGCGTTGCAGTGGAAAGAGTGATTTGCGAGGCACACATCCTCCACAGCACATGTGCTCTGTGTGTGCCTGCAGTCCCTCCGAGCAGCACACGAGGCTGTCTTCTTCATCGTAGCCCGGTGGCACCAATACATTTTCGCGATCTGCCGCCACTTCCTCACTTGTCAGCTCCACATACCAGTAAATGTCCACCCACGTGCCGATATCTGTTGCATCGTAGACACGGATGCACGGATCATGCAGTCTCGGATCCGACCAATAGAACTCGTGGTTCTCCGTGTCATACGTGAGCTTCACCTTGTGCGCGATGTCGTCTTCGCGGTCGTATGCCGTGAGGCCGACAGCTTCGAACTCACTCTTAAGTGCCGAAATCTCGGCGCAGGTTGCGTTCATGACGCCCAGATCCACATCATACTCCCATGGAATGAGGCCATCATCACGGTGCACGCCCAGAAGTGTGCCCTTGTCTAACCAGTACTCGATATTGTTGCGTTTAAGAATCTGCGACGTCTTGGTCAACAGCGACGACATGTGCACTCGTGTATCACACTTGCCGTACAAGAACCGCACCATTTGCAGCATTGCCGCCACACCCAGGAAGCACAACACGTAGTACATGATTTTCTGGCGCGGGGGCGTGCGTAGTCGCCTGGACGCCGCCACTGGAACTCGGTGCGGCAGCATTGCGAGGAAGTCCCCGGAGTAATCGATGCACCGAGACGTGACCAACCCCCTCGTCGTTACAAATTGTGTGGCTACATATTCTGGATTAAGTACGAGCTGCTGCAAGTTGAAGTGGTAAAGGAGTCTTAACTTGCCTCCATACAATTGTGTTCCATAACAGCACTATGAAATAAATTACTTGCAAGAGAAGCGAATACAGTAGCGAATTCATGGTGAACCACCATTTGTGGCGTTCTTCTTAGCGGCTAAGTGCAGCCATTTTTGGGTTCATAAGCTGCTCAGTGATTACGACACTCCATCGCCATTTATTTTCATCTCGAGCAGTGAGAAGAGAAGCGCAGTAGCAAACCACGACACGAGCGACGCTGACTATGTTGCGCAAATTTTTCCACAGCAGTGGATCGTCCGAGAGCACGACGCCGTCCAGTAAAGCTGAAGCTCAAAGCAATGAAACTCGTTGCACCGAATTCACTGATATGGTTGTCCGTCTAGAGCGCTTTGAAGGTTGTAAAGGCAGATGCTTGCTCTGAAAGTGGAAAGTTTAATTAATATTTTCTACGTGTAGTGGGTCTGAAGGATACGATCAACAAGCTCTCACGCCACTGTCAAGCCTTGTGCGGTAAGTTGTACATGTACTACAAGTGGAACACAAATCAAGTTTTAGATGGCCGAGTTACAGAACCATGTTCGTTTTGCAGAGGTGGTGGCCTCAAGTCGCGAACTGGGATCATGTGTACATGTCCTCTATGACAGTGAAGCAGACGAGCAGCAAACAACTGCAGCAGAAGCAAGGAAGCTCTTGGCAGATATTTCAGCGTTTAGAACAAGCTCGATTGCACCACTTCAGACAATGTTAGCGGATATTCCTCAGCTCAAAGTACGAGAACGGATCGTGCAATGATTGTAGTCTCCAGTTCTGACATACACTTGCGTATTGTTGTGTATTAGCTAAGGTGCGAACACCGTAATAGTGCCAAGGGCGTCGTACTTCGATACGAGCGAAAAGTGGAAGAGATTCAATCCTCAACTCGTCACGAGTCTTCTCGTCTTCGACGTGTGAGTTTTCACTCTGAATACATTGGGTTTCTTACTTATTTGTGTGCTTTTCAGAACCGAGCTAAGTATCAAGTTGCCCTTACACGGTTCAAGGAGATTGATGACGAGGTGCTTGCGGACCTCGCTGCTGTTCTGTCAAACGATCTGCCGGAAACTGCAAGCCAAGCAATTGAAAAGGTGAGCAAGCGGTTGACCTCAACATTTCATCCAGATCTACATTATGACAAAAACTCGTTCCTGTCGATAGTTGTTGCTTCAACATCAAGCTCTCACCGCCAAATGGATGGAAACCGAAGTCACAACTCTTCAGAAACACTTGGGAGAGTATCGAACCCTTGCAACGTCAAAGAATGCACAACAGCAACAGCTCACAAAGACTCACGCGGAGGAGCGGACTAACGATGCCGGAGTGGTAGTAAGCTCAGGAGACAGTGAAAACGATACCAACAACAATTTGGACGACAAGCAACCAGAAGACCCCGTTCCAAGTGACAAGCCATCATCGCCGCGCTACCCAAGTTCAACTGTTTCTCCTAAAAAGCCGCAAGGGAACGATCCCATTCGAATCATGCCAAACCACGTGCTGAACCAGGACCAAAGCATTTGTCCACGTAAAAAGCACGTTTCCGGCACACGTACGTGGAATCTTCACCGCTACATCAAGAACTCCATGGCGTGTGGTCTCGACCTGGCCGACTGTATCCAAATACCTGAAGGCTGCAAGCTCGACGAGTGGGTCGCTGTGCACGTCATTGACTTCTTCAACGAGATCAGTCTCCTCTACGGCACAATATCCGAGTTCTGCACGCACTCTTCGTGCCCACAAATGTCAGCAGGGCCGTGCTACACGTATTTGTGGGCTGACGGCGTGCAGCAAGTGACTCCAGTGTCGTTACCAGCGTCGGAATACGTTGCCCGACTGCTCGAGTGGGTGGAAGGTCAACTCGATGATCCTCAGATCTTCCCAGATAGCTATAACACCGCTTCAAGTACCAATGGCAGTGGGGAATGCAATCCTAAGTTCATACGGGCGGCGCGCAACATTCTCAAACGACTTTTCCGGGTGTATGCGCACATGTATCACAACCATCTGCAGAACTACGTGGCTCTACACGCCGAGTCGCACCTGAACTTCTGCTTCAAGCGCTTCATCCTCTTCGTGCGGCAGTACGAGCTCATCGAGCAGAAGGAGCTCAACGCACTGCGTAAGCTCATCCAGACGCTTGTGGCTAAACCGATCGCACTTCTAGCAGACTGACAAACGAGACCAACGAAATGTAGCCATCTCACTATTAGCTAATCCCAAAGAGCTGCAAAGGAGAGGCAGGTTATTAAATGACTTGCTTTTTGTATTGATTGCTTTTGAAGGGTTTTGCAAACAGGGGAGAAGCCATTCAAGCGAGTGTGGCGGACGTGACAGGCACAGCGCGGGGATAGTGCAGCATCTCGGGCGGATCAGTTCGCAAGACACAGGCAAAGACGCATCAGCCCCCTCTCGAGACGATGGAGCTCGAGGAGGCGCAGGACGCCGTCTCCGTCTTCCTGCGCGAGCTGCGTACGTAATGACGTTCAGTCCTTCCTTTTATGATTTATTTAAATTTTCTTATATATATTTTTTAAATGTAATCAGTGGGCGGAAAGGAATACAGTGAGGCGGAGGCTACACGCTTGCAGATCCGTCGGCCGTCGCGCCTTAAGACGCTATTCACCAGCATCATTGGAGTGATAGACGAGAGTGAACAGATCCGCGCGCTTGAGGCGATCATCAGTCTTGTACGCAGCAGCTGCGGCAATGTGGAGGCTTGTTCTACTGCTGGTTTGCAGCGGGAGATTTTGAGGTTTCTGAGTGAACGCGGGCTGTTCGCAGACCCCAGTTTACCCCATACAGTACTGAAGAAGCTACTGAGAGTCTTCTTGTACTTGGCCTATCACTCAGTCAACATTGACGACATCCAAGCTATGCTCGCGGTCTTCCGCAGTATGCGCATGGTGCACGAGGAGCCGGATGACCAAGCGGTGAGCTACTATTTGTCCACGCTCGAGATGATTGCACGGGACTCCTTTGGTCCAGCGTCGTTCTTCGACCTGAATGGAGAATTCTCGGGTTTGTTGATGCCTGTGCTGCCGGCGTTCCCGAATAATGGATACACCTTCTGTGCGTGGATTAAGTTCGAGTTTCTTCCAGAAGAAGTTGCACCGCTATTTACGTTCTGTGGCAAGACTGGAGTGGGCATCATGTGCTCCTTCCTGCGCTCATCGCTGATGATTACGAGCTTTGATAAGCGGAAGAATGACGGACATGTTGAGGTGCCCGATCTCGTTACGCCTGGCAGGTGGCATTTTTTGTGTATTACCCACACACACCGGCAGTTCCGCGGATCAAAATTGGATGTGTATCTCAACTCAGAACTTCGGCAAAGTGTGCGACTGGCGTATCCAAACACAGCATTGATGGCACCCGTGGTGAAGGCATATCTGGCTATGCGCGAAAGTAACGGCTCCAATGCTCTACGTGTTCTACTTGGACCCACGGCTCTTTTCGGACAAGCTCTACCAGCCAGCATCATCAATAATATTCGCAGTGTTGACGAGTATGATGCGCTCGTGTTCCAGTTCAACTCGTACATATCATCGTCGTCCACATCGTCGGGTGGTGGAGTCAGTGGAGCAT
This sequence comes from Phytophthora colocasiae, assembly GCA_018806915.1. Taxonomy (NCBI): domain Eukaryota; phylum Oomycota; class Peronosporomycetes; order Peronosporales; family Peronosporaceae; genus Phytophthora; species Phytophthora colocasiae. Next base: position 832,833 of record JAGKQI010000093.1, on the reverse strand, counting down.
CTGGAACTCCAGGAGCCTCAAACGCTTCTGGAAATTCGACTGATGGATTGCTTCTCGCGTATGACGCTCGGCACTGCGACAGACTTAAGGGCTTGTGCTATGATTCTAGCGGCAATGACTATCACGCAGCTGCTGCTAGTGCCGGTGTGCGTTTGAGGCATGCTGGAACGTTTAAGCAAGCCGTGGCACAGTTGGGTGGCCCGCTGGTCTGTCTCCCTTTGTTGGTGACGTCAACTACTGCTGCAGTCTCGACTGTGAATAGTACGAGTACCGATTCAAATGGAAATGACGCGTCGGAGACTTCTCTATCTGTACGAAGCAGTTTAGCTGGGACCAATGATGCCTTGACGACACAGTTTGACGAAGACTCGTACTTCCTCAAGCAAATGAGTGACCTGATTGCACGTCCGATGGGCGTGCGCAGTATCCCAAAAGTTGTGCTATTAATCGCTGAGATTATGCGCCACTCCCTGGTGAACAAATTTATTTTCCGACGTAGCCAAGGTGTTCGGCTTATGGCTCTGCTGATGCGCTCGTTGCCGCCGCAGTTCTTGACACATGACTTGCTCATTGCAATCGAGCGATTGCGCAGTGCTGTGATTTCGGACCGAATTCTATCGGACGAGATCTACAAATTCCTTCTATTTAACTTCCGCGTTTGGGTGAACGCACCGGTGGATCTACAGGAAACCATGTTTGACAAATTGGAGATCATGACGCGTAAGGACAGCAAGAATCTGTCTCCGGCTTCTACGCGTCACTTCTTACGTTGTTTGTCGTGGATTTACTGGAAACTCCCCACTTCAACAACACTTCGACGCGCTAGGGAGTTCTCTCCAGAAGAGATCGATCTCTTGCGGAAGCGTGTGTTAGCGATGATCAAGATTGTGCTGTGTGAGTCTCCCCCGGCAAAGGTTGCTGGCTCAGTTATGGCGTTCCCCGTAAAAGGAAAAGAGGTTAAGTCTCAGCTTTCGTACGAAAGCACGCGCTCGCTTATTTTCTGCATGATCGGAAAGCCAAGCAACCCAATGATTCCAGGAATGAACATTGATGGAACACCAGCGCTTCAAGAAGTTGGATCATCAAATGGGACGTCCTCTTCGGCAACTGTCTCGTCTTCATCAAGCTCGAAGAGCATGCCTGAAAGTGACCTGGATGGAAGTGGCTCGGTTGTAGAAAATGTGCCAGAGACGGATTTGCCAGACTTGTTGCAACTATTGATTGAGCTGTCAGTTCAGCCCACGGCTCCTGCCGGAATGCTGGATCTCTTTGGTCGATTAGGCGGTCTTCGTATTTGGCTGCCGCTTCTGGAGTTCTCGAACGACGTCATTCGCGTGATGACGCTACGTTTGCTGCGAACGTACCTGTATTTGAAGTGTGAGTGTACCCAAGACCGTGAAATGGTTAACAACCCGGACAAGATCCAGCTTTCGGTGGGCGATGCATATTTGATAATGCATTCGCTGAAACCCGAGAACAGACCGGTCTCCATGGGTGTTTACTCTGAAATTCTGCTCATGATTCTAGGGGTTCAAGTGACGGAGAAAAATATGAAGACGCTGGATGGGAAAACCGCATCATATGATGCCCTCGTTGACGAAAACGTGCTCGCTACGGCGACAATTTGGCACGACAACATGATGTCTGCCTTCTTGGGTCTTGTGCGTGCCAGCTCTGTCACGATTCGCATGGTTGCTATCCGCCACCTCAAGATTATCTTTGCATCATCCACAGTAGCAAGCGCGATCAACCGTCACGTGTTGATATTCGGCAGTATTTCGAGCATGGGCGGCACAGCCACGGAATCATCTACGACGGAGCAGGTGCCTATCATCGAGGCCATCCTGAGTCTTCGTGGGGACCCACAACTGCAGCATGAAACTCCCCCGTCGCCACCATCATCATTGTTTGGCATCGACCTGGTTGGCTGCCCAGGTGTTCCGATGAGCCGATTGAGAGACATGGTACTGAATACACAGGAACCGGATGAGGTTCGCGTGAACGCGCTGTTTTCTATTATCACCCAAGACGACGTTGACTTTGTACGAGGACTGTTGGCGCTACACGGAGACGGCGACCGTAAGAAACAGGGTGTGAGTGCGAGCTGCTTCAATGACATGTCAAGTCGCATGAAGTTGGCGCTTGTGGAGTTGATGTCCGTGTATCAACCCAGTGGATGTGTGGACTTTATTACGCTGATGTCGTATGATGTTATCTCATCTATGATCTGTCTGGAAGTGAAAACGAACGAAATGGCGTGGTTCTTGCTGCAAGATCCGTTCACTACACTCTCTCGCTTCATCACTTCTGCGGAAGAGCTCGAGGTGGTCGTAGTTTCGTTACTAAAGACCACACTGGACAAGATGAACGAAATGTTGTCAGCAGAGATGAACCTGCGTATTAACGAAGGCACGCCATCACGCGAGTCCATTTTATGGCGAAATGCTGAGAGCCTTGCCTCGCTTGCAGCTGCTGTGGTGCTTCACTATGACCCAGACACGCTTGGAGAGGTTGATCCAAGCAACTTAGCGAGCAGCTCGGGCACAGTGGATTTGACCCAGAGTCTGGTATTTTGGAAGTGTGAACGTGCAATCTGGCACGAGGCCGAGTTGGTGGATTCAATCCTAGGAATTTGGCAGCATTTCGCGTCTCATTTTCATTCAGATTCCGACGCCAGCTTTGCAAGGCGATCCAGTAATGCCCAACGCCGTAACAGCACTCCTCGTCCGATGGAAAACGGACTGCACAGCCCGCCCCCCTTGAGCTCTGCAGCGCGCAATGCTGGCACAAGTATGCTTGGATTCGGATTTAACCTGTTACCAACTGGCGTGACGCCAAGCGCTCCTGCAACGAATCCCCCGCCAGCTCCATTACCGGGAGGAGGCAACATTTCTGCACGACCCCACCCTGGTGGACCGATGCGTCAGATCCTCCAGCTTTTGCTACGCTGCTTGTACCTCGTTCTCATCTCAGATGACCAAGAAGCAGCTTCCAACAACGAAGATAATGACAATGACGAGCTCTCGTCGGTGAAGCTGCGACTTCCTGCCAATTCGGTGTTTTTCCAGCGGATCAACAAGCTTGAGTACTTCATCAACGCAATGGGTCTAGGCCACGAGATCGCGCAGTTTGAATCGAGCTTTGCTCCTTCTCGCTCCGGTTCCAACGGCATGACCACAACTGCCGGCCTGGTCACAGCAAGTGAGTGTGTGAAGGCCGTTCCTGGTGATGAGACAACGTTGCTGCTTTGGCTCATCCCAGAGCTCTCATCACTGATCGATCGTGTGAGACGAAAGGTTTGGTCAGAGTCAGCAGTCAAGCTAGCAAGCATTTTGGCATCTTTGGTGTCGGTGCCATTGCGTTCTTCAGATCAACTTGCCGATCTTCTTGCACGACATGATTTCACCACCAATAACCAAGAGGTGCGTCGTCGTGACTGCTTCTACCACGAGCAGATGGCACATGCACGCGATATTCGCGCTATGCGTCGTGTGGGGATGTTTGACGAAGAAGCTGAGGAGAAGAGCCGTGCCAAACTCGAGTTGGAGAGAATCAGCAAGTTTACTCGCTCTTCGGCTTCGTTGGGAGCTCCTTCTGCTGATGGTGAGGATCATGTTTGGCTGGAGCGTGTAAGGGCAAAGGATATTGATGACTGGATGAAACTGCGTGTGTTGGCCAAGTGGGGTGTCCGCCATGTATGGGGAGTAAAAGAAGACGATGCTGTGAACACCGTTGGAGATGGAACAATCATTGGACTCTGGGGGGACAATGAGTTTTGGCGTGTGGATATTTACACATCTAGCAACTGGATTCGCTGCCGCCTACTTCCTGATACAGACGATACGATCTCGCACAATTTCCATTCGTCGTCAAGTCTTAAGAACGAGATGTTGAACAACATGGCAGACGAATTGACGATGCCGCCGGTGGATACTATAGTTGTTGACACTGCGGCCGACTCGACAGACCAAACATTTGAGGACGAGGAAGAAGATGACGAAGCTCACACGGTTAGCAGTGGTGGTGATGGAGAAGGATCCGAAGCCGCAGATGGCGAAGAATCGGGATATGTGGGGCTGTCTCGACGACTGAGTGATGTGGGCTACCTGGATGACGATAGTAGTCCTCATGGCAGCTCTAGCAACGACAGCACTCCTCCTCGCTCAATGCTCCGCGACCGGATGCACAGCAGTGATAGTGTCGGAGAAGTCGTAGACGCTTCCTCTCGTCTGGATGTCATTGGCCATAACCCAGACCTTGTATCGTCGAATGCGCCACTCGCACCACCACCCCCGGAGGTTAGTGACAGCGTTACTCCAGCCAATTTGGACGAATCCCCTATTAGAGACCGCCGTGCTGTTTCCGTGGACGTTGCGACCACTGTCAAGTCTGCAAAGGGCCGTATTGGCACCATATCTACGCGGTTCTCTTCAGGCATCAAACGCTTGGCAGGCGCACGCCCGCCGACGTTGTCAGGGTCCAATGGCCCCGAATTGTCCGAGCCGCATAGAAGCCTCTCGAATGTTTCAGAAGAGGGCGTTGACGACCCGCAGGATGCTACATCACCGGAAACTGCTGGAGAGGAAGGGCCAACCCAAACCAATGAACCGACCAAGCCTTCTAGCCCATCTGAGCCGAACTCGTCTGGCTCAGTGTCGTCGCGGATGATGAAGAAGTTCCCAAGCAAGCACGACCACTGGAAAACCCTTGGAGCGCCGTTCCGTACCAAGGCGTATCTGGTGCTGTCGTCGGGCGTGTTGGTCCACGGTGTCCTTAGAATCGGTGCAGCGACGATTGTTTTTGAAGGTGAACGTGTAGTGACACTGCGTGGCATTGCAGAAGCGTTTAAAACAAACGAAGACGGGGGGTCTGCAGCGCGACAGCGCAGTGCACAGCGACTTCACGAGGCGTACGTGTCCCAGTTAAAACGCCGCGTGTGGGGTGTTCGCGTAATCCGTGTGATTCACAGACGCCGATTTTTGATGGAAGGGCAGAACGGTTTGGAGATATACTTCGTGGACGGCAGCTCGTGTTTCTTTGGTCTTGAGAGCTACGGAGAGGCTGATCTTGTGTACGCTACCCTCAAAGAGCGCAAACCGCCATGCTTGGCTAAGTGGGGTAAGCGGTTGTTAACAGCTGACAGGATGTTCTCCAAAAGCAAATGGACGGAGATGTGGGTTCGTCGTGAGATCAGCAACTTTGAGTATCTCATGGCACTCAATGTTTCAGCGGGTCGCTCCTACAATGATCCGTCCCAGTATCCGGTCTTCCCTTGGGTGATCAAGGATTACGAATCTACGGAGCTTCGCCTGGATGATGAAGACATTTACCGGGACTTGCGCCGACCGATCGGTGCACAAACGGCTGAGGCTATTCAGCATGCGCGAGGAACATACGAAGGCTGGGACCCAAAGACGCCCATCCCAGCGTTTCACTACGCTAATACCTATTCGCACATGCAGGCCGTGCTATACTTCTTGATCCGACTCGCTCCGTTTACTGGAGCAGTTCTAGGCAATGAGGAACAGCAGTTCTACCTCAAGGCCGCTGGTGAGCCTACGTTTGACTCGGTGCCCGAAGCCTTCCGAATGTGCACAAGCGACGAGCGCCACATGTTCGAGTTGACGCCGGAATTTTTCTATTTGCCAGAGCTGTTTTCAAGCACTCGAAACAAGACACTGGCCCGACACTTCACCCCCGGACAGGATGTAAGTGCGACGGCCGGTCTAGCTCGCGACGTTGCACTTCCCCCTTGGGCTGCATCACCCTACGACTTCGTCCGCCTTCACCGTATGGCGCTTGAAAGTGATTTCGTGTCGAGCAACCTGCATCACTGGATCGACCTTATCTTCGGTTACAAGCAGACTGGATCATCCGCTGTGGATGCGTTGAACTCGTACCACATTGCTTGCTACCCAGAGCGTTTGGACCTCAGCACTTCTAGCGATGGAGTACGTGCAAAGCTCGTTCAGCGTGGTACAGTTCCAATCCAGCTTTTCCGTAAACCACATCCAGCTCGTATGTCGCAGGATGAATCGTTGGAGGCCCGATACCCAGTGTCTCATAGCATGGCTGTGCTGTCGTCGCGCCGACAGGTTCGTCGTCATGACCTCTCGTCTAAACACACTGCCGCCGTCAAAAGTGTTCGCTTCTCGAATGCTCTGAACCACGCGGTGGCTCTCACTGCGCTTACTGGATCAGGGCCTGGATTAGGAAGTGGCACAGGCATGGGAGCTCATAGCACTGGTAGCAACGACCATGGAGTTGTTGTATATACGACGGACAGCGATGGCGTTGTCCTAGCGAAGCGGTACTTGAATTCGGTGCCGGATACAGTGCGTTCTTGCCCGTTCTCGATGGTGGACGTGGATCAATGGTGGAAGCTTCCTGCTGGCTGTCTTGTGAGTGAAGGTGTCGTGTTCTACGAGCAGATGATCAGCTGTGGCTATTGGGATGGAAGCTGGCGCATCCATTGGGCTGCGGATGGCGAACTTTTACAACGAATTGCCTTCCACAAGAAGCCGATTCTGTGTATGGCGCGCAGCGAAGACGACTTTACTGGTGATTTGGCGTTGGCGTTTGGCAGTGAGGATTGTACTGTTTCAGTTTGGGCCTTGTCGAAGCTCTCGGCGTCTCGATCACGACGACTCTTCCTCAAGAAGGAGTTACCCGTGGGAGGCTTGCCTTGGGTTCTTCTGGTTGGCCACACTAGCCCTGTTGTTGCTGTGGCCCTGAATGTGGACTTGGATGTAGTGGTCAGTGCATCAAAGGACAACACGCTCTTGCTGCACTCGCTTCGCGGTTCAACACCTCTTCACGCCTTGGCGCTTACGCCTGGGCCGATGGAGACTTCTGCTGTCGCCCACATGGTCATTTCAGCCCAGGGTGACACTCTTGTTCATTCCATCACAACACATAAGACCCAACGCAGTGGACGCTTCTCTCGTGCTAATTCACTTTTCTCAGATGACAAGGCTCGGCTCACGGTCGGTGAAACTGGTACTGGTAACAGCAGTATGGTGGCTGGCGGTTTATCTAGTAGCGGCTACGTCGCTACAAACGATCAGCAGAAGAAAAATGATGGTTCAGAGCAGCAGTCGGAGCTGTACGTGGTGTCAATTAATGGCCACGTGGTTTCCCACGACAAGCTGGTTGTACGAGGAGAAGGAGAAGAGATTACAGAAGCTGATGACGAAAAGCCTCACGTGCCACATTTACTGCTAGAGCGTGGTGTACTATTCACGCGATCAGCAGAGTACCTGATCACAGCTTGTGCCGGTGCTGACGCTGCTATTGAAGTACGTGACGCTGGTATGCCTGGTTCTGTGGTTCGACGTATTGAATGCAGACGTCCTGGAGCTGAGCTAACGAGTTTGAGCATGGGCCAAGATGAGCGCTGCATAGTATGTGGCTATGCTGATGGTGCTGTCGTAGCGTACGCTCTTCATTTCGGCGTTGCTGACGGCTGCAAGAGTCTGGTAGGACTGGATAAGCAGGCTCGTGAACGCGAGCGTGCTGCTCTTGCCCAAGCTACCAAGAGGGACTTGTTACGTAACAAGAGGCGGGAGGAGCTCCTCCCCGCCTTTATGCGCGGAAATGGTAGTGTTGAAGGCACCTTGTGGTCGCGTCAGGGTAAAGCTGGAATGCCTGACGAGCCATACATTACGCACATGCAGGAACGGTTTGCACTGCTAAAACAGAACTGCGTAAGTGGGGATGAGAAGTACGAGGAAATGATCCGTGCACTCTGGAACGGGATCTACTCGCAGCAGCCATTCAACAAGGAGAAAAGTGCATCTGTGACTGAGCAGCCGTCTATTGCCGAGGGCAACCTATTGGACCTAGGTGATGATCAGAGTGGCGTCGTCGCCACGTCTGAATCATTGCACGATCTTCAGTTTGAGCGTGTCGGAGAATCCTGGAGTCGGTTAGGATTTCAGCGCCCGGACCCGACGACGGATTTCCGTGCCGGTGGTATGCTGAGTCTTGATTGCTTGGTGTACTTTGCGTCGCATTACACGTCACAAGCGGTGCGGATGGTAACGAACCAGGTACCAGGATCGCACGATCACACATATCCATGGGGCCCTGCGGGTATCAATGTGACGTGTATGGTAGCACGTCTGTTCTGGAAGTTCGACGGTGAGCTCGTTCGCGAAAGGCAAGGCAACTGGCCCTTGTTCTACGATAGCGAGGCCTTCCATCTGCTCTTTTCGGAGGTCTTTGTGCTGTTTGATTATCTCTGGAACGAGATGAACGCCAACTACGGAAATTTCTCCAGTACGTATCCTGCTACTGATCTACTGCATTTGTTTTGAGAGCTTTTAACTGACCATGTTTTTTATCGTGTCCTTTTTTGCAGTGGTTATTCAAGCTACCAGTGACCGAATCATGGACGTTTTGGAGGAGGCGCAAGGTGATATTAACGTGGTGCTGATGGAGCTGCGCTCGCAGAGTTTGAATGCGGTCGGCAAACAGCGACGTGCATCATCACGCTCGATGGAGGACTTCCTAACAACCATCAACACAAACATTACGGATGCATCAGCTGCAGTAAACGAGGGCCTTACCGCCTCAGATGGCTCTAGCTTTCCGCCATCAACGCCCCCCAGCAAATCACCGCGATCTTCGTGGTCATTTGCGAACCGGTTGAGTCTGGGTGCCATCGGCTCGTCAAGTTCATCAACAACGACTACGACAACCACTACCACTACTGAGGCAGTCGTTCTTCCTGGCCTGGGAGGAAGCGAATCGCCCAAGCCCGCACAGGATGCCACAACAGAAACGTTGATTCCTGACGTGAACGACCCCTTTGCTGGAAACGACATCCGCGGATTTGAAGAGAAGCCACCATCACCGCCCCCAGTGCAGAGTGACGACCCCTTCGCGTGCTTGATGTAAGACATTCTTATAGCAAAAGTGTCTGGCGCATGTAGTTAGAATAATGTGCCAAGCAACGGTGTTGGAAATCTGTAAGAAAAGAAGCAAATGCAGTTCATTTCGAAAGCGTCAAAAAGGTCTAGGATCTATCGAGACCTTGTGGTTGAGGCTGGCTCTCACCAGAAAAGGTTGTCGACAACGACATCTTCGTTAGCCTTCCGTCGGAAAACTGCAACGTACTTCTTGCCACCACCGCGAGCGACCTTCTTGCCTTCCTCGGTCTCTTCCGTCATGGCCTTCACGCAGGGGTCGGACTCCTGTATAACAAAATGAGTTATCCAGTTTCACGATTTTAAATGCTGTAGAAAATTCACGTACCAGCTCATTATCAGGGATGCGGGTAAAGCACGGGTGGCTGGTGCATTTCTCCACATGCCATTCGTGTAACTCCTCGACGTCCGTGATGGTGTACAAAATGCCACCAGGAGCCAACAGATACGCGTACTCAGCAAGGAGAGGAGTGCTGCAATGAGAAATAAAATAAAATGAATATCCAACACCATCGACTCACAGAAAACATCAACAACGTACTGGACAATACGGCGACGGTGCAGACGCGTCTTGAATTGCGGGTCCGGGAAGCAGAAGAACATCTTCGAAATCTGCCCCTTGCGGAAGTAGTGTGGCAGGTAGCGCATCGCGTTCGTACGCAACGTCGACACATTCTGGAACTGACCCGGGTTCTCCGCACGCAACGCTTCAATGCGGAGACGCACGTACTCCGTCACCTTGGCTCGGATCTCCAGTGCCAGTGTCAACTTATCCGGAAACAGCTCCGCCAACTTCACTGGAAAAGTACAACAAAAAGTAAGCAAACTTTACAGCAATCAACCATTAACCACTACATTGGACGCACCTGTTAGACCGCCGAAGCCGCAGCCGACATCCAAAAAGTCCACGCTCCTTGTCACATCAATATACAAGTCAATTATTTACCCACGAAAGGACACAACAACCTGAATATTGCTCATTATTACGGGCTCTCAATGCCTGGGTAGTGGGCGGACCAATCCATCTCATCCGGTGTCTGAGGGCTGTGAGCATGCCAAATTGTTAGAATTTTGGTGTCATTCTTGCTACAATTCTTCAAATTACGCACTAATTGAAGCAGTCATTGTGCGACAACGGATTGCAGTGTGCTCTAGATCGATAGAATTTCTTCTGCGGTAGCTTGCTCAGCACCTGTGCGTCCTCGGGCGCCTTGGTCGTCGTAGTTTCGGCCATATTTTCCACGTCCACTCAATTTGCAAGAGCAAAGTCACTAATGACATCTTCGGAATAATGACATAGTAATATCAAGTCAAAAAAGTTTAGCCACTTTTTCTAATGGTTGCTGAATCTGTAGCCGATGATCTGCCAGTTGGTCGCTGTGAAGAATGCGGCGTTGACGCGCTGTATCTGGACCGCGTCCTTCTAGACCACTTCTCGCTGAACGTGTGTATAAGCTGCAAACAGGACCAGATTCATCAGGACGGTGCATTCGAGCTGCTGTCCAAGTCTCGGGCCCGAACAGACTACGCTTTACCCGACTCGTCATTCAGTGGTTTGCCGCACTTAAGTAAACCTAACCCTCGACATGAAGCTTTTGCGCCATTGCAACTTTACCTAAGAAGGACTTTAGTACAAGAGGCTTACCGATTGTATGGGGATGAAGAAGGGCTACAACGAGAAAAAAGCAAGAGGAAAAAGCGAGCGTTTAGGTCTGCAGCAGGACGGACGAAGCATTTATTGAAGAAACAACACTTAATCACATTGGAGAAAGATGCAGCGGGAGCGTCTGAAAAGGAGAAACCAAAGAAGAAGAAACCTGAATATGTGCCAGTGGCTGACAAAGACCATCGGCATTCGTTTGGCGACGAAAAGTTCGATGAACAAGTCAAAGTTTGGATGAAACACTGTGCTTGCGGCATGCAAGTGCAGTTTGAAAAGTGGTGAAGAGGAATTGTTGTGTTTAGGAATTGTAGAAATGTATGATAATAAAGATCACGAATTGTATTATGTTGACTTGCTAATTAGGTAAAAGTGACTTGGGTATCTTGTGGGAGGATGAATTGCAAGGCGCTACTCCCATCGCCGTGTGCGACCGATGAATCCCTCGTAACATGCAGTCATGTACACTGCGAGTCCTGTTAACGCTGCCATTCGCAGATTGGGGCTCATGGTGTACGGGCGAATGACAGAAGCAGCATCTTGTTCAGTTTGCACAGGTTTCCAAAGCACTCCACACACATTTACAAAGCTTAAACAGCAGTAGTACTTTGGTCGCCGGTCTTCAACTCCCTCGAGAAGCGCTTGTGGCAGCTCGAACGTCTGTGCCTGGTGCCGCCCAAACAGCGTAATGCGCAGCACAGTCCTTTTACTTGCCGCCACCTTCCGCAGTAGCACGAATTCCTGCAGAGTCATGTCGTTCTTCACTTCATAGTCATGTGATGTGTACCAGGGCTTGATAGCTGACGCGCGCGTGCCTAGCGGTCGGATCCTCCCTCCTTGTTGTTGCAACGTCGCCATGTCGTCAACCTCAAAGAACTCGAACCGAACTCTTTTAGGCGCGTACGTCGGACTATCCGGGTGCCAGAACACTCGGTACGGGACAATCTGGACGGAACTCACTACGCATGGCCCATTAAGCGCATAGTCAATGTACTCGATTGCGTCTTGGTTAGTCGACGCAGAACTGCTCCAGTAGCACGATTGGCCCGACGAGCAGCCGCAATGGTGCTGGACACGTTCACCCAGCGTCGTCAGCTCTGCTTCCTGTTCTGCATCCGCCTTTTGCAATTGATGCAATTCCATCCAGCAACGCGAGGACGTAAGCGTGTTAACCGGCGACTCACTGGGTCGGTCTTCAGACGAGAAAGCCTCCACGCCGTTTAGCAAATGCTTGTCATCGGCTGCAGAGCGCTGCGCCAGACACGCCATCTTCTTCCACAGGTCGGTGCGGTCCAGAGCTTCGCTGCAAGTCACGTGAGCATTGGCCAAGCATCTCCACAGCTCTGCAGACAGCCAAGTAGCAGCGAAACGTCAGCAGGTTATAGGAACGGACACACCAAAGTATGTTACACGCACCATGTTCGCGCGTGAGCTCCAGCAGCGAAAGTGAAGTTTGCTCGGCTGCATGCAGCGCCGCGTGGTCCAGGAACTGCAGCACATGCAGCTTCAGCACGGCGGGGAGTTCGTCCATGTCGTTCGGTTGCCTCTTTGCTATTCTTCGGTCGGTGCTTCAAGTTGGCGAATGAACGCCAAGCAGCCGCCGTTTTTTTTGCATCCGATTGTCAGATGAAGGGTATCGATTTTTCTCATAATCGTCGCAGATGATTGTGCTCACGACGCCGGTGCTTTATCCACAGACCACCTCAACATCGCGCGGCGCGCAAGCAGAAGACCGAGATACATTTCGGAGGAGGTAAGTCTTCTTACTAAGAGTGTCTCCACTGGCAGGACTTGGTTTTCAGTTTTAAGCGCTCGGTTAGGACCACGAGCTTCAGGATACGGCTGTGGTGAGGAGTAGCATATCTACCACCAGGTAGATGTAAGACCTAGTGGTGGCAACCAGCGCTTCGTTATTTATTGCATGATAAACGATGTCTTATATTTACCAGCCAAACCTTAGAGGATCTCCGCCGGCAGGTCACAAGCGGGGGTTTGAGGTTTAAAGTCTGTGGGTCTAATTTTTGACTTTAAACAAGCGTCGAATTCTATTGGTTTTGACTTGATTCCAGTAAGGTGATTCAATACGAAAAAAATCAACGAGCCTCTGGTTGCCGTCACTTAAAAACTACGGTGGGATATACGCTCGACACAGGCTTACTTAAAGTATCTCTTAACAAGAGGCTCTAACTGAATGATTGAGACCGAAGAATAAGCCCTACCGTTGGAGATACATTTAGAGCTGAATGAAGTTATTCTCTTTGAGCCATGCCGACGGGAGCTAAAGTGGCGAGTTAGTGTAGCTCCCACGATATTGTTTGAAGACCTAGTGACATCAAGCAGCGTCTCGTTAGTACTTTTTTGCATCAAAAGTGAAATCAAGTCATTTCGAGTCTTAGTTTAAGAGCCCAAACCTTGGAGCTGACTAATTCTTTGAGCCATGCCGGCGGGAGCTGAAGCGTTCTGTGTGGTCTGTGTGCGTTACCTTATAAGATGTTTGAGCCCTGACAGTGGAAATGCTCTAACATTTGGTATGGCTTTTATGCCGAGTACTGGTATTGTACTGTTATAGTCATTTCCCTCCTAAATCGCACTATTTTAGTCACTTCTTCTTTGACTCCTTAATTCGTCATTTCCACTTCAACTAATAACCTTTGGGATTTAACATCGGACCTCGTTGAGTTTGCGCCGAGTTGGCAATGCCAGCTACCGGTAGCGTTGACAACTACCTCACCAAATTGGAGCAGATTGCCATGACGATATTGATTTTGCATGAAGTACGGTTGCTGTCGAAGAATGCCGCGTTCTCCGCCGTAATCAGGCCTCCATGTTGTTGGGTGCACCACCAAAATGCGGCTGCCGAGCAGTTCATGCATTAGGAATCCAGCGACAATACGAGCTATAAATCATTAACGTTTAATCACCACAATACCCAGCTACAGAGCTACAGTATGCACTACTGCAGAGCCTTCCTCATACGCCCAGTCCACCAGCGCTGTTGCTGCGCGATCGCGGACCAGAGGCCTTGTCCGAGCGGTCCGTGGAGCGCTGCGGGTGGTACTCGTGCTGGTTCTGCTTGGTGCCAACGTTGATCAGCACGAAGCCAGAGATGACGAGTGTGGAGGCGAGCAACGTCACGTTCGTGGGCAACATACCGTGGAACCAAAAGTCGGCCACGATGGCCAGCGGGACCGTCAACGACAGTCCCACGGTGGCCACGGTGGGCGACGTCAGCAGCACGGCACGAGCCCAGAGGTAGTCCGAGAGTACGTTGTCGAACAATCCTTTGATACCGATGAGAACCAGGATCTCCAGTGACAGCCCGCTGAGTGACTCGATGCTCGAGTAGTGAAAAGCCAGCACGATGGGCAGCAGACATACCATGTTGATGACACCGATAAAGCCAAAGAATAGTGAGATGCTCACGCTCTCCTCGTCCGGGATGAGGCGCCGGATCGCAGTCGTGTAGACGCCGTACATGAAGGCGGCAAAGAGCGCCACCAGGTCTCCAAACACGTGATCGGTGCCGCCGTCCGCCCCTTCGTCGTTGAAGATCGTCGAGATGTTACCAGCCATGCAGAGGATAACACCCGCCAGCTTCATCCAGACGAACGGCTCCTTGAGCGCCACAACACTCAGCAGGAATGTAAACACCGTCGAAGTAGAGCTCACAATGGTACTGCTGGACACACTCGTGAGGTTCAGACTCTCATTGTACGTGAAGTTGGCGATGAACCAGAGTGGCGAGATGATGGCACTGATGCGGAAGATCTGGCCGTAGCTGGCTTGTTTACCAGTGCGACGCAGCAGCTCGCTGTGGCACAGCTTCCCATTGGTCGGTAAACCTCGATACCAAGCTTTAGCTCTTGGGAATAGCACTTGGGAAGTGTACCAGAGTGGCAGATTCACCGAGAAGAGGGAGATCCCCACATACGTGAGGAAGAACGGGCCTTGGAAGCTCAAATTGTGGAAAATGTACTGCACCAATACACTTGCAAATGTCCATATAAGCGCCACGATCACGAGGAACGTCACGCCCAGCATCCAGTCGAAGCTGGAGCGACGATTCGTCTTCTTGTGCGCTCCACTGTGGCTCGCAGCGCCCACCAGCAACGCGTCTGCGCTCATCAACGCATCACGCTCGGACGTTTCTCCATCGGAAGAATTTGTGACTGTTGGCGACGTGGAGAACGTGCGCTTGGCGCCTCGTTCTTGCGCCTGAGCGGCGACGTCTAGTCCGTAGCCCATGGAGAATGCCAGAATGACATGGAGAAGAGATGAAACACGGTGTTTAAATCCGAGCCAATTGCTGCCAGCCATAAGGTCGAGTCATTGATGTGGGATATCACTTACTAGGTACTTAGGAACTACTTGTTATTGTTACTTTTGATGCTACGTCGACGTCGTCATAGTGAAGGTTAGCCATGTGCGAAAACGGGACGACTGTACCGGACTAAATGACAGACCAAATTTTAGTCGCTTCAACGAGAACCTCCTCTGGACAGCCTTCTCACCGTCAAGGATGCATGCATACACTATAGTGATCATGCACACAGTTCTTGAAGCTAATAGCGCTCTTAAAACCTCTCGAACTCCTTTTACTCCCCGATGGGAGAGAACCGGGAGGCGATGTTGAAGTGAGGACTATTTTTCTAAAATAGTCCGACGCCCCGTCTCGCGACGTGAATCAGGTCGGAACAAGACGCAGACGACAGAGCGAAGTCATTGCTCGATCTCGACCCGAGAAGCTCCGCCATGGCTTCCTGCAGCGCCTCAGGCTCGAGTGCGCCTACAAGTGCCAGCAGTGCAACCAGCAGCAGCAGTTCAGCGCTAATAACGCTACAATCCGCTGGAATTCTGAGCGTGGACGTCCTTGGAGCGCGGAATCTGCCACCAGCTGTGCTTGGCAGTTTGCTCAAGTGGACGCCCAGTTATGCCAACCCGTACGTTGTGCTGTCATTAGACCGCGAACGCTTCGTATCTAGCGTCAAACAGCACGATTTAAACCCAAGTTGGAAGGAAACTGGGAGACTAAATGTGCCGCTACCGTCCGAGACGGAAGTTCTACTGACTCTCGGCGTTCCAGGAGGCAGGAGCGCTGATGCAGGCGGTAAAACCAGTGGTAAAGGAAAAGATAAAGGTGTCAGTGCAATTGCCAAGAAGTCAGGAGCAGCAGCGGCAGCAGCGGACGCAGCTATGGGCTATCGCCAGTACTTCCCGTGTGCGCCAGAGCTTTACGTGCAGGTTTTCCATCGAGCTGAAGAGACGAAAGATACGGCAGCGGCTGCACCGGCAACGAGTTCATCTACGACGCCACATGTGTCAGCACTTGGGCCTGATGATAAACTCATTGGGGCTGTAGTGGTGCCGTTGCTGCCGTGTTTGATGTCCAGTGCATCGAGTTCCCGTGGTTGGTACCAACTGATGGACGAGGAGGCTCAGAGCGCAGGACAATTGCAACTTTCCCTTAATTTTGACGTCTCTGGTGCATCCAGCGAGTTGGAACCGCAAAAGGGGGATATCGTTCGCCTCACGGGCTTCGGAGGACTCGAATATTACTCCAAGATCCTGCCGCCTACTGCGAGATTGGAAGTTCTGGATATCTTCCAGGATCAAGTGTTTGCGCAGACTCGAAGTCTGGAAGGATGGCCACTGAGCTTCGAGCTGCACCGCAATTTGGTGCATGTGGAACGCCGTCCTTCCCTGCTTCATGATGCCTCCGAACAGCTCCAGAATCAAGTGACACGAGTGCGTCAGCTCCGTGTAGTTACTGGTGCCCAACGAGTCTGGCGAGCTTTGCCCGATACTCCACGGATTCAGTTCGAGAACTCGGCAGCATTTGTAGCTTTCTTTGGCGCTCAAGCGTATACAACGATGACGCGCAGCGTTCACGAATTGCTGCGTTCCGGTGTGTACTCGGGTGCGCAGACGTTTGTAGCGAGCTCGAAGGACGCGTATGGCCAGGTTAAACACGAGTTTGTGCGTGTGTATTGGAGTGCACCGAGGCGCGTTACGAACGGGAACTTAGACGGTGGCTGCGATGACGACCTGGTTGACTGTGGTCCCCGTACCAATCGGGGACACATCGTGCGTGCCTTCACTGCTGCTGACCGCTTGGCACTTGCCTATGAAGATGAAGAGGATATGATGATGCACTGGGAGACTTATGAAGACAGCGAGAACTACGAACCATTTGAAGACGATGGTGAACCTGCGGTGCCCGAACAGCTCATCTGTCCGATCACTGGCTGCCCCATGTTGGATCCTGTTGTTGCTGCTGATGGACACAGCTACGAACGAGAAGCCATTATGCAGTGGTTCACGACTAGCGATATCTCGCCCATGACAGGTATGCACATGCCCACGACGCAGGTTTTCCCCAACTTTACATTACGGCAACTTTCCGAGGAGGTTCAAGCTGCTGCTGCGCGTCGACAGCAGGCTAAACGACGTCACCGACGTCAGAGCGCCGCTCTTGCTCAAGTTTCCGAGGAAACTTCGCAAGTGAAGGACGAATTGGAAGATAAAGCGGCTTCTACATGTAGTGAAGGAAGTCAAGAATGAGCGGGCAGGCGAACGCAGCCTCTCGTATAGTAAGTAGGTTTTGAGATAGTGTCTCCTGTAGGTTTGAGTTAAGGGATCGAGAAGGTGAGAGGCACATTTGTTTAAGTGCACAACACACGAAGGGCAACGCTGTGTGATATTGAAAAATGAAAAGAATAACGTCGTACATCGGATATCTTTACGTAGATCGGATTCTTCGTTCCGTCGGTTCTAGAGGCCCTTGGCATCGTTTTCTTCCGACTTCTTGATGATAGCGCGCAGAGTTTCCAAAGCACTGACAGGTAGGCGCGTGCCAGGACCGAAGATCGCTCCCACACCGGCATCATAGAGTGCCTGATAGTCCTTGGGCGGGATAACTCCTCCACATATGACCAGAATGTGCTCGGCATTCTCCTTCTTCAAGGCATTTACGAGCGCAGGTACCAACGTACTGTGACCGGCAGCAAGAGAGCTCACACCTACACAATGTACATCCGCATCGACAGCTTGACGAGCTGTTTCTTCCGGCGTCTACAACAAGCGAAAAACAAAGGGTATTAGCTTTCAATTGTAACACCATAAACTCAAGGCACCAAACATACCGAGAAGAGAGGACCCACGTCGACATCAAATCCCATATCCGAGTATCCCGAGGCAATTACCTTAGCACCGCGATCATGGCCGTCCTGACCCATTTTGGCAACGAGCATACGAGGTCGACGGCCAAAGCGCTCTGCGAACGCTTCAATCTCCTTGACGACTGCGTTATATTCCGCTTCGGCTTCTTCGTTGTGCTTGTACTCGTTACGGTACGCACCTGACACGACTGAGCTCTTAGGGACGTGTCGACCCCAAACATCCTCTAGAGCCTCTGAGATCTCACCCACCGTGCAACGTGCCCGTGCTGCATTTACTGATAGTTTGAGCAGGTTCATTGGATGCTTCCCTGGTCCTGTGCTCTCTGTCAGTGCTGCTGAATCACGTAACTTCTGTAGACACGCTTGAGCAGCAGCTTCGTCGCGGTTGGCTTTGGTCTCTTTGATACGCGCGATCTGCTTCTTGCGCACCGTCGTGTTATCAATCGTCAGCACGTCCACGATGTCTGGGTTCTCCACCACGTATTTGTTCACGCCGACAATGGTCTCTTCACGTGAATCCACACGTGCCTGCTTCTTCGTGGCACTTTCTTCAATTCGCAGCTTCGCCATCCCAGACTCGATGGCTTTTGCCATCCCACCCAGCTCTTCAACTTCGTTAATCACTTCCAAAGCTGCATCGTACAATTCTTGCGTTAATGTTTCCATCAGGTACGATCCACCCCATGGATCTGCCACACGAGGGATACCAGTCTCCTCTTGCAGTACAAGCTGCGTGTTACGCGCCAAACGGGCGCTGAATTCTGTAGGTAAACCCAGTGCTTCGTCAAGAGCGTTTGTGTGGAGGCTCTGCGTGCCTCCCATAACAGCAGCCATGGCTTCCACCGTCGTCCGCATGATGTTGTTGTACGGGTCTTGTTCAGTCAGCGAGTATCCGGACGTCTGGCAGTGCGTTCGGAGCAGCAAACTCTTGCCATTCTTGGGCTGGAACTTGTCCTGCATCAAGTTAGCCCAGAGCTTCCTCGCTGCACGTAACTTGGCCACTTCCATGTAGAAATTCATACCAATAGCAAAGAAAAACGATAGTCGTGGGGCCACAGCGTCCACATCCAGTCCAGCTGCCTGTGCTGCACGTACATATTCTATGCCATCAGCTATAGTGAACGCCAACTCTAGCCTCGCGTCAGCTCCTGCTTCCTGCATGTGATATCCAGAAATCGAGATGGAGTTGTATTTCGGCATGTACTCGGACGTGTACCCGAAGATATCCTGAATGATCCTCATGCTGGGCGTCGGTGGATAGATGAAGGTGTTCCGCACCATGAACTCCTTCAAAATATCGTTCTGAATGGTACCAGACAGCAATTTCTGGTCAACTCCTTGCTCTTCAGCTGTGACAATGTACATAGCTAAGATAGGTAGCACAGCACCGTTCATTGTCATAGATACCGACATTTTATCCAGCGGAATGCCGTCAAACAGGACTTTCATATCTGCAATGGAGTCAATAGGCACACCAGCCATTCCTACATCTCCATGGACACGTGGGTGATCTGAATCATATCCTCTATGTGTAGCCAGATCAAAAGCCACACTTAGACCTTGCTGACCGGCAGCCAAATTCTTCCTATAGAAAGCATTAGACTCCTCAGCCGTACTGAATCCAGCATACTGTCGAACTGTCCAGGGTTTGGCCGTGTACATGGAGGCATAAGGCCCACGAGTGTACGGGAAGGTGCCAGGTGCCTGCACGAGCTCCAAGTCTTCCAGATCGTTCTGTGTGTACAGAGGTTTAATGGGGATGCCTTCAGGCGTGTGCCACACCAAGTGCGTGGTTGGATCCTCGCCTTTGAGCTCTTTAGTCGCCATCTTGAGCCATTGCGAAGGGTACGCAGACTCGTCCAGTTTAGTGCTCAATGCACGAAGCAACGGCAGGCGAGAGGCTGTTACTACTGCACGGCGGAAGCCAACGGAGGAGCCACCTACGCGCCACATGAATGAATGGAAGGAGAAGCTTGGCTTGACCACTGGAGATTGCGGACTGACAGAACGGTTCAAGTAGCAGTGCATGCAAAAACGTGGACACTTTTACTTCAAGTTAGGAAATAATACTTATGATATACTACTTTTATATATACTATAGTATTTTAGTATTGTAATGTAGTATCAAATACTATTATTTTCTTGAACCTATTCTTATATCTTTCTGGAAGGTTTAATACTAGGAAAGACAACTTAGTTGCGTGGGTATCCAGCACAGAATCAGGTGATTCGTCACCATAAAAAGATTCAACATGGTGGTTGTTGGATAGCTCTCGTGTTGAGACGGAGGGCCCATACGGTACGACATGCCTAGGTATATTGACAATTCCGGTAGGTATTATCCATATACATCACTCGCCTATAGTATGAGCTACAATAGTACCTTGTTTTACGAACGCGGCACCACTATAGTAAAGTGGTCATGACCGATAGTACCTCGCTGTATGAAAGTATGATTACTATAGTAAAGGGCCGAAGGGTAAGGACTCGCGATGGTGGGTGCACTCGCCGTATGCCGCTAGTTTCATGGTATTTGGCGAGCTGCGTGCAGTGAACTCTCGAATGAAGAAGAAACGCAATGAACTTAGTAGACAAGATGCCATGTTCATCAGGTTAGGTACTCATTCTAATACAATGTAGTGATCTCTGCTGAATGCTGTCTGCTAGGCAGTTCGTCTGGACTTGACCATTCACTCAAGAAGCTCAAAATGAGCGAATAGTTCCGTCCGTGATGCACGCAGCAATGGCAATGGAGTAGGCAGGCCTAGTTGCAGGATGCCCGCCTCTCCATTGGCATTGCAATCGTCCAGACGCCCACCAACGCAGTAACAAATCAACAGGTCACACTTCTTGTTGCTCCAGATCAACGGAAGAGAAATGCACAAGTCTCCACGCCTCTCAGCCTAAGCCGAGCGGTCATAGCCGAGGATCGGCGCCAGCCAGCGTTCCGTCTCCTCGAGCGTCTGACCTTTGCGCTTGGCATACTCCACAACTTGGTCCTTGCCGACCTTGCCCACTGCGAAGTACTGTGAATCCGGGTGTGCAAAGCACAGCGCACTGACGGCCGAACCGGGCAGCATCATGTAGCTGTCGGTGAGCGTCAAGTCAATCAGCTCATCCGCCTTCAGCAGGTCCCAAAGCGCACGTTTCTCGGTGTGGTCTGGTTGCGACGGGTAACCCGGGGCTGGACGGATACCGTCGTACTTGACCTTGAGCAGATCCTCCTTGTCCAGCACCTCATCAGCAGCGTAGCCCCAGTCCTTCACACGCATCTCACGGTGAATGTACTCAGCAAAAGCTTCCGCCAATCGATCGCCAATGGCCTGGGTCATGATCTTGTTGAAGTCGTCGTGGTCGGCCTCGAACTTGGCTGCCATCTCCTCCACGCCAAACACACCGACAGCAAAGCCACCGATGTAGTCCTGACCGCCAACGCCCTTGGGGGCAATGAAGTCAGCCAACGACATGTACGGGTCGCTGGTCTCCTTCTCAGCCTGCTGACGCAGCATGCAGAACTTGGAGATCTCCTGGTCCGGGTTCTTCGGGTCGCACACGATCACATCGTCACCCTCGCGGTAAGCAGGGAAGATGCCCGAGACACCACGTACACGAAGCAGCTTCTTGTCCATGATCTCCTGCAGCAGCCTCTGTGCTTCGTCGAATACCTTCCGAGCCTCTGCTCCCACCGTCTCATCGTCGAAGATCTTCGGGTAGCCACGGTTCGGGTATCGGCCACGCAGCTCCCACGTCTGAAAGAATGGGTTCCAGTCAATGAAAGGCACCAGTTCTTCGAGCGGCAGGTCCTCAATGACATGAATACCAACACGGTTGACCTTCTCGAATGGAGGCTTGGCAGTGTAGTCGATCTGGTAGCACTTAGTCTTCGCATCTTGAAAGCCAATCAACTTGATGTCATCGAGAGAAGCGTAGTAGTCCTCACGCATCTCCTCGTACTCCTCCATGACTTCCTCCACGAACTCGTCACGTTCCTCGTCTTGACGAAGCAAGTTGCCAACCACAACCACACTTCGAGAAGCATCCAGCACGTGCATCACTGGGTGCTCTGGAGTGGAGTAGTGCGGAGCGATCTTGACAGCAGCGTGCATCTTGGAGGTGGTTGCGCCTCCAACAATGAGAGGGATATTCAGACCAGCCTTGCTCATCTCGCGAGCAACGTACACCATTTCGTCCAACGACGGGGTAATCAGACCCGACAGACCGATCACGTCGACATTGTGCTTCTTGGCTGCAGCCAGGATATCTTCACACGGGACCATGACGCCCAGGTCAATGATCTTGTAGTTGTTACAGCCAAGCACCACCCCCACAATGTTCTTGCCAATATCATGGACATCTCCCTTCACAGTGGCAATAAGCACTTTGCCAGCGTACTGTGAGTCTTCATCTTCGTCTTCGTTCGCAATGCCATTGGCAATATTATCCAGGCGACGTTGGTTCTTCTCTTCTTCCATGAACGGAAGCAGGTAAGCCACAGCTTTCTTCATCACACGAGCAGACTTGATGACTTGCGGCAAAAACATCTTGCCTGATCCAAAGAGTTCACCCACCACATTCATTCCGTCCATGAGAGGGCCTTCAATCACATCAAGTGGCTTGTCGGCAACCAGGCGCATTTCCTCCACATCCTGGTCGATGAACTCCGAAATCCCCTTCACCAAAGCATGCGTGAGTCTTTCTCCGATAGGTTTGTTCCTCCATTCCTGCTTGTTACCAGCAGCCGCCACTGCGCCGCCTTTCTTCGCAGCCTCGGCCTTCTCCTTTTCGATCAAAGAACGGTCCAGAAGTGCCTCAGTGGCATCAGGATTGCGGTTTAGAACCACATCTTCGACCAACTTAAGCAGGTCCGCCGGGATATCATCGTACACTTCGAGCATGGCAGCGTTTACGATACCCATATCCATACCGGCCTTGACAGCGTGGTACAGGAAAACACTGTGGATTGCCTCTCGAATCACGTTCACACCTCGGAAACCGAACGACAAGTTGGAAACACCACCACTGATTTTACAGTACGGATTCTGCTCCTTGATGATTCGACAGGCATTGATGAAGTCGACTCCGTAGTTGTTGTGCTCCTCCATACCGGTAGCGACCGTAAGAATATTTGGGTCGAAGATGATATCCTCCGGTGGGAAGCCCACTTCATTCACTAGAATATCGTACGAGCGCTTGCAAATGCGAACCTTCTCGGCTTCCGTCGCGGCTTGACCTTCTTCGTCGAAGGCCATGACCACCACAGCGGCGCCGTGTCTCTTGACGACACGTGCGTGCTCCATGAAAAGCTCCTTGCCCACCTTGAGCGAAATACTGTTAACGATGCACTTGCCCTGGACGCATTTAAGCCCAGCCTCCACGATGTGGAACTTAGACGAATCAATCATGAATGGAACCTTGGAAACGTCAGGTTCGGTCACAGCAATCTTCAGAAATCGCTCCATAGCGGCCACACCGTCCAGCATACCGTCGTCAACGTTCACATCGATAACCATGGCTCCGTCTTCAACCTGCTGTCTGGCAACGTCCATCGCAGTACCGTAGTCGCCCTTCATGATCAACCGCTTGAACCGGATCGAACCTGAAATATTGCAACGCTCACCAACGTTCAAGAAGCTGAATCGCTCCTTCGTTACAATCATGTCTTCAAGGCCTGACAGCCACATGAACGGGTCCTTCAGCTCCGGCAGCGGACGAGGTTCGTACTTAGCAGACATGACTGCGATAGCCTCAATATGCTGAGGCGTCGTACCGCAACATCCTCCCATCATATTAATCAGACGATCCTTGGAGAACTCCTCACAGTACTCGGCCATCATGGCAGGCGTATCGTCGTAACCACCCATGGCATTGGGCAGACCAGCATTGGCGTACACCGAAACGAAACATTCCGCCACATTGGCCAGACGCTGGAGGAACGGCTTCATCTGGTTGGCACCCAACGCACAGTTCAAGCCGATACAGAAGGGTTTGGAGTGGCGCAGACTCACGTAAAAGGCCTCAGTGGTCTGTCCTGACAGTGTGCGTCCACTCATATCCACAATTGTACCAGAGATGAACAGCGGGAGCTTACGACCGGTAGATTCCTGGTACTTGTCAATGGCGAAGACTGCAGCTTTAGCATTCAACGTGTCGAAAATGGTCTCCACCAGCAGCACATCACTGCCACCATCTACTAGACCTTCCACTTGTGTGTAGTAGGCTTCCACCAGTTCATCAAACGTCACATTTCGGAAACCCGGATCCTCAACATTTGGAGAGATCGACAATGTTCTGTTTGTAGGACCAATAGATCCAGCCACGAAGCGTGGAAGCAACGGGTTCAGTTGTTCCACCTCATCCGCAGCCTCTCGAGCAAGTTTGGCAGACTCGTAATTGAGTTCGTAGACCAAATGTTCCATCTGATAATCAGCCTGTGCAATGGTGGTGCCTGAGAAGGTATTGGTACCAATAAGCTGTGCCTGGCCAATCTGCATGTACTCCTTGTGAATGTCTTTGATAACCTGAGGCTGAGTGATAGACAGCAGGTCGTTGTTGCCCTTCACAAGACACGGAGAGTCTTTAAATCGCTCTCCACGGAAATCTTCCTCTGAGAACTTGTGCGTCTGGATCATAGTACCCATACCCCCATCGAAAATCTACATAAATATAAAATTAAAAATGTTTTAGTGCTTTATCCGTCGTTACTACAGTAAAATAAATAAAAAAATACCAGCGTGCGCTGCTTCATGAGTGCCGTCAGGTATGCAAAAATGTCGGTCTCTCCGCGTACAAACGGCCGCTGCAGCATAGCCACTTCCTCGGCGGTCACGTCGCTCCTCATCCTTGCGTCGATTCACTGACAACCGGCGGAAGTTTTGGAGACTGGAGTGAGTGGTGCAAAAGGGACGGCAGAGGAGAGAGGCTATCCGTGTCAGACAAGTTTCCGGTCACTCTTTTTTTACTTGAGTTAACTATAGAATGGGTCGAGACCTGATTTACTGTGACCACGCAAGTGGTCACTTTACAACTACTTGGTTTTTGTATGCAGGTTGGAGGGCTCTGGTGTGGCCCCTCTGCTCCCGCAATGCAAATCTGGAACTGCCAAGACGTATACTTGATGTTTGTATGGAGATTTCGGTGACCACACGATGGTGTGACCACTTCGCTGTCACCCACGGATAATGCGACAGAATTAGTGACTAACGTGACCGACTGTGAAGAAATGTCGTGTGGTGCAGGACTACTACATGTACTACCGGTAGTACTACCGGTAGTCTATCACGGTATTAATAGTAGTTACTGCACAGCATGCAGTTCATGGTACATGTACAGGAATCGACGAGGTCTACATGTACGATGTGGAAGTGCTGTGTAAGTACACAAGAACTGTAGCATAGTGCAAAAACTTATGAATAGGCGTGTCTGGTCGATTTCAAAGCCAGCTACAGCTCGCCGTTGGTGCTGCCTGGTGAAATCGAACGAGGTATGGAAACAACTTCAGTACGACACCAACGTCCATCTTCATCATAGTGAGAATTTATTGTTTTATTTTTTAGGGACTGTTTTTTTAGGGACACTGCAACTTTACATGTGCACGATCGCGGAGAGTGTATGTAGACTAGTGTTGGGAAAAAATTGTCCTGGATTTGTCCTGGACATCGCCATCCTGGACAAAGCCTGGATATCCAGGACAAAAGTGGCGAAAAGTGTCACAAGACCCACAATCGACAACAGCTACTTCAAAGTACGTTTTAGTAATTCTGTACCTCGTATCCATAAATTTATCCACTCGAGCAGCCGAAATCGCTTAACCCCTGAGCGTGTCGCGAAACTCGTCTTCGTCTACTGTACAGCAATATGGTCGGGTGTGACAGAGTCAACACACTCCTGTATGAGCTGTTCCCCGAGGCCACTGAAGAACAACTTCGACGTCTGACCTCACCCGCTTCCGTAGATTGTAGCGTTTGAGCTTTGGGAGTTCCACCAATATCGAGTTCTTGCACTGCACCATATTTGCATACAATTCCAAACACCAGACTATTGTTCCTCTGCTCGTTATTACTGCGGCTGCGAGCTGTGCTTCTGTCCCAGGGAGCTGCCGCCAATGCCGATGGAGATGACGTCCTTCAGCTGCTTGGCCCAGACTCGACGCTTAATACAGCTTGGATCTGAACGCGTTGCTCAAGCACTGTCTGCAGTGAGCGCTCGTAGCCGAACACGAAACTATACACTCCAAGCTTGGGACGCTCTCGCCCTGGTGGTCTAGGTGGGGCACGCACATCGGGTAGGAGGAGATTTCTTTCGTGCGACGCCTCGACAGCGAGTGGTCCCAATTCTTTATATAAAACAACGGTGGGAGGGTTTTAATTCTTTGTGGATCTGAGTACCACTTTGGACAAAAGTGGCGAATCCAGGACAAAAATGGCGACGCCTGGACAAAAATGGCTATCCTGGATTTATCCTGGATATTGCCCAACACTAATGTAGCCTCCAACTTGGATTCAACTGTCACACGGGTTAATCCGTCTATCTGCTGTATCTTCCGAACAAAACTGCACCTCGGATTACATGCACCATGTAACTTCAGTATATACCGGCATTCCTATCCATGTTCTTCATCGTCTCTGATTACACACGTACTTTCGGAGGTGCCAACGCCATGGCGGATTCACTATGGATTGCCACCGAATTCTAGCGTAAGGACGAAATGCAGGCAAATGTGTCGTGAAAAGCGCTGTCTTGCCTGGGATTTGGAGAAAACCACTGTTGCCTCAATTCTGCAAGAAAGCCATTTCCACTATGCTGCCACTTAGGTACACCAAGTCCATTTCGTTCGGACACATCGAATTAAAACGAGTTAATCGCTCCACACCATCAATTTACGGTACATGTGACCTGCATTGACAGTGCAACCAAGGTCCTGTCTGCTTGAGTGTCGGCAAATTGACGACCACATGAAGCCGGACTTTGTCCTCCCGCCGGAGCGGATGTTGTCCATCTTCTTCCAGCGTATTTTTCACTTGCCCAAGGCCAATCGCTGGATCAGGCACGTGCTTTTCGGCATTGTTCATTCTAGGATTTACTGCTAATAGCTCAACAACCTAAAGCGATAAAACTTCAAGAAGAAAATGGCCATCGTGGCCCGCACCACGCAACCGCAGTCGGCGAGACACTTTCTCTTGATTTTGCTGGTCGTAGCCACTTCACTGCATGCAACTTCAGGTCATTCTGCGTTGCGGGAAGATAGCGACGATCAGGATGTATACACCCGCCGACTCAGTGGTGGGGGAGGCGACAAGAACAAAACCGTGCCATTTAACTCCTGGAGCAACGCTATCGACACGCTCCAGTATGTTCTGGCATTCGTCGTCGTGCTGGTTGCAGCCCACCCGCTCGGACTTTTCTTCCCCAAGTTGTTCAAGTTGCCGCTCATCACGGGATATTTGGTTATCGGTGTCATTGCTGGTCCCTTTGTCTCCAACCTCCTCACGGAAGGGCTCGTGAAGATGTTGTCGAGCTATGTCAGTGCCCTGGCACTGTCGTTCATCTCGTTCCAGGCCGGTCAAGAGATCTACCTGCCGGAACTTCGTCCGCAACTCAAGTCCATCATGATTCTACTCGGTGTGCTGTACGGTACGGCCATGGTCATCCTCTCAGTGGGAGTTTTGATCATGGAGAGTGCCTTCTTCTACGACGACATGGGCCTGGCCTGTCAAATAGGTATCGCACTCATGTTCGGCTCCATTTCCGTGCTGGGTTCTCCTGCCACTGTAATGGCTATCAAGATCGAATTGGACAGTGTAGGGCCATTCACCAGTTTGATGCTGGGAGCTACAATGACGGCCGAGTTCATCGTGCTAGTGTCCTTCTCCATCTCCCGAATCGTCACGTCCATTTACTGCGCCAAGCTAGATGTGTCGATGCTCAACTTGATGTACACGATGGGGATCGTTGTCTCCAATATCTTTGTCGGCGTCCTCCTCGCCGGACTGACAATCCTGATCTTCAAAATCCCTGGAGGTGAGCACCACGACCACGAAGATGACCACGGGAAACCAAACACGACGTCTTACAGCGATCAGAAGACCAACGAGAAGGTTGTCCCCTCTAATCCGGACATGGAGCCGCACCCACACAACGGAGCTGACGAGTGTTCGTTGGACGAGCTTCAGCACGCCCCTCCTTCGGGATTCTTGTCCCCCAATGCAACGCTATCCCTCAAGGGGTTCATCTGGTTGTCCATGGGGTACATGTTTTACATCTCCAGCTCCCTCGTGGCCGAAGCAACCGCAGCTGCATTTGGTTTGTCCTGGGAGATCAAGTTTGAAGCGCTTCTTGTGCTCATGATCGCGTCGTGTATCGCCGGTCACTACACTTCAATCCGTCACGATATGCACGTGATCCTAGATACTGTCGCGCCGTACATGTTCCTACCATTCTTCGTTATGACCGGCGCAGCGCTGAAGCTAGACCAAGTCGTAGCAGCCATCCCGCTCATGAGCTTGTACGTTATCCTGCGGTACGTAGCCATCTTCATTGCCTGCTACTTTGGCGGTCGATACGTGCTCAAGCTGACGCCGAAGCAGTACAACAACTTGTGGTTGACGATGACACCTCAAGCTGGTGTGGCTCTGGGTTTGGCCAATGAAGTACAAGCTATGAGTGACGAAACTTGGGCGGCGGAGTTCTCTGCAACGATCGTAGCTGCAGTGGTGGTAAACCAGATCATCGGTCCAGTATTGTGTGCCATGGGCTTGAGTCGCGCTGGTGAGACCTTGAAAGACCGCATGATGGAAGCAGATGTGGCCTCTAAGGACGCAGACAGCCTTGATAAGAGCATTCACGGTGGAGGCTTCAGCAGTACCAACTATGGTGGGAGGTTCAGCAGTATTCATGGAGGTGGTGTAAGTCAATTCGAAGTGAGTCGTCGGATGTCCAGTCCTGGAGTCACAATGGGCAATGGAGACCCGCGAAATCTCCTACCGTTCTACAAGGTGAAAAATGCTGTCGTTATCGGAGACGATGAGGTCGCATTTGAAGTTGCACTGGAGCTGTCGCTCTATGGAGCTCAAGTCAATGTGCCTCTTCTGGATGAGGAACGCACTAGCAAGTGGAAGAAGATGAACGAAACTATTCTCAAACGCTCTGCAAAGGGAGACCTCATCTCGTACAAGAACACACTTAAGGACCGTGACAACGCACAAGCCATGTCAACAGCGGATGTCCTCATCTTCACTGGCGACGCCAACCGTACGCGGGAGAACGTCCACTTACTCAAGTCTCTGCTTGGTGCTTCCCACCCACGAATGATCGCACTTGTACCGGACTGCAAGTTCAGTAAGGAGATGAAGGCACAAGGGGTGTTGGTGATTCAGCCGTCCATTGCCTTAGCCAATATCGCGACTCGAATGGCGTTGCTGGACAAGCCGTTGGCCGAAGCTCTGTCGAATGAGATCAGTACGACAAGCGATTTCAGTACAGCTTCGTACTTCTTGCGTAATGACGGTGGAGATCTGGCCGATATGCGGTTGGAAGGCCGTCGCTTGGCACTTGGTCGCAATGTGGTGAACCATCACTCAGTGGACTATGACCGTCTTGCTGAAGCTCTTCACTCCGAAAACTTACCCATGCCTCCTCCACCGTCTCGTGTAGCCATGTTCGGTACATCGTCGGCTGCAGGGTTCGATCCATTCCAACGTGAGCGGAACCAGTCAGAGTTTTTTGTTATGCACGACGAGATCGAAGGAGAAGAGCTGATCATGGAAGCTCCCTCGACTCGAGGCAATCGGATGAGTGTCCAGCGACCTTCGATCCTTGGAGCGCGGCCATCGCTCCTTGGAGCAAGTATCGTGCAACGTGGTGTCGGTCGTGGTCGAGGAAAACGCACACCTGGCCGCACCCGTCCCGGGTTCTAAGCTCAGAATGTTAATACATGTAAAGCTATCGTAGTGTGTGTCCATGGATCAATAAGAATGACATTGGCTCCAGTCGAATTAGGTATAGAGACCAGAACGAGCAAGTTCCTCTAGGTTTCCGAATACATAAGAAGCTGGACGAAAGACTCGGAGGATGTCGACATGTAGCCGGTGCTACGTCGAGTAATACGTGTATAGGGCCTTGGGATAGACTAACAAAAATCGAGGCATTGAATTATTGAGAAATGTTAAACGAGCCCATCTCGTCACGACGAGGGCATGTCAACTTCATTTCGGCATTCGCCTCCGACATCGGACAGCATTTAAACAGACTTGACTATGCGGCGACATTCGCCACACTGCACACATCTAATAAAGATGTTCGCTGCAATCATCGCGGTCTTCTTCTGCGCCGTCGCTGGACAACAAGAAAGCGAAATGGACAATACCTCGCGTCGATTAAGCGGTGCCACCGGAGACCCGGACAAAACCGTGCCGTTCAACTCCTGGAGCAACACTATCGACACGTTACGATACGGGTTGGCCTTCGTTATCGTTCTGGTAGCTGCACACCCGCTGGGTCTCTTCTTCCCAAGGTTTATCAAGCTGCCGCTCATCACGGGGTACCTGGTTATCGGTATTATCGCGGGTCCGTTTGTGGCCGACCTTCTTACGGAGGGGCTTGTGGATATGCTGTCGAACTACGTGAGTGCTTTGGCGTTGTCGTTCATTTCATTCCAAGCTGGTCAAGAGATTTTTCTGCCGGATCTTCGACCACAACTCAAGGCCATTTTCATCCTACTTGGTACGCTTTACGTGACGGCTATGGTTATCCTCACGTCTGTGCATCTATTAGTTGAAAGCGCTTTCTTCTACGACGACCTAGCGCTAAGCTGCCAGTTGGGTATTGCACTCATGTTCGGCTCCATTTCCGTGCTGGGCTCTCCTGCTACTGTAATGGCTATCAAGATCGAGTTGAACAGTGTGGGGCCATTCACGAGTTTGATGCTGGGAGCTACTATGACAGCAGAATTTGTGGTACTGGTGTCGTTCTCGATCTCTCGGATCGTGTGCTCCATCTACTGCGCTGAATTGGCCGTATCAATTGGCAGCGTTTTGTTCACATTGAGCATCGTGCTGTCTAACTTGTTGCTGGGTGTAATTCTGGCTGGAATGACGTTCATGATATTCCAGATCCCAAGTGGAGAGCATCTTGAACACAATGGACATGAACACGACAATACAGACAGCCCCAGTGCTTCAGCCTACTACAACCAGAAGACGGACGTGAAAGTGTCTCTAGTAGACCTGGAGCACCCTCACGACACTTCCACTAATGAAATCGAGCATGAGAAATCGCAGTCTTCTTCCTTTTGGACGCCACAGACTGCACTCTGCTTGAAAGGCTTCATTTGGCTGACAATGGGGTACGTCTTTTACATCTCAACGGCGACTATCGCTAAAGCCACCGACGCAGCCTTTGGTCTGTCGTGGGAAGTCAAGTTCGAACCGTTGTTGGTTCTCATGATCGCTGCGTGTATTGCCGGACATCACACTGGAATCCGCCATGAAATGCACGTGATTCTCGACACTGCAGCTCCGTACATGTTCCTGCCGTTTTTTGTCATGACTGGTGCAGCGTTGAAGCTGGATCAAGTGGTAAACGCCATTCCACTGATGGCAGTGTACGTGTTACTCCGGTATGTAGCCATCTTCATCGCTTGCTACGTTGGAGGGCGATTCTTGCTCAAGTTAATACCCAGGCAGTACAACAACTTGTGGTTAACGATGACACCTCAGGCTGGTGTTGCTTTGGGTCTGGCTAATGAGGTGAAAGCTATGAGTGACGATACATGGGCTGC
Organism: Phytophthora colocasiae; assembly: GCA_018806915.1. Lineage (NCBI taxonomy): Eukaryota > Oomycota > Peronosporomycetes > Peronosporales > Peronosporaceae > Phytophthora > Phytophthora colocasiae. Next base: position 801,291 of record JAGKQI010000093.1, on the reverse strand, counting down.
CGATTTTGCAGCGACTATTGTGGCAGCAGTGGTGGTGAACCAGATTGTTGGTCCTGTATTGTGTGCCATGGGCTTGGGGGGCGCTGGTGAGACTCTGAAGGATCGAGTAGTAGAAGAACACGATGATAAAGCTGCTGTGGGTGGGAAGGACCTTGAGAACGGAAATGAAGAAGATCGCAAAACACGACAAAGCCGCAAAGCAAGCACCTATTCAGTGCATGAAAGTGGAGATTCGAGAGCACCACTTCCATTCAACAAGGTTCAAAGCGCTGTTGTCATTGGAGACGATGAAGTGGCTATTGAGTTAGCGTTAGAGCTTTCTCTCTATGGAGCACGGGTTAACGTCCCTCTTCTTGGCCAAGAACAGATCACCAAATGGCAAAAGATGAACGAAATGATCTTGCAGAGAGGTGCAAATGGGGAGCTCATCTCGAACAGAGATACACTCAAGGGCAGCGATAACACTCAGACGATGATATCGGCTGATGTTATCGTGTTCACAGGTGAAACAAACCGCACACGTGAGAATATTCACCAGTTCAAGTCTTTACTGGGCGGGAGTCACCCTCGAATGATCGCATTCGTGCCTGACAGCAACTTCAGCAAGGAGATGAAGGCACAAGGAGTGCTGGTGATTCAGCCGTCCATTGCCTTAGCCAATATCGCGACTCGAATGGCGTTGCTGGACAAGAAAGCGGCTGAAGCTCTGTCGAATGAGATCAGTACGACGAGCGACTTCAGTATGGCTTCGTACTTCTTACAGACTGAAAGAGGACATCAAGGATCCGTTTCAGAGATGGCTATGGACACTCGTCGACTGGCTTTGGGTAGGAGCGTGGTGAATCACCATTCAGTGAACTACGACCGTCTTATGGAGGCGTTAGCAGCCGAGAATTTACCGATGGTGCCCCCACCTATCCGAGTGGCCATGTTTGGCACTTCAGCAGCTGAATTCGACCCATTTTCAACAAGGGACAATGGATCGAGCTTCTTTGTCATCCGTGATGACCAGGACGACAGCGATGAAATCATTGTGAGCACACCGCCCGCTTTGTCAAGATCGCAATCCCACCGAAGGATAAGTGTTTCTCGATCTGTGTGACATTCATTTGTTAGCGTCTCAAGCGACGTACGGCACCGACCGACAGGAAACAAAAGTTGATGTTCGCAGGCGATATGCACCGAAAACGCTACATAACTGGATATATGTATCTAGCGTACGACACATAGAAACATGCAGATCCAGATCCCCGACCAGGCCTCATCTCTTTCCGCATATTGCAAAAAAATCAGCAGCATCGTGCCTGAAAAACGACACAGTGAGAAGAGATTCGAGCGAATTTTCAACATGTATTTCTCCTTGGGTATCCGAGAGCTCTGTCTGCTGCATTTTAATCAAACATGCGGCTTTAATCTTGACATGCTGATCTTTAGTCCATGCAACTCGTGTGGTTGACGGTCACTTTATGGCCTCAGCCACTTTTGCTCCACATCTCGCAGGACATACGGTCTTTCTTATCACCTCCAAATCAAGACCAGGTGCTTGGTGCCACTGGCAGGCTGCCAGTCAACAAGGGTGTTTAACGGGCAGTGTTTGCTAGCTCTATGGATATCCACACCCATTCCAGCTTTCACCGTCAAGTGCAAACATCTTCACGATTCATCGGTTTGGGTTAAGACGATGCCTTCCAGGCGAATCATCGCCACCTTCCCACCATCGTTCCTGCTCTTGCTAACTATTTCGCTAGTTGTGTCTCTGCACGGCGTATCCGCCAGCCCCGCACTTCGCCGCCAACTCAGTACTGCAGAAGCCGACGAAGACACGACCATCCCGTTCAACTCATGGGATAATACTATCGACACACTGCAATATGGACTTGCCTTCATCGTCGTCCTTGTGGCTGCTCACCCACTCGGACTCTACTTCCCCAAGTTGTTCAAGCTCCCGCTCATTACCGGATACCTTGTCATCGGTATCATCGCTGGTCCGTTCGTGGCCAACCTCGTCACGGAAAACAGTGTAACGATGCTCTCGAACTACGTAAGTGCTTTAGCACTGTCGTTCATCTCGTTCCAAGCTGGCCAAGAGATCTACCTACCGGAACTACGTCCTCAATTGAAGTCCATCATGATTCTTCTAGCTACACTGTACGTGACGGCTATGATCATCCTCACGAGTGCTGTTCTACTAGCTGAAGAATCCTTCTTCTACAAAGACATGGTGCTCAACTGTCAGCTGGGGATTGCACTCATGTTCGGCTCCATTTCCGTGCTGGGCTCTCCTGCTACTGTAATGGCTATCAAGATCGAGTTGAACAGTGTGGGGCCATTCACGAGTTTGATGCTGGGAGCTACTATGACAGCAGAATTTGTGGTACTGGTGTCCTTCTCGATCTCTCGGATCGTGTGCTCCATCTACTGTGCCAATCTGGACGTGTCCATGCTGAACCTGGCCTTCACAATGAGTATTGTGCTGGCTAATATACTGGTGGGAGCGATCCTTGCTGGTGTGACAATCCTCATCTTCAAGATCCCAGGAGGAACACCACATGAAGACTCCAACCACGGCGGCATTCAAGATCATCGAACCTCAATGTACAGTCATCGTACCGACCAGAAAATGACTTCAGTAGATCGGGACATGGCTCCACACCCTCACAATGCTTACAACGGGGAAGTTGAACCGAAGACAGGTTCATGCTGGACGTCGAACATGGCTCTGGCAGTCAAAGGCTTCATCTGGTTGTCCATGGGGTACATGTTCTACATTTCCACTACTCTCGTAGCCGAAACGACTGCTGCAGCGTACAGTTTGTCGTGGGAAGTCAAGTTTGAGCCATTGCTGGTGCTTATGATCGCTTCGTGCATCGCCGGCCACTACACTTCAATCCGTCACGATATGCACGTGATCCTAGATACTGTCGCGCCATACATGTTTCTGCCGTTCTTCGTTATGACCGGCGCAGCACTGAAGCTAGACCAGGTTGTGGCCGCCATTCCACTCATGAGCTTGTACGTTGGTCTTCGGTACGTAGCCATCTTCATCGCCTGCTACTTCGGTGGCCGATTCCTGTTGAAGCTGACGCCGAAGCAGTACAACAACTTGTGGTTGACGATGACACCTCAAGCTGGTGTGGCTCTGGGTCTGGCCAATGAAGTGAAGGCTATGAGTGACGAACCATGGGCGGCCGAGTTCGCTGCAACGATCGTAGCTGCAGTGGTGGTAAACCAGATCATCGGTCCGGTATTGTGTGCTATGGGCTTGAGTCGTGCTGGTGAGACCTTGAAGGATCGATCAGTTGAAGGAAGCAACGAAGGAGATTTATCCAAGAGCATCCACAGCGGGAGATTCAGCAGTATTCACGGCGGAAACCTCAGCAGCATCCATGGTCATAATTTCAGTAGTGTCAGCATGTTCGACGCCCCGCGACGACTATCAAGTCCAGCCATGACACTTGGGAACAAGGACCCTCGGACGCTGTTGCCATTCTACAAAGTGCAGAATGCTGTCGTTATCGGAGACGATGAGGTCGCATTTGAAGTTGCACTGGAGCTGTCGCTCTACGGAGCTCAAGTCAACGTGCCATTACTGGATGAAGAACGTGCTGAAAAGTGGCAGAAGATGAACGAAACCATCCTCAAACGCACCGCAAAGGACCTCATCTCGTACAAGAACACGCTCAAGGACCGAGACAACGCTAAGGCCATGTCATCTGCAGACGTACTGATCTTCACGGGAGACCCCAACCGTACTCGCGAGAACATCCACTTGCTCAAGTCCTTACTGGGAGAAACTCACCCACGGATGATCGCTATGGTACCGGACTGCAGGTTCAGCAAGGAGATGAAGGCTCAAGGAGTGTTGGTGATCCAACCGTCCATCGCTCTGGCGAATATCGCGACACGAATGGCTCTACTGGACCAGAAGCTGGCGGAAGCTTTGTCCAACGAGATCAGCACCACAAGTGACTTCAGCACAGCCTCTTACTTCCTGCAGCCCAACTCTGCCCGCGATTCATTGTCGGAGTTGTGTCTGGACGGTCGTTCATTGGCACTTGGCCGCAGTGTGGTGAACCATCACTCCGTCGACTACGACCGTCTTGCAGAGGTGTTCGCAGCGGAAAACCTGCCCATGCCACCCCCTCCATCTCGTGTCGCCATGTTCGGAACGTCCGGCGCAGGGTTCGACCCATTCGCGACGCACAGAAGCAACCGCTCCAACTTTTTCGTCATGCCTGACGATCCGGAACTCAGCGCGAGGATGGCAGCCGGTCAATTCGTGCGGACTCCAGTGATGTCTCCAAGCTCCCGTCGAAGTGCCTTCAACGTACTGCACACCCCACGGACTCCTGAAATTCGCCAGCCTCTAAACGCAACTGGAAAGAGAGACTTGAAGAGGCAGACCACCAAGTAGGAAAGTGAATGAAAATGCGTAATATAAGCAATGGTTTGCTCTTGGAATTCCGTTGATACAGTACTGTACTAGTAGCTCTTCCAGGGCGGAAGATAATGATGTACCAGACGGAGCGGATAGCCAGGGCGGACCGAGGAACTGCCTCCGCGTACTCCAACCCCGCCTCATTGATGTTGTGCTAATGTCTAACCCACAGTACATGTACAGTAGCTGCTGCATACGAGAACTTGGCACAGTGCGTCTCGTAAAGCTCGGAAGTGCGTGTCTCATGCGGGGAAAGCCCCGCGAAGCTGGAGAGCGCACGATTAGCGAGCTCCCATAGGCCGGCCGTCCCCCTCTTGAACGGGGGGAACTGTTGTTTTTGTCTCCGCCATTTGGCGTTTAGGAGCCGCTGGTCGGAAGCGAAGCGATGGCGACACTCCGGAGCGTGAGCTCCATGCGCAGTGTTGGGTCCATGCACACCATCTCCGAGGACTACGCAACGCTGAATACGCCTTTGTCGTCCTCTCTGCAGGGTCCTAGCCAGCTCAGTAGCAGTACGTCATCTACGGAAGAAGTAGGAGTCGCGGCAGTGTCGGTGGACCAAATTCATCTCAGTGATGGAACTTCTAGTGACCGGACGACCACGACAGCCCCAGAACAGGTCACGTGCAGGAAAACAATGGACAAATACATCCCTATTATAATGAGCGTCGTCATGGGCGCGTACTTTGGCGTGGGCATTCGCGTTTTGCTCACGGAATTCGCCAACATCATGTATGAGAGTCAGACGGAGCTGCTGGAGCTGTTGGGCTTCGGCTACTTCTTACCGAATGTCGTGGGCTGCTTTGTTATGGGATTAGCGACGCGGCTTAAACCGGTGCTTCGTGGCCAGTACGAGGTGCTGCTGACAGGAATTACAACTGGTTTCTGCGGCTGCTGCACTACATTTGCAAGTTGGGACCTCGGTGCAGCGCTTATGTTTGTCCACGGTCGCTGGCTCAATGCCCTCTTGATGCTGTGCGTACAAGTGGCGAGTGCAATAGTGAGTCTCCGCTTCGGCTTTCACGTTGCAGAGGGGATCGTGCACTACTTCACGATGCAGGAGTATCCGTTCCGCAAACCGCCGGTCCACCTCGCACAGCTGAATCTGGACCTGGACAGGAACATCCACCACTTCCGAGAGATCAAGATGCACACTTTCGGACCGCTAGTGGCTCGACGAGTACGTGCTACGGAGGAATCTCTGGCTATGGCGAAAGAATCGTGCAACGAGTTGATGGCAGAGATCACACAAGTCGAGCACGAGCAGCATCCGGTCCACCACCACAATGTGGCCTGGATAATAATGGCGCTCTTGATGACGGCGTTGTTCTGGGTGCTGGCGTTCTGCGGCTTCGACAACTACCCGAGCTCCAGACTGCTGGCACTCTGCTTCGGTCCATTTGGAGCGTTGTTGCGCTGGTACTTGTCGCTGTCCAACAGTAAACCGAAGTGCCAGCGATTCCCGTTCTTCACCTTCGTGCCGAACGTAGCTGCGTCGTGTTTGAGTTGTGCGATGGAGATCGTCGGCAGCGTTTTGGCGCGTGACAGCGAGTCTGCGTATCGTCACTTCATCATGTGGGGCCAAGGCGGCGTCATGGTCGGCTTCCTCGGCTCCCTTTCCACTGTCTCGACCTGGGTAAACGAGTTGGATGGACTCTCATCGAAGCGCCTGTACTGGGCCTACCGCTACGGCCTAGCCAGTGTCATCATCTCCCAGCTCGCAAGTGTTTTTATTCTCGGCATGTATGAAGCGTACGGCAGCGACCCTCTCATCGGATAACGCTGCGTCTGCTATGTAATTAGTTCGTCACTGGCAAGCACGCACTGTTCCTCAACGGGCAAATACACGTGGTTGCAACAATTCAATTCGGCTTGAAAGTCACGTATCGCTTGAACACACTCAAGGCCCAACGTTAAACATCGCACGCAGAATATCGTCCTTGTCGTCTTGAAACTGAGCCGATTCCTCATATTCTCGAATCTCCGCTTGCATCGATCTAGGAGACGCCGCTCGGATTGCCTGAAGTGCAGCTTCTCCTCCTGTATACCAACACAGCATCTTCATAAGGGATAACTCCTTTAGCAAAGGACCTGTAACAATCATACCAGCAAGTACAGCAGCTCGGAGTGTCGATATGGACGGCTCAATTGTCGTTAGCATTGATTCCCCGACACCGATAACCTCCACTACACAACAAAACAATTATTTAACCCTTTAGCGACAGCTTTACCTACAAAAAACTGCTTGCACCTCCAAAGCTGCGGAATGTCTCGGAACACGAAGCTGCATCTTCCTCCGACAGCAGTCGGCACCTTAGATAAAAAACACTATCGAATCAATTATTTAAACACTATTTAAACTATCGACACATACGTGAAACTTCTCCTCCCTTTGCTCGAGTACACGCGCAATAATTTCCTGCCAATGACGCACTTCTGCGGCTGTTCGAACTTCCGCTTGAAGAGTTGACCGACTCGTGGGTATGTGAGCTGCACACTCTGGTCACTAGCGTCCAGTACCAACTGTCCATGTCTCTTTGAGTGTTTAAGCCTCTTCCTGTTGCCTGTAGCGTCCTCCATCACGAGCTGCACGCGGAATGCGGTTGGTGGCATATTGGTTACTATTTAATCAATATATTGTTAATAAAATTTATAAAAGCGGTTACATAATTGTTTTTTTCCAATAGTGAAGAAAAGTCACTTTCTTATTGAGTCGAAGAAGATGCCTGGTGCTCGTGCGCTGCTGTTGCTTGTATTGTGCGTGCTGCCGAGTGCCTTTGCGCTTAAATTCCGTTGGGAGGACTATTGGGAGGCAGCCATGTACCACACAGGCCTGGGCTGTGCGTGGTGCTTGAATGTATCCATTCATAACTGAAAGTAGCTGCTCATTTTTTTTTTCTGTGACTGTGCAGATCAATGCACATTCGTGGATAAACCATCGCAGGTGGTACGTCAACATCTCCAGGACAATTTGAAGGGCCAAGAGCGAGCTGTGGAGGCAGTAGTGGGCGCTATTGAAGCGTGGGAGTTCTCGTACGTCGTGTGGATACAAATATGGTCAAATAATGTCCTAACTTTTATTTGTTATTGGTAGTCGCAGCTCTACAAATGATCGTGCGCCATTGGTACTGGCAATCACAGGACCAACAGGCACTGGCAAGACAGAGATGTCCAATTTGATCGCAGAAGCGCTGTTTAAACGCAAGAAAAAGCTGCCGAACAGCGAGAAGCGCGTGCCGTCGGGACTTCTGATCTTTCGGTGAGTATTGCTGAATGAGAGAAAGATCAGTGGAAATGCTATGTATTAACGAATTGACTTGTTGCTATTGCTGCTGCTGATTACAGTGGTGAAGACTTTAGTGACAACTTTACGAACCCCATCACGGAGTACCATACGCAGATCAAAACGAGGTAAGGAAGAGGAGTTACATGGCAAATCTTGCGCACTTGGCTGATCTATTGCTTATTGTTGCAGACTAGCCGAGCACTTATACCACTGCTCAGGAAAAGCTGTCGTAGTGATTGACGAAGTGCAGAAAGTGATTCCGCACACTCTTGATGGTATGTTTTATTTTTATGAATTGGCTTGAAAAAGTGATAAGTCTAACGGTTTTTGGATTTGTGTAGTCCTCATGGAAGCTGTGAGTGAGAGCTCGCAGTTTTCCTACTACAAGCACGGAGTGACCATGAACATTGATACTGCCAATGTACGAATGTCCACTCTAGGAATTTCTTGTTAAATGTGATTCTAACTGTACTCGTTTATGCAGGTGATTTTCGTGCTTGTGTCCGACATTGGCGTGGGCGAAATGGAGCAGGTTATGATTCAGTATGACTCCCGGGAGGCAATACCGACTGTACAGCTTGAGAGGGTCGTCAAGGCAGCTCTCGATGACCAGTGGAAGCGTCTAGACTTTGGAAAGATGATTGACCAGGTACGTTGTCCTTTTTACAGTTGGAAGCGCTGTTTCAAAAGCAAACTGACGCTGCTTTACCGTTCAGGTCATCCCATTCCTGCCTTTCGAGCACAAACACATCGTCGATATCATTGCATTAAAGCTGCACCAATTGGACGAAAACTATCGTGGCAAGTACTGGCACCGACTGTGGATCGAGGTGCGTTGTCAACATCTACAGTTCTGTAGCTCCGTTCGTTATCTAACACTTTATATTTTACCCACTAATTCACAGGACAGCATCGCGGATTACATGTCACGCCTGGATTCCGTGCACTACAAGGTGCGCTCAGCTGTCGTCAACGGCAAAGTCAAGTCCAGCAAAGTGTTCGCCAAGTACGGAGCTCGCGACGTGGAGACGGGTCCGATTCAACTGCTCAAGTCCAAGTTGCTCCGGTACTTGCGTCCATTCAACCCAGACGCCGAGATCCGGATATCACAGGACTCAAGCAGCAAGGAAATCTCCATCGTATCCTGTGCGCAAGAAGACAACAAGAAAATATTCCCCAAGACCAGCCCTGTAGACGAAGAGGACAACGTTGCGTTTGTCGACGTCAGCTGCATCACCAAGTGGTCGGGTCGGTTCGAATAAGTTTATACCGGTACTACAGTAGTATTTCTACCAATCCCAATTTATCTTAATTTCAACCAATCAGCACACCGTATCTTATTGCTAAAGGGGGAAGATATTATCCCATTTACTTAAGAAATTTATTAGGAAAAAGAAGAGCATGAGCGGGCTGGAATCCTCCGAGATCTGGGGCGCCGATGAGGGTCTGGACCCTGAGATCCTCTTAATGTCCAATGAGGAGCTGCGCCAGCGCATCCGCCTGCTGGATAATGACATCCGGATCATGCGCAGTGACATTCAGCGCATTAATCACGAGAGCAACTCGCAACGGGAACGGATTAAGGAGAACAACGAGAAGGTGAAGCTTAATAAGCAGTTGCCGTATCTCGTAGCCAATGTGGTGGAAGTGCTGGAGCTTGAGGATGACGAGGATGAGCAGGATGGAGCTGCTACGGACGTGGACGCTGCTAGGAAGGGCAAGAGCGCTGTCATCAAGACGTCGACGCGTCAGACGATCTTTCTGCCCATCCCCGGGCTTGTGGACTCGACGACTCTGATCCCTAATGACCTGGTAGGGGTTAATAAGGACAGTTACCTCATTCTGGAGAAGCTGCCGAGTGAATATGACTCAAGGGTTAAAGCTATGGAGGTGGATGAGAAACCTACGGAAGAGTACAGTGACATTGGAGGATTGGACAAGCAGATCCAAGAGTTGGTGGAAGCTGTAGTCCTCCCTATGACGCACAAGGAGAGATTCGAAGCTATTGGCATCTTGCCCCCTAAGGGAGTGCTACTGCACGGACCTCCTGGAACGGGCAAGACGCTGCTGGCTCGTGCTTGTGCGAAACAGACTGATGCCATCTTCTTGAAGCTGGCAGCCCCTCAGCTCGTGCAGATGTTCATTGGTGACGGAGCCAAATTGGTGAGAGATGCTTTCGAACTGGCTAAGGAGAAGTGCAAGGACCAAGACCGTGGTGGAGCTATTATCTTCATTGATGAGGTGAGAAAACAGGTTTAGAAGATGGAGAGAGGAGTCGGTTCTGACTGAATTTGTATTGTTTCGTAGTTGGATGCTATTGGTACGAAGCGTTTCGGTGGAGAGCAGTCTGGTGACCGTGAAGTGCAGCGGACGATGCTGGAGCTCCTGAATCAGCTGGATGGCTTCACGAACAACACGAAGATCAAGGTCATTGCAGCTACAAACCGTCCTGATGTGCTAGACCCCGCTCTTCTGCGTTCTGGACGTTTGGATCGAAAGGTTGGTATCGAGTTTGATTGTAAAAATGAAGGAAAACTGACGTTGATAATAATTTTTTGGTGTTGTGCAGATTGAGTTGCCACACCCAACGGAAGAGGCTCGTGCACGTATCCTACAGATTCACTCCCGTAAAATGAACGTCGACACTGAAGGTAATTGGACGAGCACTTTATATTTGCTCCCAGTTGTGACAAATTGGACTTATCTGTTGCTTCTTAAAGACACCAACTTCGACGAGCTTGCTCGATCCACTGACGACTTCAACGGTGCTCAACTGAAGGCGGTAAGTGTGTCTGTACATTTGGTTTCATTGTCAATCAAATTCTAATTTATTCCTTGATTTGTATTACAGGTCTGCGTTGAGGCTGGTATGCTAGCGCTGCGTCGCGAGAGCAACGTGATCAAACACGAGGACTTCATGGAGGGCATTTCCGTTGTCGCTGCGAAGAAGAAGGCGACGCTGCAGTACTACGCCTAGAAAAGTGTTTACTCGCAACAAAATCAAATACCTTTGCAACCAGTTGTGAATGGTGAGATACACGTATTGGCCTTCTGTTTTTGTCATGGCGCGATAAGGTATTCTGTAACGTCGGTTGACCGCGTGACACGTTGATCTGCGAGATGCTGTCTTTGACAAGTTTCTCGGGCTCTCCCTGCAACTATCATCGCGTCCCACCTCGTTGTGTTTGCGAACAATGTGGAGTTAGCCCCACGGGCTTGTTTGGTTATTAACGAGAAAGAGACTCTCACTGTGGTTGTGCCGATGCAGACCGCGAGTCGACTGGGATATCGCACCTGAACCTTACCCCCGACTCATCGTTAAAGATGAAGATCTACTCATTGAATTGTCGCCATCGTCCAGGGACTGAAATGTATTCACAAATGGATTTTACGTTAACGTCATGGAGTTTTGATGATTACAAGAAGGCAGTTCTGGACGATGACATTTTTCGTAACGTAGGGGCCATGTTTCCACCATATACTTCTGAGCGAAACAAGTTGTTGAAAGAGAAGTACTTCATCGCCAGTGGAAATGTTAGACTCATGTTCGAAGCTTCAACAGCTATGGCGATTGAAGAACTTGACAACGCAATCGCGGAAGCACCAGACTTGGCACCTTACCTTAGAGGCTATGTTGGCGACTCATTATCACCAAATTATGGTGCTGTTAGACTTTTACTTGCTCAGTATAATGCCCCCTTGGGTTACGATATTGGGTTGGTGAGCGCGTACGTCGTGCGTCATTTTGCAACAGTCACGGGTCCGCGTTTAGTCCAGAAATTCGCGAGGATAATGGTTTATCCTTGAAGCTTGTTTTTGCCAAGCTTTGCCATAATGGTCTGTCGTTGGGTGTGCAAGTGGGAAATATAAGCTGGGAGAGATCAAGCATCGTCTTTTTTGATCCAGAGAAGCAAGCGATTGGTATTTCATTGGATGTCACTCGGGGCCACTCCAATCAAACTGTAAGGCAAACGCCATCGGAGTTGACTACACGTAATTTTACTAATTCGGTCAAACGTTGGCTACACAAGTGAACCTAAAAAGACAACATTTAACCGGGTATTGCGTTGAGAACAGAGTAGTTAATTGGTATGTGTTTGGATGTTCTCAAAGCCAAATTGCGAGATTTCAATCGTTTTCCTTTCTGAATTTGCATACCGGGGGTTTTGTCTTTATTTTCGACGTTGTCCCGTTTTGAATTGGTGTGTATTGAAATTGCTGACGGATGCCAACCTAGGGCAATTGGACTGCCGCTCTACGTCACCATTACGCGTTCAGTGGTAAAGTACAGGTAGTTTGAATGACAGAGACCAAGAACGTCCAGGATGAAAGGTCCATACCACGCAACGACTTGGATGGCCAAAAACGAAGGTCTTACGACCAAGCAAAGGTACATTTAAATCTAAAATCAAAGGAATTGATTCCTGACCTGTTCTGATATCATTTACCAGCAAATGGTACGGAAAGGATCGGCGCATGTACTACAAATGCTGGACGCTACAAAGACTTCACCATCAGAACTCGTAAGTGAAAATAATTGAGTAGGTCTTGTGAGTTACTTCGAAGTAGTATTTTACTGATGGCTTTCATATAGGATTTAGATCTTGATACCTTTTACTACTCGAGGTTACGCCGCCGTACTCAGTTCTCACAACAGATTAGCAATACATTACTGGCTGCAGGAATTCCAACAGACGCTGCCGCTGCTGGGGCACAGGAAGCAGCAAGTCCTAGTAAAAAACGTGGTATTGGTATGACACTTTCACCTGGAGAAGAATATGAAAACTATCAAAAAGTACAGGCTACAATATTAGGAGACGATGGAATTTATGCTACGGATGATGTGCATCAAGAAGAAGACGACGATGAAGAAGAAGAAGAACAAGAGGTACAAATTCCAGACAATAAGGTATTGCCTCACAATCTAGGACGAGCGATCAAGGCGAAAAAAGTGGTGGATGCCATAACCAAGCGTGAAGAATTACGAAAAGCTGCCGGAATTACGATAAAAAATGCCCCTGCGCGACAACATGTAGCTGCTCTACATACAGAACGAACAATCCGTGGGAAAGATGATTTAGCACGCCCAACAACTCGAATGATTGATCCTCTCGGACGTTTTCGCCTCTTCTGGGACCTCACGAGTATCAGCTTCATCTTTTACAACGCAATTGTTTTACCAGTAAGTAATACTTCAGAAGTATCACACAAAAGTGAATTGCTACATAGTTCTAACAGTATTGTTGTCTATCAGTTTAAGGCGTCGTTCGATGTGAACGCAGTGGACAACCCGTTTGAGACTTTCCTAGACGTATTTTTCCTCATCGATATCGTACGTAAAAATGGATACGCGGTACATATCAAGGATGCGGAGGATTTCTCATTGTTTTCATATCTTCTGTAGGCTTTAACGTTTAATACGGCCATCGAGAAGGAAGGTTCAATTCGGTACAATCGACGGCTTGTAGCTGAAAAGTACGTCAAGACTTGGTTTATCATTGACCTTGTAGCAGCACTTCCGTACGGCTATATTTTCTCGGAGGATGGAAACTACAGCGCAACTTTACGCAAATCGGTGAAACTACTTCGACTGGTTCGATTACTACGGCTGCTGCGTATTTCTCGAATTTTACGTCGTATTCAGAACGCCATTTTCATTCGCTCTACCCTCAGCTCGTTGATGAAGTACTGCCTCATGGTTATCTTCATCAACCACTGGTTTAGCTGTACCTTTCACGCTATTGGATCCTCAAACATCGAGTACAGCTGGATCAGAACCCAGAGACTAGAAGAACCAACGGCGAACAAGTGGGATCGCTATGTGGCTGCGTTATACGTCTCCGTCCAAACATTGTAAGCTTCAAATCTCTCCCGGTTCGTCATTTTCTACTGCTAATTACTTCATGTTACGTGCAGATCTACCATAGGATTCGGTGATGTGGCCCCGCAAAGTCCAAACGAACGCTTGTTTTGTGTATTCGCAATGATTGTCGGTGGAGGAATCTTTGCCTACGGAATTACCAATGTGCGTATTGCCAGTTTAATATTTTTTGTGTTGCCAAGTCAGTAACCTTGAAACTTTTGCCAGATTGTAGAGCTTGTGTCGAGTTTGACGATCCAGGAAACAGTTTTCCGACAGAAACTCGACGAAGTGAACGAGTACATGAGTGCACGTGAGTTACCAGTGAAACTCCGCGTGGAAATTCGAGAGTTTTACCATAATACACGACAATCACGGGAAAGTAAACTCAACTCGGAGCAGCAAATTCTCAACGACCTGTCGTCCAAGTTGCGGTCAAAAATTGCGTTGAGTATCAACGACCAGTTCTTGCGGAAGTTTCCGTTCTTCATAGGCAGCGAACCCAACTTTCTCATGGAATTGGCGTTGAATATGCGCGTGATTCACTTCGCACCGCTCGAAGACGCCATTATTGAAGGGGAAATCGGTCACGAAATGTTTTTTATCTTTCGTGGAGCCGTGGAAGTTGTCAAGAAGAATGTACGTATTGGGATTCTCGGAGAAAACCAATACTTCGGTGAAATGGCCATATTGAGCCCAGACAACCGACGGACAGCTACCGTACGAACATTGTGCTTTTGCGAACTTCGAATGCTCTCACGGGCTCGATTTCTTGAAGCGTTGGCTCTGTTCCCAGGAATGCAGTCGAAGATGGCACAGATTGCACAAGGTCGAGCTGCTGCAATTAATTTTGATCCTGCCAGCGAAACGCAGAGGCAAAAGACGTCTCCTTTCAGTGGAGGCAACAGCTTCGCAGCAGCAGCAGCAGCACTCTCGCTATCCCCTCCAGCAGTGAAGCCGGAGCTTTCTGTGAAGTCGCATCTTGTTGCTCCTGTTAATGGAAATGCAGGTCCAGTGACATCAGCTTCTGTACTTACTGATCAACCTCCTTCAGCTTCTCGCCACTCATCAGCAAATCGAGTACCACTGGAAAATCGGACGTCGGAGCGATTCGATGCACATATCCGTACACCAACGTCCATGCGCATCAGTAGTAACGTACGCCGAAGTTCTGGAAGTGCAGGAGCGAGTGGAGTGAGCCCAAGCATGTCCATCATGATCGGTGAAGTGGCGTCGCTGCTAGAAGAAGCTACTCGTCGACAAGATTTGTTAGTCACTCAGGTGAAAATGCTGGCGAAAGACTTGGACAAGATTCGCGCGCCGACTACAGTTATTTCCGAAAGAAGAAAGACGAACGGAAGCCTATCGAACAGTTTTTCAAGAAACACCACAGATACATGACATCCCTTATTGTCAAGATCACTCCACCTTACGAGCTTGTTGGAGGTCCGTCCTGTTGAAGAGGAGCGATAAAAGTTTCTATGTCCGCCTTGTCAGCATCATCTGGCAAGTTCAGACCTCGTTTGCGTTCGATCAGCTCTTGATGCTGATCATATTGTACAAAATCGTCCCAAGCGCTCGAGCGGCTATCAAACTCCGTGAAAATGGACAAGAATTCATTGGCCTGGTGAACATGAAATTGTCGTCAGTTCTACTAAAAACCTCCTTAAAACCCAGGAGTGCATATTTCACCTCTTCGAACAACACTTCTTCACAGTCTCGACATGACGTAATGGACTTCTTCGTGGGCGTGTTGCTCATTTTAACACCAGTGAAGACATAGTTCGGCACATCTTTAACCAAAAGCCACTCAAGATGGAAGAAACCTTCGTACTTTAGCTTTTCCCACAGTAAAAATTGCTCTCCAGTACGCACTCCCGACGTCATGCGAGCCACTCCATTAAAGTGTTTGGTACCGCACACACTATCACAACAATTGTAAGTTCTCGACTATTAAAATCAATATGAAAAACTCTACAAACCTGAAGAAAAATAATACTGGTCTCACTGCTGTCAAGTCACTTTTGAAAACTTGGTCCAACAGCGCATTATGAAGTGTGGTGGTGCTCCAAATACCATATTTAAGACTTTTGTGGAAATTGGCCTCACTAAAACATTTGAGCACGAAACAGCGACACGTGGCGGAAGTGAAAACTTCGCGCACTAATTCCTCTTGTTGTGCATTTGCAATGCGCGTTTCTTGCTCTTCCTCTGCGTCGTGACTTCGAGTGTAGCGCGGCGCGAGTTTCGGGCGCCGCTTCTTGGCCATCGCAAATTTTAATGACTTACGTGAATATATAAATATATTATTAACCCCTCTAAAGCGCTGCTCTGTATCATACAGATTAAGCTGTATGATAAGATTTAATATTATAATATCTTGCCATCAAGGTTTTCATCCGCATCTAAACATTTGTATTGGGTAGAGACGCGATGATTATCCTTGTGGAGTATGCTGGGAAGATAGGTAGTGATTATTCACCCTCCATAAAAAATACGATATAAATCCGCTAGAGGTTTGCCAACCGTTCATTTTGCGATTTCTTTTCATCTCAACGATGAACGCGCCGAACGAGAAATCTTTTAAGCAACTGTGGAGAGACCTGAGTAAAGCTGGATGGAAGGCCCGGAAGCCACAAGGTCTCAGTGTGGATTATACTTACGTCAAACCTGGGATTCGTGGGCGGTTGGAGGCCTCACAGCACAAAGTGGACTATTTTATCGGTACGATGTTCTGTATGCACGGCTCTACCATTATCACTGACTTAGAACATATTTTGTCGACAGGGAAAACGAATTGATGGCTTTGCGCGAAAGAATGGGCTGCTGTTGTTGTTACCACTGTCACTTCCTACTGCAGACGCTGTCACCTCTGCGTTACCACCACTCGCCGCCCCAGAGCCCGAGCCAGCGCCGTCTCTCCCGTCTTCTGCGAATGGCGTTGGTGGGGCACCCATTCAGCCAACTGCTCTAGAAGAATCTGCAACGCTCTTGGCTCAAGAGCATTCGTTGGACACGTCATCTCCTACTGCTGAAACTTCTGCTCCAGATGTTACAGAAGAAGTTGTGGATACTACAAGTCCTATTCTGTATCCTACAGAACAACCCCTTCCAGGAAAAGAGGTTAGTACGGGGCATGATAGCGACTACCTGGAGTTGTTTGACGGTGATCAGTTTATGGATGCGTTGCGGACGGAAAACCTTTTTGGACCTGTTGCTACGGACGACATCAACTTATGTGACAGCCGTGACGTGGTTGCTGAGGATGAAGATGCTGCAGTCAGTGACGAAGAGCTTGGAGTTCCGGCGTCGCTCGGAGAGGAGTACGACAGTGATATCGTGTCTGACAGTGACTTTGAGGACGAAAGCGAGTTATTCGAACAGGACGACAGTGCAATGAGAGAGCTTGGAGTGAATGGGTGGACAATCTACGATGAACATCAATCCAGTAAGTCAGTATTATACAGAATAAGAATACGTGCATCGATCTAATTCTGTATCTTATTCTTTTAGGTGATTTACAATTGCCTGGAGCAACCGATCTGTACGGAGGTTCTTATGGACCGACCAGGTCTGCGGCAGCTTTTGCTGAGTCGCCATTGGGTATGTTCTTTTACTTTATGCCGAAGAAGCTATGGCTTCACATCGAGAAAGAGACAAATGACTATCGCCTGGAGTGTATACCCGTGGTTGCCAAGCAGCAGCGCACGAAGCAGCTGCTTGCTCAAGCAAAAGATCCTCGGAAGTCTGTACAATCTATCGAGGAGCTAGAGGAGAAGCTGCGTCGCGCGAAACCGGTCAAGGCACATGAAATTCTTCACGTGATTGGGCTCTTGATCGCGCGGACGCTATGCGGTTCCACTGACGATCTTGAGCGCACTGGGCCACGTGTGAGGATGGAGCAGTACCTCGTGGTACCTTCGGCAGATTCATGAAACGGGATCGGTTCAAGACTATTACCCGTTACCTCCATTTCGCCAGTAATGCATCCAGGACTGCGGCGACCGATAAGGCGTGGAAGGTGCGTCCTGTCTTGCAAGTGATTGAGAAAACATTTCGGCGTGGATATCGACTGGGTGCACGGGTCAGCTTCGATGAGGGAACTATTCCGAACCGATTCAAGTTCAATCCCATCCGAGTTTATAACAAGGACAAGCCGCATAAATATGGAACCAAGTGCTACATGACGTGCTGCGCAGACACGGGTTATTGCTCCAGGTAAGAGCATATTCAGCCGATACAGAAGTGCATATTCTGTACATACAGAATACTAATGCTGTATCATACAGAACAAGTGCTACCTACTAACACAATGCTGTATGTCGTAAAATTTGCTATGCTGTATTCTACAGAGTTGAGCTTTATCTTGGCAAGGAAACCAGTGCTGGACTGGCAAAAGGTGTGGCTCAGAGGGCTGTCATTCGCAATGTTACTAAGGCTCTCGCAGGTCAACCCGGAAAACGATTGGTCATTGCAGACAATTACTACAGCTCGTGCGCTCTAGTGCTGACACTGCTTGAGAAGGGCTACTACTACGTTGGAACCCACCGTAGTGATCGACTGGGGTGGCCTCGCTCCGTGCAGTTCCACCAAAAAACGCGCCCAAAGGGGATGCCTCGAGGTGCATATCGTATTGCTCACGCAAAAGAGTTTCCGGGGTTAGTGGCAGTGTCATGGATGGACTCAAGACCAGTGAATATGATCGCATCTGGCTGTGCAACAACGCAAACGACTGTCTTACGCAGAGATAAAGGCCAGAGCGAAAGGTCTGTTGTCTCGTGCCCGCAGTTGGTAGCTGATTACCATTCCGGCATGGGAGGTGTTGATTACCACGACCAACTGAGGCTTCAAAGGTATTCAATTCAGCGATGTGTGGCCTTCAAGAAGTACTATCGAACAAAGTTATTTCTAGCGTTCGTCGACATGGCAATTGTTAACGCGTTCATCCTGCACAAAGATGTGCTGAAGAAAGGAGAGAGAGTTCCCACTCGCGCTGAGTACATGCGCCGTCTGCATGTGGAGCTACTGAATGTATCAAAGTCACGTTGCGGAGCAACATCAACGCGGAGGTGATTTAGTGACAGTGCCTACGCCAGCAGGCGACCACACGCTTGTGAACACCGACGATATGTACGAAGGCGGGCGCGACGCGAAAAGACGCCAGCACCTCTGCAAAGTTTGCTCGGCCATGGCTGCGCCCAAAACAAAAAGCTATGAGAGCAGTTACTACTGCCCCACCTGCACGGAACTTCGCGGAGGCTACGTACCTCTCTGCAATCGCGTCCGTCGAGAGGCGTCTGGCAATACATTGACGTGCAGCCAAATTTGGCATCAATCGTGGGCAAATGGGACAGCAATCCCTCCACATTTCAGGCAGATTCGCTTCCGCGAGCGTAAGCGTAAGCGCCATGACGCTGAGGAGAAGAAAGAGGAGAACAACACCAGTGAGAATAGTGATTAGAACAGTCAGTGAGTTGAGATTCGAACCTTATTGCTTCACACACCAAACTTTTCGGCCAGTTCTATCCTAGTTCTTCTTCACTTCTGTCTAGTCTAGAACTGGCCGAAAATTTGGTGAGTGAATCCCATGGCGCTTGCCTCCCTCCTCCAAACGTGTGGGCGCGAAACATGGCGCCAAAATTAGTTTTCAATCAATTTAGGCGGGATATTTGGATTCTGAGGTGATGTGCTGATTTGTATAGCCAATCAGGAAACGTAAATGTGTCAGCTGGCTTCAAAGATGCAACGTTTCTACTACATCTCGCAGTACCTTTGCCACAAGCAGGCTTATAACAGAATATGTATGAGAGTTTTAAAAAGTATACTAAAACCACAATAAAATCTAATTCTGTATGATACAGAATAAAACCTCGCTTTAGAGGGGTTAACTTATTAATTAATGTGGTGTATCGTACACAAAGGCAACTTGAAGTAATAGGATTTTATGATACAGAATGAAATTAATCCTTCACCGCTCATCGACATCGGCAAACATCTCGGTGGAAGTAGCTTCTGCTTCGTCTGCATGAACTTCTGCTTTTCGGAGTTCCTCTTCCTTGATTTGTTTTCTAATTGTCGACTCCAGTACGTCTTCGACAGTAGGGGAGGCGATTACAAGTTGCCTCTGCGATTTACTGGCAGCTTCACACAATTGTAGTAATGTGTCCTGCTTATTACGAGTAAGTACTTGCGTTGCAGTGTTTCCACCTCTATCTGCGAGTTCAGCATCAGCTCCAGCTTCCAATAGAAGACGAGCTACTTCATGTTGTCGCTTCCGAACTGCTAGTAGAAGTGCACTCTCCCGTCGAGCTCCAGCACGAGTATTTACAAAAGCTGTAGCCATCACTTCATCTTCGAGAGTGTGTTGTTGTGTCTTTAGAGCAGATAGCAGAGCTTTGCACACATGTAGTAATCCATTTGCGGCAGCAAAATGCAATGGTGTAAACCCCTGACGATTCGCAGCTTGCCACTTCTCCGTCTCGTTGTCACCGGAAAGCTTCGCTTGACTAGTTGAAGTCATTGACTCTAAGAGTATTAAAGCACACTCTTCATGACCGTGCTCACAAGCTGATAACAACGCGGACGCGTCTGTTGTTCCATCTAGTAAAGTAAAGTCTGCTTCCCTCTTCAAGAGCAATTCCACAACTCCAGTATGACCATATCGTGAACCAAGTAGTAACGCAGTTGAACCTCCATCTGATGTAGTTAACGCGTCTGATCCTACTATAGTTATCACTTGCTGGTTTACATGAGCTCCATAGTCCAGTAGAAGACGAACGATATCAACGTGGCCATTCATACTGGCAGCTAACAGAGGACTCAAACGTACATTAACGTCCGCAGCAGAATTGTATACAACTCCAATCTGTTTGTCGATGGCTGGAGCATCCGGTTTTGCTTTGACAGCATCTAGAAGCTGTACGACAACAGGCTTTAAACCTTCAAGACTAGCTAACAACAGAGCTGTCACAGCTTTCTCGTTGCTGGCGTGGGGATCAGCACCTTGACTTAGCAACCACAGAGCAGCTTCACAATGTGCATATTGTGTAGCGGAGATCAAAGGTGTGCTTTCCCACATTCCTCGGATATTAACCAGTTCTTCGTTGACAATTTCTTCATTTTCATCCTCGCGAGACTCAGGCCTTAACTGTTGATATCGCTGCAACACATCTGCCATTTCCTGGACATCACCACGTTTTACAGCTTTAAGAAATTGAACACGAAGATCGCCACGACTCAGCAGTTCGTTAGTACTAGCTGAAGTCTTGGATGTAGCAGTACTTTGAGGTGTTTGTGACGATTGACTGGGATCAGGCACTAAAGTGTTGAACTTGTGATGCTTGTTCTTCTTGGCTATCCCAGCTTGAGAGGCGACATTGGCTGCTACAACCGAGAGCGGTTGCTGCGGAACCACCGAGTTCCTTGATAACAAGCTACCCATCTCTCGTTATTCAAATGCATTCAGATAAACAATTCACGTAGAAGACGTAACGCTGGACACTATTGATAGCGAAGCAAGACGTGTAGCAAAAAGTAGAATTCAAAGAAGTAAATTGAAGGAGATTTTATGAATCTTCGATTGTCGTAGCACCAGTCTAGCCTAACTGGAACGGAGAAGTTCCTCCTGAACCTCCAAACATTCGACGTGTACGTCGTATCTGGTTGTTTTCGCCATTTTCCGAGCCCATTCCACTTGCGAAATAGTCAGAACTTGTGCCTGAATGGTTCCCACGACGAACTATGGCCAACGCCGTCGTCTGCTGCAGCGTCTCTCGAGGGACTGCGCCAGGTGCGACTGCTAGACGATCACGTAGTTCTTGTGCAGCATTTGGCTTGGAGTAGTACGATATTTCAGCAGCTCCTGCTTCGTGCTTCATGTTGTTGTTGCCATGTTCGGGTGCTTCGGCTTGAAGAGGATTGAATCGACGTGATTTCCGTTCGTCGAGGTAGGAACACTGGTTGTCCCCACCACCGAAGATCAGTGAGCCCATAGTCGAACTGCCTCCAGGTGGTTTACACTGCCTCGACATTGCGTTCGTGAAGAGCCTTACCTGCGCTGGGTTACTTGGAAACTGGGAGTAGCTCGAAACCATGCCGAGCTCATGTATTTATACCTTTGCCACTTTCTTCATCAGTTTTTGTTGCGATCTTCAGTTGATGAGGTCTGTGAAGGTTAACGATAATCACGACGATGGTGATGACTCCGATCAATACGTCGCCTCCTTTCATTTCCGTGATGGCGATCACGTTCTCGACGACAAGACCTTCTACTTGAACTTGGGCTTCGACTCTGTCTGCTAGTAGACCTCGTACTACTTCTTGAGTATGCGTGTGATCTCCCTCTTGATCTGGATCTGGACTTAGATCGACGTCTTTTATTTGAGTGGAGATCGTGGCATTTCGACCGACCTCGATTGCGCACCTCAAGGGCATCAGTGAACTCGCGCCAATTCACAGGTGCATGACGCTTTAGTTGAGCTTTGTTCGGACCCTTGTCGCTGGTAACGTCATCTTGAAAACCACCGCCGAGCACCAGTTCACGATCCATTTCGACACTGAGCCCGATCATGTGCTTCTGGATCATTTCACGAAATGCAGCAGGGCCAGTCTTCGTTCCGATTTTCCCTCGATATGAAGCACGTCGACGCTTGAAATCTCGTCCGATAGTTGCATCAGCAGGTTGTGACTGAGAAGCTGTTGCCGAGGGTGTAGATTCACGACTTTTGGCGGTGAAATTCACTTGAATTTGGTTACTCGCCTCAGTCTTCTCCGCTTTCTGGGTTGGGTAAGGCACGTAAAGTTAGCTGACACCTATCTAACCGATATCGTGCACGCAGTGACGACGTACAAAAACACTCTGTAGACCGATCTCGATAATCATAAACTTCCAAAGCGCGAGCACAATTTTCTAGCAACCAAAACGCCCTATAGTCAGCGATAGAAGCAACCAAGAATTAACCGCGATGCACACAACTCACTGTAACACTGGAGCCTAGGAATTCGTGAAGTTCCAAGACCAACAGATCAGGTTGACAAAAGTCGGGGTGCTCCAGAAGACCCACCACATACCCCACCAGCTCCTCGTCCAAGGGCTCATCATTTGGAAGCACCCCAGGACGACTGAGCTCCGAATTCAACCACCGACTCAATGCTGCCGACGTCACCAGCTTTCGCTCGTTATCTTTCATCACAGCAAATGCACGCGGGATACGCTTCCACCTTAGCACTTGGTCGTAGAACTCTCCAGCAGAGTTTGCCGTCTTTTGAATAGCACCAATCACTCCTTCGACGGATGATTCTAGCCCCTCTGTTTTAGCTTCCACCAAGCTTTGTAGTTCATCCTGGACATCTTCAGCCGTCATTATCACTTCTTTATTACTTTCTGTGTCTTGAGTTCCAATGCATCTGCCATAGTAAAACTTTTCAGGAATGGTCAAGTCTGGATACCTTTACTTCACTTCAACATGCACAATACTATTCCTCACAGCAGGATTGTTAATGGGTCGAGGTCTTCGTTCTCCGTGGCATTTCCTCTGTCATGAAAACAACACAAGTAGTAGAATGCAACGTTAATGACTAAAGTCTACAATATCTTGATCATTAGTTGTTTTTTCGCACTAAATGCTTTTCCAACGAAGTTTTCGGCACGAAATGCTCGTGCAATCGGACCCCACAGGACACAAAATCCACTGCAGGACCCATTTCCACTCGCGTTGTGTCTAAAATCCTCTGCAGCGCGTCCGAAACCTGCTCCGCATACGCCGCATACGTCTCCGCCATTTTCGAGCCAGTGAATTTGATTGTACCATTTGCGTCCATTATGATTGCTCCACACTTCTTTTCATTGGCTATAAAATGAAAGAAAATCATTTGATTGGATGTAAAACACCATAAATCTGGACGGCGAAGAACGAAAGGCAGCAAACATACTCGACCAGTCGGCGATGGAGCCCCCAAGTGTACCGACCCCCATGCAGGCCACAGAGATGACGTTGGCTGCTCTCCCCATGCCGGAGATGCCCGTCATGATGCCCGTGAAGCTGTCTGAGATGGTCCCGGAAGCGCCATCTCAATTGACGGAAATCTCGCTGGAAGCTCCACCAAAGCTCCCGGAAGCGACGATGGAGATCCCAATGGAGCCCATGGCTGAGCCATTGCCGGGAGTGGAGACAACAACGGATAAGCCACTTAAAGAGAAGCGGAAGAACCTGACGGACCAGCAAAGAGTGGCGATTGTCCATTATTTACTGGCCAATAGTGCTGGAGGACGTCTTAAACATGGGGATATGAAAGCTGCAGCTACGCACTTTGGCGTGCACCGTGCTACGATCCGTCGGCTATGGAAATTGCACACTGCATCCAGCACAACGGACGGACTTGCTGGCAACGTTGCAAGTCGTATCAAGGGACATTCCGGTCGAAAACCTAAAGTGCCGGATGAAGAGCTCAAGGTTCGTATCGCAGCGATCCCAGCTGAGCGTCGGATGACAGGGAGAGGCTTATCCACAGCACTGGATGTGAGCAATAGCGTCGTCGTGCGCCTGATCAAGAGCGGCAAGCTACGACGCCACCCGAAGAAGCTGCACTACATCATGTGAATCTTTACCTCTTGTTCATCATAAGAACATTTCGAATATCCTTTTACTTAGGTTGTTGTAGTTTCAACGTAACGACAGATCCAGCCAATCAGCGAACAGCGCTCCACGTGTCGGCTCCAAGTCGAAGTAAAAAGATCAAAATCGAATTTCCCTATTAGGGTTTAGCAGAACAAGTATCAATGTCTAGCTGGCGCTTCCTCTGTGTGGCGCTCTTCGCCTTCCTGGGCCTCCTGCAACTCGCAGCTGCTGACGACTCCAACGTCATCGTATTGACCAATGCCGACTTCGAGCACAAGACGCAGGCGGGATCCGGCGCCACCACTGGCGATTGGCTCGTGGAATTCTACGCCCCCTGGTGCGGCCACTGCAAGAAACTCGCGCCTATTTACGAGAAGGTGGCGGATGATCTTAAGGGTGAAGTGAATGTGGCTAAAGTGGACGTGACGGCCAACGCTGAGCTGGGCAAGCGCTTCGGCATCCGCGGTTTCCCCACTGTGCTGCACTTCAGCCATGGAAAGTCGTACAAGTTCGCGGGTCAACGTACGCTTGAGGGTCTGTCGGCGTTTGCACGTGGTGGATTCAAGAATGTGGACGGAGAGACGGTGAGTGGAGCGCCGACCTTCGTGGACGCTGCGCTGCAGCATGCTGAGGACATCAAGAGGGACTTCATCACGCTGTTGGCCACGAAGAAGAACGTGCTGTTGGTTACCTTCTCCGGTGGTCTGTTGCTCGGTCTATTGCTTGGCTGCATGTGCGGCTGCTGCACGAGCCGTGGAAACAAGGCTCCGAAGTCCAAGAAGGAGTAACTTGACAGTTGGGACTGCATTTGTTGCTCATGTATGTTTTTACATTGTTGGAACTTGTTAACTTGAACAATTTTCGCTGAAACTGTTTTACATCGCCTGAGCGATGCGTTGGTTGAGCTCCATAAAGCTGTACTTGAGCTCCAAACTCTCGAAGAGAGATTCCTCCACGCCCTTGTAGCTGGCGAGCATATCGTCCACTTCTGATACCTTTTCAGGATCGCGTTCTTCAAAGAATGCGATCAATCGTGAACGGTATGGATTTTCATGATCAACTCTCGAAGAAGATGAGGAGGAGAACGACAGAGTTTGAGCAGCTTCGTGTCGCTCAGGAGAAGAAGCAAGCGCGGGGGTTGTCGAAGAAGGAGGCGGACGGCCATTTAACAATGCAATATCATCCTCACTCAAAGTGTACGGGACTGGTGAATCTTCTTCTTCTTCTTCCGTCGTTTCATCTCGACTTGCTTCACTCGGACTGATATCGTTGAGATGAGTGTCCTGTGCTGAAGATTGATGTATCAACGGCGGTTCCTCCTCCCCGACGGAAAGATCCAGCACCATAACGCCAGCTTCTCCTCCATTGCTTGCACTCTGGTCTGATTGGGCTGATTTGGAGAGTTGTGGTTTCTGCATCAACTGTTCCTTAGCATCTTGCAGCTTCTTCTCATTCTCTTCAGCTTCATTAATGAGCGTTCGGATTTGTGTTAGCAGTAGTTCATTCTGCTTTTTCAACCGCTTGTTCACCATTCGCGCCTCGCTTGCTTCAGCCATTGCCACAGCAATCTGACCCTCCGTTTGAGTACGCATGTTGCGGATCTCAGTAACGAGCACCCGCCTCTGACCACGGGCTTTCACTAATTGCTGGGTCAGTTGTAGACGCTCTTGCTCCCATGTCTGCATTTTCTCTTCATACTGCTGCTTCGTTGCTGCCATCTCCCTTGCGACTTTTTCCAAGCGCGTCGAAGTGCCAGTTAAGTGGTTGTTCAAAGGGTATCCCAATTCCGCACGACATCGGAGTACTGCAGCTTCAGCCTGACCAAGTTCCTGCTCAAGCCGGTTCCGCACCGCTGAGTCCATTTCGCTTGCTACACTCGAAGATTCTTCATCGCCACCATCAAAGTCATCAGTCTAAGTCACAAGCAGCAACACAAACAGCGAAGTTAGAAGAGAATCACCGATCGAGTTTTGCCGGCTGGTTTTCCGTACCATAGCCCAACGATGCTTTTCCTCTAGCAATGCATCTCGTTCCGCTTGGATTTCCCGCCACGCTTCACGTTCTCTTTGTATCCGTTGAAGTTCAACGGCGATAGAAGATAACTCTTGTTCCTTCGCTTTCACCTCATTTCCAAAATTCTCTTTCTCCACAATAGCCATGTGAGTCTTCGATCGCTCTTGGTCTCGTTCTGCAGTCAGCTTCGCAACACTGTCCTCCAAGCTTTCCTGTATTGGTGCAAAATCACAACGAGTAAGTACCTTATTGCCAGTACCTTTCCAGGTTTTGCCTACCATTCGTTCCATCAGCTGCATGTTCAAGCCATTCAGCTCCTCCAACAAGCTACGAGCATCAGCGTCCGAACTCCCGTTGCGCTCGCGTCTTGACGATGGGACCACTGCAGTTTCCTCCTGGGAACCAAAAAGCCTTGATGCCAAGTGTCCTGCCACGTTAATAGGAGCGCTCAATAGCCAACTTTGCTGAGCGATTGCCTCAGGGATGTATGCAGAGTATCCCAACTGGTTTGCATCAGGTGGAGGTCCGGGGCTTACGATAAGCGCCGTGGACAGTGCTGCATCTCGCTCTTGATCGCGTGCTTTCTCTGCCTGAACAGCTTCGTCGAGCGCGTCGGCTGCTGCAGTCGCTGATTCCATAATGCTACTGCTAATAACCTGCACCTGGTATAACACGTTCTTCCTACGCACAATATAGCAGAAGCATACGTTAGAATGCCAGATACTTCTACTATTACATCTTGATCCCCCTTTACCCGCGAAGTCTCGAATAGGAATTATCCCACACCAATGTCGCCTTCCCTGGTCGTAGACACCTGTACAAGCCTTCAACAGCGCGACCTGTAGTCGTTGACACATATCTTGTACGGGCATGGACGATCTCAATCGGTTGCTCGTACGGTTCAGGTGCAAACGACACGCTGAAGTCCACATCGAAATCCTCCAAGTCAAACTTCCACACAATAAATTGTGGGGCGTTATCCTTGGATGTCTTCACTTGTACAACGACCTCATGTACAGAGCCTCTGGCCACGTAAAATTTCTCCAAAGGAAAAGGTTGCAAGATAAAATCAACTGCCGTCATGTGCATCCGAGCACCTTTGTCTTCGTCCCGTTCGGCCACAAAGCTTAACCATTCTGGGTGTAACTCCAACATGCCACAACGATGAATACCCAGGAATTCCGTCATTTGTGCGCACCATTGGGCGATTTCCGAGTCATTGCGATTACTTTTTGGAGGGAATTCCGGAAGAATGGGGAGGTCATCACCATCATTCTGCTTCGAAGCCGCTGTTTGGATAGTATTCAACACATCGAACAGAGAGTTCAGAGGCCGCTCGATGCAGTAAGAGGTGGCGCCTTTGGTCACTACGAACTCGACGGAATACGAGTGTAAACCGGAGCTTGAAAGCGAGGAAGCAATACTTTGGGTGACACTCGGAGATGCCGAGTCGACGCTGGTAACTACAACGTCGAGAAAGCGGTCGGCATCAGTGTTGGTATCTACGTCAGTAGGGTTTGGAGTGTCATCTGGAGACGAGGTAGAAGCTTCAGCTTCGTCGGTGCTGGGCATCGTACGACTTGAGGTTTTCGATAGAATCAGATGCATTTTATCCTGGGATCAGATTTAATTCCGAAGATTTAATGCTGGAGCTCTTCCTGTTTATCTACTACGTACCAGATATTAAGTAGCATGGAGTCCATCCTAAATACTGTGCATCTCTTGGCTGTCGACAAAGGCATTGGAATGGAATCAAGTTTATTCTTCTTTTTACCCTCCGTTTTTCTCGTTTTCTTCGACTTGCAGGACACCACTCTACACCTTCCGATGCCTGCTGGATGTGCGCGAGCTTCTGGGGCCAATCGTGCATATTGAAGGGTCTAGCCAGAACTTGTATGAGTTGATGTGTCACTGGTTTCGGCCGGCACGTCACGAGTTTCTCCAAGAGTGACCCCACCGGCTTGGTCATGACTTGCATCATCTGCTTCACGTCCCAAGATCGCGTCTTTGATAGTTTTAAACAATTTTTTATCCGCTCCAAACGTGATGGCCGTCAGATATTGTTCGGAATCCAGATTCACCCACTTGTAACCTTTGATTTCGGTCTTGTCCGTTGCAAAGAGAGGAGATGAAGCTAGGGACTTGGCGACGAAAAACGTAACTGTTTTCGAGACCTTGACGCCGCTCTTCGTGTTATAGCTGTATTCTTCGACAAACGTTCTGAAAGCGCCTGGGTCTACTTCTAAATCGTTTCGTTCTGCGGCACAATATTCTTCCCATGTCTCCGTTTCCTTCCACAGCTTGCACACAACGAGGTTGGTCTCTTCCTCTAGTTCCCTGATCGCTGTAGCTACATCCGATTTGTCTAGATTTTTGTCCTTATGTCCTTTGGAGAACGACCAGAACGGATCCGTTTTATTGTGCTCCAATAAGAGCACCTTCAGGTCATCACTCTGGTCATCACTCTGGCCATGACTGTTCACCACAAACACCCCCCACGATTTATCCACAACAGCTTGTATTTGGCTACCGTTCTGTTGGTTACGCTGCTTTCGCATGCTCTCCTTTGTCGTCCAACCCTCTTTTTCCATTACCGTATGTCGAAATGAACCCAAAAGCGATGAACCCAAACGTCGTACACAAACTACACACCAAACTATAAATTCCTACAAAAAAAGTTTCACACCTCAAGAAGGTCTGTAGTGTTAAGATGTCTCGCTTCCTGGCCGAACCTATCACGAACAAGACGTCGGAGAGCGTCTCAGCTCCCGGCATGGTCATCGGCAAGTCCAGTATGCAGGGTTGGCGTGACACTATGGAGGTTAGACAACCCCAGCTGACAACATTCCGTAATTTTTTTCTTAATTTTGAATTGTTTTTACTATAATTCCCAGGACGTCGACATCGTCCAGATCCCAATGCACCCACGTGTGCCAGACATTACTTGTGTCGCTGTATTCGACGGCCACGGTGGTCCCTCCGTCTCTACGTACATGTACGCAAAGTTCTGCCTAAAAGTGATACAAAAATCTTCTGTACTGACTATTTTTTTTATTATTTTTCTACAGCGCAGAGAAGATTGTCGGGGCTATTGTTGACACTGAAGCTTTTAAGAAGGACCACAAGTCACCAGAGTCCCTAGCTGTGGCTTTGTGCGAGGGATTCATGGCTGCAGATGAGATGCTGAAGGAGGACCCGGAGTACGCCACGGCTTGCGACGAAGTGGGCTCCACAGGTCTGTTCGCCATCATTACGCCCAGGGATATTATCTGCGCCAATGTGGGCGACTCGCGTTGCATTATGAGCAACGCTAAGATCCCAGAGGTGCTTCAGTTGTCTGTGGATCACAAGCCGGACTTGGAGTTCGAGAAGCAGCGCATCGTGGCTGCAGGTGGAACAGTGTTCCGTGGCCGCGTGTGCGGTGGTGTGGCTGTGTCACGCAGCTTCGGTGACTTGTGGTTCAAGAGAAATGCAGATCTGAAGCCCCACCAGCAATTGGTGACGTCAGAGCCTTGTGTTCGTGTTCAACGACGTGATCCAGCCGATGAGTTCCTGGTGCTCTGCTGTGATGGTATCTACGACGTCATGAGCAACGATCAGCTGCGTAAATTCATCCGAAGCAAGCTGAAAAACGGCGTGAAGAGCCCTAAGGATATTTCCGAGATGCTGCTGGACGAATGCCTGGCCAAGGGCAGTCGTGACAACATGAGCGCCGTCATCGTGCTCTTCGACGCTGCCCTAAAGAAGTAACCGGTTTATATTGTGGCTGGAAAGTAAGTTGATACCTTGTACAAGGCTTCCTTACGCTATTCTATCGTAAATGTTTTTTTTTCGCATCCTTCCGCTATCAAATGAAATCAATACTTTGTCTGCAACTGGGGATTGGTCACATATTCATACTTCAAGCTTGATCGTAGTGCATCCATACGTTGCCTGGTGATAAACTCCACAGATTCATCTTCATCCTGTTCTCCGTCCACGTGCGGTAGTAGAAGTATCGAATAACGACGCAAAAGAAGCATCAGCATTGGACGATAAACTTCCGGTGCTGGAGCATTAAAGTCGCTCCCCAGCTCCAACGCATAGCGGAAACAGCGCACCGCATCTGAATCCACCAGCAACTGAGGAATTGGTGGCGTTTGATGCTGAATTAAAAACTCAAGTGCCTGAAGTGCGTTCTGTTCCACACAAACCACAGCTGCAAAGGCCAGATATCGCAACGCATAACTGCATTGGAATCTCGGTCTGCGTGGAAAATACCTCTCGTAACGACACATTCCATACCACAAACACTCCCGAGAGTCTTTGGATAGTAACAGCGCCATGATCTCAACCTGGTTGTGTGCTGCAGCGCACGAGAAAGCGTATCCGAGTAATTCCTGCACAGATTCAGTAGCGAGGCCATTTCGAAGCTGTAGATCTACCACACTTTGCTTACAAGCTTCAATGTCGCCTTCCTCGCAGGCCTTGACCAACTTGTGCTCCAACTCGACGGATATCATTTCTCTAAATACAGTTTTAATATTAAACCAGAATTCCAAATAGGCATCCATGCTGCCGTGGAAGTCGTACGTGGCGATGTGAGGATATGATTCCTGCTATGTGCTCGGTGTTGTTCAGAATAGCCGTGTTTAGAGATTCTGCTTCGTCCTCATCATTAGAAAGTAGCAACGTTTACTCATTTTTCTTGAAGGGAAGTTTAATGGCAAATGCGCCTTCAAATGTCAATGCAATCGCATCCGTTGATAATGCGTGGGTCACCCAAGACTGGTTCAAACGAAATGTTGACAGAACTTGTTGCTGCGTTTAATATCCAAAGATGAAGAAGAAGCGATATCACTTCAACAAACGCATTTATCCTCAAGGCGACTTCCTCTACGACTAAGGCCTGTTCGTTATCGGTGTGGCTTTACATTTGGATCCGGAGGCATTGGATCCGGTCCTACGAATTCTTTGTGTTTATGGAGCATGGATTCCATCATGAGAGATCAGAACAATCGCCTATCGTTGACTGATGACTCGGGGAGTAATTGTGTGGTAATCCGGCTGGCTATTCTACAACGAGAACGTTAGTCTCATCGAGCATTGCTCGTAATCACCGCACGGAACGAGTGATGAGCTAACGATAGGTTAAACGGAGGAGTGGACCACCAACGCTCCCGCTAGTTAATCCTCATTCTCGAATTCACCTGCTACGAGTGACATCAAGCCAAGATACTTCTGAGAGATGCAGTTCTACCGTGCCATTCTCCTGGCAGCCATACTTGCTTCGCCAATCACTGCCAAGTCAAGCAAAACTTCCGTTCAATGGAAACCATGTCCCATGCTCACTGCTATGTCTGGAACTCCAGCTAGTGGAAGCAGAAACATTGATGCGGAGTGTGCCACTTATAACGCTCCACTGTGCTACCCTGGCGTTTGTGAGACCCCCGCAGATGTCGACTCTAATACCATTGAAGTCTTCGTGAAACGCTACCCAGCAACCACCGTCGACCCAAAGACTGCACGGAATGTCTGGCTTCTCCAGGGAGGGCCGGGTGTTTCCACAGTTCCAATGGAAATGACAGCGTTGAATCTTCAGTTGAAGTTAGGAGTATCTGTGAATATGTACCTCATGGATCATCGTGGTACAGGACGCAGTACAAGACTCTCCTGCGCGGCCGAGACAAAACTCACTTCTTCTCTTTGGGGTAGCTATGTTGATGCCCCAAACGTTGGCAAATGTGCAGAAGAGTTGATTTCCAAGTACGGAGATATGGCGTCATTTTCAACGACAAGTGTTGCCAAAGACATCGCCACTTTCATGGGCGAACACACGAATGGAGAAGATACCATTGTCTTCGGTTGGAGCTATGGTACAATGTTGGGAGAACGTCTCATGCATTTGAACCCGCCTGAAGTCACTGGATACGTTCTACAGACAGTAGACGGTATTGCATCGTCAATGGGTGCGCAGACTACCGATTTCCCGTACTTTTCCAACTGGGACACGGACTTTGGCGAAGTTGCCGATAGATTTTTGGCCATGTGTGAGGAAGATGAAGAGATCGCAACTCGATTCAAGAAGAAAGGGTTGGCAGGAACAATCAAGCATCTGATCACTACGTTTGACAAAGACCCTGAGTCGCCTTGTGTGGTGGTCACCAATATGTTGTACAACAATACCGAAACTGGCACCAGCGCTACGGAAGCTGAGCCACCGTCATTTGCCCTACGCCGCGCATGTTGTCAGACGACGATATGCGAAAGATCATCCCGCCGTTCGTGCATCGCTTGAATCGCTGTGCTGAAAAAGATCTGGTCATTTTGAATCGTGTCATTCAGCTTTTACAGAATTCTATGAACACTAAAGTTGAAGACGAGAACTACCAGTCGCTGTTGCTCTTCAACGTCATTGTCTTTTCCGAAATGTGGCAAACACCATCGCCGTCGGTGGAAACGTTAAAGAAACGATTCACGGACGTGTTGATGTCTGATAATGGCATCTACTCTTCAACGGAGTCTTACTGTGCCTACTCCAAGGAGAAGTCCAAGACCTGTAACACGTTCCAAACTGGAAAATATGACGCCAATCCTATCGTCTACGACCGGGATGAATACTGGAACAAAAGCGCCGTGATTCCGACTCAAGCTAGTGTCCTGATACTTAGTGGCAAACTTGATGGACAGACAACGCACAAGTACGCAGAGTTTCTGCTGGAAGCTCTTCAAGGCGACAATAAGGAACTCATCGTGTTTGAACACGCCGGCCACATTGCAACCGTATCAACGCCGTTGATACCTAGTGATCCCGAAAGTCCTCACTGTGGTATGGAACTGCTCGTTTCGTACATCAAAAATGGTGGAAACCTGAAAAAAATGGATAAATCGTGCGTGAAGAAGATGCCCCCGTTCAACATGACCATTGCGACGGACTATCTGAACAGCTACCTCGCCACCGATGACGCGTACGACGGTGTATACAACGAGAAGTACAACCAGCAGTAAGAGGGGAGTAGTTGGTTTAAAACACGACCCCGTCGACAATGCTGGGTTACATCTGGCTTTGGCCTGGAGATAACGCACTCAGAATCATTTAGATCACGAACTTCAGGAGTTTTGACGTCAAAAACATGCAGATTCTTGATTTTCAAATACAAATTCCCTCTACACTGCCGCTGGGAATGTCATCATGAAGCTGCAGAAGTCGATGAAAATGTACTCCGTGAGGAAGTAGAAAATCGTAGCCAAGAAGATCGAGATGGGCAATGCCGGCAGTGCCTTGTGAAGTACAGCGAGCAGAAACAGTGTTCCTCCGAGACCCTATCATTAATACAGCGTTAGTTATGATACAATAAGGTAGTAGATCAGCGAGAAACCCCACGTACCATCACGATGCACACGAAAGTAACTGCAAACGTGGAAAAGTCCTTGATAGCAGCACGGCCCACCAAGACACTGTAGAAGATGAAATCACCCAGTCCTAGCTTGATGGTCTTGTCGTCCTCGTCTTCTTCCTCCTGTTGACGTTGACGGCGCTCACGCCTTGCCTGCACGGGGCAGGGCATGTCCATTGAGCACGAGCAGACGTAGTACTTGTGGAAGATCAGCAGCCATAGTCGATCTTGCGTGGGGAAGAACTTCTCAGCCACTTGTTGAGCCTTCCACGTATCCTCAGGGCTGAACGTCTCGTAGAATTCCGACAGCAGAGCCACAAGCGCTTCCATCGTCTCACACTCGTACGTGGTGAAGTTGGACTCCGCCACATTACGAGGTCGGCCTGAGGACATTACCGGAATTGGAGAAGAGTCCGTGCGATTTGCCATGGGCTGAGCCATCGGGAGAGGAGCCGCCATAGGCGCAGCCGGGGGCGGCACACGAGTGCTATTCGTCACGGAAGTAGTGCCGTTGCTGTTGTGGTTACTGTTACTGGATGAGTGCGAGGTAGCGGACGACGACTGACGCTGTGTAGCAGTAACAGCATCAGTCGGAGTGTTCTTGGGGCGACGCTGCTCCTGTCCCTGACGCTGTTGTTGTTGCTGTTGTCGGTGGTGGTCGTGCGAAACTCCGTCTCGAACATCAGCTTCGTACAGTAAACCAGGAAGTGGCGCCTGCTTCTCCTGGATTAATCCGATAAGGTACTTGAGCGGTCCACAGGGGGTCAACACAGCGCAGAGATCATAGCACGCGAACATGACACAGAAGGTGATCGTTGTCCACTCCGGCCACATAGAGAATTCCCACGCCAAGATAACACTGACCATGACCAAATAGCCATTCTGCACGAACTTGGGCGTTCCTTTCTGGTAGAAAATGGAGATCACTCCTACAAACCCAAAGTTGATCATCACAAACAGGAATGAAGGCCAATCCACAGCCCAACCAAACTGGTCATTCACGATCTCGTCCACTAATTGTCCTCCCACGAAGCTCAGAATAGCTGTCGACGCGAACATGATGTAGCCACTTAGGAATTTCATGCAGTTGTACTTGTACAACAGCGCCATTCCGAACGTCAATAGCGCAATCGCTCCAATAATCACCAGAGCGTTCACCAATGACTCTCCAATACCGGAACTAGTACTACTCGAGTTCGAACCCGAGTCTCCATAGACCAAATACGTCGACATGGACGCCTCAATACTGGAGCTGCGATAGTTTACCACCACAAGACTAGCAATAATCATCGTCACACACACGGGGAATACAATAGCCCAGAACGAATTAATGCCGTGCATCAGGTCATCGTAGCTCTCTCCATCCTGTGGGGCATTTTCCTGCTCGTTCGGCGCATTAATCTGCCTCTGAGACGCTGATTGGCGACCGGAGACGGGTGTATCGCCGCTGTTGGGCGTCGTGAGCTTGTCGTAGTTGGTGGTAGCCAGCAGCGCCGCATTGTCGCCACCTTCTTCGCCCTGCTCCTGCGCTTCCCTCGCCATTTTCAACCGCTTGTGCCCTGTACGGAGACGAAGAGCTTGGCTTGGTCTCAGGTAGCAACCGCTCGCAAAAAAAAAATATGAAAGACAGTTCGTTTGATTGGAAATTCCCCTAATCTCCTTGTTGACTTGGTTTTTGTAAGCAGAGTTGGATTTTCCACAGCTGGCGGAAGTGTTTTTTTTATGGCTACAACGAAGTTTTTAAAGAAATCATAGTCGCATGGGGGTGTATTAGAGCATGGGAAGGTGGAAGCTGGCAATTTTAGTGCAATGGAGAGTAGAATGTCGCCCGTTTCGATGGAGAAGGAGAGTTTTGCTGCTTGGAATGCGACGCGGCGATGTATTGACGAGCCTCGTCGTTAAAACGGGACGATCAGCCGGCTCTCGAAATCTGTCGATTGAAGAACCTGCACTTGAAGCTGTCAGAACGATCGTAAAATACAATTTAAAGGAATGATCTTGCCTTCACGAAGTCGTCGTAGATGAGGAAGTCGCGCGATGGTGCTGATGAAGCTTCATTCATGACATGTTCGATCAACGTCTCAATGATCTGTTGGTATCCAGATTGTCATTAACGTTAATAGCAACGCTGGACGTGAACTGGGTGCAATTTTTGAAGCTGGAATAATGGGTTTTACCTCGTGTTGAGACTTGGCAATGGAATCATCGTCGCTTTCGGAAGCTTTAGGGAACACGAGAGAGCAGTAGGCTCGAAGATCCTCTCGCGAGATCTTACCGTCATTGTCGAAATCATGGATCTTGAATGCCGCTGAAACGAAAGTATCAGTAAGTAAGTTTTCAGGGTTTGGAAGAACAAACCTTTGAGTTTAGAGTCCTGAGAGCTGCTATAGCTGAAGGTCTGGACGAACTTGGCAAATTCCTGCATCAAAATCGCGTTCGATGATTGAATGGATGTCAGTGTAAGGAAATGCTTACTGCGAACGTGATAGCTCTTGAATCTGTCAACTCCAATGAGTTGAACAATTGATCTCGGAGAGGATTCACTGCAATGGCTGGTAGCGTGTAGAACTCTTCCTTGGTCATATCTTCAGCTCTAACGAAACTCTTGTACTTCCGACGAATGCGGTGTATCTCTTTCGGAGGAACTGGTAACGCAACAGACAAGCCGCAAATATCAGCCAAGAGCACGTCCACTTGAAGAAGGATGATCTTTCACACGTGAGGTGATCATGTGGATCTCTTCGATCGCTTCTTCATTCAGATCGCAGGCTTCGCCCGATGAATACACCTGCCCCATTGTACTAAATGCGTCGGTTCGCAAGTCATTCTTCCATCTTGATCTCTTTTTTTTTCGTACTCATTCATGTTATCGTGAATGTCTATTCGCCCAGGCACATTCATGTCATTGTAAGCAACCGCTATCCTTTGCTGCTGCTCTCTTACTTGACTGTCAACCTCCACTATCTACCGTGATGGCGCTTATTCACGCAAACGGTCGATCTTGCGAAGTCCATTCAGTGCTGCCACACGGTAAGCCTCCGCCAGCGTCGGGTAGTTGAACACAGCGTTGCGGAAGTACTCGAGGTCACCACCAGTGGACATAACCACCTGTCCAATGTGAATGATCTCCGTAGCACCCTCGCCAATGGCGTGGACACCTAGAATCTTGAGGGTGTCCGGGCAGAAAAGGATCTTGAGAAAGCCAGGCACGCCACCAAGCATCTGTCCCCTAGCGAGCTCTTCGTAGCGCGCCTTGCCAACCTCGTAGGGAACCTGCTCCTTTGTCAGCTGCTGCTCATTCTTGCCCACCATCGAGATCTCGGGCACGGTGTAAATTCCGAATGGGAACACCTCACCTGAACGCATACGTGTGCGCACACGGTCCGGGTCGTCCATTTTCTTGTCGTCAGAAAGCTCCTTGGTGTTCAGCGTCTTGGACGTGCGCATGTGCACCGAAGCAAGACGGCCCTGCTCCATCGACGTCGATGCCAGCCCAGGGAAACCGATGATATCACCTGCAGCATAACTGTCCAACACAACACCATGACCAATAAGTCCCTGCATTTGCTTCTGAACAACAACGCATACTTACATATGAGGCACCGCAGTCTGGAAGTTGTTGTCAACCTTGATACGCCCACGCGTGTCTGGCTGAAGGCCCACCGCCTCCAGATTCAGACCCTCCACATTACCCTGACGTCCGACCGTGTATAGCAGACCATCACCCACCACCGTCTTGCCACTCACCAGGTGCACGAAAACCTCGCCCTTCGCAGTCTTCTCCACGCTCTTGATCGTTTCACCCGTGAGGAAACGGGTACCAGTCTGAGCCATGGAATAGCACAGCGCCTCGGACACCTCCTTGTCCGCCATATTCAGAATCTCCTGACGTCCATCAATCACCGTCACATCCGTGCCCGGGATAATTGTCATCATCGACGCGTACTCCATGCCCACAACACCAGCGCCTACAATAATGAGGCGGCGAGGAACAGTCTTGACCTTGCCCCATAGCAGCTGATCGCTGTCGAAGATCTTCTCTCCGTCAAACGGAATGTCCGGACGACGTGCCGGACGCGTACCCACACACACCAGGAACTTGTCCGCCGTCAACACACTGCAAAAAAACACAAATCAACCATCAGGACAAAAAAGTAATTCCGGTTCTAAACCATGCCAGAACATACCGCTTGCAAATATCAGCGCTGGAGTGCCTCTTAGCGTCCGTAGCTGTCTCGTACGACTCGTTAGACAGCACTGCAACCATGTGGTTATTACCCGGTAAGAACCTGGCTGTGCCGTTGATTAGCTGCACGCCATTGCGCATGAGCTGGTGGCGGGTGATGTCTGTCTCGGCATCTTCCACCTTCCTCACACGCTGCAAAATATCCTCAACACCGAAGCGCTTACTAGGTCCACCATGGCCATTGTAGAAGGCCTTGTGGCGATACCCCGTCAAATGCAGCGCCGCCTCTCGGAACGTCTGCAAAACTCAAAAAGTCAGCTAAAACTGTCGTTCTTCAGCGCAAAATCAATGATTCCACCGCACCTTGGAAGGAACTGTACCGGTGTGCACACAGACACCACCCATCATGTCCCGCTTGTCAATAATCGCCACGGACTTGCCGCTTTTGGCGCTGTCGATGGCGCATTTCTGCCCTGCCGGTCCGCTGCCAATTACGATGAGGTCGAAGTGCTCGCTGGCGCGCAACTCACGCAATGCGTCGGTCAGCGGTTTGTTCTCGGCTGGAGCTTCAGTGCTGAAAGCGGCGGCGCGCAGCAAGCGCGTAGGCCGCAGGGAAGTGACGGAGCGACGCAGGAGCATGATCCGATGAAGGTGAAGCGTGAGGAGCAGTTGTGCCACACCACCGCAACACGACGGGGATTTAATGGGTCCAGGTCCAGTCCAGGTTAACCGGTCCGGTTGAATCTAGACTAGAATCTGGACTGTATACTCCGCTGGCCAATCAGCAGCGGCCTGAATCACGGGCGACCCTTGGGGCACCCTCCCTAAGTGTCGCAGATTTCCGTTTATATCGAGCAGATATCGCGGTGGTGCACTCGCTGCAAGCAGGTATGTTCATGTGCTTGCCTTCTATCTGCATGCCAAGTTTTGCTGCTGATTTCGCGGAATTGGGTGTGGACATCGCAACTGTCAAATGTTATTATAGACAATTGCAGTGAATCTCTTTCCCCTTGATGACCTTCACTCTGTCGGCAGAGTGAAGTTCGTACGTAGCGCGAATAGGGGAGAGCTCCATACTCACTTCAAGTGAATTTTCTCAGCAACGTCAGATTCTCGAAGGGCGATGGCAGCTCTTACATGAGCTCACAAAGCCTTCGCAATACTACAGACATTATTAGCGTTCCTTGCAGCAAGACATGGACGTTTTACCGATGCAGTTCCATGCTGTCTACTAGTGTCGGACGCAAACGCTCTAACCTGAAATTGTGCAGCCAATCAAAAGTGTCCTCGACTATGATTGGCGGAGTGTTTTACACAGCCGGGACAGGGGTTTTAGTCCCGTCGTCTTGAAATTTGTAAGGCCCAATTTGTGATTTAGTGTAGAAAGATTGGTTTCATAGCCAGGACATTGATACAAATATGTCACCCAATCCGAATCCTCCCTCCCTCCTATTTCCGATTCTTAAACGCAACATTCGCAATAGACCGACTGAAACAAAACCAACACGCCGACCGAACGACATCCAAAAGCGCGAGAAGCTTTGCAGCGCAAGACACAGCACAGCACGCGTCTCCTTCGGCCGCACGCACTCCGCAGCAGTCCGCAGCCCATTGAGAGACCCTTGCACCCGCTTTCCGGACCCGCTTTTGAGGCGAATTCCGACTCCAAGAGGGAGATTTGAGAGGATTCCCAGGTGCTTCTGACCCGTTCTGGCCCCAGGTTCAAGCCGCAACGAGGCAGTAAAGGCGCCCAGCAACGCACACGAAGAGACCCAGACGTATAGCAGCCACTTGCTTGTCTCTGAGGGGCTCTTTACTCTCTCTCCGTATTTAACTTGGCTCCACCTTAGCGCAATAGGCGACTCGAGAATGGCAGACACAACCAAGTTAGGGTGAGTACAACCTACTACAAGCAGAGCTAGTGGGGATGTAGACCAAGACATTCCAATACTGTATACAAGGGAGGAGGGGGAGGGGATTGACTGATGATATCTCGGTGTTATTTTGTATGCCAGAAAAATATTCATTGGGGGGCTCTCGTACGAGACCACGGACGGTAAGGATGAAGCAACTGAAAGGGAGAGGAAGAAGAAGTCGCTTATATGTGTTTGTGTTGACTGATGCTTTGCAGAGAAGCTCCGGTCGTACTTTGGAGCATACGGCGCAGTGACCGATGCCGTGGTGATGAAGGACCCGATTTCTAGACGATCACGAGGCTTTGGCTTTATTACATATGCGGATCCTTCATGTGTTGATAGAGCGCTAGCGCAGCCCAACCACATCCTAGACAGCCGTAGAGTACGTTGAAGTATTGTCCATGCTGTTCTTGAGGTTTACTCACTGACTCGATCTTCTTTTGTGTTGTAGGTTGAAGCTAAGCGAGCCGTTCCCCGGGCAGAGAGCCTGCGCGACATCGGGAATGCCTCGTCGTCTAGTCGTGGCAATGGCAACAATTCCATATCCAGCATCAACGCGAACAGTGCGGTTGGCGCCACGAAGAAAATATTCGTGGGCGGTTTACATTATGAGACGAAAGATGGTACGTGTTGACTATGGATCTGAATTAATTTTATTCGGTATGTGCATGCTTACTCTACGTTTGTGATTTCTTCTACAGCGGACTTTAAAAAGTATTTTATGCAGTATGGCAAGGTGGTGTCAGCTGAAGTGATGTTCAACCGCGAGACAAACAAGTCACGTGGCTTTGGCTTTGTCATTTTCGAGAGTGAAGCCAGTGTTGAACTGGTGTTGCAGGACAAAAACCACGTGCTGGACGGGAAGTCCGTCGAAGTGAAGCGCGCTGTACCGCGAACGGATGTGCCTCCTCCGCGATCAGTCTCGTCACGTGGAGGATCTTTTAGTGGACCTTCTGGCCCTGGCTCCGTGGGCAGTCTTGACGATGTGAGCATGGTGACAACACCTCCCGTTTCCCTGTCCGGAAGTGTGTCGTCTGTCAGTGGCCTCGCTGCCGCGATGGGAGCTGAGAAGTTGAGCCGGACATCTTCGGCTTCTGCTAATCTCATGCCGAATGGCATGCTAGGAGGCTATGCCGCGGCAGTTCGCTTCGGCGGCGGTCGAGCGTTGCCAAAGACTTCAAGCTCCAATGCCATGCTTTCTTCTTCGTCGGTGACTTCGCCTCGACCACTGTCCAGTAATGGCGATGTCAGTAGCATCAATGGCATTAACCTGGACTCCTCCACGCTCAGTGGCGTAGCAGATGCTCTTTCCAGTCTCGTGCTGGGTGATGGAGCTTCTCCTCCTTTGTCAGCGAGCTCTTCGTCTCGTGGATCATCCGATCACCTCGTGGACGCAGGAAATACTCCAGCCACAAACGGCCATGCGTCCCCGTTGGATATCGGACTTCATCCTCTTGAGAATGATCCAGTCATCGAGCAGTGGAAGCTGTCTCCTAGTTCAGGCCCACAGCTCTCCCCAAATGCGCCTTTGGGGTCACCTTCTGAGGCGAACTACCTCCCGCACGGACTTGTGGACGATAACGCGGAGCCTTCGAGTTTGTCTTGGCAAGCTGCGCCCTGGCAACAGCAGTCGTGGGGTTCTCCATCGATGCCTCATGGGCAACAACAACAGCAGCAGCAGCAGCCTCCTCTACCACCTGCTCCTGCCCCATTGTTCTCGATGTTTTCAAACCAGCGTAGTGGTGGCACTCCACTTCATGGATCGAGCGCCTGGCCTTCAAATGCTGACAATGGATATGGAGGAAGCAACGACACTTCTGGTAGTTCAGGCAGCGATGGCTTTGGCAACGGGATGATGAGTATGGGTCTATCTATCGACAGTGGCTTTGGTGGTAACGGTGTTGGTCGTGGAGCGTTTGGAATGCATTCGGGGGGCGGCAACAACACCCTTCACAATTCTTTGGGAGGATTTTTGCAGCAGAATTACCTCCCAACAAACCACCCACACGAGCAACAGCAGCACGAGACTGGAGCTGCCGAACACCCTCTTGATTCAGCTTCGTTTGGTCGGATGATGAGCAGTGAAGGTACCCCGAACACGGACGATCTGCGCAAGGAGCCAAATTCTTTGGACTACGACCTACCATCCTCTGCAGCAGAGTACCATCGGCAGTACAGATAGACAGCGACGCGACTGGAATCCAGCAGGGCAGAAGCCCATGATACAGCTCGTTTGAGCATGTTTACACTCTCCTGCGGCTCGCTGTTCGTGCAGATGAGAGAACGGAGGCATTTCGAGTGGATGCACCGGCGTGTGTCGTAGCAGCCGTTTCTCGAGACGAGGACAGCGACGACAATACTGAAGAAGCAGAAGGAGGATCAGGAAAGAGGAGTGAGTATGCTTGGACGAGAGAGATGAAAGGGGATTATTAGTCGTAGCGGAATATAGTGGAGTAGGAGATAGCACTTAGGTAGTTGGCAGGCGAGAAGAAGAGGAACCATGGGCAAAATACAGCCATTTGTGCAGTTTTAAAGCAGCTAACTAATTGCTCTTTAAACCCACTAGCACTTCAACTTCAACTTGTATCTCTTGCTCTTCAAGTGTTTTTTTGTAAATAAAACAGTTGTAGAGCGTTAAAAACAACCATGACGATAAGCACTGAGTGGGCGACTTCGGACGAGGAGAATCACTGGCGCCGTACGTTCTGCCAAGTGCCTTTCTCCGCCATCTACGAGCATGCGGACAAGGGTAAGCGCAGTCTGCAGGGGCTCGTGGCGTTTTTCCGGCGAAAGGCGGAAGCTGAGCGAGGCGCGAGCGAGCAGCTCCGAGAGCTTCTTTTGGACGAGATCGGAGCTTTGGAGGAGTCTGGGACGGGTATTCGACGCGCTCTACTGGAGCTCAAGGGCTTCGTGGACGCCACTTGCAGGCAGCAGCTGCTGATGGCTCAAGTGCTGGACGAACAAGTCGCGGAGCCGCTGGAATCGCTCAAAGATGCATCGGAGACCTACATTCAGACACTGCAGGGCGAGATTTTGAACGCTAATAACGAATATGAGACGGCTGCTGCTGTTCATAGAGAGGCGGCTAATAGGCTGCATAAAGCTACGATGGAAGTACGCGATGCCAAGGACAGACAACGACTTGCGCTGCATGTAAGTAGTTTGAAATGTTGAAAGATATGAGGATATGAACTGCTTTATTGTGTATTGGTGCAGGGTATTGGAGTGCCAGAGTTTGAGTTACAGAGACTGGCGGCTCGTGTTGCTAGATGTGAAGAAGAGCAAGCTCAGGCGATGATGGCGCGCGCACGAGCGAAGACGACACTGTACAACCGGATTATTTCGAGGGATGAAATGACTATGGCTGTCAGTGTGGCGTATCAGAAGGCAGAGGAGGAGAGACTCGACCAGCTTAATGCAAGCTTGCATCGGTTTTTGCATGTGGAGAAAGACAGACTGCAGGTTTCCCAGCAAATGCTCTCGTCGCTGGAGACCCACGTGCAGGGATTAAGCCGAGCAGAGGATATCCAACTATTCATTCATAACCAGCGCGATCCGGACAATATGCACTTCCAGGGTAAAGCGCTGGCGCTACTGGACTGGCAGTGGACTAAGTCACACACTGATCATGCTTCAGGTTTTAGACGGCACCCACTTGGTCTCTTGGAGCGTCGGAGCAGCGTAGAGGACGGATCTTTCGCATCGCCAACTTCATCATCGGCTTCAACAACGACGTCGACTTCTCCCCATCGTGGACCTGTTATCAATAGTGTCGTAGCGGCGTCTGTGGCTCCACTGGATAGCCCGCACAGTGTCCTCACACAGACTCCATTGAGTGCTGCACTTCACCAGTTTTTCGCAGAAGATGAACAGCGTGTTGCTTCATTCAATGAAGTTGAAGCCAGCGAATCAAGAGAAGAACTACTGCCAACGTCAGATATCAGCAGTGAGTCCATTGCTTCGCTACAGGTGCACGTGAAGACGTCGACTGAGACTCTCGTGCATGAAACGTGCAAGACAGCAGAAGGACGGGCATTGTTTGTCAAGTGCTTGAACCGACAGCGCAGTCTAGAGACCAAGGTGAAAGATCAAGCGAGCTTCGAAGTCCTCGTTGCTTGTTTCAATGCGTTTCTTGATGAATGTGTTCGTGAAGACGACATCAAAGCAGCGAAGACTGCAATGATCTTGGCAGAGACGTTCTATTATCCGAAAGCTCAGAGCACAAGTTCGAACGGGAGCAAGCAAGATGCAGCAGCACCACGTAATGGTTGTACTCATACCAGAGACGAAGAGGACGAGTTAAATCGCCGGAGGTCCTCGTTGTGTGCTGATTGCCGAGACTACACGGAACGTACAAGTGAGGAACTTCTCCAGTACGTGGATGAAACACACCCGTTGCTTCACGGTGGAGGCATCGGAAGGGGTGCCACTCGAACGTACTTGCAAGAGGAAGTCAAGAAGCACCCCATTTGGAAGTCACCCTCGGTAAGTTCCAGCAAGGTGGGTATGGTATTGAGTGCGAACTGCATCCTGACATTTGTTGTGATTCTGTAGTTTTGGGAAAAGGCTCTTTTGCTGGCAATTGGTGAAGAGCTTCAGCGGACACCTCAGCCTTGCCCGTGGGAAGAGTTACCAA
The DNA here is from genome assembly GCA_018806915.1 of Phytophthora colocasiae. Lineage (NCBI taxonomy): Eukaryota > Oomycota > Peronosporomycetes > Peronosporales > Peronosporaceae > Phytophthora > Phytophthora colocasiae. The sequence goes on along the minus strand of JAGKQI010000093.1, from coordinate 756,964 downwards.
GCGGAGTGCCCAAACACGACGGTAAGTCTCCGATTTCTAATGAGTCTGTGAAAAAGCACTGAAACAGCGTGCATGCTGCTGACATGTTGGCAGGTCTCCCATCACGCGAAGAAGCCGTGTGTCGCGTGCATAATATTGTGTTTGGCCAGCTCGGCTCATTCACTCTGAGTATGCTTGAGTTTGAAGTTCCACTTGGACAAATTAACTCATTTGTGGAAACCATGTGCGACGCACACGAACTGACGGAGGATCAGCGTTTCCTGCTGCGTAAGAATCTGCAGGAGATCTTTGCTACACTGCGGTGAAGACAACGATTTTTGCATTTCAGCCTCCAGGTTGAAGTTAAACCGCTGCTGTACAGTTGAAGTTAAATGACATCGATGATTACCGTTCATTCGTGAGTGATGCTTACCATTTATCTTCCGTCTAGTTCAGGCGCTCGATGACCATGGCACCTGCACCACCGCCGCCATTGCAGATGGACGCACAACCAATAGTTGCATCCTTCTCCTTGAGGATGTGGATAAGCGTACCAACGATACGCGTTCCGCTCATACCAATGGGGTGGCCGATAGCGACAGCACCTCCATTGACGTTGACATGGTCGTGCTGGAGGTTCATGAGACGCATGTTAGCTAGGGCAACGACCGAGAATGCCTCGTTGATCTCATGATAGTCCACGTCGCTCAGCTGCAGTCCAGCGTGATGCAAGGCCAGCGGCACCGCCTTGGAAGGAGCAATTGTGAATTCCACTGGGTCTTGCGCAGCATCCGCAAAGCCGCGGATACGTGCGAGAGGGGTCACACCCAGTTCCCGAGCTTTCGCTCCCGTCATGAGCACCATAGCAGCCGCTCCGTCGTTCAGCGTCGATGCATTGGCAGCCGTAATAGTACCGTCCTTCTTGAATGCTGTGCGTAGACTTGCGATCTTCTCTGGCTTCGTGTTGAACATCTCCTCATCAGTATCAAAGACCTTCGAACCACGTCGTCCGTTGATCGTCACAGGAGTGATTTCCGTCTTGAAGAATCCCCTCTCGCTCGCATCCACTGCACGACGGTAGCTCTCAATGGCAAAGGCATCTTGGTCTTCACGAGAGAAGCCAAAGTCCTCAGCACATTTCTCGCCACACATGCCCATGTGTTGGTTGTTGTACGGGTCCCACAATCCGTCATGGATCACACCGTCCACCAGCGTTCCATTGCCCAGTCGGTAGCCCGCGCGGGCCTTCGGCAGGTAATGAGGCACGTTGGTCATGCTCTCGAAGCCTCCAGCTAGCACGATCTGTTGGCTTCCACTCAGAAGACTCTGTGCACCGATAGCCAGCGACTTCATTCCCGATGCACACACCTTATTAACAGTTGTGCACGGGATGAAGTTGGGGAAGCCTGCCTTCAGCACAGACTGACGCGCAGGGGCCTGGCCAATACCTGCACTCACCACATTACCGAGAAACGCCTCCTGGATCTGCGACGGATCGATACCAGCACGCTTAACAGCTTCAGTATTAGCAATTGCACCTAGTTCCGGTGCCTGCAGAGGCGCAAAAGAGCCGTTGAAGCACGCGATGGGTGTACGCGCGTAGCTGGCGATCACCACGTCAGTTTCAGCCACGCGCGTGCTGAAGGCGCGAGCCTTAAGGAGGCGGGCAGGTTGGCGCAGCATCAGGAGTGATGGTCTCTCTTCAAGGCGGCGAAAGTGGAAGTGACGCTGAAGTGGCCATGTCGGGGGTCTATTAATAGACGGCGTCAAACATTCTGATTGGATGCGGACAGTTCCATCTTCAAGTTGGGGTGTTCAACATCATGTTAAGTAACGTTTAAGTAAGTTCTGCAAAATTGACTGCGTCAACGTACTGTATCATATCGCTATGCTCTTCCTGGAGCAGACCCAGGGCTTTGCGGCGGAGGATGCGCCGGATGCGGCGGCCCAAGCGCCTTCTCTGTTTGAAATTCTGATGCAGGAGCGTATGGCTGCAGGTTTCAAGCCGGCGGTGGAGTACCTGGTGCATGTGTTGTGCGAATCGTACCCGCAATTGGCACTGACGCTGCCTGTACGCCGTCTCGATGAGAGCTACGCTCTGTTGCGCTACTGTATTGAGAGATATTTTCTGTCTAAGTACGACAGTTTGGCTACGGAGAAATTCTACGGTATGAAACGTGTCTTGACGAGCGTTAATGGAGATTCAACGAGCCCATTGACACCCAGAGCCAGAAAACTCGCACTACTCTTCGCTGTACGTTGATAACAGCACAGGGAAATTGCAGAAATTCTTGCTGATAAGAAAATTTGTTGTTGTAGGTGGTGGTGCCGTACTTGAAGACGAAGCTGGACGCGTATCATAAGAAGACAGCGGAGCAATTGACTCGGACATCGACAAGTATTTCAACTGCAAGAGAGCAAAGGATGGGGAACTTCCTGCAACGTCTTCACAGCTTTCAGTACTTACGGACACTGAAGAAGAGCTTTGTGGCTACGTATCCATTCGCGCATTTTGCCTATGAAGGATCCTTCTTCTTGTACCAATGGCTCTATCTCTTTGGAGATACACCGTACTTTTCACCATTTTTGAAGTTGATGAAAACCGTGTTAGTGAGAGTGACGGCGGACGATGAATCCCTACTCCGACAGAACGAAGCTACGTACCGCGAGAAGCTGATGGAGAAGGTAGACGGTCAAGGACTCTTCAACCGGATTCGACGTCTAGCACTGCGCACGACGTGGGCAGCACTTGACCATTCCTATGTGCTGCTGTTGGTCGGAATCGCTGGTTACAAGTTCGTCGAGTGGATGTACTCCGAAGAGGGAGCAGCTAAGTTACGTCTTACTGGATCTGATGCTCCAGTCCCTCCTCCTCCACTACCACCACAGTTTTCAGGCCAAGCAGTGGCACTTGCTACCATGGATCCTGCATTGTGTCCACTGTGCAAGAAGCAGCGGGTGAATCCCGCAATGGCGCCGTCAGGCTACGTCTTCTGCTACCCTTGTATATACCGGCACGTTGAGCAGCACGGAGAGTGTCCCATTACGCAGATAAAGTGTGAACCTGCCGGTATTGTCAAGATTTACGACGATGCACGAGATCCTTAGATACTGAGATCGGGAAGTGTTTGTAGCAACCGAGGACGTAATAACCGTTGATGTCTTTGAGTTCTACTAATTTCTTCCATACAGAGCAGGATGAATGATAGGAAAACAGGTTAAAATGCGTCAGCAGCGGCAGGGGTGGGTTGAAGCTGAATCAAGCAGCTCCTTTGTGCTTCGAGCAAGCTCTTGAGGATCGACCGACGATGTCTTAAGATACTCACGCCACACAGATCCCGACCGCTTCGAGAGTTGTGCTTCAGCACATGAGAGGTGGTTCATGATGTTCTTCAGCTCCTTCGTCGTCTGGACTCGAAAGCGCTGCATCTCCTCCGCCATCAAGGCACGAGTAATGAGTTCGCTTGTGTGGTGTGCACGTCGTCGCTGTTCTGCAATACTAAGTGAAGGTGGTTCCACTGCACTCATGAATTTCGAAGCTGCCGTTGAAGCTGCTGAAGTGAAAGATGCCACAGAAAACCCAGAGGTCGGTGGAGATGCGGGAAATTCCGGTGGAGGTGGCGAGGGCTTGCACTCCGGCAGTGCTTCACTTGCTATTGCGCGTTCGCGTTCAATGAGCATCTGCTTCATCGCTGTGGCTTGGCAGAGCATGTACTTGAGGTGTTCAAGCAGCAACAGCTCATAAATTGCAGACTGGTAGCTCTCCATTTGACTCCACCCGGAAAATGCCACCGCTAAACAGGATGGTTAGATCATGCAACAGCATTTGAACAAGACAGCGTAAAACTTACTGGACTTGTCGAGCAAAGCTACCAATGGCGCGTCATTTCGAGCTTCAAACGACCCAGTGCCGGTCTCCGCCAGTTGCCAACCTGCAAAGATGGCATGCAACGTGCTCACATCCTTACTCATGGCTGCACTTTTGTCAGCTAGACGCTTGGCACAAGCAGCAAGTTCGCTTAGTAGTCGCTCTCGCTGCTCCACATGCCTTTTAAATACCGAAATCTCGCTGTCATTACAAAATGACCGTCGTTAAAGTTTCTGCTCCGGACAGGAATCAGACATCAGATGCACATACTTTTCCGGGGAGGAGGCAATATGCTCGCACAGAATACGCTGCAGCCAGCGCATGTGTCCTTCTCCAGCGTTATCCATCACTGCTGTGTTCTTCCTCATCGCCTCCCACGTGGCTTCATCCCCTGGTTCACCTAAGAAACTCTCAACTGCTGCATCCGAGCGTAGATATGGTGACTTCATGATATCATTCAGGAATCTCTGCAACCCACGCATGCGGCTTTGCATAAATGCGTCAGTCTTCAGCACCGCCGCAGTCGTAGTCTTCTCAGGAAGAGAAGGCACTAACAGTCCGACGTAACGTGCATGAAGCACCACACGAAGCCAATTAAAATCTCTGAAACGTCGACGGACTCCCTCTTGATGAGACTCTTGAGTCACGAGGTACGTCGTGTGCTTCTGTAGGTATGTGCCACGTGCTTCAGGTGCACTGACGTTCACAACTACAGGGTCTTTCACAGCTCCAGTACACCAGTGCTAGCACACGACATCATTGTGAGTTACATTGTCATCGAGAATACCACATATCCACATACCTGGTGCTCTTCTAGATCAAAAAAGTTGGTAGTGGTCCCACAGAGTTTCACTGATCGCATGGACGCCTCAAGAGCTGCAGCCACAAGACTATCCTTGCTTGTAGCGAAGAACTGCATCGTAAGTCTTGAGCTTGAGACTGTCAATCGAGAAATGATCACTTGGATCCAAGAGCCGTCATCAAAGATCGCGAAGATTTTGACACGCATCAACTGTTGCATAACGTGTTCGTCTTCTGACGCTTCCGCGTTCGTCTGTCGTTGATTTCTCGGTCGTAAATCTCTTCCTGGAGCTTGGTCAGAGCCTGGAACTGTTGGGCGTGCAAGGCGCTCTCCACTTCAAAGTCTGCAAGCAACAAGCGCGCTTCCTCCAAGTCTTTCGTGCAAAGGACAAGATCTCGAGCACTTCTGTCACTCAACGGTTCAGCAAGTGACGGGTATACAGTGGCTAAACCACCAGCAAAAGCTTCGAGACACTTGAAGCGAGCATCCATAAGGCTCCATGCCACGTTGAATGAAGACCTCTGTTTACACAGCCCTAGAGCAGACTGGAGGTCTTTGTCGTCTGCAAAAGTAACGCGAAGTAGCTCATGCTCCTCCCTGATAGCCTTGATATCCGCGTGCTTGAGTGATACACGTCGATGCTTCTCCAGTATGACAGCAAACTCGTCGGGATTGAATGAGGCTAACTCATGAGGCAGCACCGGAGGAACATCCGTCAAAACGGCCGTTTTGTTGCTAGAACTAGCTGCACACTGTTGCTTGAGACTAACGCTGAGCTCGACCAGCGAAGCGATCATATTTACAGCACCAAAAGCGAATTTTTCAGCTACTGCTGCCACAATAGCTGTATATCCCTTCTTCGTCAGATCACGAGCAAGCTCACTGGAACTGATAATGAACGCGATCAAATTGGCATTGAAAAGAGTCACCCGTTTGTCGACAGAGACGTACTCCGTATCACTGTTGTGTGCCTGTTTCTCGTGGATTTGAGCGTGGAAGCCAGTGATACATTCCTCAGCTAAACTTGCCATCACCGTTGCTTGCTGGGAAATGGCTACATGCTGCTTCTCCAAGACATCAAACACCGCATTTGCTCGAGCTGTTATCCACTGCAGAACTTGCAGCATCAACCACCATGATTGTGGGATAACGATAGGGGTATCGGAAGATACCTCAATCTCTTTCAAGCGGCTTCGAAGGTACGAGCTGTGAGCCACAAGCATTTCAATCTCTTGTCCAAATGCCAATAGCGAGCTGGGTGTGCTGGTAACCTGAAACTCACTCTTAAGGCGCTCTAGACAGCCAGGGTCGTTGTTGAGCTCGGATAAAATATCAGGATCCTTGCGAACACATTCGCTTAGTGTTTTCAGGGTCGAAAGAAACGCTCCTCTATCGATTGAAGCGTAAAATGTATGGAGAATGCGCTGGAGATGGTTACTACAGCTTGAAGTACGGTATAGCGTGGGTCCAGTTATAACACCCTTGAAATGCTCGATAACTTCATTTAAACGCGCTGGAAAGGGGATATCTCCATCCGTTGCTATACCCAGGAGTTTTTCTTTCCAGTCAGGGAGCAGCGCAGTGAGCACACGACTCAACGTTTGGAACATCATAACATCGCACTTCCCCACATACTTCGGGACCGCCAGGAAATGGGCACTACGCAAACCCCCTATCCGATTGTAAAACTTAATCCGCACATCCAAATACGAAAACTCGGAATGCCGAGCAACGGTGCAAAGCTCCAACGAAAACGCCCACGATTCCTCCAAAACTCTTGCCATGATACTCAAACTGGCTGCAATCCCCAATCTCAAAAACTCTGCCGTTTGTGCTTCATTATAGTCAGGACTTGGCTTATCCACTGCTTCGTTCTCCAATTCATCTAGCAGGATGGGCGCATAGCGTCTAAAACTCTTCACAGAAGCTGATATTTGAGCTGCCGACATCCCTCGAGCTGCTAATTCCATCAAAAAGTCCATTTGCATGTTGTCAAATAGCACCACCCGATACATCGGCGGTTCCTTTTGCACCACGGAGCAACTTTCGAAGGTATTTGGAGGTGGGAACCATCTTGGACAGTTTGATGGGACTTCTCCTTCATAATTGTGGTGGGTCATGTATTCATACACCAGTCGATCTCTCGTTAGTACTGTCGGTTCTACTGGTCCCAAACCCACTGCCAGTACCGCTACAATCTCCACAATTGACGGCTTGAGGTCGAAGCAGCGTCCTCTTTCATCAACCTTGGGTAGTAGTAACGTTGTATCACTACTATCTGCATTACTATTTACATTAGAAACAGTTTCTGCATTATCAGGAAAGAATCGGCGCTTCTCGTCGTCACTGCAGCTTTTATACTTCTTCCACTGGCTTGGATGCTGTAGTTGATGGTGCTGTGTGTACTGGTCTGGACGGAAAGAGTCTCTGAAATATTTTACAGTAATCGAGCTCCTGCGCTTCTTATCAGCCCGTTGTTCGCGTCCGAAGTGCCTACAGAACAGACACACAGCTTCCACCACATCTCCAGATGCTTCATCCCTCGAGACGACGGCAATTCCGAAGCGCAGCAAGTGTCCAGGCAGGTACTTTAACGTCCGACTTCGTGCAGTCATATTTTTTTTAATAAATTAATATTTATTTATATTGTAAATGGTGTATTAAAACACCAAATGTACCCATTTCCTCAGTTTACAATTAAAGGCAGAGCTTCTCGAGTATGAACCGGCTGCTGCAGCACTTCGTGGACTCTGGCGGCGCTCAGGGCGCCTCACCGGCGCGTCCGCCTATCGCAGCGCCTCCGCAGTCGTCAGGGGGTTCCTATAATACCGGAAATCGCGGCTCATATCAACGTGCAGCTCCAGGAGGACCATTTTACTACCAGCCTCCTGCACATCCTCAATGGCCTCCTCAGCAGCTTAATGAGGGCCACAATGGAGGACACAACGGTCTACAGGAGATACCACTTACCTCGCAGTCCACTGGGACCATGTACGAGACGGTGGACTTGAATGCAGACAGCAGCCAACAACATCGACCTCCGCAGCCTCAGCACCAGCCTCAACGGCTGTTCACGCCGTCCTCTGCGGGCCATAGACCGCCATCAACGCCTAATAGTCAGGGCCATAATTATGGCTACAAGGCTCCTACACCTCCAAGCAGTCAGGTGTATCAGCAGAAGCCTCCGGGGAGCACAGGATCAGCTTCAGAGCTGTTTGCTAATGGACCACCCGCTGGACCATCGTCAGGAGGTGGGAACCCTTTTAGAAAACAGTCGACACCTGTGAATGACCCATTTGCGGCATCTCCGAGTGGAAATGAAGCTGTATTTGGACAGAAGGGCCCATTTACGCAGACTAACGGTGGGGAAATGATTGGGAACAACACGTCGCCAGTTACAGACCTTTTTGCTGCTGCTCCGACGCAGAATGGAGTGAGGTATGGACAGCCCTCGCAGAATGACCCATTTAGTACAGCACAAGAGAACAGGAACGTTTTTGGCAATGGAACAAGGGCTCAAGACCCATTTGCAGCTCAACCGCCTAAGAACGCAGGCTTTAATCAGCAGAAACCAGCGGCTCCAGCAGGAGATCCCTTTGGATTCACGCCTTCACATTCTGGTAGCAGCCCCTTTGAGTCCCCAGCACCGTCGAACAACACGAACCAGAGTATAGCAAGTGCTGACAGTTTATTCGCGTCTCCTGCCCCGACCAACACTGGAGATTTGGCTCATTCTTCACCGCCACAGCCTTCACAGCCCCCAGCTAAGACCAACACTGGGGATTGGTCCCATCCTCCACTTCCACTACCTTCACAACCCCCGGCTCCGTCCAATACTGGAGAATGGTCTCATTCCCCACCTCCACAGCCTTCGCAGTCCCCGGCTCAAGCTCACGAGTTATTTGCTAACGATGCCAGCAGTTTGTTCGGTGATAGTACACCATCGCTGTTCCAGATTGGTCAGTCTACAGCTCCCAACATTTCTCCGTCACCACCTAAGCCTCAGGATAACATCCCGCCGCCGCCTCCGGGGAAACCTCAAGCCACTGCTTCGGTTAATCGTCAAACGAACGTTCCACCGTCACCTGCCAAGTCTCAGACAAGTGTTCCACCTTCCCCGATGAAATACCCTGAAACTGGATCCCCCACGCCGCAGAATAACGCGTCTTCACCATCGATGAGACCCCAAGTATCAGCTCCGGCGTCTCCTGCAATGAGGCCCGAGGACCACCTTACACCTGCGTTTGGCTCAATGAGGTTGTCAATTTCGAAGTCTCCAATGAAGTCAGGACTGGACGTTCGGCACATGAAGTTTCCTGCTGGGAAGCGTGAGGATGATGCGATGTCCAACGCGCCTAGTATTGCTCCCAGTCGGATGTCGATGCTATCTACACTGGATGATTCGCTGAAGCTGTCGGATATGTACAAGCAGATGACGTCGCGTCTAGAAGGGGAAAAGCACGACCTATTGAAGGTGGTGTCGGTCCAAGCACAGGAGATCTCTCAATTGAAGAAGCACATCAAGTCTCTCGAGCTCCAACTGAAGAAATGTCAAGCCCATGATGCCTAGTTGAAGGCGAATAAACCAATTAGGGTGGAGAAGTGAGCTTTTGTGTAGAGAATCGATGTGGTTTGACTTCAAAACGTGCATTATCACGGTCGTTTCGCTCATAATCCCGGAAGAAAATAGCCTGAACTTGGTCTTGTGTTGTTACCAGACGATGGTCTAGACACATCGAGGAGGATTTAACTCGTAATTCCAGTCCGCAATGAGCCATTTCTACCATCATGACGATGCACCAGCACGTCAACGTTCCCCTAAGAGAAATTCCTTTCAGACATCACGTGACTTCCCAATGAAATCCCCAAGTAAAAAGCTGACAAACCACGACAGTGACCAGAATCTCCTAGAGATGTTGAGCTCCACAGTGGCGTGTTTAAAGCAGAAGAACATGGACTTGGAGGCTTTGGGCTGTATGGAGCAGAGTTTATGGCTTAAACGCCGCATGTTTGGTGTCGATAGCTCTGCAGTTCTCAAAGCTCTGAACGAAGTGATGTTAAGTTACAATTCTGTGGCGATGCAGTACCTTTCCCAAGGTCAATTCGACCAGTGTTTAGCTATGTTACGTAAGGCTGAGGCCATTACAGCACCAGGGAACTTCAAACGCTGTCAGGCTTTGCAGATCTTAACGTTCAACAACATTGGTTGTTGCTATCGTAAACTTGGCAAGTTGAAATCCGCTCTAAAGTATCTGAAAGAAGCGGCGCAGATTGGATCAGGTTCTGCTCATGTCAAGAATCTCTCGATCACACACCTCAATCTGTGTGCCATTCAGTCGCAGCTAGGGAGACACGATCTTGCCCTGGAGCATGCTCAAGCTGCTATTTTCCATACACAAGAAGAGCTTGTAAGTCTGGAGGACGGACGCGAAGAAGATCCGAATAACGGGGATCAAGATGTACTGGATCCAAAGACACGAGAGGAGAAAATGATCTCTCTAGCTGTCGCTTACCACAATTTAGCAGTGGAATTGGAATTTAATGGCCGGGGAGAAGCGAGTTTGCAATGGTACAAGAAAGCTCTACAATTGGTTTGGAAGTATCGAGAGACCAACGAAGCTTTGTGTGAATCTTTCAAGAAAATCTTTCTCGATGCCAAGAAGAAACAACAAACAGCAAATGTCCGGCAGAATGGAGTCCCTGCTTCAGCAACTGTACGACGTTCATTTACTCGTCCAAGATCTGCACATCCGTCATCGAAGCCTCGAGATGTGTCGTACAGCTCCACCGTCGCGTCTCACTGTTATAAAGCTACCAAACCTTCAACTGCAGGCCTTCGGTACAGTACTGTAGCTCGAGGGAAGCATCAACGTCCGGTTTCAGCTACAGCAAGGCCGAGACCAGTGTCTGCAAAACCAACGACACGAAATCACCGTCGGGGATCTCATGATTCAACTGAAAATTCGTTTGAAATGCACTGGAAAAAACTGGAGAAGGAACACGCACTGGAAGATTTTCCTTCTCCAACGAAGAAAGAGCTGAAAACTCGTCGACCGCAAAGTGCAGGTGTTCGACGGAATAAAATACCAGAGAGGAAGTCAAAACTACAAGGTCAGTTGTATTTTACTGCTCCAGATGACGACTTCATCGGGAATGATGAAGACTATGGCGTTATAAATGACGACGGGGATAGTAATGATGATTTTGATAAATACCCAGCCAGCTTAGCTTCAAGTAGCAACAACCGACAAGAGAAAGGAGAGACAAAACATCAGCATCATGTTGGACCAAGACATCGCAGAGCATTGGATGATAGTCGTTCTCAATTGTCAATGGAGTCAAGTGAGACAGTTAGTGATAGTGAAGCTGGGACTGCTGGGTACGTTGGAGACGATGATACTGATCCTGATCTACCGGCCCAACGAGTCTGTCATTTGGAGTATCTTCGCCGGATGAAAAAGCTCGCAGAAAGTATTAAAGATGACCTCAACGGTGTCGGAATTCGTCCACCCTCAGTTGACTTGGCAGGGAACAACTCTAAGAGCCCTACACGTACGGATGGAGTCGACAGTGAGTGTGGGTCAAGAGTTTCAACTCCACGAAGTGCCACATCTAAATTACGAGATCGAATTGAACAAGTAAGACGGGATTCTGGTGCTAAAGCTGAGATTAAGTCGAATGTAGTACAGACTGTAACACCCGTGGTAAAGGAGGAGGAAGGAGTGGAGATCCAAGAAGACGTCCACGTTTTCGAATCTGAGGCTGTGGCACGTGATTTCGAGTTAAAACTATTCCGTCAAGCTGCTGGTTGTCGACTGCAGGCGTTTTTCCGAGGCGAACGATGTCGAACTGAGGTCAGAAAACTGAAACAGGTAACTCAGTTTGTTCTGTAAACTCATTTTGTTTGATGTTTTACTCACCATTTTGTTTTGTAGATTAAACAAGAGAATGATGCGGCGAAATTGATTCAACGGCATGCCCGACAGTATATGGAAACACAAAAGGAAAATTTGCGACTGGAAGAAGAACGATTTCAACTGGATCTCCAAAGGGAGGAGGTAGAAGACATGGCAGTTTGCCTTATTCAACGCCTATATCGACGAGTGTTTGGTCGGAATGTGACTGAAAGTCCAGAAGAAGACAAACTCCCTGTTCCTGCTATTCATCGACAGTTTTCGATTGCGGATGTTGCGCTTGGAGCTACAGTGAACAAGGCAGCAGGTTCAAGCCAAAAACGTCCAGACTTCCATCTTAACACCGCCGCTACTGTCCCTCACATTAATCTCAGTCTGCTACAAGAACCAGAACCACCTCGACGAGGTGGTACTGTGCCATCGATACCTTTGGGGGGACAAAGCTCACGGATTGGTGATGAAGACGTTGAAATGCCTAGTAATAGGGAGAAACAACCTGCAAACTTCGTTTGTACGAGTCAAAGAACTGGAAGTCAACAACAATCGACAACCTCAACTCCCCGTAGTATCAAGGACAAGATCGATACTCAACGACAACAAACTGCAGCTATTCGTATCCAAGCGTTAATCAAAAGTTATCTAGTACGTGAACGAATTGCAGTGGAGAATGCTGGTGATTTGAGTCGGATATACATTGAGCGGAGACATTTCGACATCGTTCTTAACCTTGCGGTAAGTTTCGTCGTTCTACCAATTTCCCCACGTTTTTCTAACGTATTTTTCTTCATAGTTGGCAATGGAACTGAGTTTCTTGGAAGAGCTTAGTGCAATCAAGATCCAAGCGCTTGTTCGTGGATGTCAGAGTCGTTTACTAACTGAGTGCACAAGAGCAGGAGTGATCACTGCGGTGAACACAATTCAGCGATCCTTTCGACTTCACAGACAAAATACTCAACGAGCAGTGAACGAAGGGGTCCGCAGCATCGCAGCTCGCACAATCCAGCAGGTTTTCCGCGACTACGAGGCTCGAAGAGCAGCTATTCATCAAGAAGCAGTCGATAACGAGCTGTTGGGTGTCCTGGAAATTGCTGCTAGCACGATTCAAAGCTTCTGGAGATCGTTTTCTATCGCACGAGACCACAGTTTCGAGGAGATCGAGGCTGCCACGTGCATTCAGTCACTTGGACGTGGCCATCTTGCTCGGAAATCGCAGAAATCTCTGCGTGATTCGTCCAGTGGTCTCTCCAAGCAGGTAATCTACCTGAACTACGAGTTCTTGACCTCATCTCTTACCTTTTTGTCTTGTCCTTGATACAGTCGTCAGCCTTCTCGATGTCGTCCTCAGCTGAAAAACTACTGGAGGAAGAAAATATGACGAGTGCACGAAGAGGAGTCAACTGCAGCTTCTTACCACCAAAAATCCGTGAGCTGTATATGTCAAGTGATCAAGTTCCAACGGTAAACAACCAGATCAATCCACAAGAACTCGCAGAGCTTGGACTTACGTTCGCAGACTTCTTAGGAGAGCTGGAGACTTGCACTGAGTTCACTGTGGCTTCTTCAGCTCTTGAAGCGATGCGAGTTCTGGTGGAGACGTCACCGGAATCCACGAAAACTTTGGCGAATGTTGTGAAAGCAGCCCAAACTCTCGATCGGAAGTTGCAGGAAGGATTCTGGAACGAAACGATGGGAACAGCGACTATCGCGCTGCTACACACCTTCCGAGATCTACTAGACGATCAATAACAGATCAAAGACACAATATCAACAACCAAAGAGCAGCAACCTTTCTCCATTCTCCACTGACATGTCTGCACTTGACATTCAAGGACTAGAAGCGCCTATAGAGACTTCAACTGCCCCATGAGATCTTCCAGACTAACTTCCACGTCTGCTACCAAAGCAGACTTGTCTTCAGTAGCAGCTACTGGAGCTACAGACGGTTGATCGTACGCAAAAGACAGTCCTGAAGCCAGCTTGGACGTCTCAGCAGGTGCTTCCGTGACTCCAGCGTCATCACCTCCACCGAGTTCAATACCCCACTCATTGTCTTCGTGCTCCACAGCAACGTTCTCCTGTCCATCATGGCCATGACCTTGCCAGACCATAGGGGTCCAACTCCCATGCTCGGGAACAGCTTGCTGCTTACGGCACTGTGCGTTGGAGCACTCAGGGTTTGGACGCATGACGTCAGAAGGGAAGAAATCTTTCATGGCACTGTAACCCAAGTAGTACGACACCTGACCGAAGCCCAACAGATACTTGAGCACATTTTGCACCAGCATAGCAGCCACCAGGCCCATCGTAGTAGGCAGAGAAGCTGCACAAACTCCTTCACGTTTAAGTGTGGACTCGTCAATGCCACTGGCCACGATGAGCGGCGGCAGACACTCGAAGCAGGCCGTCCGTCCAGGTAGTAGGAATTGAATATGACCCGATACTGCGTCCTCCGACACTCCCGACTCCATCCACTCCTGGTTGAGCTCGTTACAAGCCTGATTCAGAGCCGTCCGGGCTGCATAATTGTCCACACAGCTCAACACCAGGTCGATTTTGCTCTTGCCATCTACAGCTCCGTGCTGAATCCGGTCCAGCAATTGCTCGAAATTACTCGTTGTCGTAATATCCATCGTGTACTCTTCAAAGATGACGTCCGGATTAATACCTACAGAAGAAAACTAAAAGTTAGTAAACAAAAAAAAAATAATACAAAATAACTTCTCACTGTGAAGAGTCTGCTTAGCTGCCGCCGTCTTGGTCATGCCAGCCTGTTCGGGCCGGAAGAAGAGGCGGTTCATGTTGGCGATCTCCACCGTGTCGTAGTCGTACATAATGAGCTTGCCAATGCCACAACGAGTGAGCATTTCCGCCGCAACGGAGCCAATTCCACCCAACCCCACGATAAGAACCGAGAAATCCCGGATCTTCTCGTAATTATCCACGATCCCCATGCGCTTGAGGGCCATGAGACGACTGTACGGATTGCTGTCCACCACTTCGGCACTCATCTGCTTCGTGCGACCGCCCGCCTCACGCTCCAGCTTGGCTTGAACTACCGCCTTTTGCTGCATCAGCTCGGCAATCTGCTTGTCCAGTGCACGCAGCTCCGTCTCCGTCGTCGACATGATCAGCTCTTCCAAGTCTAGGAATGTGCCACGCAACAGTGTTTTAGCTAGTGATGGATGGAATTACGAGTAAAACGGAGGTGTATCCCTAACCTCGTAATTAAATTTTTTATTTACAAAAAAGAATTGAAGAGGGTCCTCTTCCTGAAGACTGAAGAAAATATTCTGCATGGACTTAGATCCCAGTGTACCGGATTTCTGTTTGTTGGTTGCGAGTGTTGGCTCGATTTATTTGCTTGCTGAGCTTTCCCCCATGTTAAAGCCGGCGATTAAAGCGAAAGTTGTTCTTCATGTAGTTCAGCACGATGGGGCGCAGGATCGTCGAGTAGGTATGACGAAGGCGCTGGAGGATCGGCAGGACCTTCCGCTGGATGTGAGACTCCACTATGTCGAGATACTCTACCGTCCGTTTACGACTTGGGATCATACCGCAAGCCTCGCCAGGTTGCTGCTCCAGCAAATAAATTATCTTCTTGAGGTTGGCCAGGAAGTCTCCCAGGTTATTGGACTCGTGGCGTCGTAGACTGGCCGAGTGCTGGATCACGGTATTGACACGGCAGAGCTCCCGGAACACCAACGCCACTTCATCTCGGTATCGGCTCTTCATCACTCTCAGCTTGGCAAAGTACATCTCGTCTCGTCGAATTGATGTAGCGTCTGTGGCTGATGATGACCTCGACGAGCGCATTTTACGCTTCCCTGCTCGCTTGCTGCTACTGGAGAGACTAGACCGGCGAGAGCTGTGTCGTCTCGGGGTATCTGTTAATGGATACCCAGCATCAAATGGACTCTCCTGCTGACTGAATGTACATGGCAACAATGGAGCTGCTGCCACGGCCGCAGAGGCAGCAGCTGCTGCAGGTTGCCTCTGCAGCGTTGGATTGGGCGATCGAATCAGATTCAGTCGATGGCCTTCGACAAGTCTCACTGTCACCTCCATGCCTCCATTTTCACCATGGGTCGGTTGTCGACGTAGAGACTCGATCCGGTGTTCCAGCTTCTGCTTGTACTGTACTTGATTGGCACTTTTCTTCCACACAAACGACTCGTATCTGGACGCGCACATGCGCAAATGTCGGATGTCTGGATCTCCCGTTATCCTCTGCAACTGTTCCATCCTGTTACAAAACCACTATCAGCTCGAAAGTCAAACTGTAAATTCCCATCTATCACCACGTACATGGCAGCCACAAGGCGATCCCTCAGTTCACTGTGCACTGCTCGTCTCCAGTATCGCTCTCTCCTCTGTTCGTTCTGCATCTGCGTCCCCTCCAATGCTGTCATGGGTTCATCCTCTTCTTCTTCCTGTCTCTTCATTGGCTTCTGTTCCTGTTCCCTTGCGCTGTGATTGGCCAGCGCCACTTCCATGGGCGTCGCTGGCGACTCGGCGCCTGTGGCGTTGGACACGCACGAGACTGCGTTCTCGGCTGCTGCTGGCGCTCGCTCTCCCCCCTGCGCGTCCACGGGCTCCGGGCGCATACTGTGGGCCGCCGTCGCTGTCCTTGGGGGCTTCTTCCACGATGTTTTCTGCACCGGCCAGTCGAGTCGAAAAATCACGAAATGATTATTCCCGAAACTCGATAAAGAATACGGTATTATTATTATTATTATAAGTTGATCTGAATTGACGACGATACTTCTGTTGTAGGCTACAGCTTGTCTATTGCGTTGTTCCATCACTCCACGATCATATATTATTACGCCTTACAAAGAGGATCATTGAGAGTCCCTGCTATTTTGTATATAGTTCCAGAGGAGATCTCCCTGTTCACCTTGCGCGCGAATTCGACAGTGAAACTTGCAGATATATAAGTACATGTATAATACAAGACATGCTAATGAATACATCGTGTTGCGTTCGTAGCGGAGGCGCGCATGTAGCGATCACATTACCGCGATTTAAGGGTCTGGACGGGAGGGTTCCCCAATCACGCAAGCGGGGGTAAGTATGGTAAACGTACGGTACAGTACACGTAACTAGTACGGATGTGCTTGTACTACAAGTTGTAGTGCTTGATAATAACTTTGATTATTTAAAAACACCAAGTGCAGTTCAACTACAACCACCACCTTCCGCCTCGAGCTTCTCGTTCAATGCCACCAGAGCTGAGAACTGCTGTGCATGGAGAGACCCTTCCAACGCAAAGTCTGCAAGCAACACGCGGGCCATATCCATCTCACTTCGACACAGAGCGAGGTCCCCAGTACTGCCTCTGGTAGTGATGGGGTGGCAGGAGAAAATACTCGCAAACCCTCCAGCGAAACACTCGAGCAGCTTGAATCGGCGCTCCGTAAGAGACCAAGCTTCCTCGAACGGTGTGTCGGCATCGCAGTTGGCCAAAGCTGCACTGAGGACCGATTCGCGAACAGCTCCACGCTGCAGACCTTGAAGCTCTTGGTCCATCATGTCGATATCCTCTTCGGACAGGAAGCTGCGCACCATGGGGCCGTACGTCTGCAACAAAGACGTAAACTCACGTCCGCTCAGCTGAGCCAGCTCGTGTGGTAGAGTTGGGGGCAGGAACTCAGCCACCTTCAAGTTTTGCTCCTTGCCGAGAGCGCTGCTGAGTTCCAGTAAGCACTCGATCATGTTGACTCCACAAATCGCCAGGTTCTCGCCAACCAAATCCACAAAAGGCGCTTCGATACTGTTAATGATTGGGAGTGACGCTGGGTCGTTTTCCTTGATAAACTCAACCATACTGGCCTTGCTCAAGGCAAAACGGCCTTTTCGCGACTTGTACATTTTGCTGTTTGCAGGGTCCACAGGCAAGAGAGAATCGTTCAGGGGTCCAAGCGCATGGAAAGCGACAGCACAGTCGTTAGAAAACCCAGCGATAGCCGTGCACTGATCGGCAATAGAAGCATGGTTGCGCAGTAGTTTCTCGAACGAGTTGTTAGCGCAAGTAGCTACCCAGTTCACTGCCGAGAAGAATAACCACCACGAAATGTCAGGCGCGCTCGAAGGCTTCTCGATCTCAAGATGGCGGCAAATCAACTCGCGGTGAGCTGCAATCCAATTTGTCTCCTTTCCAAACGCAAGCCATTTCTCTTTACAGCTTGTAGAGCTAGTGGGGCGAGCGGGAGGGGGTGTCATTCTCGCAACAAGATCTGGTTGTCGACGAATGTATGTTGAAAGCTCCTTCAGAGCCAGCAAGAAACAACCACCCTGGAGAGATGAGTAAAAGTTCATCACAATGCAGTCCAGCTGGTGACAACCACTAGACGAGCGGTATACGACGGGGATCGTTGTTTCTTGCTGCAGATGCGCCACAATATCCAATATTCGATTTGGCATCTGTGCATCTCCATCAGTAGCAACTCCAATCAACCGCTGTCTCCAGTTTGGTAGTACGACAGCCAACACTCGCTCCAGCGTAGTAAACATCATCATTTTGCACTTGTTCTCGTACGCTGGAATCGATATCAGATGGATGTTGTGCATCGCTCCAGCCCCGTACGCCTTCACTCGGAACTCCAGGTACGAACGCACGGGCGAATGCTCCATCGACGCTCGTAGTTCTAAAGAGAAGGCCCAGCAGCCACGCAGCAGCCGTGACACCACACTCAAGTTGACAGCGATAATGAGACGAATATACTCAGCCGTCTGGTCCTCCGTGTACTGCGGAGTAGCTTTGTGCGCACCTTGGAGCTGCCTCTCAACAGCTGTAGCACTTTCTTGACCATGAGCTTTGGGCTTGACAATATCTCGAAGTAGCACGGACGCGTGGTTCCTGAACGTCTGCATAGCATTTGAAATCTGTCTAAAGGACATCCCAGCAGCGGCAAGCTCCACTAAGCAGTCAATCTGTGCGCGCGAGTGCACCACCACGCGATGTAGTGGGTCCACCACTGTTCCTACCAACGTACACGCCTGGAACGTGTCCTTCGGGGGGTTCCACATCGCAACTGCGTTCGAGTTCGAGTTCTGTTCGTGCGCATGGTCTATCAGATGATGGCTCTGCTTCTCCACAACTTTCTCCACTGTCGGCTCCGTCGTTCCTATAGCCAGTATAGCCACTAACTCCACAATAGCTGGTGCAATCTCAAAGCACCGCTGTTTCTCCTCCAATGTTGGTTCCAAAGCCCAAACTTCACCTGGAGCCAACTCAACCTTTAATTTCTGCGTCGATTGACCCGTCAAAGGCGTCTCTGAGGGTGCAACCTCTGGTAACGGGAAGAAAACTCTTTTCTCGTCGTCAGTGCAGCTCAAATACCTCTTCCACGTCTCGCAGTGCGACAGTTCGTGGTGCTGCTGGTACTGGTCTGTCCGGAAGGAGTTTCTAAAGTATTTAATATTCTTCGTAGAGCGTCGCTGCTTGTCCGGTCGTTGCTCCCGTCCAAAATGCTGGCAGAAGCGACACACAACGAGCGTCACCTCTCCCGAGGACTCGTCTCGAGCCACAGGTGCCAGTCCAAACTTGAGCTCATGCGACTTGAGGAACCGCAGGAACCGCTTGCGGTTCAGCGGCTTTTGTGCAGCTGTAGAGTCGTCCCTTCGCTGTCTCTTGGGGTCCGGTAGAGCGGCAGGAGGGCGAGTCTGAGCTGGAGGAGCTGGAGGAGTTGACCGCACCATTGGAGCGTTAGGAAGAGGAATGTATTTAGAAATATTTCTAAAAGAATAGTGGAGTTTTACATGGGACATATTTGAGGACAGTCCCATATGTAAAGTACCTGAGCTACTAGGCACGCTACTCACCGCCCGCTTGATAGTACAGACTCTCGTTGAATACGCCGTCGTACGCGTCACCAGTGACCAGGTAGCCGTACAGATACTCCGTCGTAATGGTCATATTCAACGGGGGCATCTTCTTCACACACGATTTATCCATCTTCTTCAAATTTCCGCCGTTTTTGATGTACGAAACCAGTAATTCCATCCCGCAGATAGGACTCTCAGAGTCCCCAGGAATCAACGGAGTCGACAGGATCGTTCCGTGACTAGCATGTTCGAACGTGACGAGTTCCTTATTGTCGCCTTGAAGAGCATCCAGCAGGAACTCTGCGTACTTGTGCGTCGTCTGTCCATCAAGTTTGCTACTAAGCAGTAGTACACTGGCCTGAGTGGGAATCACGGCACTTTTGTTCCAGTATTCGTCGCGGTCGTAGGTGATGGGATTAGCTTCGTATTTTGCAGTCTGAAATTGTTTGCACGTCTTGGATTTATCCTTGGAATAGGCGCAGTATTGCTCTGTTGTTGTGTAGATACCTGTGTCAGACATCAAAACGTCGATAAACTGTTGTCTGATGCTTTCTACCGATGGCGACGGCATTTGCCACATCTCGGAGAAAATAATGACGTTGAAGAGTAGCAACGACTGGTAAGTCTCGTCCTCAGCCTTAGTATTGACAGAATCTTGTAAAACTTGTGTAACAGGTTGGACCCCGAAGTGGGGGGGGGCTTGACCGGTATTGTCGGGATTCTCCTGGCTTGACCGGTATTGTCGGGATTCTCCTGGGACCGAAATCCACCAAAAACGACCATAAACGACCAAAAACGACCATGTCCTGAAAAATATCCTGTATCCCCTGACAACAAAATCAGCCAATCGCGAGCCATAAAGTCGCTGCTTGCAAACTCTTCAGGAGAAGGAGACCGCAGAATGCACCAGATAGCTTCGCCATCACAGGCGCATACCACGCAGTTGAGCATCATCACCTCTCTCAAGTACCCCGTGTAGTTGCACAGGTATGTGGAGTCACTAGCCGCCAATCCTACGTGTTTATTGGGTGAACTAATGCTTTGCTCGAAACCATATCTTCCAGAGAGACTTGTAAGCAACGCATGCTGTGTTGCAGCAGTTAGCTGACTGGAATCTGTTCTCTTAGCGTCATCAATGGGTGATGCTGGATATTTTCCTGTAGCAATTCGAGACGCTGGTGATACACGCACGCTCTTCACCACGAATCGTGCGCGCAATCTACTAGAGTCCACGGCAAAATACTAGCTACGAAATCTCGGAGCTATCAGGTATTCATCATGTAATTCGATCTCTCGTTTTGAATTTTGGGATCATGTTCGACGAGACATGACTCTTATTTGCTAATGCTCGTAGTTCCTTATAGAATCCTAGGGAGCAAAAAAACTTGCAATGGTTTGAGCGTTCCCCTTTTTTCGCTTTTCGCAGTCCGGATTCTTGCTGTTCGGGTTACAACCGCGCTTTCGCGACCTGCAACTGCTACACGCTGGCCTGTTCTCTTCGTGTCTTTTGTCACCTGGGCTCCGGCGAGTAATTACAATTGAATCTTGAACTTGAGGGTCGTTAGCTTGGACGGCACGTTGCTCACTTGCACGATCTTCGTGTTCGGGACTGTGTGTTGTATCAGGAGTGATGGCTCGGTCTGTTGTCGCTAGCACTTCAGGTTTTGGACGACGCACTTTAAGTCGGCAGCACAACGCGTTTTGGCTCAATTTTCCACTTGGGTTCAACTTCATGTACATTTCGTGAATACGTGCCCATTTTCCGTGAGACCCTTTCGGAAAAGTGGCAGCATACTCTACAAGACATGTTTTTATTGCATCTGTGAATACTTCACGGGCTGGAAGAACCGCCACGGGCTGACAGACGCTTGGTTCGAGAATGGTTTCATTACACGATTCAGCTGAAGGTGCAGTTGTTCGCACGTGCAGATTAGATGGGCCACGCTCTTGGATCAGTTGTGGTGAATCTGTAGCTTTATCTGCCGGTACTTTTGACTCCTTTTCGGCCTTGCCTTTTCTGATGTAACTTTGTGCTCTTCGCATTGAGTCCCATCGACGCTCGAGAAATTCATCACTTTTGCGGTTTATGCTTGGACACACGCACGCAGCAAAGTCGTAAACCGAGCGATAAACCTGTTTTACATTCTTTACGCCGACAGCCAGTCTGAACAGTCGAAATAGCTTTTCCTGAAGAGCGTTGTCATCCTCCGAGTTATCCTCATCCTGAATAGTCTTCCTTGTCAATACTATAATGCGTTGAAAACCCGAAAGCTAGGTTTTATTGCACCGTTGTAGCTGTAGGTCAATGGAGGTCAATCGTCGAGCAATTGCGTGATACGAATGCTTTCGAAGCTCCAAGCTCGGATTATCTAGTTGCCGAACGGCGGAATTGTAAAGGATTGTAGTAACAAAGGGCAAGATTCCCACTTGGCTTCTCTTGATGCGAGTTGCTCTGAGCGTATTTGCTTCAGCAGGGCAAATTCGTGAGATGTAAATTCTGAGGTGCTATTATATTCAGGTTCCAAACCCAAGTTGTCAGTAAAACTTCTCTGGTTCATCATTTTTCGGTCGTGTTTCAACGCACTCAGCAACTTCAGAATATCTGCGTGGGCAGAGTCATTACGAAGCAAATTTGCCTCAGCTCCGTCAACTCGCAGAGGGATCATGTCGTAGATGCTTTCCCACGCTCGATTAGCTGGCACCTAATTTCCCCAGGGTCTGTATTGTTGCTGGATACTTCCAGAAGGTATATAGCTGGCAAGAATTTGATTGAGAAACTCCAGTTGAGGTGAATCTGGTATTATTCCACGGCAAAGGACAGCAGCACGGTACAAATAAATAAAATCAAAACCCAGAAACTCAGGATTGCGGCGGAACTTTGCTCCAACTTGAAGATTGTGCTGTGGTAAACTCAAACAAAGTCAGCTTACTCCAGATTGCCACCATATTCAGGTACACACTCACCTGCAAAATAAAAATATCTAAAATCCGAAGGCCAACTTGAATCGAAACAACTCGATCCAGTAGTTTGCGCAGTTTTGAATGAATTGCTTCAAGCTGGCTGGTGGAAACAACCCGAACTATCCCACCGCCTTCGTGATAGTTGCTGTTTTCAACGAAAAGGTCACCCCTGACGAATTTGCGCAAGGTTGCTTTCCACACTTCTTTCCCATTCATCCATCGCACGAACATCACCAGGACATATCTTACCAACAGCAGAGGTGAAAAGCGCTGCCATTATTTCAGGAGGGCGTAAATTTCTCTCAACATCATATATCGCTTCAGATAGACTCTTCGCCAACCACTTTCTCTTGTTGTGATCACTAATTTTTTCAGTCATTCTCTGGATAACGTGGAAAGGGTCTTGTTTTACAACAACTCCATCCCCAAAGACGGAATTCACAAGGTTACGCATGCCATTCGCATGGTCACACACGAAAACTCGTTCAGCACCAGGATCTTTCGATAATTTGTTGACGATCGGTTGCAAAATTGCTCTGGTTTCTTCATGGTTTTCTGAACAGGTGAGACCGCGGGCCATAACTTGTCCTATTTCATTCTGAACCAGTAGCAGCATACGTACTTCTGCGTCCTGTTCTTTACTTCCGTCCGCACCAAATACTTTTAGTTTACTGCAAAACTTCTGGGAATGATCAGCTCGAATAACCTTCTCGCAGCGCGATGAAGCCATGTGAGCTTCTACAAGTTTGCTGCATATACTCGTCTGTTGAAGCCACACCTTCTGAATTGCTTCGTTATCTAGACAGGCATGTTCCGTCATAAACTGATCCACTGACGGAAAGAGAGGAGGGCGATACTGAGGGTCTAAGTGCTTGCGCTTTTCAATGAAGTTTGCTGCCCGAGCCAGTAGCGAGTAGTACCGCTTTTGACGGCGACGCGTAACATTACTCACAGCTCCAGAAACGCCTTTAGTCGTCAACATACCGTCATATACTAGATCAAACAGCTCCATCGAGATTCCCGACTTGTATGTTAGTATATAAGGAAAAGCTAAAAGCACTTCTTTTGACGACGCTAAGTATCTATCGTCGACTGTAGTAAAAGATGTTTTAGAAGTACCCCGACAACTGTACCTTGCGTAGTAAAGTGTAGTCTGGTGATCGATATCGTGAACTTTCCGTTGTATGTACTCCTTTACTTGTGGAGTACAAGAGCACCCCTCTATTACACAAATGGGTTTCCCAGAGCCTGTTAAAACCTCCGGAGACCACGTAAAGGATGGCACCGTGAACCACTCGGACAAAATAACTCCTCCTTGGTTTTCCGGAAGGGATAGCACAGGTGGAAACTTGCGTAGAGCAATAGCAGATTGAACAGCTCGTAGCGCACACATTTTGTTTGTTTTCTCTTCGAAATCAACTTGACACTCTAATTTAAGCGGCGGAGCGGAACGGCCGCCACCCTGCGGGTGGCGGAGGCACCCGGGCCTAGCGGCCCGGGAATGCCGGATAAGCCCCGAAGTGGGCCAAAGTTGTGAACGGGCAGCTCAGCGACTGTTGGAAGTGGATCGGCGAGAACTTCAACCTGGATCTGGGTTAGACCCACGATCGTGCTTGAAGCCGCCTACAGAAGTGACACTGACTGCGATGGAAGTGCCAATAGGAGAGACCGTATTGGTTGACGGCACGAGTCACGCGAAGTGAGATCTATGCTGGACGTGCACTATGAGGAGACAGACGGAAGGCACGATGAGCCCGAAGCTCACTTGCAAATCGGACGGCTGGATAGCACCCCGAGAAACGACGAGTAAGGCGCACTTCGTAGACACGAAGTGGCGTCAAAGCAACCGAGTGGTTGTACGAGAGGAACGAAGGGCGGCGGTTTAAGGAGGAACTTGGTGTACAAGCGAGAGGAGGACTATCGGGTTTCCAAGCGGTGACGAACGTGGCAGCCAGTCGAGGGTCGGAGAAGACGACTCACCTGGTACGGCCGGGTAGCGTAAGTCGCGGGACTTGGAGGACGAGCAGTTAGTACTGTCGTGAGTGCAGGAGGACCAACGAGGACTGACGTCTACGAAGGAACGGAGGAACGAAGGAACGAAGGAACGAAAGACGAAAGTAGAAGTCTATTAGGCTTTTAGTATAAATAGGTGCGTTCGTGCTGCAGCATCGAACAAACCGGCGCGGTGAACCGAGCCAACAGGAGCGTGTGAAGTTGAAGTGTGCTCTTTAGCACCCGATCCTTGGATATTCCACCCGGCGCAGCACCAGCTATTCGACCCACTGGTGGGCAGTGAGACTAAACCCATTACATGGTGGTCATACAGGGGTTGTCTCACTGCAACAACGGCGCCGACGGAATTCAACGCGAGTAATGATGAACGAAACGAGAGAAACGGCTCGAAAGAGATCTACGAGGAAGCAGGCTTCGACACGATCGAGAAGTACGAGGCGAGGAAGCTCTCAGAGTCGTCGAACAATGAATGATGAGGTAGCAGGGGTGGCGCGAAGTAGCAGCGACGAAGCCACGATCAGCCCTGACGAGTATGAAGATAAGCGAGCTCCGTCAGCGAGAGAAGCCAGCGAACCCAGGGTACTGACGAGGAGTCAAGCACGCAGAGAATGGGAGAACGCTGAGCGATTCCTCACCAGAGCAGCCAACGGGGAAGAGCAGGAATTCCAGAGCGGCAAGGACCTAGTCGACGCTGTCCTTGGCCAATTAGAAAAGCCCGGTGAAAGCAATCGAGTTCGGGTCGTACCTCTGGAAGAAGCACCAGGCAACGAGCGACAGCTACGACGCTCTGCTGCCAGAGAACAGCACTTGGAACAACCGCGTGACGAGCAACATGACGTGGAACGAGCCGATGAAGTGAACGAAGGAGTACTTGGACGAGTTGTAGAACCAGAGCCACTTGGGGACCAAAACCTTGATGGAGATGCACCAGAACCACGGGTACCTGCGGCTACGGATGCTATGGCTGCGGAACTTCAAGAACTTCGAGAAGAAGTCCGACAGTTGAGACTGCGTCGTAATGAAGATGTACCACGTGAACAGCTACGAGCTGAGCGGGACAATAGTCGTGAAGTAAGAGGGCCGCGAGGTCGGTACCAACAAGGTCTTCGAAGAGAAAACGACGAACGAGAACCCAGTGTAGGTCGGCGACGGTCTCCAGAACGAGAAAGAAGAGGAAGGTCTCAAGGTCGACCAGGAACACCACAGAGACAACGTGTCGGACACCAGCGTCGTGAACGACCAGGAGGGGATGATCCACCGTCCTCCTCCAGTAATAGTGATGATTCTGACGGCCGAGGACCCCGAGGACACGGATTACCGCACGGACGAAGCAGTAGCTCGGAGAGCTCAAGCAGTGACTCGGACCGACGAGAACCAGTACGACAGCGACGCCCACGACGAGAGCAACGAGAACGACGGAGACGACGACAGTATCAAGAACAGCGATATTCCCCGGGACGACGAGATAAACAACGGGATCGACGTCGTGAACATACACGCCGAGGCAACGTGAAAGACCTGGAGCTGCCGACGTTTACGCCGACGAGTGGAGCTTCGGTCTCGACTTGGACTGACCGAATTGACTTGGCACTTCAAGGAGCTCGTGAGTCGGGACGTGGAGAATGGAGTGACCATGCTCTCTACTTCATATTGGGGAACAAGCTGATGGCGGAAGCTGCGAGCTGGTGGGTTGATTTTAACCGAAGACTGAGTGATCCCGAACGGACCTGGACGCACTTGAAGCAAGCCCTACTGCGACGGTATGGACCCAAGGAGGACATCTCGTTAGCCGAGTACCGAGTGAATACACGATCACGTGGTGTGAAAGAGTCCCATGCGGATTACGCAGCGGCACTCCGAAAGGCAGCTGGAAGAAGTCGAGTCAGTGAACGCGTGCTGATGGCGCAGTTCTACCGTGGAATGGACAAAACCACACGGCAGTTGGTCAAACAGCAGGAACCCGAGAACTTGGAGGAAGCAGTGATCAAGGCGACAGAGATAGATGATCCTATGGAAAGCTTGGCACCGATGGCGCCGACAGCCGAGAAAGCGTTGGGAACGACAACAGCGGCAGGGACGAATTCGACAGATGAAGTAACGGCTCGTACAGTGACGTTGCCGGGTGTTGGGAGCGTGTATGTCCCAGTCACGGGAGTGACGGAAGGAATCAAGAACTACGCAGCAGTGGACCCGGATGGCCTGGTTCTCTATACCAACCCAAAGGGAGCCTGGAACATTATCACGGGAAATTATGAGCTTCCAGCTGGACGCACTTGGAATTCCAGGTACTGGGCGGAACCCAGTCAGAAGAGGACGAAATCGAAGAAGGCAGAATCCAAACGAACCACCAAGAAGAAGAAAGCTCGCAGGCAGGAGGATTCCACCGATGAGGATGACGAAGAGGAACCCAAGCCACGCAAGAAGGTGAAGCCCAAGCGTACGGCCGAATCCAGCGAAGACGAACGTGACGGGAAACCCCAGAAGAAACTGAAGGCGGCAGTTCGACAGGTGCTGGCTGAACAGAGTCGAGGACGCCAGAGCAGTGCGAAGAGTAATACGGACGGCAACCGATGCTTTATCTGCGGCCAGGATGGACACTGGGCGCAGTACTGTACTAATGGACCTAAGTGCTTCGCGTGCAACAAGTTTGGTCACTTTGCCCGGGACTGTACGGATACCGCTGCCAAGTCCAAGAACGATCAATACCTGGCCAAACGTAAGGAAGAGCGCAAGAGTCCGGAAAACGGGGGTCGGACGCCATAGGGGGAGTATGGTGTCCACGAAGTGTCCAGTATCCCCGACGAGTAGTCGAAGCGGCTGGGGGCCCTGAGGTGTCGATAACCGAGAGTGCTACAGCCGGATTAAGCCGAGTTGAGAAGACGAAGAGAGACGACAATGGTGTGAGTGACGAGGAGAATCACGATGACGAGAACGCAGGCGACGAGGCAGGCGAGGGACTGCGCCAAGTGGTGCAAGTGCTGCTGAAAGACGCGGCGGAGGAAGACATTGAGCGTGCGGCAAGGTGTGTAGCAACTGTTCGACCAACGGTGGCTTCAGTGCGTTTTGCACGAGCGCGAAGAGAAGATGAAGAGCGAGAATTACGAGTTATCCAGCGTCGCTACGGTGGATGTAAGTACGAAGCTGGAGGGGGCGAGGGAGAAGCTCCAAACGAGGAAGCGCGAGGTGACGACGTTCTTAACGTCGAAGTAGTAGAAGAAGGTGGAGGACTCGTGTCAGATGACGTAGTTCGGACAGTGACGTCGACAACGCATGACAAAGGGGTTCCGAATACGCTGTTTGAAGTGAAGAGCACCAGTGCACCGAAGGAAGTTACGACAACCGCAGTACACGGTGAGGGACCAGAGATTCACACCGGAAGCAAAGACACGGCACCGAAGAACGAGGACGGCAACAATGACGAAATCACGAACCAACGATGTACCAGGCGTAGAGCAAAGAAAGTGGCAAAACGGCTGAAAGCCAAGGCGTGCTTGGCTCGGAAACGACAAAACGTACGAGTGACTGCTGCTGAACGAGAAGTCAAGGCTGCTGCTTTACGGTTGAAACGGCGTGGTGAAGCCGACGATGCCTGGGACGCACTACAGAGACGCAAGCAACAACGACGCTTGAACGAGACGGACGGCGTACGAATACCGCGGACGTCTGGAATAGGACGTGTGAGTTTGGTGAAGAAGCAGCGACCGGCAACCACCTCGACAGCAGAGAATGACGAAGTTACCGTGGAATATGTTGGAGCAGATGACGGCTTGCCGACTGCTTTCATGGATGTTGACGGTGAAAAGAGACGTGTGAAACTGGATAGCGGCGCGCGTTATACGATAGCTGGGACGGACTGGATGGCTCATGGCGACAGAGTGGCGGTGAAAGCTCCGGTAGACTTTGTAGAAGGCATCGGAGGCTTCCTACTCGACGTGGTAGGAGTATGGCGTTTTACTCTCACGACGGTGTTCGGAGAAAAGTTGACGATCGATGCGTGCGTGGTAGCTGGATGTGATGATGAATTTTTACTGGAGTCGACTTCATGCGAACGAAGGGTGCCACAATGGACTTTGAGAAGCAAGAGATTCGCTATGCGGACACTGGGCGAACAGTGGTAATTCCTTTTAGGACATACGATGTTGATGGTGGCGCCAAAGTTGCCGCGGTACGGATGGTGTTGACGACAGAGCTGAGTGGCAATACCGTGACACCAGTGCAAGTTTCAGTGACGGCAAATGATGGAGAGCGGGGTCTGTTCATACCCACCAGGAAGACCGGATCCGTGTTATTGGCGGCGACAGTGACGACGGCACGGAACGGACGAGCATGGGTGCCTGCTATCAACACCAATGTTAAGTCTGCGAAGATCCCGAACAAGAAGGAGCTCGGAACATGGATACCCTTGGACGACGACATGGAAATCTTGACAATGAGCGGTGAACTGGATACCGAACGAGTAAAGGATTGGGTGGATAAGTTGGGCGACAGCAAGACACCTCTACCGGATGAGTCGGAAGTGGACATTGGAAGTAACGACCCGGAGACCCGTGAACTCGTGATGAAACTTTTGAGAGTGTATCGTTCGCTGACGGCGAGTATTGGCGAATGTCCTCCATCGACGACGTTGAACGTGACTCACCATATCGATACCGGTGAAGCCTCGCCGATAATGCTGAAACGACGGCGTCAAGCTCAGACGGACGACAGTATAATTGAGAGTAACGTCGAGAAGATGTTGAAGTCGGGTGTCATCGAAGAAGGCAACGGTGGATGGGGATTCCCTGTTGTTCTGGTGCGCAAGAAAGATGGCGAGGTGCGCTTTTGTGTGGATTATAGGGCGCTCAACAAGGTTACGAAGAAGGACGTTTATCCTCTACCTCGAATAGATGAAACGTTGGAAGCCTTGGGAGGTGCTTTGTTGTTTACGACGTTGGATTTGCGTGCTGGTTATTGGCAGATCCTTGTAGCGCCGAAAGATCGCGACAAAACGGCGTTCACGACGAAAAAGGGCTTATATAGATTTGTGCGAATGCCCTTTGGTCTCACTAACGCTCCTTCTACATTTCAGAGGTTGATGAACGGAGTGTTGAGGGGACTCACTTGGACCACATGCCTGGTTTACCTCGACGACATAGTGATATTTACGCGTGGCGGGATTGAACGACACATTGTTGAGCTGGCAGCGGTACTCGAACGTTTGCAACGTGCAGGATTGACCCTCAAACTCAAGAAATGCAAGTTTGCGACGAAGACAATGGAGTATCTAGGACATGAACTTAGTAGCGACGGTGTACGACCTTTGGATCGACTGGTTAGCGCAGTACGTGAGTTCCCGACCCCGAACGATGCTGTAGAGGCCAAGAGGTTTGTTCACCTGGCAGGTTACTACCGACGATTTGTTAATGGTTTTGGTTCGCTCATGGCACCTGTAACGAAGTTGCTGAGGAAAGGTGTAGCCTGGGAATGGGGCAGTGCGCAAAAAGAAGCTTTCGAGAAGGTGAAGGGCATCTTGACGGCAAAGCCATTGTTGATCTATCCGGACTTTAGGCTTCCTTTTCGTGTGGTGACTGACGCAAGTAAAGTTGGACTGGGAGCGTGTCTGATGCAGGACAAAGGTGACGGATGGCAACCTGTAGCCTTCGCGAGTAAAGTGAACAGCGACACGGAGAGCAAGTACGGGATTACCGAGCTGGAGTGCTTCGCGGTAGTGTGGGCAATCAAATTGTTTTAGACCATATTTGTACGGACGGCGATTCGAGATCATAACGGATCATGCCGCCTTGAAGTGGCTCATGACGAGTCCAAATCTGACTGGAAAACTACATCGGTGGGCCCTCACTCTCCAGGAGTTTGATTTTGACGTGCAGTATAGACCTGGGAATACGAACGTGGTGGCTGACGCCTTGTCTAGAGCACCGGTAGCGGCAAAGTTACGAGCAGCTATTGGGCGGCGGCGGAGAACGAAGCAAAGAAATGAAACACCGGCAAACGTCTTGAAGAACAGCCCGGTAGCAACCGAGACGAGTGAAGTGACGATGAATGGTGGCCCTACCAACAGAGGTGACCAAGGAAGGAATGAGCGTGGCACAGCGAACGAAGGGGCCAACGAAGAAGTACTAGCTGTTGTCGACGAGCTGGTAGAAGCGGTGACCCAAAGAAACGAGAACGTGCAAGTAGGAGGCTCGAGTACCAAGAAAACAAAACGCGCCAAGAAACGGAAGATGACGAGGTTGTCGGAACACGCGACCCCAGTGGTAACAGAACGTCCACTAACGAGAGCCGCGAAACGCAGACTAGAGGAGCAAGCATCGGGTGAAGCAACGTCGACAGACGAGCAGCGAACGACACCTGAGCCAACGAAGAATACAATGACTTCAGAACGGACTAAAACGCAGAAACGCACGACAACCAGCCGCACGAAGAAGGCGGAACAGCGTAAAACGGTCACCTGGGCGGACGGAAAGAGCGGTAATGAAGCGGGAGATGCAGTGGAACGACAAACGAGCTTAACTGCAGTAACCCCGGTGAGAACGACGTCAATGCAGGATGACGACAACTCTGCGGACACTGGTAACGTGTCACGCGTGGACACAACAACGACTGACGCGAGGTTACTCGAGATTAACGAGAGAGCAGAAGATGAGCAACGAGTTGAACCCCAACCTGCTGTGACGAACCCCAGTGAAGTGGAACGTGTACGACAGCGGAGAATGCGGGAACCAACGCTACAATTGACTGACGAAGAAATTATCGAGGAGCAGAACAAGAGCCGGATGGTACAAAGGATGTTGCAAGCTGGAAGACACCAGAGTAAGGCGATTAGCAGGGTGTTCGGACTGGTAGTCGTGGAACGACCTAACGGACGACGAGTAGTTCTTCCACCCGCACTTTGGGCTACAGTGTTCAAGGAATGTCACGACAGCGTCTGGGCTGGACATTTAAGAGCAACGCATACGTACGCACGGATAGCTCAACAATATTGGTGGCCAGGACTGCAGAATGAAGTACGACGGTGGGTGTTAGGGTGTCAGGAGTGCGGCAGTCGTAAGGCACGCCCTCGAGAAGTGATACCACCACTACGCAGCTTACGAGGAGGAGATGTCGGTGACCGGTGGGCTCTCGACGTAGCGGGTCCGTTACCAGCCACTGATGGAGGCAAGAGATACGTGGTGGCGGCTGTAGAATACGTGACGAGATATGCAGTTGCCATAGCAGTAAAGGATCATACCGCTGAGAACATCGCAGAGTTTCTAATGAGGCAAGTGGTGTTACGATTTGGACCCTTTCGAGAAATCCTGACGGACGGAGCACCAGAACTTGTTGGCAAAGTGATTGAGGAATTGGTGGTCTTGTTACAAGCGCAGCAGATCAACCCAGTCCCCTATCGACCCCAAATGATCGGCCTGGTAGAGCGATTTCACCGTACTTGGAAAGATTGCATAGCAACGTTCATGAGTGACGAGAAACAACGAGACTGGGACACCTGGGTGGATTACGCGGTGTATTCTTACAATTCTGGACGACATTCGACGGTGATGTTATCCCCGAACGAGTTGATGATGGGGCGGCGATTAAGAGCACCCAACGAATTATGACGCGCAACGCGAGTGACAGAGGCTGGCGACTTGGTGAAACACCATGCGAAGCTGTTGAGTAGTCTAAAGGAGGCGCATAAGTGTGCCGAGCAGGCTAGAGAACGAGAACAACGTCGGCAAGCACGGTATTACGATAGGAAGGCCAGGAAGAGGACGAATTTCGAGCCTGGAGATCGAGTATGGATGTTTCGACCTCCGCGTGGACCCGCAGCCTCGAAGTTTGCTCATCAGTGGATCGGTCCGATGCGAATAGTGGAGTCTGCAGGGTACGATAACTTTCTGGTGGAGCGGGAGGACGATGGGAATGAGCACGAGCAATTTATAGTTCACACGTCGTTCCTGGTAACGTACCGGCAACCAACGGTCCTGTTGGACGCAGCAACCCGAGATTTAGCTGAGCAGATTGAGTACGAAGATGCACGGTCCGAAGACGAAGATGACGAGGCGACAGGAACGACTACGAGAACAACGGCGGCTCCTGTTAATTCAGCCGTTGCTGGACGCGGCAAGAAGAGACCTGCAACAGCAGTGGGAAACAGAAGGAACGGGCGATACCGAGAACGGACTCTTGGTGGAACTCAGAAGGCGGCGACGAAGAAATAAGGCCGGCCAATATGTACTTGAATACCTGTTACGACCAGCCAGCGAGTACTGCAGAGAAAGTACAGCTGCCGAGGGTGACAAAGGAAACCCTGAGCGAGGAGGACGGTGGATGTCCATCGCAGAATACGACCAACTCTTTGACAGCGATAAGGTCGTGGAAGACCTTAGGATGGATGGAGGCGTGTAACAGGTTGGACGAAGTGGGCCAAAGTTGTGAACGGGCAGCTCAGCGACTGTTGGAAGTGGATCGGCGAGAACTTCAACCTGGATCTGGGTTAGACCCACGATCGTGCTTGAAGCCGCCTACAGAAGTGACACTGACTGCGATGGAAGTGCCAATAGGAGAGACCGTATTGGTTGACGGCACGAGTCACGCGAAGTGAGATCTATGCTGGATGTGCACTATGAGGAGACAGACGGAAGGCACGATGAGCCCGAAGCTCACTTGCAAATCGGACGGCTGGATAGCACCCCGAGAAACGACGAGTAAGGCGCACTTCGTAGACACGAAGTGGCGTCAAAGCAACCGAGTGGTTGTACGAGAGGAACGAAGGGCGGCGGTTTAAGGAGGAACTTGGTGTACAAGCGAGAGGAGGACTATCGGGTTTCCAAGCGGTGACGAACGTGGCAGCCAGTCGAGGGTCGGAGAAGACGACTCACCTGGTACGGCCGGGTAGCGTAAGTCGCGGGACTTGGAGGACGAGCAGTTAGTACTGTCGTGAGTGCAGGAGGACCAACGAGGACTGACGTCTACGAAGGAACGGAGGAACGAAGGAACGAAGGAACGAAAGACGAAAGTAGAAGTCTATTAGGCTTTTAATATAAATAGGTGCGTTCGTGCTGCAGCATCGAACAAACCGGCGCGGTGAACCGAGCCAACAGGAGCGTGTGAAGTTGAAGTGTGCTCTTTAGCACCCGATCCTTGGATATTCCACCCGGCGCAGCACCAGCTATTCGACCCACTGGTGGGCAGTGAGACTAAACCCATTACACTTGGATGACTCGATTCAAAATGTCTTGATCTTTCTTCGCACAGCGATTCAAGCGATACACAACCGGTGGAATCAGTTTCCGCATCTCGGCGTCGGACAGCATCATTCCCAACGTTCGACGGAGGGCAAACGACGCTGGTTCAGCTTCCGCTGCATTGCTCGCGTCGGTACCAGTACCCAGGGGTTCCGAAAATGTAATTGTTATTGCAAGCCAAAAAAATGCAATAAAAATAATTCTGCATGTTGCACTGCAGGCTGTCATGGCAATAAAAATATGGAACCTTTTTTATCAAATTAAAATAAAAATAAAAATAAAAAACTTTTTTATTTTTTCGATTTAAAAGTTTTTATACTTTTTTATCGAATGAACCCCGTCAAATCGATTTACCAAAATACTGTTGCAACCCAAATAATGGCCTAAGTTCCTGGCGTTTGGCTCTCAAGTCTATCATGTACTTCGAGTTCACCACCACGTTCGCTCTAATTGTCGGTCTGCTGGCTGTCAACCATGTGAATCCAGATGCAACGCGACGTGTCCGACTTCATGTAATCTCCTTCTTCGACTCAATGCAGTGGGATGGCGTTTTGAAGCGCTCGGAGAATGTGGTCGGCGCTAGTTTCACTTCAAACACAAGCATCCTCAGGCTACGGGCGGGTCTGTATGAGAAGGATATGTTCAATTTGATCTCGGGGAGCACTATCAAGAGCATTCTGCTGGCGTTTGAAAAACCTGCGACCTGACCAACATGAAGCGGTCATTAGAGGGGCTGAACAACAGTGCCAAGATCATGCTGTGCTATGATATGAGCGACGAGTTCAACAATATTATGGGGTCTCTAGCCTCGTTTTTCTTCACGTTTGCTCACGGAATCTTGAGTGGAGAGAAGGTATACGTCCCGCCGAGTATCAGCAATGTATTGAAGCGCTCTAGTTCTCCATTCGAGAAAGGATCATCGGAAATCGTCGGAGAACGAATTGTTTGGCGACAAGATGATGGATCGGAGATTGAGGTCTTGGCAGCTCCACAGCACGTTGAAGGGTCAATTGACGAAGATTTAGTGCAAGGAGCGATAACTCGTCGTGCTCTGTTGTCTTTCAAGTTGCTGTTCCAGTTCGTTCAGAACACGAACGAGTATTTTCGCAAGGGTTGGTCGAATGTCGTGGAGGGTATGCTGAGGTTCAACGAGTTGGATGCCGTTCCCACGTCCCTGGTGGAGATTGATGACTTTGTGGACTCTCGTGGTGTGCCGTTACCTCCGACATCGGCAGGGCGGTTTGTCGCCTCACGCTCCATCCCCGCTTAAGTTATCGCCTGGAAGAGGTCAAACTTGAACTGGCCTGTCTGGAGAGACGCGAGAGCGTTCTCGACGCCAAGCAGAGCGTCAAACTGCTGTTCGTAGTAGAATGAAGCACTGATGCAATCCAGCCAAGGTACAGCGTACGGAATCCACGGCCAGAGTGGTAACAGTGGCTCGCTTTGGGGATCATTGTCGTACTACCTCTGAGCCTAAGAAAAGAAAATTGATGAGAGTTTCTCGCTCGTTAACCAGATGCTGCGTGACGAAGTAATGAAACTTGGTGGTGGGATCTTGGAGAAGGAGAATTGGCTGCGTTTGACGCGTAAACTACACGAACAATCGCTTATGAGCCTTCTGGAGACGCTGGTCTCGTGTCGGGACCCTTTTAAGGGCATCATGCTGCTGAAGGCCAATCTTATTTTGTGTACATGCATGACTTCCACGATTGGGAAGTGCTATTAGGGATCCTGCAGAACGTGGTCGAGTACATCAACAGCAGATCTGCGTCTTTCTGAAGGAGGTCACTTGAACGACGACAACATCACACCGTGGATGTCTCCGAGATGCTGCCTCTACGACTTCACCCGTATCGCATTTTGTCCTAGAGCTGACTAGTGGCTAGAGCAGATGCATGTCAGCAGTCACCTCCGCGTGATACGGCTGCGACCATCGTCGAGTCAGTGGCAACGCAGATTTCGAACGGCAAGTACACTGACAAGATAAATGTGCATATGAAACAAGTATATTCACTTACAAGTTTGTGAAATCGAGTCGGCGGTGCGTACTAATTTTTTCCTGTGTGCGCAGCCGACCGAGCGACACCTTCCGTCCGCGTAGGCTACGCAACGAAATATTCTCCTGTGGAAATGTTTTATCGTCGTGATCAGGAAATGGCATACGGTCGATTGGGCGCGTATCTTCCTCTTCCTCCTCAGTCTTTTCTTCCTCGTCGACAACCAGACCAGCTTCTTCACGATGTATGGCGTCTACCATATTGAGTAAGGCGTGCAGTTCACTGTCGTCTCCTTCTTCCATTGCAGATAATACTGTATCCCAGTAGGTAACGACATCGTCAACCTGGAAGTCGTCTTCTTCATCATCTCTAGCAGAGTCCTGATTCATCGCTGGCCGGTTCTGAGCTGGTGTAAACGGTGACGAACCCCGAGAGCTTGAGCTTCGGCGATCTGGCGTGCTGAACGCTGATACCTTGGCGAATTCGTTGGTAAACGTCATTCGCTTTGCTGGTGGCTTTACCTCGACCTTTTTTGATGACTTTTCCCGCAAGGTTTTCCTTATTGCTGCCCAATTCCTTGCCTTCTCTGCGTCCATCCTGTTGCGAAGCGAAGTGTGAATTAGCGCCAGCTCCGAAAAATACCGCTCACAGGTTGCTGTATTCACGGAAACAGCGAGTATAGTCAGCGCTAGCTTTGGGAGGTAATGAGTCGGGTTGCTGTTCTTCAGATGACGCCAAAACGCTGCTAAAGGAGGTAAAGAACTGGTTTCAAAATGCCTCAGCACCTTACTCGTATATGTGCCGTCCAGCCAGTCATCCAGCTCCCCAGCAATAGTGACAGGGTCATCATCGAGAAGTCGTCTGTAGTAGTACTCCGCAATTTCACAAATACTTCGACGGCCAGATACTTTTGTGTCTACCAATTGCACGGCGTCCTTGAAATAGGCCGGATGTAGGTAAAGTGCAAGCATGAATAGTGGCTGCTCACAGTCCGCCCACCTTGCTTCAATCAATCTCAAAAGATCATCGCGGTAAAGGCTGGTGCTGTACTTGTCGTAAAGATCGCGGAAAACGACTACCACATCGGCAAGCGTGTTTTCATCACTTTGGAGCTTAAACGAAGCGAAGCATATTGGGTTCACTACTTGCTCTGCGGCCTTCAACAATGTCCAAAATGCAGGATCTTCTAATACACGTAGAGTCGAATTGAAATCAGGATCGTCACGATATTTAACCGCGAAGACTTGCATTGCAGTTTTCACTCGAAGAAGTGAAGCGAAGCACCCTTGCATTGAGTTCCACCGCGTTGGGCATAGCGTCTTAAATTGCCATGACCCTCCATACGTCTGTTCCATTTCTGCTTGTACACGGGGCAGCCATTTTGACGAAGAAGCATTTAGGAATTTCACCAGAGCTTGAGCTTGAGCAGAAACCTGCCGAAATGAATCAATTCTGAGAATACTTTTCATCAGGTTGTTCATATCATGTGCAAAGCACTTCAGGAATACAACTTTTGGCCATCGCGGTGCCAAAATTTTTCGGCAGCGGCGACATTGACCAGCGTCGTCCGTGACTACCCCACCGATGCACCACCCTTTTAGCTCAGCCTTCTCCATTAAATTTTCCGTTTGAGATGCTAACTCCAATCCATCGTGGCGAGAACTCGTAGGAAATAAACCAAGCGTAGCGACGGATCCAAAAAGTCCAAGCTGTGCCCCTAGCAAATGCTTCTTGGAAATGTTTTGCCACACATCACTCAGCAAATTCATGCGTCCTCCTGATTTGTGCTGAAGATCCATAATCTTTTCAGATTCAGCCTCGATCACCTTCTTAGCATACTTTTGTAGGAAAGGTCCGCCAAACGTTCGTCGTGACGGCAAGTGGTCAAGAAGTCGGGGCTCAAAGTCTTTAATAAGTCGCAGGGTAGAGTCGTTCTCAATGAATGAATCCGCAATATTGTTTTCAGCTTGAAGCTCAAGGAGTAGTCTCAGCTTGCGGTCAATTTCCGATCGCGTCAGCGGGTCTTCAGGATGAGCCGTTTGAGAGGTTTGAAAGATCTTGCCTGGAGAAACCGAAGCAATTCGTGCCATGCGCGCTTCTGGAGTGAATGGGCAACTCGCAATATGCTTTCGCATTGCGTCAACATTACCGTAAATCTTCTTGAGCTCAAAAGCAGCACCTGCCTCTGCATCTCTCTTCGTTAGAGTTTCTTTCTCGTGGGCGCAGTGTAGACAATGATGATAGTACGACCCGTGCTGGTTGCATGGCTCTCTTGTATTCCGGAAGTTTGCGCGCACTGGATCTCGCTTTCTCCCCATATTGAAGATTCTGCACTAGCCTTCTAAGCGAGACGAGATCTGTTTACTCAGCATTGTACTACACAATACGACTGAATAGAGCGCTGTGCCTTGTAATATGATCCTTTTTGGCTATACAAATTTACAGATACGTCAAATCGCACTTAAATGAAAAAAAGAATAAAAACTTTTTTTCAACTTTTTTATTTTCGATAAAAACTTTTAAAAGTTTTTATTGCCATCACTGCTGCAGGTGTGCCAGAAAATTATTGGGATTATTGCAGCGCAATATATAGACGAATGTACCGAAGGTGTATATTGGTAGATTATTGGGAACGATCTTGCGAACTGTACTCGCATTCCGACCTCACGAGTCAGTAAGCCCATGTACTTGATCAAACTGTCCGTAGATAAGCTGTCGATCTTCACGTAGTCGGTAGCAGCTTACGACTCGCAAAACGTAAACGGAAGGTTGCAGGAGATCGTCATGTCGATCCAAGAGTAAATCTTGAAAGACTTGTCGTCGATGTAGCCCACAAGAGTGCCACTGTTGTTGCCGGCATTTGCCATTTCCAATAGGAAATTTTAGTGCCACATGAAGACATGCTGAAGGAGGTTGGTATACCCCGTGTTTGCCTCCATCTTGCGCTGAACACCACATCTACACTTGTAGTACGCTGTTACATTTCCTTCAATGTTCTCGACATTTTTGTAGTAGAACTGAGCAACCTGCTTGGATGTATATGGCGCCGTCGACTTTTTCTTGTTGGTTGTCTCCTTTCTCGCTTTTTCATACGGTTGTTTTGGCTTGGGGGTATTTGAACGCTTGGGCAGAGCCTTGGACGACTTTGAGCGTGACGAATTCTTGAATGGAGCCATGGTAGAGGTGCTAAAACAGCAAATTTGAATCTGAATCGAGAAGCATGGTGACGCTTGAGACTAACAAAGCGCCCTGAACCACCAATCTACAATTAACCGGTTGGTTGGAACTTCCAACTTGGAAGACACTAGGGGTGCTGAAGGTTATTGGTCGGTAAACTTGAAAGAAAATAATTGGAAGCTTCGAAATGTGAACCTGGAAATAAATTATTTTTTCGCTGAAAACGAAAAAAATAAATAATCAATGACATTTTCGGAACCCCTGCCAGTACCGTATAGCGTATTGATGATCACTGAACAAGGCAATTCTGGGTCTTTGTCGAACTGAGCGATCAGATATTTGGTCGTCCCAGCCAGCCCTCTATTCTTGAACCGGGCAGCAATCTCTTCATCTTTTTGACTCATGACCAAAAATCTATCTGCGACTTCGCCAAAGTCCCTATCCCAATTGGAATAGTACGGAAACTCGGTAGTCCGTGCACCCATCGACGCGGCAATACTGTAACAGGATTGAGACGTATCTTGAAAAGACACCAGGAGTTGATGTCGTATGGGTGAATGCAGCTGCTGGACATGATCTGAGAACGCTAAATGTTGCAGTAGGCGCTGATGGACGAACGCTGGGCTGGAAGGAAACGACTTCAGCTAAAATCGACGACGTTGATTGGCGGATGACACTTAAAACGCTGATGAATGCTGGAAGCACCGAAGATCTTGGATACGACGAAGTGGATCGCAGTCACCCTCAGGGAGGAGCGAGCCAATGTATGGACGAGAGCGACGACAACGGAGTTCTCACTTCGAAATCTGCAGCGACGGTGGTAGGCACTTCGGAATTTGCGACGACGGTGGCAGGTACTTCGGAATCTGCAGCGACGTTAACAAACGACTTCAAAAGTTACGGGTTGGACGGGCGAGTGACTGACGACGGGCTATCGGGAACGGGTCATTAGTCGGTATACTCGACGTTTAATACGGTGACGAGAGACTTCCTTCATTGAAGAGAGCGACGGCTTAACGGACGGACGAACGGACGAGTAGTGTGACATTGGTAGCTTTGGACGAACGAGTGGAGGCTGGGACGACTGGGTTTTGGGCGGTGTTGAGCGGACGAGTGACTGGCGACGGGCTATCGGGAACGGGTCATTAGTCAGTATCCTCGACGTTTAGGACGCGATCCAAGGACGGTCATTAGTGCCTAGGATACGACGACGTCGGCCAAGGTGAAACGAGTAGATTGACGAACGGACGGACGGACGAAGGAACGAAGTTGAACGTACGAGCGAGAGCTCTATTGTATTGAATATAAATAGGAACGAAGTTCCGGCGCAGGTGAACTGAGCCCGTACGTTGTTGGAGTGTTTAATTCTAGCGAAGAAGCCTAAGATAAAGAAGAACCCGGCGAGACAGCGCAGCAAAGCATTGCAGCCATACGATCCGCTAGCGAACAGGCGTATTGTGGGTTCGTCACATGGTGGTCATACAGGGGCTTCTTGCGAAGAAACGAGAATTGAGAAAACAACGGAGAACGATGAGAACAGCGACAATGGTATCAGCAACTAAGACTGCACGAACAACACGCAGTAAGAAGACCAAGCCGGCAGATATCGAGACGAAGAACGAAGATAATGATGATGACGAACGAACGGAATCGTCGGTGCGTATTGAGACGCAACCAGCCGTTGACGAAACCACTACGGCGTCTCGGGGAAGAGCAGTTGAATCCACCAGCGACGCTGTCACGGAACCTTACGACGATAATTCAGACGAGATACCCGAGCCGACCGAAGATGAACTGAAGGCCTTGGAACGTACGGTGAAGCGACTGGGTGTTGCAGTAGCAAAAACAGATACGGGACGAGGAGCGGCCGCCTCAAACCGGATGAAACAACTGGCAGTGAGTCTGCAGCAACTGACAACGCAACTGGCGGATCCCTTGCTGGAAGCGGAGAACAAGGCTGATAGAGGACGTGAGGGAACAGGGATACCCACGGAAGGCTACAACGGTCAACCCAGGATTGAAACAGCTACGGACCGCGACCATGGACAACCCGACGAGGCGGAACCAGCACCAAGAGTGGAGGAACGAGCATTACCACCCGTCCGATACGAAGAAGATGAAGACCGGTGCTCTGACGACAACGACGAGAGAAACTCACGTCGCCAATGGTCTTATGGAGCTGGCAATCGGCGAAAAGTACCGCAGCTCAGACAACCTCGGCAAAACTTGGAATCACGAGGGGGAGAGCAACGAACAGCTCCAATACTCCACAATACTCGGAAACGACGAGATCCTCGGCAAAACTTGGAATCACGAGGAGGAGAACAACGAACGCGCCGTAATACTCGGAAACGACGGGATCCTCGGCAAAACTTGATATCACGAGGAAAGCAACGAACGGATCACGTACGCCACAGTACTCAGGAAAGGCGAGAGGATGGTGAAGCTGATGACCAGCGGAAAGCACCGCATTCTCGTCAATACTTGGAATCACGAGGAAGAAGGCTACGAACGGATCATGCGCACCGCGGAACTCAGAAACGCCGATTTAATGATGATGATGATGACGATGACGATGATGATGATGATAACGATGATGATGATGGTGACGATAATGTGGATGATGACGATGCAAAGTATGATGCTGAGGATGACGATGAGGATGTACGAAGACCGCGACAGCGAAAACGGGGTAATGAACGCTATCAGGAACGTGGACGGCGCCACCGCAATGAAGAGCATCGAGAGGAACAACGAGAACGGCGTCAACGGGAGCGACGACCACGATATCCACGAGCAATACCAGACGATAACTCTTCCCACGGAGATGGAAACTCCAGTACTGAAAGTTCTGACGACAATCGACGTCGGCGACGAGGGTACTACGATGACAGCGGTGAAAGTAGCAGTTCCAGTAGTGGGTCGAGCTCTAGCGAAACGAATGAGTCCGAAGAAGACGCGCAGGCAGCCCGACGTCGTATCCGACGGTCACCACGACGCGGGAGACGGCACGGACAACGAGAGCGACATGAACGCCATGAGAGACGAGAGCGACGAGAACGAAGAGAACCGCATCGACGTCAACGACCGCGGAACATTAAAGATCTGGAACTACCAAGCTTCACGCCGACACCGAGAGCTTCTGTATCAACTTGGATTGATCGAATTGACTTGGCACTGAAAGGGGCGAAGGAATCAGGACGAGGTGAATGGTCGGATCGCTCGCTGTACTTTATTCTTGGCAACAAATTAATGGAGAGTGCTGCACGATGGTGGGTGAACATGGATCGAAGACTTCATCATCGGGATCGTACTTGGACGAAGTT
Organism: Phytophthora colocasiae; assembly: GCA_018806915.1. Classification (NCBI taxonomy): domain Eukaryota; phylum Oomycota; class Peronosporomycetes; order Peronosporales; family Peronosporaceae; genus Phytophthora; species Phytophthora colocasiae. The sequence goes on along the minus strand of JAGKQI010000093.1, from coordinate 714,876 downwards.
GAAAGTTGCTTTACTGAGACGATATGGACCCCGGATTGACAAGTCTGCTGCCGAAGCTCGGGTAAATGCGCGGTATAGATTTCACAAGGAACCGTATGCTGATTTTGCGGCTGGATTACGCGAAGCTGCAGACAGGAACGAAGTTAGTGAACGGGTGTTTTTGGCTCAGTTTTACCGATGTTTGGAACGTACAGTACGACAATTGGTGAAGCAGCCGCCTGTGCCGACGACGTTAGAAGAAGCGGTTGAGAAAGCCACAGAAATCGACGACCCGATGGATTATGTGGATGGAAGGCAACAGATGAATCGGGACGCGCAAATTCAGCCACCATCCGGAGACGGGAGCAGAATGGTTGTCATTCCTGGAGTCGGAACGTTGGCTATACCAGCAGAAGGAACGGAGAATGCAGCAGAAGAAAGCACGACACCAACTGGACGACAAGGTGCTTTAGCGGTATGTACGAACCAAAGGGAGTGTACAATTGGCCGGCTGGAGTGTACGAGTTACCACCGGGGCAGAAGTGGAATGGCCGATTCTGGGCTGTACCTGGGAACGCTGGCAAGAAACGATCAGAGAAGAAGCAGTCGAAGACGAAGTCCAAGACGGACGCCAAACCTCATAAGACGAAGAAGGTGTCAAAACGAGTGGCGACTGACTCCAGCAGCGAAGACGAGATGAAAGAGAGTCGAACGAAACGGGCTAAGACGGCCACTACACCGACAACTGCAGCTACGAAGATGGTGACGTCCGATGATCGATCCCGCGACTCGATGAGATTTGGCGAATTGCGACGAGAACGCAGAGATACGCCGAACAGGCCGTGTTTCCACTGCGGGCAAAACACTCACTGGTCAGCACAATGTCCGAATGAACCGAAGTGTTATGCATGCTATCAACGAGGGCATTTCGCGAGAGACTGTCCCAATCCTGATGCCAAGAAACGGAATGACGCGTACTTGAAACAGCGAGCTGAAGAGACTAAGAAGCCGGCGGAAAACGATACCCGGGCGTAGTGACGGAGATACAGCGTCCGGATCAACCAGCGACTCTCCGACAGAAAAACGACGAGAAGAACGGTAAATCCACGAGAGTTGAGCTGCCGACGGTAGTGACGAAGGATGATGAAGTGCTACAAGCGATGGAGAAGATGAAAGATGGAAGAACGGAACGGGATGAAGAACGAGCGGCGATATATGTAGCAACGGTGCGACCAGCGATGGCTTCCACGAGGTATCGATGTATCCGATTGGAAGGGACTTTGATGGTGTCGGCCCCGGAACTGACGACGACAACGGATGAAGACGCCAGGCAACCTGTGAACGTTGAAGAAGTGGTTAGTGTCGACGCGAATGAGGCAACGATGACCAGTCGAACGAGCGCTGGAACAACGACGAACGTAACCAGTGGTGAATCATCACGAACAACGAACACTTTGGATGGGGTCTCGATTGATGCTGTATACGGATCCGCAAGTGGAGAAGGCGTGAATGTCGACGTGGAACCATCACCGGAACCCGAATTGCTGGAATCTGGAGAAGGCGAACGGTCGCACGATGACGGTGAACATACTTGCAATGACGAAGTTGATGAAGCTGGGGAAGGCGCGACTACCTCCGAGCCGGATGGTGAAGAACGAGCAGCAAAACGACGACGAGTGACCACTGAACGGAGACTGCAGCGACGAATAGCGCGGAAAGCGGCTCGGCAACGTAGAAAGGAGAAACTCGACGAACAACAAGCCGTGAAGAACCGTCAAGACATAAAACGAGAACGGATGTTGCAAGAACGCCGGAAGCAAGCTGACGTGGCCCTAAAGAAACTGGCCGTTCAACGAAAACTACGAAGTGAGACACCACTGACGGCGGAACGGACGGATCGTGAGAAACCTGCCTCTGTGAAGTTAGTGAAGCAATTAAAGGAACGTACCTCGACATCTACCGTGATCGATGATGTTGAAGAAGTCGTGAACTCTGCCGATGGACTACCGACAGCGAAAATGCGGGTGAACCGAATGTGGAAGGATATCAAACTGGATAGCTGTGCACGTTTCACTATAGCAGGCACTGAATGGATGAAGCACGGTGACCGACTTGATATTGAAGCACCTGTAGACTACGTTGAAGGAATTGGTGGTTTTCTACTCGATGTTGTGGGAGTATGGAGATTTCAATTCAGGACGGTGTTCGGAGAAACCATTTATGCAGATGCATGCATTGTTGATGGTTGCGATGATGAGTTCCTGTTGGGCGTTGACTTTATGAAGAAACATGGTGCCAGAATCGACTTTAAGCGCAATGAGTTGATGTACAAATTGAAGGAACGTCGTATCATTGTGCCATTTCGAACTGATGAAGTGTCCGACGATGGTGTAAGTGCACGAGTTGCAGCAGTACGAATAACGAAGCGAACGCAGTTGACGGGACGAGCTGTGACGCCGGTGGAGGTATCAGTTGCTGCTCCTGATGGTGAGATCGGAATGTTTGTACCGACGAGATGTGCTGGCACGGTGATGTTGGCCTCTACAGTGACTAGAGCGCAGAATGGGAAAGCAATAGTACCAATGATCAATTCGGCTCCTGGACGAACGAAGTTGCCATCAAAGAAGGAGCTGGGAGTCTGGATACCGATTGACAGTGATATGGAAGTCCTGGAAATCAATGGCGAGCTTGAGCGGGACCGAGTGAAGAATTGGCTGGATGAAATCAGCAGCCAAGAACCACTGGAAAACGAAGATGACGTGAAGATCGGCGTTGAAGATGAGGACAGTCGAGAACTGATACTGAAGTTGCTGCGGACGTACCGAAACCTGATTGAGACGAAGGGTGATTGTCCGCCCGCAACTGCACTGCCAGTGGAACACCATATTGACACCGGAGATGCTGCGCCAATAATGCTGAAGAGACGACGTCAAGCGCAGAGTGATGATGCAGTCATTGAAGAAAATGTAAAGAAGATGCTGGCGGCTGGTGTAATCGAAGAAGGCAATGGAGCTTGGGGATTCCCTGTTGTATTGGTGCGCAAGAAGGATGGAGAAGTCAGGTTCTGTGTGGATTACCGCGCACTGAACAGAATCACACGGAAAGACGTCTACCCCTTACCACGCATTGATGAAACCCTGGAAGCTTTGGGTGGTGCCCTATTGTTTTCGACACTCGACTTGAAAGCTGGATACTGGCAGATATTGATGGCGTTGCGTGACAAAGTGAAGACGGCGTTTATGACGAAGCAAGGACTGTATCAATTTGTGCGGATGCCATTCGGTCTCATGAATGCGCCATCTACATTTCAACGGATGATGAACGGAGTGCTGAGAGGATTGACCTGGTTGACTTGTCTAGTGTATCTGGATGACATTGTTATATACACTAGAGGAGGCATTGAACGACATGTAATCGAGCTGGCGTGTGTACTGGAACGACTTTCGCAAGCGGGATTGACATTGAAATTGAAGAAATGCGTGTTCGCTACCGAGTCGATGGAGTACTTGGGACACGAATTGTCGAAGGAAGGCGTTCGGCCGCTAGATCGATTGGTGACTGCTGTACGAGATTTCCCTACACCGAATGATGCTGTGGAAGTGAAACGATTTGTGCATCTCGCTGGGTACTATCGGAAATTTGTGCCTGGATTCGGAACGCTGATGGAACCTCTCACGAAATTATTGAGGAAGAAAGTGAAGTGGAAGTGGGGAGAGTCACAAGAAGAAGCGTTCATGGCAGTGAAGAAAATCTTAACGACGAAGCCGGTGTTACGTTATCCAGATTTCCGCCTACCATTTCGATTGAGTACTGATGCGTCGACGATTGGACTAGGGGCTAGTTTGATGCAAGATGGAGGTAACGGATGGCAACCTGTTGCGTACGCCAGCAAGGTGAACAATGAAGCGGAAACGAAGTACGGTATCACCGAGTTGGAATGCTTAGCAGTGGTGTGGGCGATCAAATTATTTAGACCGTACCTGTATGGACGACGATTTGTTGTGGTGACGGATCATGCTGCTCTGAAATGGTTGATGACCAGCTCAAATCTGACGGGAAAACTACATCGCTGGGCTTTGATTCTGCAGGAGTATGATTTTGTTGTGGAGTATCGACCGGGAAGTACCAACGTGGTAGCAGATGCGTTGTCCCGATCTCCGGTAGTGACTAAGGTGCTGGCTGCTGTCGGACGACGACGACGGAGACGTCGATGGATGGGTGCGAAAGGAGCTACGATTGCTGATGCGGTGGACGAGGGTGACGCTATCGACGATAACGCGATGCCGATGGATGAGCTGGAGAAGCAAGGCCGTGCCGAACAGCGAGACGTGAGGGATGGACGAAATGCAGTTGATGACGGACGTAAACTCGCGGCCATGACGAAATCCACGGGCCGAGACGCTTCGGAACGAACGAGTGCTGAAGAGCAGGCTCGAAGTGTGAAAACGGGTAAGCGAAACCGAGAAAAGCACAAGAAGTCGTTGCTGAAGGACATGAGTGATAAACGGCCATTATCGAGAAGCGAAGCCTTACGACGTACACCTGGTGAGACTAAGGAGGTGAGCAAAATGTTCTCGGACGCGGTCATGACGGAAGAAACGACGTCAACATCAATGATGAATGAACCACCAATCGAATCCCAAACGACCAAAACACGAACGGTGTCAACCGACAGAGACACAACACAGAATGAACGACAAAATGCTGTGGACAAGGCGGGTGAACGAAGAATCCCTGACGATAACCGAACGCCGACATCACTAATGACGAACGGTAACATGATACGGGGACCCGAGTCAATTCAAACGACGAACCAGACGAATTTGCCAAACAAACGGTATGAAGCTGATGAACGAGCACGTACGGAACGACAACGAATTAGATTGCAAGGTGACACATTGCAGTTGACCGACGCCGAGATCTGTGACGAACAAATGAAGAGCAAACTGGTTCAGAAGCTGATAAAAGAAGGTGAATACCGTAATATGCGAGTGACTACGAGCTATGGCATGGCAGTGATAGAAACGGCGGACGGTATCCGAGTTATTTTGCCGGCAGTGTTACGACCAATAGCGTTTAAAGAATGTCATGATTCCATTTGGGCTGGACACTTACGGACGACGCACACGCAAGCACGAGTATCTGTGGCCGAATCTAGCCAAGGACGTGAAGTGCTGGGTGCGTGGATGTCAAGAGTGTGGCAGTAGAAAAGCGAAGCCGAAGGAAATTATCCCACCACTACGAAGTTTGCGGGGAGGAGACGTTGGAGACCGATGGGCGTTGGACGTGGCAGGACCTTTACCTGTTGGAGAAAATGGACAGCGATATGTCATAGCGGCGCTGGAATATGTAACGAGATACGCTGTTGCTACGACGATGGAGAGTCATCAAGCAGATAAGGTGGCGGCCTTCTTGATGAAAGAGATCGTGCTGAAGTTTGGACCTTTTCGTGAACTGTTAACGGACGGTGCCCCTGAGTTGACAGGCAAAGTTATTGACGAATTGGTGAGACTGCTGCAGGCTCAACAGACGAATCCAGTACCGTATAGACCTCAGATGATTGGACTTGTTGAAAGGTTTCACAGAACGTGGAAGGACTGTGTAGCTACGTATATGAGTGACGAACGGCAGTGTGACTGGGATACGTGGGTGGACTTCGCAGTGTACTCTTATAACTCGGGGAAGCACTCAACCGTTGCGTTATCGCCAAATGAACTGATGATGGGAAGAAAATTGCGAACGCCGAACGAGTTGTTACGAACGACGCATGTGACCGAAGCTGGTGACTTGACGGAGCATCACCAAAAGCTGTTGGCAACGTTGAAGAAGAGTCATGAATGTGCTGAAGCGGCTAGGGAACGAGAACAATCTAGACAAGCGAAATACTACGACCGGAAGACACGGACGAAACGAGAATTCAAACCTGGTGATAAGGTGTGGGTGTTTCGACCGCCCAGAGGGCCAAAAGCCTCTAAATTTGTACATTCTTGGGTTGGACCAGCGAGAGTGATTGAACCGGCTGGCTACGATAATCTGTTGTTACGACGAGAGGATCAGGACGGAGGCGGAGAGATGTTAATAGCTCATGTTTCGTTTCTAGTGCGATATCACCACCCGGGACAGGTGCTACAGAATGTTGGCAACGATATCATTGACGAATTGACGGATGAAGGAACGCTTGAAGGGGAACCGAGTACAGCGACGACCGAAACGACTGATCGAGCAACGACGGCACAAGTTAATGAAGTCACGGCTGGACGATTACCAAAACGAAAAGAACGAACAGCTCCGGGTGCGAACGAACCGGACGAGCAACGTGGAATGCTGGTGGAACTTCGAAGGCGACGACGAAGGAATGCAGCCGGACAATATGTCCTTGAGGTGGAGTTGCAACCATTGCGAGGGGATGACGACCGCCGAAGTCAGCGATCTGGGCGCGATGACGGAACGTTTTGGGTCTCCATGCGGGACTACGAACAGTTCTATCAAGCCGCCAGAGTCGTGGAAGACTCTGGAGAAGGAGAAGGCGTGTAACAGGATTGAGACGTATCTTGAAAAGACACCAGGAGTTGATGTCGTATGGGTGAATGCAGCTGCTGGACATGATCTGAGAACGCTAAATGTTGCAGTAGGCGCTGATGGACGAACGCTGGGCTGGAAGGAAACGACTTCAGCTAAAATCGACGACGTTGATTGGCGGATGACACTTAAAACGCTGATGAATGCTGGAAGCACCGAAGATCTTGGATACGACGAAGTGGATCGCAGTCACCCTCAGGGAGGAGCGAGCCAATGTATGGACGAGAGCGACGACAACGGAGTTCTCACTTCGAAATCTGCAGCGACGGTGGTAGGCACTTCGGAATTTGCGACGACGGTGGCAGGTACTTCGGAATCTGCAGCGACGTTAACAAACGACTTCAAAAGTTACGGGTTGGACGGGCGAGTGACTGACGACGGGCTATCGGGAACGGGTCATTAGTCGGTATACTCGACGTTTAATACGGTGACGAGAGACTTCCTTCATTGAAGAGAGCGACGGCTTAACGGACGGACGAACGGACGAGTAGTGTGACATTGGTAGCTTTGGACGAACGAGTGGAGGCTGGGACGACTGGGTTTTGGGCGGTGTTGAGCGGACGAGTGACTGGCGACGGGCTATCGGGAACGGGTCATTAGTCAGTATCCTCGACGTTTAGGACGCGATCCAAGGACGGTCATTAGTGCCTAGGATACGACGACGTCGGCCAAGGTGAAACGAGTAGATTGACGAACGGACGGACGGACGAAGGAACGAAGTTGAACGTACGAGCGAGAGCTCTATTGTATTGAATATAAATAGGAACGAAGTTCCGGCGCAGGTGAACTGAGCCCGTACGTTGTTGGAGTGTTTAATTCTAGCGAAGAAGCCTAAGATAAAGAAGAACCCGGCGAGACAGCGCAGCAAAGCATTGCAGCCATACGATCCGCTAGCGAACAGGCGTATTGTGGGTTCGTCACAATACCGTCGAGAACGTAACCGATGACTTCAGGTGGGTCCAAATGCATGAGACGTTCTCCCAACATCGTACCGTAGCTCCAACCGAAGACAATGGTATCTTCTCCATTCGTGTGTTCGCCCATAAAATTGGCGACGTCCTTGGCAGCGCTTGTCGTTGAAAACGAGGCCATATCTCCGTACTTTGAAATCAGCTCTTCTGCGCATTTACCAACGTTTGGTGCTTCGACATCACTACCCCAAAGAGAAGAATTGAGTTTTGTAGCTGCTGAACAGGAGAGTCTCGTGCTGCGTCCAGTACCGCGGTGGTCCATGAGGTACATGTTGAACGAACCTCCCAACTTCGTCTGAATATTAACCGCTGTCGACTCCATTGGAACAGTAGAAATACCTGGGCCTCCTTCGAGAAGCCAACATTTCGGGCAGTCTTTGGGTTGCCGACAGTTGCTGGGTAGCGTTTCACAAATACTTCAATGGTAGAGTCAGCACCTTCGGGAGTCTCACAAAGACCAGGGTAGCACAGTGGAGCGTTATAGGTGACACACTACTAGTACTTCCACTGCCAGAGCTAGCTGGAGTTTCAGATGTGACAGTGAACAGGGGACATGTTTTCCACTGGATGGCTGTCTTGCTCGACTGGGCAGTGACTGGTGATACGGCTATTCCCGCCAAGAGAATGACAAGGAGGAACCGCATCTTGGTAGTTTGATGTTGCTTGTAGCCGGTGAATTCGGAAATGGAAATGGAGATTGACAGCCAATTTGGTGGGGCAGGCGGCTCTCCATCACCGCATTCCATTACAAATTGCGCTGAAACCCCGTATGGTGTTTACATACAGCAACCTAATACAGTAGTCGATGTAACTACAGTGCATGAATGTAAACGTAGGCACGAATCGTAAGATCCGGACCAAAAAAACAAAGCCTAAGATGGATCCTAAGATACTTGCACACAATATACAAAACGAGATAATGCCTACATGAACATCATATAGACGCAGTAGGTAAGGCAAATTGCTGTAGGCAATCACTTTAAGTCGGTGCACATTGTTTACGATACATGTACGACTCAACTGGAAGCTTACAGCTTAGAGGTACTAGTAGTACAGAACAGACCCCCCTTCCGATTAGCACACCAGATTTTTAGATCCGATCACAAATGATAATGAGTTTCCAAATTACATGTACTCTTATCAATTGAGACTGTACACTGTACTATCCACAAACAAATCTTCGACCCACCTGGCAGTCATAAGTAAGTATCGCTAGTGACATGTCCACTAAGTAGTTATTATTAATCATTCTATGTAAGAAGAAAACAAATCACTGAGTGGTTATCCACATCTAATTGTTATCGCTTATAAATATCCGGTCCGGATGTCAGAACGTGTACATGTACACGTACTTAGCGTAACGTTGACTCAACCTTAAGGAATGATAAGAAATGATTAGCATTCGAAATTCAATATCCCATTCAAACAATTCACAACCACAATCAAACCTTCAGAATTCAATAGCCAAGCCAAGTAGTAGCAGCCTAATCAACTTCCTCAACAAATATTGTTGTGATATTTCGGCTTTTGAAAAGTAAATATTAATGTTGGCTTGAATTGTAAAATTGGTTTTTGAAATGATTTCCTTCTCTTGACGTGTCTTGTGAGCGTTCGCTCAGGGCCCCTGCAGTAGCCCCTGCAGTAGAAGAACGGAAGTGACTGCCGAAAGTCGAGTAAACCTGATACATTGCTTTTCGCACGTATAAGTGCGGCCGGTTTTTAAAGACCAAGAAGTAGCAACAAGGAATATCAGTTAATCAACTTCAATTTTTCCAGAGGACGTTATCGTACCTATACGTAATTGAGAGTATAGCGAACGAGGCTTGATAGTGAAGTGAGTAGGAGGAAGTAAATCCAAAAGTGAGTTTATTGAGTTAGCCCGCATTCACTAATCTACCCTTGCTCTCCTTAAGCTCCCCTTGTAGACCTTTGTGAAACGGGAACGCTTGATGTAACGGGAACGCCTTGTGAAACGGGAACGCTTGATGTAACGGGAACGATTGATGTAACGGGAACGATTTGTGCACATCTTGAGATCAGCAAATTGAAGTTCTCGTCCAATCAGAATAGTGTATCCAAGGTAGACTGCCAATCGTATTGCAGCATCCACGCGTCTTCCACTGTTGTCCTCACTTGGCACGCGTTGTGCGCGTGAAAGCTGCGTGCTTCAAGGTAGGGACCCAGTATAGGAGACGGCGAAGTGCAATCTCAACACCCCCACTCAATTCGACGTCTCGAACTTGGGAATGACGTTGCTGCGTTCCATCAAGTAGCGCAACGTCTTGGAAGAGAGGCCCTTGGTCAAGTAGTCCGCTAGTTGGTTCTTAGACTCCTGGTAGGTCCGCTCAACCTCGCCACTGGCAATCTTCTCTAGGATGAAATGGTAGCGAATGTCGATGTGCTTGGTGCGAGCTTGATAACCGACATTCTTCGCCAAAGCCATGGCACCCTGGTTGTCCTCGTAGATCACCGTAGGGTCCACTTGCTTTGCACCAATGTCCTTGAGTAGTCGACGCAGCCACACTACTTCTTTGATGCACTCACTCAGAGCCATGTACTCTGCCTCAGTAGAACTCAGTGCGACCGTCTTCTGGAACGTCGAACGCCACACCACCGGAGCACCACACATCATGAGCATCATTCCGCTCACTGAGCGTCTGTCGTCACGGTTACCGGCCCAGTCAGCATCCGAGTAAGCCGTCATCTCAGTTTCGAGTAGGCCATCGTACATGATACCCACTTCCTTGGTCTTCAGCAGGTAGCGCACCACCTTGATTCCCGCATTCCAATGCGCCTCACCTGGGTTTTCCAGGAAGCGACTCAACTTGGCAACAGCAACCGCAATGTCAGGTCGTGTTCCGCATGTCAGATACATGAGGCTACCGATGAGCGATCGGTAGGGCCTTGACTTCATCTTGGCCTTGTACTCCTCTGTCTGCGTGCCGTCGTCCTTGGTCAAGTGAAGACTTGGATCCAGTGGCATCAGGCTTGGCTTCGCGTTTTCTTGACCGAATTTCTTGATGATCGACTCTGTATATGCGCGTTGAGAGATGGCCAATGTTTTATTGTCCATATCGTAGTCGATCTCAATCCCGAGAATAAATCGAGCGCGTCCGAGGTCCTTGATCCGGAATTTGTCCGCGATGCCAGCCTTCACTGACGCGATGACACCCTTGTCCTTTGAAGCAATCAGCATGTCGTCGACGTAAAGACACACGATACATTCATCGTCACCATCACCTCGGGTGTATACACAGGGATCAGCATCAGCCGCCTTGAAACCCATGTCTTTTAAGTGACCATCGATCGTCTCGTTCCAAACACGAGATGCTTGCTTCAGGCCATACAAACTTTGCAGGAGTAGGCAGACGACGTCTTCTTCACCTTCAGCATCGGCCATCGTCAGGAGCTCACGCAGACCTTCAGGCAATTCCATGTAAATCTCTTCGTCGAGCTTTCCATACAGGAACGCCGTATCCACGTCGCATTGCTCGATCTCAAATCCTTCAGCACAGCACTTAGCCAGCACAGCACGGATCGAGTTCAGGTATGCCACTGGCGCGTACGTCTCTTCATAGTCAATCCCGTGACGCTGAGAGTACCCCTTGGCGACGAGACGAGCCTTGTGCCGGGTCACTTCTCCTTTCTGGTTGCGCTTCAACGCGAACACCCACCGACATCCGATCGGGCGCTGGTGAGCCGGTCTTGGTACCAGCTTCCATGTCTTGTTTGCAGTAAGTGACTCCAATTCATTTGCAATTGCCTTCTTCCATTCCTCGCTGTCCTCGCCTGACGTCGCCTCTGTATACGTCTTGGGGATTTCCTCCGATGCAGCCATAGCTTGGCCACCTTCAAGTGCGAGCAGCTCGCCACTTGGTTTAACCCTTTCTTGTGTCATCTTCTGACGCTTGGTCCCCGTGGTTGACGGCAGGATAATCTGCTTCTTGGTTGCGCCAGCCTCTTCAGGATCGTCAATTTCGTCGATGTTACGAGTACGCGAACGAGTAATCATGGGATGGGTGGACTCGTAAGGGATGATTTGACTGTTCACGTCACGTTGAAGTGGAATGACGTCAGCACCTTCAACAACGACCGGAACAATCTCCATTGAACCCTTGGACGGTTGTCCACTCATGACAGGCACGTTGGTTGCTGGTTCATCTTCATCCTGTACCATGAGGTGCTGGGGATTGGTCGTTTCGATGAACTTCACAGTGCGAACGATTTGCACCTTACCCGTTGACACATTGAGGACTCGGTAGCCCTTCCCACCATCCTCGTATCCAAGGAAACGACATTTGAACGCTTTGGCATCCAACTTGCGACGCTTCTCGTCGGGGATGTGAGCGTAGCCAAGAGCACCAAACACCTTGACGTTCCTGAGCTGTGGCTTCGATTTGTGCACAATCTCGAACGGTGTCTTCACAGTCACCGAGTTGGGGATCCGATTGATGATCCACGCAGCAGTGTTGACCGCCTCGGCCCACCACTTCTTGTTGACGCTCTCATGGTAGAGCAGACAACGAGCCATCTCCACGAGGCTCCGGTTCATGCGCTCAGCCAGACTGTTCTGCTGAGGCGTGTATGGCACCGTCTTCTCATGCTTGATGCCATGCTGGTTGAGGAACGCCTTGAACTGGCGACCGGTGTATTCACCACCATTGTCCGAACGCAGACGCTTGATACTCTTGCCCGTAGCGTTCTCCATCGCTGCCTTGTAGATTTTGAACTTGGACAGCACCTCCGACTTCGCTTTCATGAAGTGGACGGTCACGTGACGTGAGTAGTCGTCAATGAATGTCACAACGTACGTGCAACCACCAGGTGTCCTCGTCTGCATCGGACCCATCACGTCCGTATGCACCAGTTCAAGCACACCTGCACTCTTGACGACCTTCTCCGGATGCCTTGGATAGTCGTCAGCTTTCATCTTGCCCATGCAGCAGCCAGCGCATACGTCGTCCCCAGGGACTCCACCCGTAATGCGAGGCACTCCTTCTGCCATGGTAAGTAGTTTCTCATAACGCTTGAACGGGATGTGGCCGAGTCGGGCGTGCACAACAGCCCATGGCTCCTTACGAGTGGTCGTTGCAGCATGACACACCTCGTCCCCACTGTCTTCAGCTTGTAGACATTTCCACAGCGCTTAGCTTCCATCACAGTAGCGTCCCCGTAGCGAAAGGTACACTTGTCCTTGCTGAACTGGGCGACGACTCCTTTCTCGGCCAGCTTCGACACCGAGATGAGGCTTCCTTCAACTTCTGGGATGTACAGGACATCCGACAGCTTGACAGACTTCCCGTCCATCAGCTTCAACCCGACGGTGCCCTTTGCAACTGCGTCGATTTTCGAGCCATCCGCGATCGTGATGCGGACTGGCGTCTTCAGCTCCTTCATGGACACAAACTTGTCCCGGACGCTGGTCATGTGCGAACTTGCACCAGAGTCGACGAGCCATTCACTCTTGGTCATCGCACTCGTAGCCATGAACGAGAAGTCGTCGGACGCTTCCTCTTGCGCAGCTTGCCCTCGTTCTTGGTCGGCTTTCTTCTTGCGGCACTCGAACTCTCGGTGCCCTTGCTTCTGCAGTAGAAGCACTTGCCGTTGAAGCGACGCTTGCCCCGAAGTCCTTCTTCTTCGTAGCGAAAGCCTTCTCTTGAGCCGATGACGATTCATCCGAAGCTTGAACACCAGAGAGAGCTTGAATCGCGTAGGCCAGCGACACGTTTGGCGTATTCTCGAGGACAGTACATATCATCTTGTACTCGTCCGTCAGACTGCCAAGGAGCAACACGAGCTGGCGAGTCTCATCCAGAGTCTCACCGATCGTCTCCATCTGGAGGACGATCTCCTTGAACTGATCGACGTGGGAAGCGAACTTGGTCCTGGCTCCATCTTGAAGTTGTTCAACTTCTTGGTGACGAGAAGCCGGTTCTTGAGCGTCTTCTTGTTGAAGTGCTCCTCGAGCATCGTCCACGCCTCAGCGGCAGTCAGTGCTCCACGGACGTAGACTTGGTACGTGAGACTCACGTCTCCAGCGATAACACCAAGTGCCTTCAGATCGTTGGTCTTCCATCCCGCCGTGGAGCGATCACTCACTTGGTCGAACTCGGGCTTGATGATCTGCGGTAGCAGTCCCTTCCGAGCGAGCTTCATCCGCATGTTGAACTCCCAGTGGAAGTAGTTGTCTTCCACGAGCTTGTCGATGTTGTCGGCGTAGCTTGGGCTCATAACCAATTGAGAGTATAGCGAACGAGGCTTGATAGTGAAGTGAGTAGGAGGAAGTAAATCCAAAAGTGAGTTTATTGAGTTAGCCCGCATTCACTGATCTACCCTTGCTCTCCTTGAGCTCCCCTTGTAGACCTTTGTGAAACGGGAACGCTTGATGTAACGGGAACGATTGATGTAACGGGAACGATTTGTGCACATCTTGAGATCAGCAAATTGAAGTTCTCGTCCAATCAGAATAGTGTATCCAAGGTAGACTGCCAATCGTATTGCAGCATCCACGCGTCTTCCACTGTTGTCCTCACTTGGCACGCGTTGTGCGCGTGAAAGCTGCGTGCTTCGAGGTAGGGACCCAGTATAGGAGACGGCGAAGTGCAATCTCAACATACGTGAATAGTTTCAAACGACGTTGTATGTACACGCCCAGGTTTTGCTGACATCTAAGCAATGGCAATTTTACTCATGTTTTGCACGAATTGGCTGACATCTAAGCAATGACAATTTTACTCATTAATTGAGTTTGCTTATAATAATCTGAGTCATTTCTGAAATGGCGTTAAGCGGCGGAAATCGTTCCGTCATGAAATACAGCAACAGTGACGCTAATGCCCGTAATACAGTACACGTACGCGTGTGATCGAAGTGGTTGCCACATGATGTAGCGTTTATGCATGGATGAATACTCAGCGATGTGTTCTGTGGTGTGGTTGAGATAAACTGTACCTGGTTGAGTTGAATGTGGTGTGAAGTACAGTACATGTACCGTGTACATGTATGTATTGAGGAACATCAACGTGCACAGTGTACACTGCACACCAAGTACATGCAGCATAAAATAGAAGTTCAACTTTATTCTGCAGAACAGAATGTGGAAACTGGCCCAAAGCCTTACATACTAGCGCAGGTCTTGTCAGTTAAAATAGGATGAGCGTTGATAATGCTCTCTGGAATCCAGACTGGATCCCCTGCATCTTAGGATCCATCCCAGGCTTTGAGTACTGTACAATGTACAGTCCGGATGTACTACATCATGTGGATGTCGCACGATTCAATGTTGCCTCTCGTAATCACCATACGAAATTGCGGACCGTATATTTTGTACATGTAATGGAATCGCCTGCCCAGCGAAAACAGCTGAACACCCAAACTCAAAGGCCTTGCAAACTCAATTCACATTCCCGAATTCACCAGCTACCAGCACAAGCGACAGCAAGCCAGGGAGATCCTGCGGGATGTGGTTCTACCAAGTCATTCTCCTGGTAGCTATAGCCGTATCGCCAATCACTGCCAAGTCGGACAACACACCCATTCAATGGAAATCCTGTCCCCAGTACACTGTCACGTCCGAAACCCCCGCGGGTAGTGGTAGTGAAAGTCAAACTGAAGACGCCGAGTGTACCACTTATAACGCTCCGTTGTGTTATCCTGGTCTTTGTGAGACCCCGAAGGTGTCGACTCCACCATTGAAGTTTTTGTAAAACGCTACCCAGCAACCGTTGGTAACCCAAAGACTGCTCGAAATGTATGGCTTCTACAGGGAGGGCCGGGTATTTCTTCCGTTTCACTAGAGCCGATAGCAGTTGATCTTCAAAAAAGAGTGGGTGGTGGTGTGAATATGTACCTCATGGATCACCGTGGTACTGGACGCAGCCCGAGACTCTCCTGTTCGGCCGAGACAAAACTCCAGGCTTCTCTTTGGGGTAGTGATGTCGAAGCACCAAACGTTGGTAAATGCGCAAAAGAACTGCACTCCATGTACGGAGATATGGCAACGTTTTCAACTACCAGCGCGGCCAAGGACGTCGCTACTTTTATGGGCCAATACACCAATGGACAAGATATCATCGTTTACGGAGGGAGTTACGGTACCATGTTGGGAGAGCGACTGATCCACTTGGACCCGCCCGAAGTCACTGAATACGTTTTGGATGGTGTTCTTACGTCAATGGGTGCACGGACCAGCCAGTTCCAGTACAATACCAACTCGGACACGGACTTTGGCGAAGCTGCCGATAGATTTTTGGCAATGTGCCAGAAAGTGGAGGAGATCGCCACACGATTCAAGAAGAAAGGATTGGCGGGGACGATCAAACATCTCATCACTCAATTCGACAAAGACCCGGAGTCTCCTTGCGCTGTGATCACCAGTACGTTGTTCAACAATACCGATAGCACTAGTACTGGCACTACTGGTACTAGTAACGCAACGGAAGTTCAACCAGCATCGTTTGCACTCCGCTATGCACTGGGAACGTTGTTGTCGGACTCCGAGATGTGGAAGTTAATTCCACCAGTTGTGTACCGCATGGATCGTTGTGCGGACAAAGATCTGGACATTTTGAACCGTGTTATCCAAGTTGTACAGGAATCCATGAACACTAAAGTTGAAGATGCGACCTACCAATCGCTGCTTCTCTACAACGTCATTATGTACTCCGAACTGTGGGAAATGCCGTCGCCGTCCGTGGAAACGCTGGAGAAACGATTCACGGACGTCTTGATGTCTGACACTGGCGTTTACTCTCAAACAGAACTTTACTGTGCCTACTCTAAGGAGAAATCGAAAACCTGCAACCAGTTCAAGACTGGGAAATACGCTGCGAATCCTATCATCTATGACCGGGACGAATACTGGAACAAAAGCGCCGTGATTCCGACTCAAGCTAGCGTCTTACTTCTCAGTGGCATGCTTGACGGGCGGACGAAGCACAAGTACGCAGAGTTTCTGCTGGATGCTCTTCAAGGCGACAACAAGGAACTCATAGCATTTGAGCACGCCTCACACGGTACGATCATGTCGACACCATTGATTCCCGGTGATCCTGAAAGTCCTATCTGCGGGATGGAATTGCTCGTGTCGTACATCAAACATGGCGGAAATCTCAAGAAGATGGATAGATCGTGCGTGAAGAAGATGCCCCCGTTCAACATGACCATTACGACGGAGTATCTGAACGGTTACCTGCTCACCGATGAAGCGTACGATGGAATCTACAACGCGAGTCTGTACTTTGAAGTCTATCCTATGCAGTCAGGGGAGCAGTCTGGAGACCAGTGAGCATCGTTTTCATGAATAGATTACAGAAACATGCCACTCTTCCTCAATACTACATGTAGTAAATATAGTTTTCTGCAAAACCTGTCTTACGCGGAATTGCATCAAAGTCGTCCAATCTCGCATCTGCATCGATTGCTGTGTAGTTCATGTGCTCGTCGTCTTCCCCATCCAGAAACTTCGACCTTATGATCTCTTGGCGTCGTTCTCGAATTGTCGTATCTACTTAGCGATTCAGGAGTGTATACATGTAGTACACAAATACATGACCTCTTAAACACGAGAAATCCGTCGTATCTTCGTCTACACATTTTTCTTCTTCCTCCTCCTAGATAATATTATCCTCTTTCTCTTCATACAACTTCTGCACTACTCGGCGAGTCTCTTCGCGCTGACAAGTAGCCATTAGAAAAAAGTAGTATCTCGCTTGTGATAATCCAATGGAATATATGACGGATAAATCACCGATTAAAAGTAGCTAAAGCTGAACGCGATCGGTTCTCCAGTGCCGTTGATGTTCTGTCGGTAGATATTTTCGTTTAGTTGCGCCACCTCCAACACACCCTTGGTTCCCACTGGAGCAGAGATCGTCACTGTAAGAGTATCATTGCTGGTAAAACCCCAGCCGGCATATAAATCGCCGTACGGAGTCCTCACAGTCGCATTAGCATTCGTGAGCCCCAGTCCCGTTACCAGCGGCTTCACTTTCCACCGGCGGAATCCGAACTCCACCGGTCGAATACCCGCCACGTAGTTGGTTAACGCGTAGGTAGGCGCTCCTCCCCACGGGTGGCTTAACGAAGTGTATTCTTCTAGTCCAGGCTCCAGCGACTGCCCAACATACTCCCAGCTAGCGCCAGAACGGTATTTCTCATCAGAGATCATGGCGTCCCAGAGGTTGTCCAACAAGAAAACAGCCTCGTCAATATGTCCAGATTGTAGCACTGCATCCAGTAGAAAGCCGTTCATGTTGGGCGAGATCTGGGATGTTTTATCCGTTGTGCTTGTATCTAAATACCCAGGACCTTGACGAAGCATTTCAAGGCTTTTCAGGCACAATTCAATTTGGCTTTCATTCGCCACCCCGGAAGTAATAGCGAAAGCAGTAGCTGAAACACCATAGATCTCAGGAGTTGATACATCCACTGCGTAGTTACCCAACGTATCGTTCCAAAGGAGTTCATTGATCGCGGTCTTGATCGAACCAGCGACTTCCACCCATTGACTGGCGGAGTCTTCATCTCCTACAGCTTGAGCCACCTTCGCCATCCCTTGAAGGCACTGAACAGCAGCAGCATTAACTGCAGTACCTCTTCCAGGTCCTAGAAATACCACCAAATACTTCGTGACGTCAATGAGTCCGTCGCTTCCTTGACAGCTTACCAGCCAGTTCACAGTCTTGTTGAAAGACTCCCAATTGGTTTTGGCGAATTCCACATCGTCGTAGTACTCCATGTACGATACGAACCCAATCAGCCCCAGGATATCGTAATCCGGGAAGTTAAAGTAGGCATTATCAGTACCAGCGTCGAACATGAAGATCTCAGGAGTGGGCATGGGCGTCTCGTACGTTATGGTCATCAAACCTGGATACTGCCCATTTGAAGCTTGGTAGCTGAGCAAATACTGCCAAGTACCGGTAATCTGCTCAGGTTTCGAGTTTGCTACCCCCATGATCCGAGTCGTGTGGTAGAAATCGCCTAACCAAATGTATCGATCTCTCTTGGCACCATCCAGGCATGCTCCGTACGTGTTAGATTGTACGCCAAACTCCGGAAGTACCAGATTCTCGTCCACCATTGGGTTAAAGTAGAACGTCTCGGAAGAATTCAAGCTCGTTGCTGTCACATTGCGCACGAACGAAGCTTGATCCTGCCAACCACCAAAGCCGATTGCCCCTTTCCCGGTGGTCGAGTAACCTTGAGATGAGAGTTGAGTCTCACTGTAGCCAAATTCAGAGATCGTCGCATTCAGAACGTGTTGACCATCCAACCAGAGTACCAGATCCCCTGCCGTTGAGTTCACTACGAGTTTCACCACGTGTTCCTTCACTTTGAAAGGCACAGAATAGTTACCCAAGGGGTAACTTGTCATGGATGACGAGTTGACAAAGTCGAAGCCGTACACTAAACTCACAGTGTTGGCAGGGAATAACGTGCTGTTGATATTCACGTAAGTTGAATCAACCGGATATTCGGACGACAAGTGGAACATGAGAGAGCCTCGATTGCCGGAAACATCATAGCCGACGTATAACCCAACACAATCTGGGTCTCAAATTCAAGAGTATAGTCACTCAAGTTCCACGTCTTGTAAGATACTCCTGGACGTGTACCGGGTCTTCATTGTCATTCCGAACAGCACACACGCCATATTCATGGTCAGAGCCATTGAGAGGCAGTGAGCGTTCGGGTTGTAGTCACTGCCCAGCGCAACAGGTACGCCAGCAGCAATCATGTCGCGAGCCGGTGGGTTGGGCAACTTCAGGATGTACTTGGTAGTGGGAAGCAGCACAGCGAAAATAGGTTCAGGCACGAATGTCCCGTTTTCTTTGGGTGAACTCCAAGATGATACCTAACTGCCGGCATCCACACAAGCAGCACTCACAGCTCGAGCTCCAAGTTCCCAGATCTTTTTGTACTTGTCGTTGGAACACGAAAATTTGCCAGGAAGTATAGATAAATCGTCGATCACCTCGATGGAGGCTTCAAGACCGACAGCTTCGAACGTGACGGACTCACCACTAAGTAAACGAAGAGTCTGCCAACGCTGGCCAGCCTGACTCAGCATGGACGTCACTGTCACGCCAATTTCGTATTGGCTGAAGCGGTGAGTCTCTACGCGACGGGAATTTGCGACTGCGGTGGCGAATTGTGACGGACCATCCGAGAAATTAGTTGAAAGCACTGGAAACTGTTCCGCGTACTTCACTTCGACATCCACCGGGCCATCGGAGACTGCAGATACCACGAAATACGGCAGACCAGCAACTTCGTAGTCGTAGTCGAGAGTAGCGACAGGTTTTTCGGCAGTAAGTGTGAAGCCGCTGATGTAAGAAGTGGACCCCATAATTGGTCCCTTTCCTAGAGCGAGCTTCTTGGGAGTGAAGACGCCATAGTCGCTGCTTGCGTTCACCAACACTGCAACGATGTAGAGCGCCGTCACCAATGCAATGACGCCGTGCATGGGGGAGTAGTTAAATTGAAAATGAAGTGCGAGAGTCTCGACCTTGCAAGATGTCTGGACGTGGTTGAAGTGACAAATCTCAGCGGATTACATGAACGTCGGTGCCAAGCATCAACAGTTGGCCCGGGAGGTAGTTCAACGGTGCAGTCGACGTCACTGCCAGTGACTGCGCTGCCCTACGAAGAGGAACACATTATCGCGGCTGAGAGCATATCAACAGTCTATACTTTAGATCATAACAAAATAGACGTTCTTTTCTCACGAAGAGGAACACTTAGTGAACGTGATCCTTGCTGCGCCGTGACGTGATCGAGCAGCTCTTGTTGAAGCTTCTTTTTACATTGCAGTGATCAAGACGGACAGAGATTTCGTTACAAGCTTTTTCGCTGTGATAAGTATATCATTCGCCGCAGCCATCGCCCTCGACCATATTGGATGTTGTGAATATTGTGCACTGTACAGTACTAGCAAATCGATGTGCCACTTCAACCTGCCTCGGTTGATGCCATCGTGGAAACGATGCAGCATCAACCGTAGCACGATCTCTCGAAATGTGATTAACGCTGCGGGATGCAACAACGAAGTCACTAGCGTCGCGTATGCAAGGTCATATCCGATGTCTTCCTCATTTCCAATTTCGCCGACCACTGCACAAGCCCCGGTGTTCGTTCCAACATGCGTAGGATCAGCTTCACCCTGCTGTTGACTCCAGTGCTGGTCGCTGTCTGTCTTGCCGACAATCTCGACAAATATGGCGTCTTCACCCCCAAGAAAATTGCTCTAGGCTCGGCACCGACCATCACCGGTCAGAGCTACTCCGGCGGATTTACATTGTCAAAGGATACACCGCTGGCCACACTCGACTACGACTACGAAGTGGCAGGACTGCCATACTTTGTGGTCTCCTCGGTCTCGAATGGACCTGTGGAGGTCGAAGTCAAGTACGCAGAGCAATTCCCAGCGCTCTCGCTCAACTACTCGGAAGGGATTTCGCAGTTCATCACGTCCACTGCCAACTCCCGTCGGGTCGAGACTCACCGCTTCACTGATAGTGAAGCTGGAGTCACGATCACCTCAATGCTCAGTCAAGCTGGTCAAAGATGGCAGTCGTTGCGTCTCATTAAAGGCGACGCCATCACGTTCGAGGCGGTTGGCTTGCAGGCGTCTGTAGAGGTGATCGACGACCTGACTACACCTTTTAACCTTCAAAATGTCAAAAAGAAAATTCAATACGTCAAAACGTAAATTCAAAACGACACAGGCGTACAAAACCAATATTATATTGTCATCACTAAAGACAGGGTATTATCAACTAAAGGGGTTTTTAATGGCGGGAAGGAACGGTGCCAAAACTGCTGGACGGTGTTGATTCTAGCGCTCCATCCAACAATCGCCCCACGCTTCCGTGGTCCTAACACATTCTCTAATACTACGTTCAAGAAGCAAGCTACCCTCCACTACGAATCTTCTATGCTGTACGATGAAGCAACCATCAAGCGCGTTCTGCGCGCCGCCAATGCTGGCAAAGACTGGAAGGATGTTGCGGTGAAAAGCGACGTTAATCTACGCTCGGCATACCGCTGGATTACCGCAGCACAAACTAACGATGACTGGGAGGCGTCGCCAAGAAAGCCTCGTGGTGGAAAACGCAACGCTAAGATCACGGAAGAGCACGTCGCCTACTTACTTCATCGCTATACAACGTGGTGATTGTTGCTGATAATGCTCCTTGCCATACTCACGTCGAAGACGTCTTCAAGGAAGACGAGTTTGCTGGCGCAGCACTCCTTCGGCTGGGGCCTTATTCCCCCATGCTTAATCCGATCGAGAATTGTTTCTCCGTTTTCAAGTCAATGGTGAAGCGATTCTTGGCTCAGCACCGCAAAGCAATCCTCCAAGTACCGCCGCATCGAACAATCAAGGAGCATCGCGAGGAGTACCTTCTGATGGCTGCAGAACTACTCATCGAGGAGGCAATCACTCCTCGGCTCTGTTCCAACTGTTCGCTGCACACGTTCAAGTTTCACGCAGCAGCTATCCAGATGAACGACATGCCTGTTGGTCATTAACCTTTGTAACCGAATTATAAGAATTTGGATCGACGCCCTTCTTTATCTGTGTCGTTTTGAATTTACGTTTTGACGTATTGAATTTTCTTTTTGACATTTTGAAGGTTAAAAGGTGTACTCTTCCCGGCAAGTTTTCAAGCTCCAACGCAAAGTACGACGAGATCTGGACACTGGGTGCACGTGCTGTGACCGCTGCCTGCTTGGACGCCGGCAGCCAGGTGCCGTCCTGGAGCTCGTCCGAGGAAAACGGCACGTTTGTTCCCGGTACGCGTCCGGGTATTTCCTACCGCACGTGGAATCTGACAGACTACGTGCTCACCTTCCAGTCGCAGATCACTCGTGGTGGAGCGGGTTACACGATCGCGTACGACCTCCCGGGCAACCGCGACGGTGTGCAGATCCACTTGGCGTCCGAGTACCCGAACGACACGACATTCTCGAACACCAACACCACGTTGTTCCCTGCTAATACTGCGACTCTCGCGTACGGCTACGACTTTTCTAACTCCACGAGCGTGACAAGTTACATCTTGGGCCAGTACAACGTCCCGTTCAGCGTGAAGGAGAACGTTTGGTACCTGGTCGAGATCCGCGTCAACTCTACAGCCGGGAACATCGTGTTCTCTGTCGACGGACAGCAAGTATTCGATATCGTATTGACTGAAATGGGCTTCACGGACAGCCAACTCTCCTTCTACGGCTATGCGTCGCGCGGTGAAGGTGCTATCGGCTTTGGAGGGTGGCAAGACCAGGCTTCCTACGTACGGAACGTGACTGTAACCAGTTTGACCGACTCGTCCAAGGTGCTCTACTCGAACCCTATGACAGATGAGAGCGTGGTTGTACCAGAGTTCGGAGGACAAACGAACGCGTATGGTGCGTGCCTGGATGGAGCCAAGCGTGACCGGTACATTTGGCTGGGAGATTTCTACCACACGACACGTATCATGGGCGTTGCCAACTCGAAACCCGAGCAGATCGAGGGCACCTGGCAGTTCCTGTTCGACTTTCAAGTCGACAGCGGCCAATTAGCTGGATTTGTCCCCATTTCGTATCAATCACCCATGCCTACGCCCGAGATTTTCCTCTACAATGCTGGAACGAGTGATGCACTCTACTACTTCCCAGACTACGTGATCCTCGGACTTATTGGCCTTGAATCGTACATGGACTACTACGATAACGTCGCGTTCATTGAGGCTCACTGGGAACAGTTCACTCGCACAATGGCGTGGCTTGTGAGCAACCAGGGAAGCAATGGCCTCATCGATCTCACAAAGTATCAGGTTGTATTCCTCGGAGCTGGAGCTGGTATGGCTGTGAATGCTGCTGCTGTGCAATGTCTGAATGGTATGGCGAGAGTGGCGCGGGCTGTGGGCGATTGGGAGTCTGCGAACGCGTGGACTGAGGTGTCTGCTAGCGTCAAAACTGCTATCAACGAGTTGCTGTGGAACGATACGCTGGGCAACTACGCGCTGGATCTATCAACCCCAGAGGATTATGGCGTCTCAGCTACTGCATTCGCACTCACGTCTGGTGTAGCAAACGAAACGCAGGCCAAGTTGATCGTAGAAGGGCTGGAGGGTCTGCGCCAAGGCCCGGGCTACCTCGATTCAAGTGCTACCGCCAATACGACTGCTATTTCGCCCAACACGAACGGATTCCTACTTGACGCACTGCTGCAGCGTGGATACACGGACCAAGCTGTGTTCCTCCTCGAAAATCTCTGGGACGCCATGATCTCGAACGAGAACTACCGGTCCGGTGCGAGTTGGGAGTACGTAGCGCAATCGTTGGAGCCGGGTATTGATCTCTTCACGTCGTTGAGCAGGGGTCTCCAAAAATGTATTGTTATTGAAAAAGGGGTATTATTGTAGGGGGACAATAAGGGAGGGAACGGCCATCTCAATATTTGGCACTTACGCAATTATTGAAAAGGGGGTCACTATCAGAGGTCGCAAACAGTTACCCGAGACCGCTTTCTAACCGTGTACCCGCGACCGCGGGTATCCACGGATATCCGAACGGATGATCCAAAATACTTTGGGCGGTTGCAGACATCCGAAATAAATCAACGGACAGTCACAGACGTCCGAATACTTTGGGCGTTTTCTATTGGCATTCGAAACCCCCCGCTGCCGTCTTCACTCGTGGTTTCACTACCTCGCTGCCGTCGTACGGTCATGGACTCCTTCGTAATGTGCACACATCGTTCTTCACGAACTGATGGCGGCGCAAGCACTACAAATTCCAGTCCGTCCGACGAGACGTCGTTGCCTTATCAATTCAGCAACTACACTCCATTCGTGCTCTCACATCATTGACTGCGATTAAAGAGGCGATCACACGCGAGTTGACGTCGCAAAATAAATAACTGGTGTTGTCGTTGCTGGCAGATTCATCTAGCACTAGGTCTAAGTGTTGGGATTTCTTTTCCTACGTTGTGGAGAAGAATTCAGGGGCTCGGTTTGAGGCTATGGAGACGACTTTCGTTGCGTGTAGAGGATGCTATCGAATGTTTGCTTTTCAGAGTAAGAAGGGAACTGGAAATGTGTTTGGTAAAAAACGAACTACGCTCAACCAGTATATTCTAGACGATGTTCTAGTGGCTTGTTCAAACTAGTGACAGACTAATAAAAATATAATGCTGAATGAGCTATACTGCGCGGTTTAAACTACAATCATCCGTATTTTTTCTCGGGCGGTTGCGGATATCCGAACGAGAATCTCGGGCGGTCATGGACGTCCGAAAGTCTGCTGAGAATCGTACAGACGGGCACGGGCATCCGAAATTTTCAGCTTGCGACCTCTGGTCTCTATCTACTTCTTCCAGATTAAGAACTACGGTTTTAGAGATCTGCTTCTTCTTCGTTGTCGTCCTCAACTGCGCGTTTCACGGCGTTCGAAATCACTTCGTCCGTCACTAAGTCCCAGTTCATCTTCAGGTAAAGTAAGGTCTCGAGCGTCTCATGACTGATGCTTTTCCGAAGATACCCCAGCATGCACTTAATCTTGGAGAAAATACGCTCTACTTGTACCGAAGTGGCTGGCAGCCACGTGAGATCCGAGTATATTGATGCCTCCTTTACGCGCATTGCAGCTCGAATGTTGATCGACTCCATCACTTCTTTTCCTGTACGCCGTCGTTTTTTGCCTGATGTCTCCAAGTTGGTTTCCGGTTCTTCTTGGATACGGCGCCGTTTTGCCTTCTTACTGGCAGATTTTGCAGCGCGTGCTGCTACAATTTCTGGGCGGATGAGTCTAGCCAGCGTTGCGGCTTCTTTGGTGGTTAGGACAGAATCCTGATTATTTTGTACCTTCACGACAGCTCTTTCAAAGTCCTTGGACTGAATAATGGTGGCTTCGGTTGATAGGCGTGTCTTCATCTCTGGAAACTCTAACAACAGCTCGTCAAAAATATCACGTACCAGGCTCAAAGAGATTTTGTCGGTTTGTAGCTTCTGCGTTGTCGAATCTAGTATCTTCAGGTCCTCCAAGAGCTGCATGATCTGAACGTGTTCCTCTGCGGATGGCAAGAAGTCGACAATGGGTTTGCGCCGATAGTCTGAATCCGGTACGTCCTGGGAAGATCCTGTTCGACTTGCGTGTCGTTGACGAAAAGATGTAGATACGGCTGGAGTTCTTCGTACCGACGCAGAAGTCGGAACACTCCACTCCATCGGATTTCATGGAGCGGAACAGGCTTGAGTTTGCAACCGTTCCTTCTCAAAAATGGCTATGCGCTTGACCGTCTTGAGTTTGCGCTGAAGCGTCGCGATTTTTTTTATTAAAGGCATGGAAGCTTTAATGTGATCTTGCACAGCAAGGTTGAATCTGTGTGAGGCACAACCAATCATGGGAACTCCCGTCCGCTTCGAGATAGCACAGTTAGTGTTCATGTTGTCACACACAACCGCCACTAGATTGCTCAGGTCTAATTTGTAGTGGTCCAGAATCATATCCAAGAACTGAATGTGCTCGTCAGCTGACATTGATGTTTCGTCCACGAAAGTAGAAAGAGCCAAGAAACGAGTCATCGTCTTAGTAGCCACAAATACGGCCAGTGAATGCTGGGCAGAGTCCGTCAAACCGTCAAATATCAGCACGTATTGCTGACTTTTGAGCTCTTCTATAATAGCAGGTTCCATTAATTCCACGCAGCTTTTCATTCGCGCGAGAAGTGTTTTCGAGTTGATCTTGTTGTACTTAACCGCCTCTCGAAACACTTCGTCATCGACTGACGAAAATGGAAGATCCTTAAGCACCACAAGTTTCATCCAACCATGCGTAGTACGAGAGTCCTTATCGACAAACATGTCCATAGTGACGGGGATTCGTTGTCGAACGCAACGCTCCAGCACTCGCTCATAGTCTGGGTGGCGCCGCAGATGCGAGATGAGGTTATGATAGCCGCGACTTCGGTCCTGAAAGATGAAGGTGTTGCATCCGTTGCAGGTTCTTTCTCCGCTTGTTTGGTCTCGATACATCAACGAACAGATCTCCTTGTTCGAGAGACCAGGGTCTAAGGTAGCCATGGATGACGAGGGTGAACAAGTTGAGTAGAAGAGTGTTGGACTTGGTTCGCAAAATCGGAAATGCCAGCATGAGAGTGGCTGTGGTCCCCGGCACGGTAGTAACGCCCACTGGGAGAGGTTTCGAGGACTGCTTTACTCCTCGACTCTTACCGGATCTTTATAGTATCTTATAAGTTGAAGTTGACAATAATATTGTCAATTAAGGGTACGTTCATCAATAAGGGATTGAGACGCCTCCAGCCCCGTCAATCCCTAATCCCTACTTATTTGGAGAGCCCTGGTCGTTGAGTGTCATCCATGGGGTGGAGCACCTACTTACGCGTTAACCAACTACGTGGCGGGCATTCGTCCTGCAGAGTTCGGATTCAGCCAGTGGATCGTTAACCCGTTGGTAACTGGCATGAACGTAACCAGTGCCAATGCCACAGTGAAAACTCCGTTCGGAGACCTCTCGGCTGCTTGGGAACTTGTCGATAACCAACTGAGCGTGACTATCACTGCACCTGTAGGCACCAATGGCACTTTCGAGGTCGCACAACCGAGTTCATCGACTGGAATTTACAAACAGCACCTTGTGGGAACTGGGGGAGCTACCTCGATTGTAGTACAGCTATAAGACCCTTTACCGGTAGTACAGAGTAATAAATTGGTACTTCGTACACAAGTACACATCATCCTTAGGTACATGGCAAGTCGAAACGTCTCTAGCACCGTTCAAAGCAAAAAACAGTGCTGACATTTTCATGCGCTCGCGTGGCCCAATGGATACGGCGCTGCCCTCCTAAGGCAGAGATTGCGGGTTCAAGTCCCGCCGTGAGTATTTTTTCGGCTGCAAATCGAAAGCGTCAGTTTTCAAATTGAAACTGTATCAAGTGACTTGATTCAAGTCTTATGAAGGGTTTGCACGTCTAATATTGCGCATTAGATATCTAACAACTAGTTGGCAACCGGGTTTGCGGCGACAGTTTTACGGCGCTTAGTGACGGCACATGCGAGCTCCTTCAGTGTCGTGACAGTGTCGTCCCAGTTGATGCAAGCGTCCGTGATGCTCTTACCGTAGATGAGCTTGGACGGGTCATCGCCTAGAGACTGGTTGCCCTCTACGATATTCGACTCGATCATGACACCGAGCAAGTTTGACTCACCCTCTGCAAGGACACCGGCCAAGTAGCTGGCAACCTTGGGCTGGTTGGCGTGCAGCTTACGGGAGTTGCCATGCGAGCAGTCCACCATGATCTTGGACGGCTGCTTGGCCTTGACCAGCATCGCTGCAGCTTCGTCGATGTATTTCTTCTCGTAGTTCGGTCCGCTCGACCCACCACGGAGAATGACGTGGCAGTCCTTGTTACCCTTGGTCCGGACGATCGACGCAAGTCCATGCTCGTTCAAACCCAAGAAGTTGTGCGGCTGCGATGAAGCCACAGCAGCGTCCACAGCGACCTTTGCGTCTCCGCCCGTGCCGTTCTTGAAACCCACAGGCATCGACAAACCACTGGTGAGCTCACGGTGCAGCTGTGACTCGGTGGTACGCGCACCAATAGCTCCCCAGGAAATGAGATCGGAAGTGAACTGGGGCGAAATCGTGTCTAGGAACTCGAGACTCACCGGAAGTCCAAGAGCGTTGACATCCAGCAACAACTTGCGTGCAATGCGAATGCCCTTGTTGATGTTGAAAGACTGGTTGAGGTCGGGGTCATTGATCAATCCCTTCCATCCGACAGTGGTGCGGGGCTTCTCGAAGTAAGTGCGCATGATCACCAGGAGTTCGCCGTTGAGTTCATCCGCTAGGGTTTTAAGACGCTTAGCGTAGTCCATAGCAGCGTCGACATCGTGGATGGAGCAAGGTCCTACAATGGCCACGAGACGGTCGTCTTCACCGTGCAAAATACGGGAAACGGCTTCGCGGGTGGCGTCCACCAGCTTGTGCACCTCGGGGGTCACAGGGAGTTCCTCCAGCACGCAGGCAGGGGGCACTAGAGGCTTGATGGCGACCACATTGCGGTCGTGTAGACGCTGGCGTTTGATGGCGTGTTCGGTTTCAGGCTCGGAATGTAGCTGGGTGCTTGGCATTTTTGACGAGACAAGACCGGAGCAAATTCAGGAATGGCACAACTTCGATATGCTTTTTTGTCAAAGACGTTTGCTGACCACAAGAACGTCCAGCGACAGTTGTTTCGCCGGGGGTAGTATTTAATACCCCCAGGGTGGTAATGGATTCAGTTTATGTATCGTACACCAGTCTACAGTAATGCTACTCATGAAACATGACACTATCCTGTCCTTCTTGGTAGCGCCGTATCCACTGGACTCCGTGCAAATGGATATGCTTTACACACTGTCGTACAGCAGTGTGTTTTGCCCCAAGCACAAAACGATATGCACCGCACGTCCACTAGAAAGTTCAGGTGGTGCAAGGCTGTAGCCATCTCGAGGAATTGTATCCCTGGGTTACTATTCTTCGAACGGCGGTAAAAAACACACCCACTCTTCGAACCTGCATAAAAATATTTTATTAAAATAATTGATATTGCACTACACAACAGTTTAAAGATAATGTATATAGTTTAAATACTTGAATAACACGAGTGATTAACTCAGCAAATATCACTTACTGAAGCTTCGTAAACAATCACCATTAAATATGAAAGGCTCTATCCTCGCACTCTACGTCAGTCATTTCGTGTTTGCCCAATCCAATAATTGAGCTCGTCACTTCCGAAATCCCCTCCATCTCCTCGACACCATGAGCACCTTCGGCCGCTTCTTCCGCGTGACAACCTTCGGGGAGTCTCACTGCAAGGGTGTGGGCTGCATCGTGGACGGTGTTCCTCCTTCCCTGGCTCTGACCGAAGCCGACATCCAACCGCAGCTCACGCGTCGCCGCCCCGGCCAGAGCAAACTCACGACCCCCCGCGACGAGAAGGACAATGTGACCATCATGAGCGGCACGGAGAAGGGCTTTACGCTCGGCACACCGTTGGCGCTATTCGTACCTAATGAGAACGTGCGTCCGAAGGACTACAAGGAGATGGACCTGGTGCCTCGCCCGGGTCACGCCGACTACACGTACCAGATGAAGTACGGCACGCGTGCCAGCAGTGGCGGCGGCCGCGCCAGTGCTCGTGAGACCATTGGCCGTGTGGCTTCCGGTGCTGTGGCTGAGAAGTGGCTCAAGGAGAAGTTCGGCACATCCATTGTGTGCTGGGTGAGTTCTATTGGCACGGTGGACATGCCCCGCGACCTGCTGAACGACCCGAAGAAGGACATCTACACCCGCGAGGACGTTGACACCATCGGATCCATCCGTATCCTGCGTGACCCTGCTAAGTGGGCCAAGGTGGAAGATGCTGCCAAGCAGCTCGAGAACGACAAGGCGTATGATGCCGACTTCGTCAAGGCCGAGGATGACCTCACGACGCCTGCGTACATTGACACGGAGAAGATCGTGTACAACCGCAAGGGTGAAGTCGTGCCCGCACCTGAGAACCTGGACGAGTGGCTTACGGACGATCTGATCCCCGTGCGTTGCCCGCACCCGCCGTCTGCGTGCGCTATGTCTACGGTTGTTCGCACCATGAAGGTGGACGAGGACTCCACTGGTGGCGTCGTCACGTGTGTGATCCGCAACGCGCCCGTGGGTCTGGGCGAGCCGTGCTTCGACAAGATGCAGGCGGTTCTGGCTCACGCGATGATGTCCATCCCTGCCACCAAGGGTTTTGAAATTGGCTCTGGCTTCTCAGGCACGAGCAAGCGCGGCTCTGAGCACAATGACCCGTTCTGCGCCGGCGCGGATGCTGAGCACCCAGAGAAGCTCGGTGTGACCAAGAACGATGCTGGCGGTGTGTTGGGCGGTATTACCAGCGGTGCCGACATTTACTTCCGCGTGGCCATCAAGCCTGTGTCTACCATCGGCCGTGCCCAGCCGACCGTGGGCTATGACGGCAAGGAAACTGTACTGGAGGCTAAGGGCCGTCACGATCCTTGTGTTCTGCCGCGTGTTGTGCCGCTGGTGGAAGCCATGTCTGCGCTCGCCATTGCTGATGCCGCCATGATCCAGTTGGCTCGTGATGGCAGCAAGCAGGATGAACCGGCGCAGAAGAAGCGCAAGTTGTAAGCGATTCTGCGCTGTTGGCGTGGTGAACACTCCTTGGGTAGAAACCTCATAGATAATGCGCTCAAAAGCAGTTTTCATTATGTTAGTTATGAAGTTGAATGCTTCACTTCAGTTCACTAGAACGCAGCGAGCACTGCGTCAACAGAATTGAACCACACGGTCTCGATTTGCTGGCTGAGCATTTACCAATTTGGCAAGATGCACGCTGTGCAACCGGCAGGCCGGTGCTAGACAGCTACTAGAAACTTCTTTCTCTCCCCTCACCTCGATCAATGCCCCACCTCATCAATTTCACCTTGTCTCTCCGTCCCGCGCTGTTCTTCTCTCGTATCATTTCATGCCTCATTCAGTTATCGCCGCTGCTGTTCTTTTGCTCTAATTGCAAGATGCAACAACCAATGACTTCGGGGCGCAGTCCAAACACTCCTTTGTACTCCACGAGAAGGCGATGGGTGGGACGGAGAGACAACAACCACGACTTCTTCTCGATGAACACAGTTGCGCTACCAAATACCTCACCACCAGGTGTAAATAGGCCAGAGCGTTCCTTTGCTTGGCTTTCAGTACTGCACGATATCACTCAGGTGGCGCTCCCTCTACTGCCGATCTCACCGCGTCCCAGCCTAAATAAGCGACGACTGATTGCTCAGAACCCAGACGATATTCGAGGACTTCGTGTCCACACGCGTTTTATCTCCCTTGACGAACACAATCCCTGACTGACGGATAAACGTTTTTCCTTTCTTGCCTTCAAGCTTCAGCTCATCGCGGATATACTGCACCGGGAGAGTTGGGCGGTACCTACGAAGATAAACATGAAAACAAAGATCAGTACCAAAAAACATTCTTAATCACCAGCACAGCTATCTAAAACTTACGCTTTGCACATAGCCCGAAGCGCGCTTAGTCGAATCGCGGGGACCATCACGTCCATCAGGTAACCTGCCATATTCGGAGCATCTACATAGAGTTTGAAAAAACGATGATAATCATTCATAGCAACTGCCTGGCGCACCCCCAGCGCGTGAGCGATTGCCGGATCGGCACGTAGCTTGGGCGTTACCATGCCCAGCACATTGTACATGCCAAGCTGGCCTGCATTCGAGTCACCTTTCTTGGCTTGCAGAGACACGTACACACAATACAGAATCCGGTATGCGAGGAACTCAATCGCCTTGCCTGGGATCAACTTCTCATACAGTTCGTGGAGTTGCGTCTGGCACTGGTTAAACTCGTTGATGTCGCCAGATTCGAGCGCAACTCGCGCGTGGGTTTCGTAGACAGACACGGTGAAGGCGTTCTTGATGTGCTGCACTGTGCAATCCTGGCGAATGGACTTGAGTTGGCTACAGGCATAAATATAATCGTGGTCACCCTTCTTCCACTTCGACTTGACGAGCTCCAGCGCCTTGTGCAACACAGGCTCGGGACGCACGGTCGATGGATGCGGGGGAGAGGTTAATCGCAAGTATTCCTTTTCAACGGTCTGACTAGTACCTTTAATGACCATGGCTGCCAGGTCCAGGTCTCCATCTTGCGTTAGCACCTGCAGTTTCTTCGTATCCACTTCTGGGGTCACCAAGCTCTTGAGTTCCTGCTGGGTCATATGGAATCTCTGTCTTCTTTGACTCTTGCGCTGCACGTCGGCACCATCAATCTCAAAGCCGTCGTGCTTGCGCTTGTTCATCTTGTTCTTTTTGCCCGAAGGCTCTTTGAAAGGCATAAATCCCGGAGTGGGCTGGAAACTACTGCTACTAGGCGAAGATGCAAACTTATTGACCGCTCCAGGCATCGGTCCTCCCATCCCCATTTTGGTCTGCATTGCCGCTGCAGGAGTGTCTCCCACGAGCACTGGTAATGGCTCCGCAGTCCAGTTCCTGGTCCACAAACTGTTCGTCATAATGGCATTGGTGATCATCTCCTTCAACGAGTTCTGAGTAATAGATTGGTCCGCGGCTCCCTTGCAGCGCGCGAACGCTCTCTTCACGTAGTCGTGGAGAGCATCAGGCCACTTGGCGTTGCCTGCCATCGGCGAAGCAGCAGCAGCAGCAGGAACGGCAGGTCTCGGTGCTGAAAAGGCCCCCGGCGGCGGTCCGTAGTTCCTGGGGGGTGGTCCACGGTTCTGAGAGTTAATATTGAACCTTACAGGAGGTGCAGACACCGCTGGTTGAGCACTACCGTTACTCCACTGCCACTGGGACGTCGAGGGCGGGGACGGCGCTGGACGAGGCGGTGGACGCATCATGGGCGGTCCACGACCGTTAAAATACTGCGGAGGTGGCGGACGAGGAAAACCATTAACGACATTAAGCGGACGGGGAGGGGGGCCACGCGGTCCGTTAAACATGCCTGGACGAGGCGGCGGGCCATGGAACTGATTCTGCGTCTGATTCGGGGGAGAAGGCGACGCGTAGAAGGAGGAATAACCGGCGAAGCGTGCGGCGGCGGCTGCTGCGGCCTGTTTAGCGGCGAGGCCGGCGCTCTGCGGCGGGTTCGACGTCATCGAGCTACCTGCTATTCTGGACTGGCGCAGAGTGCGGAATCCGACGAGTTAACAGTGACTATAGTGGAAATATGATGTTCGAAACAGTGACATCTGAACCTTACCCAGTTAAGAAAACAGCCAATCATACGTCATTTAACAATTTTGTCCAATAATCAGCGATAAATTCTGGTCGTTATGACCCGCACACTTTTCAATAGGAGATCCCCTAAAGTGGAGATGTTGATGAACACGATTGTCCGCCGAGTGGCCCGCTCTGCCTCGAGCCAGCGCGTGTTTGCTGCCCGCACTGTGCAGCGTGCTGCTGCTCCTGCAATTGTTGCTGTTCAGCAGCCTCGTTTCTTCTCCGATAAGGCTGATGACTCGCACTCGGACTTCCAGCCCAAGTATCACGCCGCCAAGTCCACCGAGAAGGATGAGATCATTAAGATGATTGAGAGCCACGTCAAGACGTACCCGATCATGCTGTACATGAAGGGCACACCGTCGGCTCCGCAGTGCGGCTTTAGCATGCAGGTGGTGCGTATCTTGCATGCGCAGGGTATCAGCTTCGACAGTGTCAATGTGCTGGACCACCCGGAAATCCGCGAGGGTGTCAAGGAGTACTCGTACGTGGCTTATAATTGGTGGAAAAGGAGTATGTACTGACATTTTGTGCTTGATGATGGCAGGCAATGGCCGACGATCCCGCAGCTGTACGTGAACGGAGAATTCGTGGGCGGCTGCGACATCATCACGGACATGAACAAGTCCGGCGAACTCGCGGAGCTCCTGGCGGAATTCAAGCAGAACTAGACACAGAAGGAAAGCTGGCGTAATGAAGGGTGAACAACGTCGAAGTTAAGTCGGCATCGCTTGTACAAGCCTTGTCATTCTGGAATAGCATTGTTACTTTGCGCCTACGATTTTCCTTCAAACCACAGTTCCATCTTGACAAGCTACACTTTGATTCATGCATGTACTTCGAAGTAGTTTTTTTAAATGAACACATGTACATGCATGAAGGACTTTGCAACTTAAGAAGCCCGACAAGAAGCAGCTTGGAAGTTCCAAGCCGTTCATCACATGTCTTGGCCAAAGTTTAAAGCGCATCCGCCGGTCCTCCTGAGGTCCAACCCGATCAGCTTAAATCAGTAGACCAACAACTTTGGTCTTCCGCTGCAAGCGAGCTGGGCTTTCAGTTACTCCAATGCAAGGCAAAGTTTCGTCGATTTCAACCAGGTTAAGTACCAAAGCATTTCGCTGTGTTTAGGATCAGCCTATGCTGCTGCCGTTTACCGTCTTAAAGGTATGGCCAAGGTAAGAGATTACACGCAGTTGGGCTTCTGTGGGTACTGGCGATTCGCCGGTGGTGAGGCCTTAAGGGCCACCGCAGCGCCTCGCAATGTAGGACCTCGCGGCCGAGACGGACTCCCTTGGCAACCTTGAAAGCCTTCTCGTAGACAAGACTCCACAACTCACCACCTAGCACCAGTTCGAAGAGCATGTAGAGCTGGTTGGCATACTTCATTCCGTTCCAGCAGGTACCAGTCGATCTGCTTTTGCTTTCGCTACGTTGAAGAAATGATTAATGTGCTTCCAGCTGCGCTGAAACTTATCGTTGCATTCCTCCTCAGCTGCAACGGATTCTCCTCTGGCGCATTTATATTGACCTTGGGTCTTTAAGCTCCTCCGTTCTGAATTTTTTAACTCCAGTGCTTCCTCCAAAAGTTCAACGAGTGCCTGAACTCCAAGTGGAGCTCAGTGCCCTGCTCTTCTTCAAAGTACTTCTTCATAGTACATGTGCATGCCGTCCATTGGGTAGCGAAAATAGCCATGCCAAGTGAAAACCCAATTCACAAGCAAGTAGACATTGTCTCTGCTTCCTCCGGAGTCAGTAGCATTGCAATTTGTCGGCCCAAGTCAAGAGTGTCGGCTCGATACTTCCATAGCAGTAATTTATCAGTCACAACGTGTGCTGACTGACTGGCCTTCCTCGTGCCCTCGTCGATAGGACTGTCAGCCCTCGTAGCTGAGCAACGTGTCGGTCCAGCGCGACAGGAATGAAAACGAGTTTACGCCGAGAAGCAAGGTAGCTTGCGGTCCACTGGACTCGGCCGAGGCATCCGCATCCATCGATTCTGCTTCAAGTGGACAAGCGAGCGCCACGTCAGGGCTCGTCAAAACAATTTGGGCTCGAGATGTTTACTGGGGAGCAGTGCGAGAGTCGGACTGGCGCCGACTTGTTGAGACTTCAAGCCTAGTCTCAACAATTCAGGTCACTCCAGATTAGACGAGCTGTTGTTGCTTGCAAAGCATGGACTCATTTGCCAGTGTGAGTCACACTGTGACGGGCAGTAATGGACTGTATCCATCTCATGACTGGCGCCGAGAAGCCGACGATAACGATGTCAGTGCTTGTGCCCACCTGCTCTTTCGTAGGTCGCGTGCGTCAGCGTTACTGTAGCGGCTTGAAGTACTGTGGTTGAAGACGTTCGCTGTAACGTGAAGCAATGCATTACGGTTAGCTACGTCGCAGCGCACGACAAGCAAAGACTACTGCTGTTGCATCTATCCGACGTCGTCCTTACCTACTCGGCGGCCGTGACCTTCGGGTAGCGCTCGAGCATCTGCTCCCAAGTGGCCGAGCCCTTAATGAGCTTGCTCACTTCGGCGCCGATGACGTCCATGGGGATCCGCACCTGTGCCGTCGAGTCACGCTCACGCAGCGTCACCACGCGGTCCTTGACCGTGTCGAAGTCAATCGTGACACCGAACGGGATGCCCAGCTCGTCCGCGCGCGCGTATTTACGACCGATAGCCACGCTCGACGTGTCCACCTTGCACTCCAGGCCTTCCTCGACGAACACGTTCTCCAGCTCCGTCGCGAACGGATCGAAGGCAACGTTGTTGCTCAGAGGCAGCACAGACACCTTGATGGGCGCAATCACGGGCGAGAACGACATGACGCCGCGCTTCTCGTCACCTTCACGCGTCGAGAAATTGTGCTCGAAGACAGCGGTCAGCAAACGTCCAATGCCGAACGACGGCTCGATCACCGACGGGACGAACTTCTCCTCACTCACCATCTTCTCGACCACCTTGATTGCCACCATATCACGCTGCAGCGCGAACTGCTTGCCGTCGCACAGCGGGCCGAGCGTCGCCTCACCCTTGGAGGCCAGTTCGTCCTCAAAGGCCTGCGCACGAGGCACATCGTCCTTCAGAGCTTCAAGCGCCTCGAGGATTGTGGCGACATCAGCCTTGAATGTACGGCCCATCTTGCCCTTGTTCGGCTTAATCTCCACGATCTGGCGCTTCTCGGGCTTGTCGAACTTGTGCGTGCCCACCATCTCGACCTTGCTCTTCTTGGCATGCACGCTCAGATCGTAGCACGAGCGGTCGGCATGGCCAGCGCACTCCACCCAGCCGGAGCTCAACTTGATCTCGAGATCCCAGCAGTCCGTAGCATAGTGAGCCATCTCGGTGTTCAAGTGCTGACGGAAACGCAGACGCGCCATGTCAATGCCGATAGCCTTGCAGAACTTGAACGTACGCGCGAGGTAGTACGCCAGGCTCTCGTTAGCAATGATGCCGTGCTCCACAGCGGCACCGCACGTCATCTGCACAGCCTTACCGTGGGTGAGCTGGTTGGTCTTGGTAAGTAGAGGCAACTCCAGGTCCTTGACGGTGGAGAACTTGGCGTGGCTCTTGTCCTTGGGGTTGACAAAGAACTCGATCTCAGCCTGCTGGAACTCACGCACACGCAGAAGACCAGCACGGGGTGAGATTTCGTTACGGAAGGCACTACCGATCTGTGCGCATCCGAACGGAACCTTGCCGGCGTTGTACTCTAGCAGACGACGGAAGTTGAGGAAAATACCCTGCGCCGTC
Source organism: Phytophthora colocasiae (assembly GCA_018806915.1). Taxonomy (NCBI): domain Eukaryota; phylum Oomycota; class Peronosporomycetes; order Peronosporales; family Peronosporaceae; genus Phytophthora; species Phytophthora colocasiae. The sequence goes on along the minus strand of JAGKQI010000093.1, from coordinate 677,784 downwards.
TCCGGACGCAGGTATCCGGTAAGTCCTCCCTCGGGGCCAATGGCACACTTGAACATGAGGTTGAACGGAATCGGGAAGCTAAGATCCGCGCCGGTTCCAGGAGCCTTGATGCCGTAGTCCTGGAAGACCTTGTGGATCTCTTCAGGTGAGTATGACTCAGCCATCGTAGCGTGCATCTCGTGCTTCTCACGTTCCTCCTGGCTCAAGTCCGTGTGCTTGTCCAGGAAGTTCTCCACGTGATCCTCCAGCAGCTTGTCAGCACGGTAGCACTCGCCCGACTTGGTGCACTTGACCATAAGGTCCGTAAAGCGGTCCACGTGGCCCGAAGTCTTCAGCACCACTTCAGGCATGAGGTTCGTGCACTCCACCTCCAGCAGTTTATCCGCAAAGACGAAGTGGCGGCGCCAGAACTGCAGCAAGTTGCTCTTGAGGGCACAGGCTGGTGGGCCGAAGTCGTAGAAGCCGCCCACACCTCCGTAAATCTCGAAACTAGGTACCACGAACATCTTACGCAGCAGCAGGTCGTCCATCGCCTTCTTGTCGCTCTTGCTCAGTCCGTCCTCGGCAGGGCCCTGCAGCGCCGTCTGCGTGTCCAGCTCCAGCTTGAGCTTCTTCAGCTCATCCACCGCCGCCTTCACGTCCTCAGCCGCAGCTCCCTTCTGCTTCAGTTCACGCACTTGGGCGCCCTGACGCGTCACAGACGCTCGCAGGGCATCCAGATCCACCACCGGCGTTGACATGTTCGCTGTATCTTTCGCCAAATTCACTTGAGGTTTGTATACTGAGCAGCTCAAACCAGTCAAAAGGAAGACAACGGGAATTTTCCCATGGACGTCCTTTTTCTGATGTGGTCCACACTTCCTTCTCGAAAACCTCTTCAACATCATGACCGTTACACACATAAAAAAGACGTAGTTGACGCTCGTGCATCACAGAACAAAGAAAGGGGATGTGAAACACTCGCCCCGGCTTTGCCCGTATGTCGCTTGGTGGTTCAAACGACTTCAAGGGCAAGTCTAAACAGGCAGCGAGCGCTATGATTAGACGAGAAAAATGCGCCGGATTCCCAGGTCACTTCAAAACTTGCCAAGTGAAGCTCAAGTGACCATCACTCCGTCGACGATGCTTCGCCACGCCTCCACGCGCCTATCGAAGCCGGCCGCCGCTATGACGCGCCGCAGTCTGCAGCGTTCGGCCGTTGCGGCGCTGTCTTCGTCGGCGTCGCCGCGTCCGTCCTCGGCCGCCCCGACGGCTGCCGTGGCGCACGCCCCCACGCACGGGCACTCGACGCTGGACCAGAGCAAGTCATCAAAGTCGCTGGCCACAGAGTTCCAGGACACAAAGCGCATCTTCGCCACCAAGTCGACGCCTGAGCTGGTGCGCGCCTACGCGGTGTACTTTATGTCGCAGTTCCGCCCTTTGGTGCAACACAGCGGCGAACTACTCGAGCTCTCGTACAAGTTCCCGGGCGCCAAGTTCACGGACACGCTGCTGCGCTCCACCTTCTTCGGCCACTTCTGCGCCGGAGAGGACGTGAACGAGATCCGCCCCGTCATCCGCAAGCTCGAAAGCGCTGGTATTGGTGCCATTCTTGACTTCGCCGCTGAAGCTGATGTTGAGCAGCCGCGTGACCTTAATGGTGTGGACCAGAACTTGGTCTCGGCGCGTACGTACGCCTACGACGGCGAGGCAGCTTGTGATGCCAACGCCGCCATCTCTCGTCACGCTATCATTGACGCTAGTGAAGCCGCTTCCGCCGGTGAACCGGCATTTGTGGCTATCAAGTGCACGGCGCTGGGCAAGCCGGAGTTGCTCATGCGCATGTCTGCTATCATTGTACAGGCTCAGCTGCTGTTCCACACGCTGGACGGCCCCAACTTCTCGCGCGCCAAGTCACGCTACCTTGAGCGCATGATTGACTACCCCACGCTCAGTGCCGGTCTGCACAACGCCGGTGTGAACGCCACTGAAGAGGAGATCCAGAAGCTGTTCAGTGAGATCGATCAATCGTCCAAAGACGGAATGATCGACTACGTGGACTGGGTGAGCTTCCTTGACCCATTCGATCTGACCATGGGCCCTCTCACTCAGTTCATTGACGAAGAACCGCTCTCCGACAATGAAAAGACTCAGCTGCGCAACATGATTGCACGCCTTGAGTCGCTTGCTAACGACGCCGCTGAACGTGGTGTGAAGCTGATGGTGGACGCTGAACAGACCTACATGCAGCCGGCCATCGACCACCTCACACTCAACCTGCAGCGTAAGTACAACCGCGACGGCGCGGACACCATTTACAACACGTTCCAGTGCTACCTGAAGATGTCGAGCGACCGCATCGACATTGACCTGGAACGCGCTCGTCGCGAGAAGTTCCGCTTCGCTGCAAAGCTGGTGCGTGGCGCCTACATGGTGCAGGAACGCAAGCGTGCTCGCGACAAGGGATATGCCGACCCGATCCACGATACCATCGAGGATACTCACGTTAACTACGACGCGCAGGTTTCGAAGCTGCTGCACAACAACCACCTCGCGAGTTTCATGGTGGCCTCACACAACGAGAAGTCCGTTGTGAACACGGTGCAGCAGATGCAGGACATCGGCATTAGCCGTGCCACTGGCGGTGTCTACTTCGGTCAACTGCTCGGCATGTGCGACCACGTGTCGTACACGCTCGGCGCCAACGCGTACAAGGTGTTCAAGTACGTGCCGTATGGCCCTATTCACGAGGTGCTGCCGTACCTAATCCGCCGTGCCCAGGAGAACTCGGGTCTCATGAGCGGTGCGCAGCTGGAGATGAACATGCTACGCACGGAGATCAAGCGCCGCATGTTCGGGTGAGCATGGCGCCTGTGCGATCAAGAAAGTGTGTGAGTTTGCAGTTCGGCCTTGGCAGAAGGCCGGCATGTTTGTCCTAAGGTATTGACGCTTCTCCCGTCACGAACGCCCGTCGAGAGAGAAGTGCAGAAAGCAGTGAAGCAGCAGCGGATGCAGGTAATATCCGCTGCTTAAGGTGGCGACGCTCGGAGATTATCAGCTCGAGGAGGTGGAGTAAAGAGCGTCAAGCCGTGCCGCCGTTGAGGGCCATAGCGCCGTAGCAAGAGAGATCGAGACGAAGATGCATATCGTATGTAGTTCAATCCAATCCAAATCGATGCAGATACGTTCAACCATTACTGTGCCAACATCAACGAGCTCAATATGCGAAGCAGGAACCGTTCTAAAGGCAGCTGGATTCCACGTGCCAGCTTACAAAGCAAGTATCACAGACGCTGATACTCAGCTGGATGCAAGTTCTCCGGTATCCGCAATCTGCCACGTAAGAAGCCTTGCCCTGTCACCCTCCAAAGCCGATAGCACATTCACCGAGCCGTAGAAGGAGAGTCCGTTTCCGAAGGATTTTAAATGGACCAATACCCGCCCTGGTCAAATCGGATCAAAACGTCAATTCGGACTTGATCAAAGGTTTTGAACACGATTAGGGCTTTAAGTACGAATTTGGTTGGTTGACCAACAGCGGCATTCGCTCTTCTTCCTCCCACGCCACGAAGCACCGCTACGTAAGTGCAATGGACAGCCAAGATACTTTCACCCCCCAAGGAAGTTCCCCACGTCATCCTGCGTGCAGTAGTTCCAATGACCGTGTATTCAATCCACCTAGTTCGGCGAGAAGTCGCCACGAAAGGCGCGATCGCCGTGGCCACTCGAAGCAGCGACATCGATCTTTCAGTGCTGGGCGCTCGACGGGATTCAGCCCTCAGCACCGCCCTAGTTTGCGCCCTCGTTGTCGGTCTTCTTTGAGTCGTAGTTCCTCCAACCATCGACGGAGTGTGCCACGCCGTTCAAGATCCCTAAGCCGCTCATGCAGCCGAGAAAGCCGCGCGCTTTAACTACCGACGAAGTCGCTCAAGTCGCCGACCGCGGCGTTCGACCAGTCCTTCGCGTCGCATTGGAAGGTCGAGCCGCCGACGTAGTCTCTCAAGTTGTCAGAGCTCATGTGGCAGCTCTCGGAGTCAGAGGGCTAGTCGTCCAAGGTGTCGCTCCAGCAGCTCAAGCATCTGTAGTGGCACTTGTAGACGTAGTTCAAGCCCAAGAAGACGCTTTACACCATCGCCTCATCGTTCCAGGCGCACATATTCCAGCGACACTGGACGCCCTCGGTCACGACGAATGCCAAGTCCACACAGCAGTGATACAAGCGTATCCGGACGCGCAGAGCGTAACAACCCAACACGGAGGCGTTTGTGGGATTGGGGTGGTACGATGCAGAGTTCTATACCTCGAGGTGAAGCCTTCAGAGTGACTAACCGTCCTGTTACAAACGTCAAGCGCACGGATAAGCGGACTGTCCTTCATGCAGGGGGATATGCTTACACTGGTTACACCAAGTCGGAGAAGAGGATATCGTACAGATGCATTCAATATAGAAGCAGCGCGGGGTGCAAGGCGAAGCTACATTTTATCATCAAGATAAACAATTAAGAGTTTTCAGGTGAACATGTATGCTCAATCAAGCGCACGGTAACTGCACCTGGAGTTGATGTCGTGGAGGCGATGAAAGAGCGAACTGATGATCTGGCAATATCGCAAATGAATTTGACGGCAGAGCGTGTTTTTGGAAGCAAAAAAGAGAAGATTTATACCTGAAGAAGTCTTAGTAGTCCAGCGTGAGCAAGTCATCCGAAGCGCACATAGGGCTAGACGAAGACACTTTGGAGCCGACCTGCACGGCGTTGTTGAAGTTCCTCCTGAGTGGCAAGTAAAAGCAGCCCGAGTGACGTCGCGGCCTACTCCAAGTTGTCAGCGTGTGTGGGGACGGAATAGCGGCATGTTCGCGCCTTAGTCATGTTCGAATAGAAGATCATCAGGAGAGAGAACTTGTCGTTTTTGCTTATTTGTTGCTCTCAGTAGTTATAGTCATCACATTAATTTGCACTTCCACCAGCACCGTAGCTCTACATAGTTGACGTCCGTAGCTATTTATCTTGTCGTTAGGGCCAGGAACAATACAACAGATAAAGTCTTCGCCTCGCAAGAACTTCCGACGCTGGTATCTGCATACCCTTCAGCCCAGAGGTACCAGGTTGGCTATTGTATAAGGTCAATTATCGTGTTGCTAGTGAACTGTTGACACTGCTGACAATACTTTGCTCAGCCCCTTAATTAGCTACCTACAGCTCAGTTTATAATATAAGTGCCGTTTATGATTAAGTGATCCACACACACCGCACAGCTTCGCGACCTCACCGACCTCCCTCTTTCCAGAAGGTTACAAGTACGGCAATGCGTGGGGGGGGGTCAAATGCTGTATGCATTGTACGTGATGGACTGTGGAATTCATTGATCAACTTCGATCAATAACCCACCTGGTCAATGGAATTGGTCAATTGATCGGTTTTGACCTGTACCGGCGTTGGTCCAAATAAAAGTCTACCGGAAATACCCGGACGCGGGGTGCGGATTTTTTTCAAGCAAAAAAAAAGTTTTTTACCAAGCAACCCCGTTTCATGGTGACTTTTCAAGCAAATCGGATGGTTCGCAAGCAGCTATGCGAACTTAAGGACTTGTGGATTTTGACAAGAAGTTACAAAATACAAAACGATCTTCTCCAGGAATACAAGCACATAAGAGCGGCCCACTACTAAACCAAAAGTGAAGTACACAAGCCTGAATCTGTGAAGCATGGCAGACAGCTCAGAGTACGACGTAGAATCGGACACCCACGTACAATCCAGGGGCGTAAGCGGTATGAACTAGTCGGTAGTTTAGCCACCAAGGAGGCTTGTAATGATCTCGTATACGCATGCTACGGGTGGAACCTTCACGCACTAAGAGGCAAGACAGGGAAGCGAGAGATTTATATATTGATTACTTAAATTTGCTTGGCTTACTTTTTTGCTTGAAAAACCACTTTGATTTCTGTTTGCTTGCGAACCATCCGGCATTTGCTCGAAAAAAATATTTTTCCCCGGACGCGTACCGGGAACAAACGTGCCGTTTTCCTCGGACGAGCTCCAGGACGGCACCTGGCTGCCGGCATCCAAGCAGGCAGCGGTCACAGCGCGCGCACCCAGTGTCCAGATCTCGTCGTACTTTGCGTTGGAGCTTGAAAACTTCCCGGGAAGAGTAGCCAGGTCTTCGATCACCTCTACGGACGCCTGCAAGCCAACCGTCTCGAACGTGATGGCGTCGCCTTTAATGAGACGCAACGACTGCCATCTTTGACCAGCTTGACTGAGCATTGAGGTGATCGTGACTCCAGTTTCACTATCAATGAGTCTCGACCCGACGGGAGTTGGCAGTGGACGTGATGAACTGCGAAATCCCTTCCGAGTAGTTGACCGAGAGCGCTGGGAATTGCTCTGCATACTTGACTTCGACCTCCACCGGTCCATTCGAGACGGAGGAGACTACAAAGTATGGCAGTCCTGCGACTTCGTAGTCGTAGTCGAGTGTGGCCAACGGTGTATCCTTTGACAATGTAAATCCGCCGGAGTAGCTCTGACCGGTGATGGTCGGTGCCGAGCCTAGAGCAATTTTCTTGGGGGTGAAGACGCCATATTTGTCGAGATTGTCGGCAAGACAGACAGCGACCAGCACTGGAGCCAACACCAGGGTGAAGCTGATCCTACGCATGTTGGAACGAACACCGGGGCTTGTGCAGTGGTCGGCGAAATTGGAAATGAGGAAGACATCGGATATGACCTTGCATACGCGACGCTAGTGACTTCGTTGTTGCATCCCGCATCGTTAATCACGTTTCGAGAGATCGTGCTACGGTTGATGCTGCATCGTTTCCACAATGGCATCAACCGCGGCAGGTTGAAGTGGCACATCGATTTGCTAGTACTGTACAGTGCACAATGTACACAACGTCCAATATGGTCGAGGGCGATGGCTGCGGCGAATGATCTACTTATCACAGCGAAAAATGCTTGTAACGAAATCTCTGTCCTTCTTGATCACTTCAATGTAAAGAGAAGCTTCAACAAGAGCTGCTCGATCACGTCACGGCGCAGCAAGAATCACGTTCACTAAGTGTTTCGCTTCGTAGGGCAGCGCAGTTACTGGCAGTGACGTCGACTGCACCGTTGGACTACCTCCCGGACCAACTGTTGATGCTTGACACTGTCAATGACACCTGCGTTCATGTAATCCGCTGAGAATTGTCACTTCAACCACGTCCAGACATCTTGCAAGGTCGAGACTCTCGCACTTCATTTTCAGTTTAACTACTTCCCCATGCACGACATCATCGCATTGGTGACGGCGCTCTACAACGTTGCGGTGTTGGTGAACGCAAGCAGCGACTATGGCGTCTTCACCCCCAAGAAGCTCGCTCTACATCGTTGCAGTGTTGGTGAACGCAAGCAGCGACTATGGCGTCTTCACTCCCAAGAAGTTCGCTCTAGGAAAGGGACCAATTATGGGGTCCACTTCTTACACCAGCGGCTTCACACTTACTGCCGAAAAACCTGTCGCTACTCTCGACTACGACTACGAAGTTGCTGGTCTGCCGTATTTCGTGGTATCTGCAGTCTCCGATGGCCCGGTGGATGTCGAAGTGAAGTACGCGGAACAGTTTCCAGTGCTTTCAACTAATTTCTCGGATGGTCCGTCACAATTCGCCACCGCAGTCGCAAATTCCCGTCGCGTAGAGACTCACCGCTTCAGCCAATACGAAATTGGCGTGACAGTGACGTCCATGCTGAGTCAGGCTGGCCAGCGTTGGCAGACTCTTCGTTTACTTAGTGGTGAGTCCGTCGCATTCGAAGCTGTCGGTCTTAAAGCCTCCATCGAGGTGATCGACGATTTATCTATACTTCCTGGCAAATTTTCGTGTTCCAACGACAACTACAAAAAGATCTGGGAACTTGGAGCTCGAGCTGTGAGTGCTGCTTGTGTGGATGCTGGCAGTCAGGTATCATCGTGGAGTTCATCCAAAGAAAACGGGACATTCGTACCCGGTACACGTCCAGGAGTATCTTACAAGACGTGGAACTTGAGTGACTATACTCTTGAATTTGAGACCCAGATTATCCGTGGAGGTGTTGGGTTATACGTCGGCTATGATGTTTCCGGCAATCGAGGCTCTCTCATGTTCCACTTGTCGTCCGAATATCCGGTTGATTCAACTTACGTGAATATCAACAGCACGTTATTCCCTGCCAACACTGTGAGTTTAGTGTACGGCTTTGACTTTGTCAACTCGTCATCCATGACAAGTTACCCCTTGGGTAACTATTCTGTGCCTTTCAAAGTGAAGGAACACGTGTGGTATCCAGTGAAACTCGTAGTGAACTCAACGGCAGGGAATCTGGTACTCTGGTTGGATGGTCAACACGTTCTGAATGCGACGATCTCTGAATTTGGCTACAGTGAGACTCAACTCTCATCTCAAGGTTACTCGACCACCGGGAAAGGGGCAATCGGCTTTGGTGGTTGGCAGGATCAAGCTTCGTTCGTGCGCAATGTGACAGCAACGAGCTTGAATTCTTCCGAGACGCTCTACTTTAACCCAATGGTGGACGAGAATCTGGTACTTCCGGAGTTTGGCGTACAATCTAACACGTACGGAGCATGCCTGGATGGTGCCAAGAGAGATCGATACATTTGGTTAGGCGATTTCTACCACACGACTCGGATCATGGGGGTAGCAAACTCGAAACCTGAGCAGATTACCGGTACTTGGCAGTATTTGCTCAGCTACCAAGCTTCAAATGGGCAGTATCAAAGTCCTGGGTATTTAGATACAAGCACAACGGATAAAACATCCCAGATCTCGCCCAACACGAACGGATTTCTACTGGATGCAGTGCTACAATCTGGACATGTCGACGAGGCTGTTTTCTTGTTGGACAACCTCTGGGTCGCCATGATCTCTGATGAGAAATACCGTTCTGGCGCTAGCTGGGAGTATGTTGGGCAGTCGCTGGAGCCTGGACTAGATCGTTAAGCCACCCGTGGGGAGGAGCGCCTACCTACGCGTTAACCAACTACGTGGCGGGTATTCGACCGGTGGAGTTCGGATTCCGCCGGTGGAAAGTGAAGCCGCTGGTAACGGGACTGGGGCTCACGAATGCTAATGCGACTGTGAGGACTCCGTACGGCGATTTATATGCCGGCTGGGATTTTACCAGCAATGATACTCTTACAGTGACAATCTCTGCTCCAGTGGGAACCAAGGGTGTGTTGGAGGTGGCGCAACTAAACGAAAATATCTACCGACAGAACATCAACGGCACTGGAAAACCGATCGCGTTCAGCTTTAGCTACTTTTAATCGGTGATTTATCCGTCATATATTTCATTGGATTATCACAAGCGAGATATTACTTTTTTTCTAATGGCTACTTGTCAGCGCGAAGACACTCGCCGAGTAGTGGAGCAAGAAACGTGGGCTGCAGACAAGAAGCAAAGTTGTATGAAGAGAAAGAGGATAATATTATCTAGGAGGAGGAAGAAGAAAAATGTGTAGACGAAGATACGACGGATTTCTCGTGTTTAAGAGGTCATGTATTTGTGTACTACATGTATACACTCCTGAATCGCTAAGTAGATACGACAATTCGAGAACGACGCCAAGAGATCATAAGGTCGAAGTTTCTGGATGGGGAAGACGACGAGCACATGAACTACACAGCAATCGATGCAGATGCGAGATTGGACGACTTTGATGCAATTCCGCGTAAGACAGGTTTTGCAGAAAACTATATTTACTACATGTAGTATTGAGGAAGAGTGGCATGTTTCTGTAATCTATTCATGAAAACGATGCTCACTGGTCTCCAGACTGCTCCTGACTGCATAGGATAGACTTCAAAGTACAGACTCGCGTTGTAGATTCCATCGTACGCTTCATCGGTGAGCAGGTAACCGTTCAGATACTCCGTCGTAATGGTCATGTTGAACGGGGGCATCTTCTTCACGCACGATCTATCCATCTTCTTGAGATTTCCGCCATGTTTGATGTACGACACGAGCAATTCCATCCCGCAGATAGGACTTTCAGGATCACCGGGAATCAATGGTGTCGACATGATCGTACCGTGTGAGGCGTGCTCAAATGCTATGAGTTCCTTGTTGTCGCCTTGAAGAGCATCCAGCAGAAACTCTGCGTACTTGTGCTTCGTCCGCCCGTCAAGCATGCTACTGAGAAGTAAGACGCTAGCTTGAGTCGGAATCACGGCGCTTTTGTTCCAGTATTCGTCCCGGTCATAGATGATAGGATTCGCAGCGTATTTCCCAGTCTTGAACTGGTTGCAGGTTTTCGATTTCTCCTTAGAGTAGGCACAGTAAAGTTCTGTTTGAGAGTAAACGCCAGTGTCAGACATCAAGACGTCCGTGAATCTTTTCTCCAGCGTTTCCACGGACGGCGACGGCATTTCCCACAGCTCGGAGTACATAATGACGTTGTAGAGAAGCAGCGATTGGTAGGTCTCATCTTCAACTTTAGTGTTCATGGATTCCTGTACAACTTGGATAACACGGTTCAAAATGTCCAGATCTTTGTCCGCACAACGATCCATGCGGTACACAACTGGTGGAATTAACTTCCACATCTCGGAGTCCGACAACAACGTTCCCAGTGCATAGCGCAGTGCAAGTGATGCTGGTTGAACTTCCGTTGCGTTACTAGTACCAGTAGTTCCAGTACTAGTGCTATCGGTATTGTTGAACAACGTACTGGTGATCACAGCGCAAGGAGACTCCGGGTCTTTGTCGAATTGAGTGATTAGATGCTTGATCGTCCCCGCCAATCCTTTCTTCTTGAATCGGGTGGCGATCTCCTCCTCTTTCTGGCACATTGCCAGAAATCTATCGCCAACTTCGCCGAAGTCCGTGTCCGAGTTGGTGCTGTACTGGAACTCGCTGGTCCGTGCACCCATCGATGTGAGAATACCATCTAAAACGTATCCAGTAACTTCAGGCGGGTTCAGGTGGATTAAACGCTCTCCCAGCATGGTACCATAACTCCCCCCATAAACGATGGTATCATGTCCATTGGTATGTTCGCCCATGAAACTGGCAATGTCTTTGGCAGCACTTGTCGTTGAAAACGAGGCCATGTCTCCGTACTTGGAATTCAGTTCTTTTGCGCATCTACCAACGTTTAGTGCTTCGACATCACTACCCCAAAGAGACGCCTTGAGTTTTTCAGTCCTTGTCGCTTTTCGATGTGGGGGCGTGCCGTAACTGGCACAATGAAGAAGTTTACATTGTAGCCCCACCACGACCAGGGTGTGGCGTGGCGGGTTAAACACGAGTTAGAAAATCTGAAACTAACGCTACAGCAGCTTCTACAGACTCGGGAGACCTCTCGTGAAGGCTCCAGCGTTGGTTTCATCTCCGCTCCTTGACTCAAAAGCTATTTTCACATTCCACCGTGAAAATCCCCATTTCAGTCCTTGTCGCTTTTCGATGTGGGGGCGTGCCGTAACTGGCACAATGAAGAAGTTTACATTGTAGCCCCACCACGACCAGGGTGTGGCGTGGGGGATGCCCATTGCCTTGGCTGCATAGTATACTTCGGAATCATTGCTGGTGCCATCCTGGTAGTCAATTCACCACTAATGCGTGTGTAACGCTCCACTGCATCGGATCGCCATCGCCCAAACAGCTTTACTGCTAAACTATCGAATCCAGCGTTGAAAAGTGCCGACGCACCGCCGCTCCGAAGAGAGTGCGAACTGTAATTTGCCGGATCGTGACCTGCCAATTTAGCCGCCTGCTTAATCGCATTGACCAAGTCTCGAACTTGCAGATTGCAGCTTGCATCGACCTTGCACAGTAAGGTATTAGGCCCGGACCCGAGAGACTTGTGGTGGCTTGTCAGGAACCAAGCTGCTAACACAGGGCAGCACCAGCTACAGCCGGACCTCGCCATTGTTCGACTAGCTCCAACACCAAATTGGTCTGACTTACTTCCACGGAATTGTATCACGACCGCGGCAACATTCTGAAGTAGCACAGCGTGGCGTCCACTAGGATCGATAAATTTCACATCTGATCTGCGGATCGCGTACTTTTGCACGGTTGAACCCTGTGCTAAGTATTCAGATCTCCTTAGAAGAAAGAAGAAACCCAGTACCGTAGCCCCCCAGATGACTCGGTGTTGGGTATCTTCGAAGTTGAGATAGTTGTGTAGTGATTTGAGAATTTCCGGCGTAATTGGGGACTTTGGATTGCTTGGTGAGCCGGAACGCTGCATTCCGGTGATTGCAAGCTGGTGTCCTGGTAAAAGACCGACTCCGTAACCGAGCAATCGCCGATGATGCCACGAGATATGGCTAATTTTCGAGAGCACGGTTGAGGCAGAATTTCCGCTTCTAGTGTTTCCCCACCCGTATCGCCAGCAGTAGGTAGCAAAGAGAGCAAGTTGGTAGGAATGTCTTTTCGGCTCTTCCGGCAACCACGTAGAAAATCGCAACCATTCGCACCACTTCGACCACTGTGCCCACGTGCTCGCGTATTGTTTGGACGACGAAGTGGCCAGTGAATTGGACTGAAGTGACTCGAAAAGTTGGTGTAGAGTTTTCTGCAAGCCGACGGCACTTGTGTCTGTGTCCAACATGTAGAAAAGTTAGTCCACCGTGTTAATTCTGGTTCAGTCCATGCTCGTGAAGCTGCGTCCGCCATCCGATTAGTTAGTCCCGGTAGATGCTCCGCCGACACGCGTAAGTTGAAGTACGCTTCGGCCAGACCAATAGCTCGATTAATCTCCTGACTGAAGGTATTGCGTGAGTGTAGTCTATTGCACCACGATGCAGCAGACACGTTATCCGTCCAGCATCTTACGTGGATGGCCCTACCAAAAGCTTGCCGATGCCATTTTCCACCCCATGTCCAGAGAGCAACAGCCATACTCAAGTGTTCACGAACATTTATCGAAAATTCAGCACCATCCGAGCAAACCTGGTCAAAGAGTTCTGCTTCTTCTGCGTCAAATTTAATTTGAAGAAATGAGTCACACGCTGGATCCAGCACAGCTAGCCCCAAGTTAGATGCGTCCATGTACAACTCGACTTGTGGAGATGGAAGGTCCCCAACATGGAGAGAGGTAATTCCGCAAGACAACCATGGTTCAAAATTTGCTGGAACCAAATGAGATCTCTCTTGGCTCCATCTGATAGCTCCACTCTACCAAACCTTGGTGCCGCCGTACATTGAGACTGTAGCCTCTGGTAAAATGGCTTAGCCGTACGCAAACAATTCGACACATGCCGAAGTGACCCCAACAGCTTATAAAGCTCAGATTTTGTGGCTGTGCCCTGTTTTGCCATTGTGACAACGCGCTCTCGAGCCTTGTTGATCTTATCCTGTGGTATTGAAACTGTCCTTCGAACAGTGTTCCAGCTCAATCCCAACGCCACTAACTCCGAACACCAGGGTGAAAATTTTGCCTCATTGATAGACCGAGGTCCAAGTACGGCCAACATAGCATGTCGAAGTGTGGCTTCTGCTAGTTCTAATCTGTTGTCCACATCTGGCTCGACCAAGATATGGTCGTCAACCCATTCGTAAGCGAAAATGGTTCTTCATCGAGAGATTCGGACACTGAAGCTGGTGTGTTGTTCCCCAACAACCACGAAATTGCACGTCCAAACAAAGCGTAGCATGGTGGCGAGCCAGACCAGCCAAATGGCGCTGCCATGTCAATGATGAGAATACCAAGTTCTGGTATGTATGCCGCCATCCGAAAAACTTGATTTGACCGAGTTCTTAAATGTCGGAAAGCACCCTTCACGTCACCTTTTAACACGCGAATACGGCCTACGTACCCAAGTTTCGCCAAGTTCTCGATACGACGAGCAATTATGACTACCGAATCATATCGTACTTTCGGTACGGAATCGACAACGAAAGCATCATTTACAGAGCTTCCCTTGGGAAACGATAAGTCGTGAATGGTACGAACTTCGTCTTCCGGACTCGTGTCCTTCTTTTCTACTGCACCGTCGAGAAGATCAGAGCTGACGATCATATACTGACCCGAATCTTGTCCATCACGAAGGCTTTTCGTAAGGGCACGCAGATACCGTCGACATGAACCATGATTCTTCGGCGGCGGGCGCTTGGGGACTGGACCATCTCGCCATCCAACATCAATTCCAGTTTTTGCTATTTGCACCAGCAGATCTAGGTGCGGATATCCCTTGAGGACTAGCTGCAGACGCTCGGGATCAATGGCTTTGTTTGGTCGACTGTCCCGTAAACTCTCACCACGCCAAAATTCGGTGGCTTCCGCTACACTCATTTTGTTGGTTCGGATGATTTCGGTTAACGACTTGCACGCGAGTTCATCGATCGAGTAAGCTGCTGATGCGGATTTTACCAAGGCGCGTTTGAAACCTCGCTGTCGCTGTGAGGCTGATATCCGACATTCCTCGAGTAATAACTCTTCTTCAAGAGCTTGTTGGATCTTGTTTGCCGAATGTCGTGAGAGTCCGACAAATTTACCGCTGTCATAACGTGATGTACCTGATCTGCAACGACCCGCATGGTTTTCGCATCAAACGCCATATCCGGCATCGAACCCGGTTGGCGCTGATGGAGGAAGGCCCTAGTGTTGCACTTACATACATCCTTGAGTCCGACAAATTGACCGCTGTCATAACGTGTTGTACCTGATCTGCAACGACCCGCATGGCTCGCATCAGACGCCAGATCCGGCATCGAACCCGGTAGGCGCTGATGGAGGAAGGCCCTAGTGTTGCACTTACGTACATCATTGTTACATTTGTCGAGAACGACACTGGGACGCTCGCAGTCCGCATGGCCCGTAGTTTGAACATTATCTGTCGTCGAAACCTCGACGACAGAATCATTCAACATGGGGGAGACCCTTAGAACGTCCGTTTTCGTTGTTAAGAACTTTCCCAGTTGATTTAAGGTAGAAGAACGGCGAGGACCACGATCAGTGATTGAATTTCCAAGCACCTTCGCGGTTGGTACGTGTGACTTCGTCCATGTCGTACTAAAACGGATGTCTGGTCCTTGGTGGTCGACGACTCGACCCGAGTTGATGCGGACACAATCTTCATTGTTGCTAGGAATGGTATGATGCTTACATTCTTGATCATGTCTCGCGGTTGTTTGTTTTGCAGGTAAACACGCGCCCGACCCACCTGTAAGTAGTCATAATTGGTTGTGCTCGGATTTCAGCCCTCCAAAACGCTTCCTTAATCTCTGCTTTGACGACCTCGTAACGCTTTCAGGACAAAATGACCACGATCGCTGGGACAGCAACCGTCTTCGTCCTCCTGACATCCAGCTTTCGAAAGGAACCTCATGCACAATGTCCGAGATTCGTTAGTGGCTGGGTCTATGTAGACTGGGAGGCGCTTGAGCACATTCTTTGGCATTCTCCCATGTCGGTTGCTATTGTCACGGATTGGCTGTGCTGGTTGCCTCGTAGTAGAGCGCTTGCCTTCTGTCCGGTAGGATGCAGCTATCGGTCTGCTTTGTTTCAGTGCATCCACCTGGCGGTGAAGTTTGACGAACATGAGATCTCGCAGCAACCGATCTTCTGATGAGCACCGAAGCTGTACTTGGGTAACGTCGCTGTCAGATAATACAGCTTCTCGAAAATCTTCCAGTACATCATTTATCCAGTAGACAACCGAAGGAAGCTCAGTCTCGTCCCAAGACACTCGCATAAGTGTTTCCTCCGTGAATCGTAGAATAGCCTCTGTAAGACCTATCAGTTCACTGCAGCAGTATTCTCGGGCATACACCAGGAAAATTCTGATTGAGTCTACAACGTCTTCGATGCTCGTAGCTGGGGTAGCTTTAGCAAATTCCGCTGTAGCGGATAAGTTATCAAAGTTGGAGCCTCCGCCCTGTAGCCATGCCACCCGTTCCTCCGACGAGAGTTTCGCGAAATGCCGAATTGAGAGACCTTTAGACCCGAAGCGAATATCGAAAGCTCTAGTGCAGATTCCTGGCAGTGCTTTGAACTTCACAGCATCGGACCGGACCAAACCAGAAATAAATACATGCGGGGTCTTACCTCTATGCTTCTCCGACGTAACCTGCTCATGGACATACTGTTGATCTGGTTGCGGTGTGAATGAGTATTTCGACGCGTGTTCGGGCTTTCTGCGGCCTGAAGGTGGGTTTCCCGCTACTGCTATGGCTTGTTCCGAAGTTCTGCTTGCCGTGACCCCCGTTTGGGTATTGTTTCTCCGAATATCTAAGAATCTTTCCAGCAGATCCGGATCATCTCCGAGCTTTTCAACTATCAATGCGTCTGTATCGAGGGCAGATCGAGGAGGAACGCGACGACGTTGCTGCTGTTCCACTTGTACTCCAACATATCTTTCTGTACCGAGATAACTAGCATCTCTTTGGCGCTTGGAACCTGGTCGAGGATCCGATAATGGTGCTACAGTGTCTTCTACGTCTTGAGGGCGCGAATCATCGTCGAGAAACGGATCAAATAGTTCCAAACCCTCCTCTGGTCCTGGGATGTCAGCCGTAATATCTTGGTTCGAATGGCCAATGGGCACAATGCAGAACGACGGACCTACATGGTCTGGCACTGGTCGGCGGCCACCATCTACGAAATACGTGAAATCGACTGCATGTTGAAGTGGGAATTGTACCGTCTTACCGGTACTAGGTTCAACCCATTCACACGGTTGATCGGGCGCAGGAAGCTGTCCTCGGTAATTAATCCTTCGAACATCTCTGCAACATCGTTCGTTGCGACCCCGTTGTTACGTCCGAGTACACGGTCTAAGAGTGTATTCTGTACATGTTCGATGTCAGACCAGCTCCATTCGTCGCGACTGAATTTAACGCGTTCCAAAAGTAAGGCCACCACAGGTGGTACAAGTGATAGACAGTCCAATGTAGTAGTTGAACGGTCACCCGCCGAGCTGACTGTAGCAAGCTCGTCTTCCACCGCGATGACTTGTCCATAGTGAACCTGTCGGCCCACCTCGATGGAAACTGGCCGACGCAGGTACGATAATTGTTCTGCAGTGTTTACTTCTCTAGCCGTCACCACGCTTGCCAGTGCAATGTCCCGCGAGATAGCTCCCTCACCTCCTTCTAGACTCGCAAATGTCACTTCGTTTTGTGCAACCTGAGTGACCCGAGCGTAAAACGGATGCTCAAACTGCGCTCCGGCTTCTTCAGGGAGTAGATGCAAATACGAGCGCGATGTGAGGCGAACCATTCTGAAATGCTTAGAAGCAATGCGATAGGAAGAAAAGACTTAAACACGAGTGAGAAAATCTGAAACTAACGCTACAGCAGCTTCTACAGACTCGGGAGACCTCTCGTGAAGGCTCCAGCGTTGGTTTCATCTCCGCTCCTTGACTCAAAAGCTATTTTCACATTCCACCGTGAAAATCCCCATTGTTTCAGCCGAACAGGAGAGTCTCGTACTACGTCCAGTGCCGCCATGATCCATGAGGTACATGTTCACAGCTCCTCCCGCTTTCTTTTGAAGATCAACCGCGGTCGACTCCAATGATACGGATGAAATGCCCGGTCCTCCCTGGAGAAGCCACACATTTCGAGCAGTTTTTGGGTTGCCAGTCGTTGCTGCATAGCGTTTCACGAAGACTTCAATGGTAGAGTCGACACCCTCGGGGGTCTCACAAAGACCAGGGTGGCACAGTGGAGCGTTATAGGTGACACACTCCGCGTCTGCACCTGCGCTTCCACTGCCAGAGCTAGCTGGAGTTTCAGACGTGACAGTGAACTGGGGACAGGTTTCCCACTGGATGGCTGTCTTGCTCGACTGGGCAATGATTGGTGATACAGCTATTCCCGCCAAGAGAATGACAAGGAGGAACCGCATCTTGGTAGTTTGATATCGCTTGTAGCCGGCGAATTCAGGAATGCGACTTGAGTTTGCGGGGCGGTTGGCTGCTCACTCTTCCATTGGAGAACAATTTTCATCCGGAAACTATGATAATCCACCCGGGGTGATTGCCATAATGACACCACGAAGGACAAAAAATTGGAGCGCATCAGTAATGAAAGCACATCGATGTTTTATCTTAGTTAGGATGAATTGTGCGAACAGTTGATGCACTTGCACTTCGTATACATACAGGTATAAATGCATGTACCTTCAGCTAGTTTGTATGGCAACACTATCCGCATTTTTTCCATCCAGGGTGGAAGACTCTCTCTCTCTCATGCCAGACTCTGGCTGAGATCAAAGCTTAGGATGGATCTAAAGATGCGGTGGAGCGAATGCATTGACAATTATTTCGAGGAAAAACACTCTCGTGATGATACGCAGACAGAATTCTGTACTGTGTGGGCTTAGAAGCTGCTTGAACCTCACCGAGATTCTACATTCGATAGGAGGTTTTTTAGGTTCCTTTCGCAGACATTGTTAATTTATATACATGTACTCTCATGCAACTGAGATTGATGAGTCAGTAGTCGTTGAATCTTTTCGACAACTCAGTTTTGAACTACCGACTTCTGCCTCCCCCTGAACATCATTGGATTCCTCGTGCGTAATGGCGAATTGGTCAAGTAATTCTAAGCTTTGATATCTTATTTAGCTAAACGAGAAATTCCGATAACTGTTAATCAACTAAATTCTTCCTCTTGCTACATCTAGTTTAGAGCAACTCATTCTTTTTTTGGGAGGGGTTAGTAAGATAACCATTCTGGGCCAGCAACCAGTTCTAAATCAACTCATTCTAGAAGACTTCTTCTCGCTAGAGTATGTAAGATATGTACACTGTAGATAAGATATGAATTGCTACATGTTGTTATTGATCAACGCACAATAATTTTATAACCAGGCAGCGATGTTCTAAGTGCATGTAGTAGTTGTAATACTAGTACTTGCTTGTATTTCTGCTTCTACAGGATAGACTCTATTCTGTGGAATTGCATCAAATGTTTAGATTCTACGCCGACTGTGACTGCTCTGCTGATTGCACAGCTGAATATCCAGCGAGTTGATTGTACAAACTCTCGTCATACACGTACGCATCATCGGTGACTAGGTAGCTGTTCAGATACTCCGTCGTGATGGTCATATTCAACGGGGGCATCTTCTTCACACACGATTTATCCAGGTTTCCGCCGTTCTTGATGTACGAAACCAGCAATTCCATCCCGCAGATAGGACTCTCGGGTCGCCAGGAATTAACGGAGTCGACAGGATCGTTCCGTGAGTGGCGTGTTCGATCGTGACGAGTTCCTTGTTGTCGCCTTGAAGAGTATCCAACAGGAACTCTGCGTACTTGTGAGGCGTTTGTCCATCAAGTTTGCTACTGAGCAGTAGTGCCTGAGTGGGAATCACGGCACTTTTGTTTCAGTATTCATCGCGGTCGTAGGTGATGGGATTAGCTTCGTATTTTGCAGTCTGAAATTGTTTGCACGTCTTGGACTCCTCTTTCGAAAACGCACAATAAAGCTCTGTTTTAGCGTAGACACCTGAGTCAGACATGAAAATGTCGATAAATTGATGCTTTCTACGACGGTGTCTTTATTGCTTGCAACTGGTAAAATTAGAAATGCTAATGGAATTTACAAACCAGTCTGGTTTCAGATAGATTTTATTCTGCCGTCGACAGCCATTGTAGTGCACGGGGACGTGGAAGGAGAGACTTTGTCAGAGAGGACGGGCGCTGTTAGCAGGAGCTACCGCGAGGGCCGTGGTATGTTATCAAGTCTTTTTCAGCGATCGCAACAGATATTACTTCACGAAGACGTCGTGATCAGCAGCCCGAACGTTGCAGCTGAAGTGAGCAAGGCTATATAGGATTCCCAAGTACAAATCGAGGAGACAATGACTGAGATCGTCAAATATACCCATGACCACGTCGTTCATGCTGCTACCGACACGGAAAACCGTCTCAGCCGCCATATTAGTGAGTAACTCGACGATATTCACAAGTACTATGAGGCGTCTGTAAAACAACAGAGTGCTGTGCTCGCCACAGAGATCGATAGGCGCTTGAAGGATCTCGAAAAAGGTGTTCAGGGACAATCCGATGCTAATACCCCTGCAGCCTTGGTCGGTCGCTTATAAACTGGAAAACAAAGTCAACGGTGCTTTATCAACAGTGGAAACAGTAATCGATTAAAATTACACAACACATTCGTCAGCATGTGAGGAAAGAATGCTTTCAGCACTAAGAAAGATTCAATGCGACTTTGAATCTGCGGTAGATCTTCAATCGAATTGGATTGGGAAGCGCCTCAAGGCGAAGCTGGCATCAAAACGAGCCGTCGCCAATGAGGCACAATCTGGTCAACAAACTTTGGAGATTCGGCTTGGAGAACAGAAAAAAAGATCAGCTCCCAAATTGTGAAATTAGTCAAAGTTAACGAAGGTACCATTCAACAGAAAAACATGGACACTAACACGAAATCCTACGATCTGAGACCAGAGGGGCAGTACTAATGCAGTGGAAAATTCCCCAATTACTTCTTGCAGCTACGGATACAGCATAGTGCGCCTATTCAGGAAAGGTAGCGATCATCTTTTGTAGCCAATGCCAGCCAAGGATTTTCAAACCAGTAACCATGCGAAACTGTGAACCGATGATGTGGTTTGAAAACTGGGGATATCTTACGACAAACCAGCGTCGCCAGTAATTTTGGTTCGGAAATCTATTTATTTTTCAAGCAAACCAATTTCTTGCCCGTTTCGTGGTTTGGTTTGTTCAAGGTGTGGGAATTTAACTAATTCCATTAGCATTTCTAATTTTACCAGTTGCAAGCAATAAAGACACCGTCGCCATCAGGTGATTCATGATGGTTAGTTTACGTGGCGATATCTATCCCCATCAGAGCATCCATTACAAACTTCATCTGAACTCTGTAACATGGCTCGTTCAATCTCAGCTTTTTAAGGCAATTTTTGATTCAAGTTAACTAGTTCATTAATCCCGACATGTTGTGTCGCTCGAATGCAAATGTAGAAGTGCTATGCATTGAGTAGTCTGTAGTTTTCACTAGCTGTTCTCTTCCTATGTATGCTCTTAGAGATTGGATTCCACGTAATAACGGTCCATGCTTGCTGTCCTCGCGTAACAGGCCGTAGTTCAGCAACCGTCCTTACTTGCTGTAGTCGTAGCCGTAACTCTTCTACAAAGTACTTGTGTTGCTAGGCTTAACCCCAGCAACTGCAAGACGATGTAGCTTCAGCTACAACACTTCCCCCTCGAGGAGATCTTTCCATGTAGATATGCAAGCGCTCCACACTGAGAGCTTCTGACGCTACTTGACTTGTAGCGCCTTGCGCAACGCCTTCACCGGTGCCAGCTTTGCGTTACTGTGAACGAAAGCCTTAACCACAGCAGGGACATCCTGCAGCAGAACATCTGCGGGTTCCCACGAGTCTTCGTGTTTGCTCAGACCTCGCCAGTGGACCTTGATCTCATGACGCTTCTCGTGTCGATTGTAGCGAACCTCCAGCAAGTTGTCCACCACGTGACCTTCACTGTTGTGGGCGATGTGCAATAACAGGTTCTCCGTCACATTCAGGGACTCGTCCGCATAGAACTTTAGGCGACTAGCATGCGCCTCCCGCTTTTGCCCTGTTACTAGGTTTTGGATCACGAATATCCAATTTGACACGGTGTCGGTCACTTGGGCTGGACCACACCACTTCACGCGAAGTTTACTGCGTGCATGTTGTCACACATCAGCATACAACACAAAATCCCCAATGTCGAACTGTGCCATCGTTGTGCCTTTCTTGTTGCCGTGACTAGCACGGCCAGCAGCGCTCACATTTGAATTTACTCGGCTGCACTGTTTGCATGTCTTCTAGTGCCTGCTTCAGACGATCAACGTTATCGCGCTGGGTAGCCTGTATTTGCTCCGGTGTAGTAGTCTTAATAGGCCCAGGTAGCGCAATATGATCAGTTGGTCCCATAGCTGTCAGTCCTGTCATTGCAGTGATAGGTGCTATTCCGCCCAGTGATGGCGACGGCGAGTTGTTTAGCACCATCTGCACGATCTTGATTACTCCATTTCACTCGGCTGCAGCCTCCACTCGGACAGCAGTGCGCGACAGCAGCGTAGTACTTCTCGCATTACCACTTCAACTGTCCCGTTAGCCCAAGGACAGCGTGCCGTAGTGAAGTGGTGGTGTGCGCCGAGTGCATGTTGCAAAGCTTCGATTGTCTTGTTCTTGAAGTGGGTTCCCTGATCGCTAACCCAGCTTCGGCACACTCCAAAAGACGCAAACCACTCCATTACCTGTAAACGTATCATCTGCGTCTGCCGTCTCGTTCGGCAAAAGCCACGTAAACTTGGATGCGTCGTCTTTAATGACCAACACGTATTCCTGGTTCGTGACACTCTCCCCTAAATACAAGAAGTCCCAATGGATTAGCTCGTTAGGGCGGTCTGCGTGTATAGCTTCACCGAGAATCCGTGCTTGAGGCGGACCTCCAAGCGTACTAGCACAGTGTAGACATCTTCGAACAAAAAACTAAACAACCTTCTGTATGTCCACACAAATCGATCACTGATCTGCTGTAGCGTTACCGCAGCACCTCGGTGTCCAGCAATGCCAAAATGTCCAACAACACACACACGGACTTGCAGATCTGTTGCATCGTCCGGTATCCAGATGCGACCGTCTCCATCTTTCCACAATGAGTCATCTTGGCACTGCTTCATATCTCTTGGTGGTTGCGCTGAATTCTGAGCAGTTGAAATAACTTGAAGCGTTGGCCAGACGAAGTTGCCTTCCAGCTGTGGAGAAAGAGGTAGTGGCACTTGCCAAATTGCACAAACCTTCTTGAAAGACGAATGACATGATGTTAATTCCGATTTTCGAGCGACCGGTGGATATTACGTTACGATGTGATTGGTTATACTATGGGTTATAAGCGAAAGGGACTTTGGGACGCGGCCGCACCCGTGCGACATCTGTGGAAGACTGTGGATAAACCTTCGCCTGACTGTAAAGGGGCCCAAAGGACCAGAAGTGTACTTCAGAGTGTGCACAACTCTGAAGGTCAACTACACTCTGTCTGGTCACCGGACTTTCCCCGACGATGAGTGCCTAAGTTCTGGCGGAAAGTCTCTCAGAAGAACGTATCTCTGAGAGACCTCATCCCGTTACCGTCCAGCGCGACGATGGATGGTTCAAGGATTCACAATATATACCCGCAGAGACCAAGTATCGCGCGCCGGACGCCGCGCACCCGCGCAACCTTTAAGATCTTCATGTACGTTGAAGCATTAGTGCTCCGTACTCTGGTTTCGTATTCAAGACTCTGGTATCTCTAACTCTGAGTGACCAAGACTCTGAAAAACCAAGTGATATCAGACTCTGAAAACCAGGATACCAGACTCTGAAACCAACGAAGATTCAAGACCATACTGAAACCAAGTGAACCCAAGTTCAAGTCACGCATTCAAGTGATTACTGACCTGCACATCCCCCGTAATGACGTCTCTACCTGTCAACCCATCGAGATCGGCTGCACAGACTGCATACTGAGACCAAGTCAAAGTACCAGATGTATACAAAGACCAAGAGTACCTGAGATATGAAGACTGACTGCATAAAGGACGCAAAAGACGACAAGAAGGAGAGAGTTACCAGAGATATATGATAGTTATGAGGAAGATAGACGATAAACAGAGTTCAATTTGCACAAGTCCGCTTGAGAGGTATTCAAGCCACTGCGTCATCACGTACGTCGTGTGATCTCCACCAAATTCAATCCCCTTAGGTGGAGATCAGGTAACGTAGAGACCTGAAAGGACCCGCCTATTCCATATCCTAGTTGGGTCGTTTGTTTTGTCTCTAGCGGTAGCCCATTTCATATTGCTCGTTTGGACAGGCTCTGGAAACTAGACAGTCGTTTTCAGAGTGCAAGGTAGACTGTTATATATAGCCGATTGTATTGGTTTATATTTTTTCCCTCTATACTAGAGGGTGGTGCGCGAACGTAAAGGGATACCAGACAGACCAGGTGTCTGGTAGCAAGTCCCTAGTTGACCTGGAGTGTTAGCCCGCCGTTCAAGGGCCTAGAAAGAATAAGAACGGCTGTATATATTTGTATATTTTCGAACTCTGTATATTGGTTGTCTATCTCTAAAAGTCAGGTATCTCGGTTCTGGATTTGTGATATTCAGACACCGATTTCAGACTTTCTCTGGTATATTAACCTCTTTTCGACCGCCGACTTCCTGGAAACCATCTTGGTTCCCAGAGATTCCGACTCCCGAACGCTCCTGGAAGGATTTACTGAGTACCGACACCAGACTCCAAGGGAACCCCAACTTCTCTTCACAACACATTCTCAGACTCCGGCGAGGGTCATATTTCTGAAGACAACGAACCCACGAGGATACCGCAAGGTACCACACGCCAACCTACCGTTGTACGGCTCTGAAAACCCCTTTTCAGTAATCGTATAACTAGGGTTTACTATACGCCCCTGCTCCGCGACCAAAGTTTCACCGACTTCGCGACAACTGGTGCGCGTGCCCGGATCTTTGGAATCGTGATATCACCGGATTTGAGAGTACAAGAAGAGAAAGTTTCCTGTCAAGCGTCTATATTCAAGATGGCTACGCCAGGATCTACGAGAGGAGGACGCCGTGGTCGTGGTCGGAGTATTCCGACACGTCAATCCAAGCGTCTACAAGGTTTGTCGCCTGAGGAGCAACCAGACTTGGATGCTATCCAGAAGGCGGCCCGCGAGAAGAGGAAAGCTGCGCGAGAGAAGAAGGCAGCTGAGAATGTGAGCGTCCCAGAACCGGCGGTCGAAGACCAGCCTGCTGAGGAACCAGAAGCTCAGGAGACACCTGTTGTCTCTGGTGAACGAGGTTCTGAAGGCCCGTCAGAGGTCGAAGCTTCTGGTGATGAGGTGACCATCACCCGCGAGGGTGATGATGAGGCGTCTGAGGGAGGCGCCGATATGGTTGAGCCCCCGGAAGTGATCGATCTGTGTTCAGATTCGGCAACTTCCGGCCAGTCCGTGGACGAAGTGAAACCAGAACCCGGGCACTCTGAAGAACGTGTTCCACGGTCCCCAAAGTCTGAAGACGCACCAATGTCTGATGACATGGCGATCAAGTCTGAAGAGTCTCTGAAGACACCGTCTGATGAGTCTGGGAGGGCTGATTCGCTTGACGGGGAACGAGCTCTGAGGTATGTGCGTCGTGAGTTCCGCCGTTGGAGAGATATGGACACAGGCAAGGTCATTCCGCCTAGCATTGAATATATGTGGCCAACGACGAAGCCTAGTACTGATGCTTTCCAGAAAGCCGCTGCCGCGACCGGCGACTACATCAAATGGCGATGTTCCTCCGTTTTCCCTGAGGATATGTGGATCTCAGAGTTTCACGCGAGGCGTCATAGTTTTGGTTGGATCCAAGACCTATCTTATGTTGAGATTCCGATGAGCATGTTGACAGCACCAGAGAGTGTGGCTGTACTTCAGACAATGTTGTATGAGGCAGGTTTCGAATTCCAGAACCTCCTCTCAACTTGGCCCCAGACGCAGGCGTCAGCCGTCGTTGGGTCTCAAGTACGCAGTGTGGCGTCCGAACTTCAAAGTCGACTCGCAGTGGAATTGGTTGAGTGGGCCACAGTGACCGCCAGGTTACAAGTTTGCCGACTCCCAGAAAGCATGAAGCAAGAAGACACAGCTGGCAAGAACGAAGCAAACAGTGTATTACCTGACGAAGATGCACAACGGCTGATCATGCGACTCCGGGTAACCGGACTCCGAGTGACGCACAGCTCTGATGGTTCCAGCAGTGACGAGCCGCCGCAGTCCAAGCGCTTACAGCAGAGACCTCCGCGCCCACAAATCCCGTCGACACCGTCAGCTTTATCGACGCCATCGCTGTCTTCACTGCCGCAGTACGAGAGCCGCTCTGATAACACGCGACCAGAGTCTGAAAATCCAATGTCCGAAGATCACAGCATCTCTCAGACTCAGATGTCGGACGCCACCCAGTGTCATTGGGACCTCAGACGACCAGTCGTCGGGATTCCAGACTTCACGAGGAAGCTCTACGGACTCGTCCTTGATGTCCATGAGTCGAGGGGCGGCATCACATATGCCGCCGCCCACAGGAAGTCTGGCGTTAATCGCTCAAGGTGCTGATGTAGGAGGAACAGTCTCTGAAGGCATGGGGATCCAAGTGACGCGAACGCTGTTACCAGTAAAACCAGAGTCCGAGGATGTCGACATGCCGGAAGAGAGACCAGAGGTGCCGGACGCGGAGTCTGGAAACCAGGTGTCTGTCGGAAGTTCTTCACGGGATTTCAGACAATTGTCTCCGGAGATTCCGCTTGTATCTGCCTCCACCCGAAGCGAAAGTCACCAGAGCCACCGCCAAAGTGTGAAGAGTGAAGACCTTCCGAGACCACCGTCCCGACGCTTGAGTTCCATTGCGTCGAGTCGTACGAAGTCTGAAGCTCGAAGTTCTCAGAGATCAGGACCTGCCCAGATCGAGTTGAACGTCATGAGGCAACAGCAGGAGTGGCAAAACCGGATGGAGCAAGCGCAGATGGAGTTCTTGGCCCGAGAACGCTTGGAGACCATGGAACGCGATCGTCGTCGAGAGCAACGTGACTTGGAGGCAAGGCGCGAAATTCAGACGCTCACCGAGCGCTTGTTGAAGTCGGAAAACGCGAGGCTGGAGGCTGAGAGACGCGCCGACGATGCTGAAGAACGCAGAAGTCTGGTATCTGAAAGCAAGCTCAGGAATCGCAGCGCGGCAGAGTTGGAAACTCTGAAAACGGAGCTCCAGAACTCTGAAAACCAACGTCTGGAATCAGTGTTTGCTGAACGCTGGCGACAGAGAGAGGCTGAGACTGAAGCCGAACGTGCGCGTGCGACTGACGAGATGAAACGGGACTGGATTTCTCAAATGGAAGCCTTACAACAGCGAATGAAAGTCATGGAAGCCGAGCGCGACAGGGAGAAAGAAAGTTCTCAGAACATGCAACGGTTCCAAGCCGGTCAGTTGAGAAACCTTCGAGCGACATTATCCCAAGTTCAAGAAGCGCGAAGGGACGGTCACCCTGATTCAGCAACTTCGAACCAAGTGTTACATACCGGCAACTCTGAAGTTGCAACTATGTATCCAGTATCCGGGTCGGAAATCAGAAGTGACGCAAGAAGGGTTGGGGTTGAATCCATGTCACATTCACCGGCTCTCAAGACGGAATCTCGAGAGGTTGCAACCTTCCAGCAAGACACCCCTGCACGAAGCACGGGGACGAAGCGAGTGAAGGCCGAGAGGAATGGCAGCACTACTACTGCTACGGCCCCCCAGGTGACTCAAGCGACTTCGGTGACAGAGACCAAGAGTGATACCAGACGTGCGCCTACTCCGAGGCGAGATCCGCCGCAGAGAACTGAAGCTAGACGGCCTAATGGAGATCGAAGAGCGTCTCGCAGAGCGAAGCGTCATGATAGAGCACCAGACTCTGGTGGAGACTCTGACGATTCAAGTTCAGACTCTGCGAGCTCGTCATCGGAGAACTCAGAGCCAGGTGAAGTGGTGAATCTGACGGCAGCAACTCAAGCACAAGCCGGAACCACACTTCTGACGCTAAGGCCGTTCATGAACTCGAACAACCTTGGGGAATTCGACCCCAGAGCTACCCTCAGGGAACGTGTCCACTGGTGGGAGCGGTTTACGAATATGGCTTCTCAAGGAGGTTGGTCGACTAAGACGCGCATCCAGGAACTTAAGTTGAAGCTCCCTGTGTCTGCGCGAGACTGGTTTAACCAGCTTCCCAAAAGTGTGTCCCGTGACTGGAAAGAGCTGTCTTCAGAGTTCAAGAAACGTTATTGCAAAGCTCGGTCATCGTATTCTGAGAGATACTTCACTATGGCTATGAAAGACTCTGAGACTCCGCTTGAATTTTTCTACCGACTTAATTCTGCCGCTGGAAAAGCTGACATCGATTTCCGGAAGTCGTCCAAGCGTCTTGAGAAGCATGTACTACGATTCATCACGAAGCTTAAGGATGCACGCCTGAAAACGTCGCTGCAAGGTCAGAGATTTCGACGAATTTCAGACTTGGAATATGCGTTGCAGCAAGATGAAGATGTGTGGCGAACTGGCGACCAAGAGATGACCCCTGCCAAGTCTCGGGATTTCCGGGCTGACAATATTCCGCGAGGACAGTTCAAGCCCAAGCGTGTGCATCGGACTTATGTCGCAAGAGATGTGGATTCTGAAGACTATGACTCTGAAAACTCAGAAAATCATAAGGAATCTCTGGAATCCAATCAGGATGCCAGATATCAGACGGGTGATTCCAGGCCTCCAAGTGCGACCTCAGAGTCTGCCCGTGATGAGAGTACTGCGCAAGCCTCTGCGAACAATTCAAAGGCTCCACCAAGTGCAGATTGGACGCAGACCCTGACGAATGAAGTATATCGAGTGATGGATAACATGGGATGGCGTCCGCCGCCCCAGTCCCCGTCTGGATCGTCAGGTCAAGGATTCCACCAGAGGCGTCATGAGAATAGTGGCTACTGGAACAAGTTCTGTGAAAAATGTCAACGCTCAGGACACTCAGAGGAAGATTGCTGGAGAGACGCCACGTGCGACCGCTGTCAGGAAAAAGGACACCCGAGTCGAATGTGTCGGATGCCACCCTGTGAAGTATGTGGAAAAGTACACCCTGGAAAACCCTGCGAAGATCTGAAGACTCTGGAAGCACTCAAGCAACTCGCTCGACAAGGTGCACTCAAGGACATGCCGAACCACCTACGGGAGAAACTCCTGAGTGATGAGGCAGACTCTGGGAAGCCGTTAAACTAATATGCCCGTCGGATGGGGATCCGAAACGCGCCGGGCATGGCGTTACCCCAGAGTTGTGTGTTCTAGTGTGTGTAGGACCAGAGCTGAGAAAGATTCACGATAACACTCAACAATGCATGACTACTTTTGCCCAAGAATCGACCATACCTTCTGGAAACTCAGGGAACGAGTTACCTGAGATCGCCGACGACACCGATCCGACACCAGACGACTTAGTGTCGTTCAGGTTGAAGGATGGCGAGTGTTATGGCTGGTGGGAAGACAACTATCCTGACCGTTCAAAGAGGGATGTGGTGATGGTGTATGGTGCTGTGAATGACCATCGAACCAAGATTCTTCTGGACACTGGTGCGACCATAAATATTCTGAGTTACGACTTTGCGCGTAAGCTCGGACTCAGACTCAAGTCGCACAAGCAAACCAAAGTGTCGGGGATGGGTGGTGTTCCAACATATATCGGTGCCAGCGCTGAGATCAAGTTGACACTTGGGCCAAGAGTGGTATATATTGTGGATGTTTGGGTCGCGAATATCGGTGAAGGAATTGACGTGCTTCTGGGAATGGGTTTTATGTTTGCTGCCGGAGTGAGAATTAGTGCTCGTGAAGGTCTGGTATCGTTACCAGACGAGGTAGTGGTGATGATGTGTAATTGGGAACCTGGTGATCACATTGGTCGTAACAGGTCGGTTAGACCATGTGAGGCTGTTCTTCTGAGTCCAGGCGAAGCATTTGTTGTCCGAATTGACTATGGGCCAACGAACCCCCAAAGGGAAGTCGTGTGGGCCGGACGCGGTGACCGCGGGGGGACCCAGCGGCTCTATGCGGCCCGGGATCTTGGCCTGTGGCCGTTCGCGTGGTAAACATCTCTGATAAAAACACGTGGGTCAATGAACTTTCTGATGTCGCGAGGATCGTGGAATATGGTTTCTTCCCAAGGCATGGACGTTTCGTGCGTCCAGGTTCCGCTGCTTATCGTGATTGGGAAGATTTAATTCTGGAAAGCACCCCGTCACCAGAAACTAAGAAACGTATGAAGAGAGAGGCGGAGTTAGAGGCTCTGATGCCGCAACCCCCGTGTGTAGATCGCCCGGACTACCCATGGCCGACTGAAATACTGCAACGTCCAAGGCTTGACAACGCTCGAGTGCAGTTCGTGAAACCAGAGTCACCACCGACCGTGAAACGAGTACGCTTCGCCCTGGATGCATTCACCCAGACGGAGGATGGTTGCTCCGGCGAATCAACGGGAAGTGCGGACATCAGTACAGATACCAGAGATTTGGAAACATCCTCTGAAAGTACTCCACATACAGACCCTGGTGACTCGTCCGTTGTTATTGCCGGTGACGTCCTTGACTCAAAGCCTGAGTGTCTCTTAGGTGACTCTCAGACCCCTGAGTTACCCGCGGATGGTTTCGACCTAATGGATGAATCCTGGGATATTCCCATTCAGGGGATGCCCGAAACGCCTGTGGAAAAATTACGAGTGGAATACGAGCGGTGCATGAATGTTTCGAATGAAGAATTGGACTTGGAGCCAGGTGTGTATATGCGAGAAGGCACGGAACTCCTCGCTCAATTACGTGACCAACTGGTCATGTTGCCTGAGCTGGAAGAATTGACACCAGAGTGTGATATCGACAGCGCTGATGTTGGAGAACCAGGAAAGACGACCCCAGAAATGGAGAAGAAACTGCGTGATATTCTGAGGTACCATAGGAAAATATTCCTGGGAGATGGCAATGCAGCACCCGCACCGGCAAGGGGCGTGGTCTGTGATCTGGATGTGGGAGATGCCAAACCGGTAGCTCAACGTCCGAGATCCGTCGCTCCTCATCTCATGCTGAAGGTGTACGAGCTTCTAAAGAAACTCCTGGAAACTGGTTTGATCGAGTACTCTAACTCCCCGTGGGCATCTCCTATTGTGATCGTTCTCAAGAAGAATGGTGTTGACATACGGATGTGCATCGACTATCGCATTGTGAATGGCTTCATTCAACTGTCGCGTTACCCTCTACCTCTTATTGACGATCTCTTAATTGGTTTTGAGGCTGCCATGTGGTTCAGGAGCCTGGATATGGCTAGCGGTTTCTGGGCGATCAGGATGACGGAGCGCGCACGACTGATATCAGCTTTCATTTGCCCGTTTGGGCATTTTCAGTGGGTAAGGATGCCGTTTGGTCTGAAGAACGCCCCTCTTGTGTATCAGGCTATGTTAGACAATTGCCTGTGGGGATTCGTGAGACTGTCACCAGAAGAAGAAGCTGAAGTTGATGCGGAGGTTCTGGAATTTCTGCAACTCCAGCCTCAGGACTCTAAAAAGTATCTTTCAGACTCTGAGAACCATACTCCGATTTCAGAGATGCCAACACTCACAAGTCAAATGACCGTCTTTCAGAGGAATATTCCCGTCCCCACATGCATGGGTCCAGTCCTGGGGAGGAGTTCATACATCGACGACATCGCACATGGAGCACCGACTTGGGACCAATTATGTGACGATTTGAATGCCCTGCTTTTCAGGCTTCGCTATTGGAACATTTCTGTGAGTTTGCCCAAGAGCGAGTTCGGGAAGTTGTCGATACCGTACCTATCCCACGAAATCAGTGCCGAGGGTCTGAGGGCAACACCTAAGATTGTCAAAGGAGTTGAAGAACTGCCATTTCCGTCTACGTTGAAGGGAGTTCAGAGTTTCATGGGAAGCCTCAACTATTACAACAAGTTTATTGAGGATTTACCGGTGATTGCTGCTACCCTCTATGAGCTGACGGACGAGCAGATTCGTGCTGGACGAGACCTGACTCGTGCAAAAGAGGCGTTCGAAATTCTGAAACGCAAGATAGTCTCTACTCCACTACTCAGACATCCAGACCGAACCAGACCGTTTGTTATTATTCCGCATGCGAACCCTTGGGCTGCTTCAGCAGTCTTGGGACAAAAATATGAGGGAATAATACGCCCGGTCCGGTTCACGGGTCGTGTCCTGAACGACGCCGAACTCAGGTATCATATCGCTGAGAAGGAGGTGATTGCGATCCTCAGAGTTTTGGAAAACTTCAGAGCTCTGGTGGAGTCAAGTCCGGTGATTGTGGTCTATACTAGATACTCTGTCCTGAAATGGTTGCTGACGTCGAGCTCCACCGACGGCAGAAACGTCAAGTGGGGTCTGAAGCTGTCGCAGTGGAACTTAGAGATTCGCCGAGTTCAGCGTGATGAAGATGGACTCCCAGCTATACTCGGCGCAGGCATTACCCCCAGGAAACATCTGGACGAAGTCTCTGAAAATCTGATCCCAGTCAAGGGGCGAGTCAAGCCGCCAGTTCCTATCAGTGTGGAAATGCTGGAAGCAGATTATCAGGGCTATGTCCTGAGTTTCGACGGTGCCGCAAAGACGTCTACTCGTTTGGGAAGCTGTGGGTGTATACTCTGGGAACTCCCGGGGTGGAGCGTTCTGGAAGCCCGAGGGTTTCCCCTGACGGATGTCACGGTGAATGACTCGAAATACTGTGGCCTGAATTATGGTCTGAAGATGGCACTCGACCACGGAATACAGGAGTTGGTGGTTGTAGGAGATTCACGCATCGCGATACAACAGGCTCAGGGACTAATCAACTGCAATCAGCCTAACTTGCAACGGAGGTTGGCCGAATTTGAGTCTCTGAAAACCAAGTTTCGGACTCTGAAGTTGGTGCATGTGAAGCGCGAGTTTAACCAAGCAGCGGATTACCTGACCTCGAAGACTTTGACTCTTGGGGAAGCTTGGCAGGTGCAAGACGAGGATGAACTTATGCACCTGCAACTGGTATCCAAAGTTCATGAGAAACTGATGAAGCCTTGCTCAACCCCGGACATGGAAGTTCACGAGTCAAAAATATCAGACTCTGAAAATCATAATGCGTCACTAGAGTCTGAGAATGTTTTTGATCCGGAATCCGCACCCCTACCTCGATCGGTCAGAGTGTTGGTTGCTGTAACCCGTGCCCAAGCTCCGCCTGACGCTAATCTGCCTGAGTGTGATGACGAACGAGAACCTTTGGGGCCTTTGGAGTTCCAGGCAGAACGCTGGCGACGGATCAAGGCGCATCAGAGCCAGGACCCGTACTTGGTTGAACTCATGAAGTTTCTAAAAGGCGACGTGGGAGATTTACCACGACCCCGAGTCAGGAAACTTGCCAGAGTTGCTGAGGACTTTGTTCTGGATTCTAGGGATGTACTATATCGCCTGAGTCGCGCTACTCGAGAGCGGCCCCGGGACAATGTTGACGAACTCAGACTGGTGGTTCCCAGAGACTTGTATCCAGACCTGTTACACTATGCTCATGAAGACTACCAAGGTGGACATCAAAGAATCAGGAGTACCTTTGAGAAGCTGAGTTCGGAGTTTTACTGGTTGGGTATGTATGCCGATGTGGAGAGATTTGTGAAGGAATGCGTGGACTGTGCCAGTGGCAAGGGGCGACCCCCAAATCCTGGACCGTCCCCTGGAAATATTGA
The DNA here is from genome assembly GCA_018806915.1 of Phytophthora colocasiae. Lineage (NCBI taxonomy): Eukaryota > Oomycota > Peronosporomycetes > Peronosporales > Peronosporaceae > Phytophthora > Phytophthora colocasiae. The sequence continues at coordinate 644,530 of JAGKQI010000093.1, read as the reverse complement.
GCCCAGCCGGCCATTTGAAGTGGTGTCTATGGATTTTGTGACCCACATGCCGAAATCAGCACGTGGAAACACATTTCTCTTGCTGTTCCAGGATATGTTTTCAGGATACGTAATGTGCAAGCCAATGAGTGTCACCACTGCTCAGGATGTAGCAGAGGCTTATGAGGAACGCGTTTTCAGAAACTTTGGTGCTAGCTCTCTGATTCGTCATGATCAAGATCCTCGCTTTATGAGTGAGGTGTTTAAGTGTTTCAGGGAACTTTTGGGTAGCAGACAACGAGCTACTCTAGGGTACCGGCCTCAAGCCAATGACCAGCAAGAAAGATCAGTACAGACTGTGGTGCGCGCGATTAAGGCATATATCTCTGAAGCTGATCAAAGTGACTGGGATGATCACGCCGAACGTCTGATGTTTGCCCTGAATACGTCATTCGACGCCACCCGTCTGGAAACGCCTTTCTACCTGGTACATGGTTGGGATGCTCACGGGACGGTGTCCGCTATGCTTGGACCCAAGCCATCGACGACTCAGGAGCGAACCGCGTACGAATGGAGACGGAAGATACAACGAGACTATAGCTATGCTCTGGCATGTGCCGAAGATCTCCAGAAGAAGGCAAAGCGTGACCGGTCTGAGGAACAGACCAGAAAGTGGAACGAGTTATCAGAGCGTCTGAAGTCAGGTTTCGCTATAGGCGACGCCGTATGGCTCTACATCCCTAAGGTACAAACGGGATTGAGCAGAAAACTAGCACACATGTGGCACGGACCCTTCAGGATCGAGGAGATGCTGGACGATTTCAGAGTACGACTCAGGGTTGAAGATACCGGCTACCGCGTGAACCCCTGGGTGCATGTGAGCCGTCTGAAGCCAAGGGCCCTGTTCCCCAGACGTCCCACGGTGGAACTCCAGATTCCAGAAGATGATGATTTTAACTCTGAAAACATATCTGGAAGTCTGATATCTGAAGGTTTTCAGACATTGACTTTTAGAGTGTGGTAGTCTGAGTGCGTGTTTTCAGAGGCCTATTTCTGAGATTCGTGCGTTTGGATATGTGATCGACCATGTTACTGCTTATATAAAACGACTGTGTGAATGTAAATATGGAAGTGAGTTTGTGGAGAATTAAGTACTGGAGGATACGAGGTTGTGAACAATGAGGTGATGAGAGGAAGTGTGATTACGTGGAATGATATTGAAAGATTAAGGGATTAGGAAGCTACACTGAGGCCGGGGGTTTACGTCACAAATGCAGACACCCATTTGGCCTCTCGAAGATGCAGCCTTCCCGTGGGCACCATGGTGGACACCTGAGCTTCAGTAGTGAAGGGAGATCGGGTTCTTGGAACGCTCCGTAGGTGTCATATGATCCTTCTTGATGTCAGCGGGGACGTACTGGAGCCACTCTTCGTCCGCATTCACCGTGGCCCATTGCATCCGAGCAGGCTCAATAGCGTCCAAGTCACCCAGTTGCGTCTCCAGACTCAGACACTTGGGCCCCCCGAGCTCTGCGACTCTGGGATCTTGCCAGATCCAAGGGCAGGACTTGTCTGGGACAACCCAGATGCCAGGCTCTGAAAGCAGCGACTCTGGGAAATCTTTGTGCCCCAGGACCTTTCGGATGAGGGCGTTGGGCTGACGAATCATGGCGGCTCGACGCATGGACCGGTACTTGTGAAGCCCCGCAGACTTGTCGTCAGCCTCAACATCCATGGTCACCCAATGCGTACGCTCCCAGAAGGCTTGAGCATGCTTATTCATGCTGCGCACGATGTCTTCCACGTCAGCCAACACCATGGGCCCCAGTTCTTCCCGCTTGTGGAAGTAAAACTCTGAGAATCGGTTGTCGAACATGACTTTCCAAGGGGCGCGCTTCTTGCGGAGGACTGCACAGTACCGCTCAGAGTCCCAGCGCTTCTTGAGGATGGCACATGAGTGTTTGTGCACCTCGTAGTCTGGGAAGCCCAATGTCTGGCCAGTGGTGGTCTTGGTAGAGCTCACTCGTTGTACCCTGATACCATAGTACAACCAGGAGGATGCCTCACAGTCTGGTGTTTCCACCACCTGGAGCTCCTTGACCGTCAGGGAGTTATAGGGCTTGGACACCAGACTACGCGCTTTCCCAGAAGAACTTTTGGACTTCGATCCACTTCCACTGGTGGACTTCGAGCGAGACTTAGGACTGGTGTGGGCCTTTACGGATGCGATACTTCTCTTGGACTTCTTGGTGGGGATGATAGGTCCATCATCAGAGTCTGAGTCGTCATCAGAATCCCGGGGACGTTTGGAACCAGGACGCGGGTGGTCATCAGACTTCTTGTCTCCAGACTTCTTGCTCCCGGACTTCTTGTCCCCAGACTTCTTGCTCCCAGACTTCTGGTCTTGAGACTTCTTGTCTTCAGACTTGTCGCTCTCGGAATCGCTGTCGTCAGACGCACCATCATCAGAGCTCTCGTCGTCGTCTTCGTCTCCAGACTCGATCACACCAGAATCCTTGTAATCCGGATCATCCTTGGGGTTGTCGGCGGTGGACTCGACATCACTTTCTGGGTAATTTACGTGACCATCCAGATAACCCCAGGCTTCAGGCTCGGTGCCAGCTGAGATGTGACGATCCACCACCTCGTCGGCCATCTGGTAATACACTTCAGGGACGTACTTGGCCCAGAGAGTAGAATCCAGGCGACGAGAGAATACCAGGTTTACCAACATCTGAATGAGAGCCGGACTGCTAAAGAGACTGTGAGCCGCTTTGTCTGACGCCAACCACTCCATGGCTTTATCATACTTGATCCCAGATAGCAGGGCTTGGCGGAGGTCGGGTCGAACTTCCTTCCAGACCACGTCACCAGGGAGCCTCTTGTGGACCTCAGACTTTGCCACCTTAGAATCTGCATTCGCCGGAAGCGCCGACTCTTCAACGGGCTTGTGTCCGGACGGGCGACGCTGCAAATTCTTGGAGTCCCACTTGAACGACCGCTTCGGAGATGATTTCAGATTCTGGGGCTTCGGTGGATATGACAGGTACCGTGGGCTCTCGCTCTTGGACTCTGAGGTTTCAGTACTTGGACGAGTAAGATCCAGAACTCTGGAGGTCCTCGCGGCCTTCTCAGCAGCCTGACGAGCTCGTTCCTCAGAAAGCCGTTTCTTGAAGTCAGGAACGGGCTTCTTTCGCGCGTCCAAGGCTGTCACACTGATGATAGTCGTCCAGTTATCAGGGACGGTGGTGTCCTCTTGGTATGACACCAGAAGGTCATGAAGCCGATCCCAATTACCAGAAATTTCAGAATTCTCTTGTAAGAACTCTGAGAACCCCCACGGATCTGTGGGCTTGACCTCAGGACGCGACTTCAGGATCGAGACCTGTGCTTGAAGATCAGCGACTTGGGACTTCAGAACTGCCTTGTCCGACTTCAGAGCTTCCACTTGGTCCTGGTAGTGAGCCTTGAGGTCCTGAATCTCCAAAGCCATGCGTTCTTCTACCACACCGGCGTCTTGTTGGGCACACTTGAGCTCGTGTTTCCAGTATTGGCAGTGGAGTACCCACTCGCGCTTGATTTCTTCACACTCGGAGCGCGCTGCGGCCGCATCAATCAGAGCGACGCCGTTCTGAGAACCAACACGTTCTCGAAGGCGGCGGTGAGCAGCAGCCATGAGTTTCAAGCATCCAGCCGTCCGAAAGACCTTCTCGGCAAGGCGGGTGGGGGAGACGTGAGAAACCAGAGATCCCAGTTCCCGGCGAACATCCACAGATGACGTCAGAGCATCTAGAGACGCACATCCGGAGTTTGGGCACATGGAGACACAACTTCGTCAGGGTCGAAGCTTGGAATCACTCGCTCCAGCTCCCGGAGGTCTTCATTAGTAAGTGCCTCGTAACCCACGAGTACACAGGGGCCACCGTACGCATTCGCTATGTGGCGCCCTCTTCTGAAGTCTTCAGCTCGCGCGGGGGTACTCACCAGAAAGGCACGTCCCTCTGGCTTCACGCTGGGAGCGACATAATTCTGGGGAACATCAGAGTCCCCCAACGCCGTGACTTGATCCCCTGTGGATGTCACCAGACCCTGACGAAACAGCCGATCGACCTCTTCCGTAGACAAAAGCCGTGGGGCACCAAAGGCTCGCGGTCTGAAGACACCAGGAGTTCCCTCAGAGAATTCAGAGTGAGATTCCCCACGTGAAGCCACTGGTGGCGAGAGATCACCAACACCGGCCGAGTTCATGTCATCACCAGGGAGGTCCTCAGTCGGACCATCGACCTGTGAGTCGGTAGGTTTGGATGCATGGGCTGGGGCGCTAGGGCTGTCACCTGGCGATGTGGCTGAACCAACATCTCCACCCTGCGATATATTGGCAGTTGCCGAAGCAGGACAAGTGCCTGTGGCGTCGCCTGCCGCCCCACTCGGTGGGGCGTTTGAGCTCAGAGAAGTGTTCGTTTCCTCAGTCATGAGCGAAAGGACGGAGTTTTGAAAATGATCGCCTGTTAGGCAAGTCAAATTCAAGTTTCTGAGTCTGAGAGAATCAGATTGTGCGACGGGACACCAGAGACTCTGAAAACCAGGCAACTGGCAAAGAGTTGCAGCTACGCTACGCTCTGAAAACCGTCTATCAGAATGTTTGATAGGCCTGGCCATGATACACAGCTTGGAGAAAGTTCCGCACTGATAGTTCGTGACCAGGAGGGGCGGTTGACATGATGTTAATTCCGATTTTCGAGCGACCGGTGGATATTACGTTACGATGTGATTGGTTATACTATGGGTTATAAGCGAATGGGACTTTGGGACGCGGCCGCACCCGTGCGACATCTGTGGAAGACTGTGGATAAACCTTCGCCTGACTGTAAAGGGGCCCAAAGGACCAGAAGTGTACTTCAGAGTGTGCACAACTCTGAAGGTCAACTACACTCTGTCTGGTCACCGGACTTTCCCCGACGATGAGTGCCTAAGTTCTGGCGGAAAGTCTCTCAGAAGAACGTATCTCTGAGAGACCTCATCCCGTTACCGTCCAGCGCGACGATGGATGGTTCAAGGATTCACAATATATACCCGCAGAGACCAAGTATCGCGCGCCGGACGCCGCGCACCCGCGCAACCTTTAAGATCTTCATGTACGTTGAAGCATTAGTGCTCCGTACTCTGGTTTCGTATTCAAGACTCTGGTATCTCTAACTCTGAGTGACCAAGACTCTGAAAAACCAAGTGATATCAGACTCTGAAAACCAGGATACCAGACTCTGAAACCAACGAAGATTCAAGACCATACTGAAACCAAGTGAACCCAAGTTCAAGTCACGCATTCAAGTGATTACTGACCTGCACATCCCCCGTAATGACGTCTCTACCTGTCAACCCATCGAGATCGGCTGCACAGACTGCATACTGAGACCAAGTCAAAGTACCAGATGTATACAAAGACCAAGAGTACCTGAGATATGAAGACTGACTGCATAAAGGACGCAAAAGACGACAAGAAGGAGAGAGTTACCAGAGATATATGATAGTTATGAGGAAGATAGACGATAAACAGAGTTCAATTTGCTTGCTACTGCACAAGTCCGCTTGAGAGGTATTCAAGCCACTGCGTCATCACGTACGTCGTGTGATCTCCACCAAATTCAATCCCCTTAGGTGGAGATCAGGTAACGTAGAGACCTGAAAGGACCCGCCTATTCCATATCCTAGTTGGGTCGTTTGTTTTGTCTCTAGCGGTAGCCCATTTCATATTGCTCGTTTGGACAGGCTCTGGAAACTAGACAGTCGTTTTCAGAGTGCAAGGTAGACTGTTATATATAGCCGATTGTATTGGTTTATATTTTTTCCCTCTATACTAGAGGGTGGTGCGCGAACGTAAAGGGATACCAGACAGACCAGGTGTCTGGTAGCAAGTCCCTAGTTGACCTGGAGTGTTAGCCCACCGTTCAAGGGCCTAGAAAGAATAAGAACGGCTGTATATATTTGTATATTTTCGAACTCTGTATATTGGTTGTCTATCTCTGAAAGTCAGGTATCTCGGTTCTGGATTTGTGATATTCAGACACCGATTTCAGACTTTCTCTGGTATATTAACCTCTTTTCGTTCGCCGACTTCCTGGAAACCATCTTGGTTCCCAGAGATTCCGACTCCCGAACGCTCCTGGAAGGATTTCCTGAGTACCGACACCAGACTCCAAGGGAACCCCAACTTCTCTTCACAACACATTCTCAGACTCCGGCGAGGGTCATATTTCTGAAGACAACGAACCCACGAGGATACCGCAAGGTACCACACGCCAACCTACCGTTGTACGGCTCTGAAAACCCCTTTTCAGTAATCGTATAACTAGGGTTTACTATACGCCCCTGCTCCGCGACCAAAGTTTCACCGACTTCGCGACACGAACCCCATCTCGACAATAAGTCTGCCCATACGTTGTCGTCACCAGCGATATCATGGATTTCGTACTGGTAGCCCATCAGCAGGAGTGACCAGCGATGCAGTTTGTCCGCGGTGTACTTGGCCACAGACTTCGCGACACTATGTGGGTCAAAAATGTAGCACAAGTTTGGATGGTCCGTGAACAGTGCAAACCCATCTGAGCGATGAAGCAAATAATCTGCTCGTCGGCAAGTTTCTACTATCGCGTAAGCTTCTTTTTCCACTATAGCCCATCGTCGTGCTGCCCCCGAGATAGACCCGCTCAACATCATCAACGGTTCATGCTCCTGCTCACTAATTGGTCGCTGAGCTTGATCTCGGGGAATCTGGGTAATTGCGGCCCCCCAATGCTCGTCACTAGCATCCGTGTAGACAGTGAGCAGTTTTTCAGGGTCCGTATGCGCCAATTGCAGTGCATTTTTCAACGCAAGCTTGCATGGTTCCTCGCTTCGTCGGCTTCTTCCATGCTGGGAGCGACTTCCCCAGCTAAAGAATTCTTTGTTGTGTCGCTCGAATGCAAATGTAGAATTGATATGTATTGAGTAGTCTGTAGTTTTCACTAGCTGTTCTCTTCCTATGTATGCTCTTAGAGATTGGATTCCACGTAATAACGGTCCATGCTTGCTGTCCTTGCGTAACAGACCGTAGTTCAGCAACCGTCCTTACTTGCTGTAGTCGTAGCCGTAACTCTTCTACAAAGTACTTGTGTTGCTAGGCTTAACCCCAGCAACTGCAAGACGATGTAGCTTCAGCTACAACACGACAGAACATATGTGGCCAAGTTCAAAGGCGACCTGTAGATGACAAGAAATGCGCTAATTGGCAGAGTTACTTCAGACTGGAGTAGCTCTGTCAAGCTTTGAGTATACTCGGCGGATGCAGCAGTTTCTGAATTGCAGGGAGCCTTCACCCCGGAGTTCGTGCAGTACCCGAACGACTTTGGACAGAAGGTATCCTTCACCCCACTTCCTGGACGGAACGGAGCCTCTCTCTCTCTCTATCTTTCGAATCCTAAATATGAATATGCTGTACAGTAAGAATCTACCGATGATGCCGCGCTGCACACGACGCGAAACAGCGCCCGGCATTCTGAATAAGCATAGATGGCCTCGCCCTGCAGCGTGTGAACGCAGTTAGGAGGCGATGCCGCTACCGTAGGGCAGAATGGAACAGTAGGAAAACGAAAAGTGTTCCAGCCCGGTACCGATGACAAAAGCTCCTTCAACTTTTGAACTGGAGTCCGTAGCTCGCGAGGAGGGCCCTGCTCGTACAGTGGATTCTCCACGGAGTTCTCGTGGTAGTCTGTCGATCGGCGGGTCATAGACGTAGCGTATCCCACAGCCTACGTCGTGAATCAACGGAAGAGTCTTCTCATTGAAGGAGAAGGTCTCCGTAGATCGCCCTTCGTTGGTATAAACGATAACGTAAGAAAAGCCGAACTCCGTCAGCATGAGCTTGAGCAGAGACTCCGCATAGACTTGATCGCACGTGTCTATACTCCGAACAGGAATTTCACCTCGCCGAGTTTGCTTAGATATGAGGGAGACTATGGTGCTCGTGCAGTCGTCGGAGGATGTCCTCGGAATGCCTAACCTTCATGGTGAAATTGGGGTCAGCAGTCGTGTTGTGGTTGAAAACCCACAGTGGAGAACGTAGACCCCTCCTGCTCCATGACGAACCGGAGGATCGTAGAAAACCCCAGTCACATGCGGCCTAAAGCGACACATTCACTGCAATAATCTATAATACAGCATAGAGACATAAAGTTTAACAGGTGCGATGGTTGGGGATACGTTCCCACCCATCTAGCGCGCTCAATACTCCAAAACGAGCGGCGAAACTTGGCGTACATTTACTAGGTATCTTGATGAACATACCTGCACTACGTTCCGAGCGGAAAAGCGCATGCAGCGAGCGCACCACCGTGATAAAGCACTGGATCAACTAGCGGCGGTTGGCCATCGCTACGTCATCATCTGGTGGCTGTGCTCTGATTGGCTGTAAATCGCAGTGATCACTGTCATATTTTGACCAATCAGGACAAAACTGGATAATATCCATAATTTGGATAATATTCTTAGGTTGGATAATATCCTTGAATATCTTGGATTATTTTCGAAAAAATTAAGATAGGCTTCTATTGCAATTAGATTTGGGAAACGTGCCTAGAAACACTTAATTACGCATACAAAAAGGGCTAGAGCATGAATGTCGATGGCGTGGACATACCAGCGTCGTTAATCCCACCAGGCGAAGATGAGGTAATACCACACACATGTTGATAACCGCCAACACGGCATCTTCTTCAAACACGGTGTCATGACAGTACAAAACAGAAGCGGAGTTGATTAGCGAGCCAGGTCGACTTGACGATAATTTTTTTCCAGCGCACACAACAGCTTTGTTGCTTTCCTTAAACCCACGGATGTCTCCGGCGACAACACAGATCTTTTGCAAATGCGGAAGGTCCACAACTGCTGACGCGATTAGTTTCATCCCTTTTGCTACCCAGTTGTCTTGAATCTCAATGCCCACCACGCAAGACGCCCGAGTTTGTAACGCAATCTGGACGAGAACGTTCCCGATACCAGATCCAGCGTCGAGAAACACATCGCCCTCTTGAAAGGCTGCTTCAGTTATAAAACTTGTTGCAAAATCTGCTTCTCTGAGAGACAGATAATTCTGAAGTGCATTAGGTTGGTTTAGAGTAGTGCCTCTTTTTCAGGGTTCATGTATACGCATACGATGTTGAGCTTGAAGGTCCACTGGCCAATGCCCGCTGGCCACGCCTCCATTGTCACTGCGTCCAGGACCGTGGGGTGGGCTCGCGTGCAGCTTGTACCAGTACTACGCCGCCGATTCCACACCTCCCCCACAAGCAGCACGCGAGTATCTTTGCTACCCGGTGCTCGCAAGGCAACACATGCCACACTTGCGTAGGTGTTGGATCCGGGCTAGAGCCTTCGTGAGTAGATCGGCAGGCATTTCACCCGTCGGCAAATATTGCACTGCAATCGACCCCTCTTGAAGCAAGCTCTTGGCGGCCTTAAACTTGACATCCACGGTCTTCTGAGTCTCCGATAACCCGTGTCTCTTCAACCGGGCGATGGCGGGCTGACTGTCCATGCACAGCGTCAACGGTGTGTTCCGGTGCATGACCTCGTCGACGATTAGTCGCACCATCATCGCTTCTTCGATAGCAACATCTGCTGCAATGTACTCAGCAGCCGTGCTTGACTTTGCGACGATGGTCTGCTTCTTGCTGCCCCAGGCGACTGGACACCCAAAAAGGAACACGACGTGTCCGGAGATCGACTTCCTGTCCACGTGGTCGTTGGCCCAGTCAGCGTCGGACGCTACCATGATATCGTCGCCGCTCGGTTCAAATTGTAGATGCATTGATTTTGTCCCATTTAGGTAGCGGAACAAAAACTTCACTGCATCCCAAGCCGCTTTCCTTGGTGTAGCGCAGTGCCTTGATAATTGACTCACTGCGAAACCGATATCCGGTCGGCTCACGCGAGCTAGATACAAAAGCGCGCCGACGGCTTGACGGTACGGCTGGCGCTGCATGAAGATGGCTTCTTCCTGACTTTGAACTTGGTCTTCCAGGTCCAAACGCGTGTTAGGCACCATGGGTGTAGAGGCTGGTCGTGTCTCGTCAACTGCAAAGCGGTGCAGCATTTCCTGCACGTACGTCACTTGCGAGAGCAGCAGGACAGACTTCGATGGTCTCTCCACTCGCATGCCGAGGAACTGGTCGGGCTCGCCGAGGTCCTTGACTTCGTACTTGCGACTGAGCGCAGCCATAAGACGGAGTACTTGCTCCTCTTCTTTGTGTGCGATAAGAAGGTCATCTACATACAAACACACTAGCAGAAGTGAGTCATCCACATAAGTAAAGTACAAACACGGGTCTGAGCGCGCTGGCGAGAGCCCATACTCCCTGAGGAAACCATCAATTTCCTTGTGCCATTGTCGACCCGCTTGACGGAGTCCATACAGCGCTTTGCGCAGCCGCCAAACCAGTCCAGTGTGATTTACGTCCAAAAAACCCGGCACGGGACGCATGTAGATTTCTTCAACGAGATCAGCCTTCACATAGGCCGATGGCACGTCACCCTGGCGCACGTGAAGCTCGAGTCTCACTACTATAGCCAAGAAGATGCGTACCGTGACGAGTGCAGCTACAGGAGCATAAGTATCCAGGAAGTGCAGGATGAATTATTGTTTGTCACCTCTGGCGCATAGTCTCGCCTTATATCAAACAATATCCCCGTCAGATCCCAACTTTAACCGGAATTGGAACGTGTGATCGAGGATCTTGGCATCGGGTGGCGGCTCGACCCATTCAAAGGTCCCGTTTTCAAAGAGTCCCTCAATTTCCTCCCTTATGGCCTGTTCCCAGTGGGACCATTGAGGGGATCGCTTGGCCTCGGCCAAATTCATCGGCTCCCGAATGACTTCGGCGAGCACCGAGAACGCATGCGCCTGGTCTTCGTTTCGTTGCGCAATACGCTTGGAGCGTCGAACGGCTGTCAGCTCCGACGGATCTGGGTCAGTAGTGACTACTGCACTAGAGTCTTCATCGTCGGAGTCATCATCATCTGTTGCGTCGCCGAGGTCTTCATCCTCATCGACTGGGTTGAGTTCATGTAGCATTCGGCCGAGCACACGCACGTCTCTGGACTCGATTACACTGCGGCTGGGGCCTGGAATGTGAACTTGGAAGCCCTTTATCGTATCGTTGCAGCCGACAAATGCTCCCAGCTCTCCACGAGCGTCAGTAAAACGGAGGTTTTTGCGTCTGATCTCTGGCGGAATGCGTGCCACGACGGCCTGCCCGAAGATGGGTATTTTACTCAGGTCAGGTTTCCGGCCGAATATTCGTTCGTGTGGGGTGACGCTGCTTCCAGCCTTGGGTATGCGATTGCGAATAAAGGCTGCATGTTTCAAGGCATCTTCCCACAGCCAGTGGTGAAGACCGGAGTCCGCTAACATGGCTGACGCCATCTCGGTGAGCGTACGAATGGTCCTCTCCGCAACTCCGTTCTGGAACGATGAATATCTCGTCGTGTGCTCATGAAGTATCCCTGTTTGCTGGATCAGCTTGCGGACGTCCTTATTCAGGAACTCGGTCCCTCCATCAGTCCTCAACACTTTTATGGAGGAGGCCTGCACCTCGGCGTGGCGCTCAATCAGAGCGAGGAACTGCTTGATCGTTTGAGCAGCTTCAGACTTGCGCTTGATACCGTAAGCCTCCCAATATAATCTCTCCACACGACCACCATAATGTACCGCTTTCCTTTTCGAGACTTTGACACGGGACCACTGAGATCGGCGTTGACACACTCCGTCAGCAACTTCATCGCTACTAGACCGGCGAGAGGGAGCGGGAACCTTGGTCGACTTCATGAGAGCGCAAATTGTGCAGATGTGGGGTTTGGTTCTTCGAGCCACCTTTAGTCCCTTCACAACTCCACTGGACACCATCTTCTGCAAAGTACCGTAGTTCACGTGTCCGAGTCGTCTGTGCCAGCTCTCCAAGTCCTGTCCAAGGACTGCAGCGGAGATAGCTCTTGGCATAGCGAGCCCAGCATCTTCCTCAGTAATCACCGAGTACACTCCATTTAATAGGCGGGCCACGCAACCAACCCGTCGGCGATTGCCGTTGTACACGGTGCAGCTGGACTCGGAGAATTCAATGCCGTGACCAGCTTTCACGAGCGTCGACACTGACAGCAGTGTGCTCTCGAATCCAGGCACATAGTAAACGTTATCCACAACGAAGTCCCATCGAATAGGGTTACCGCGGCCATCGTCCACCATGGCGTGAACGTTCAGCCTTCCTTTGGCCTTCGCCACTACCGTTCGTCCATCCGCGACCTTGACTGCCAGCGTTTGATGGCTATTTGTGATCGTCAAGGCATCCAGTCGGCCCGTCCGGTGGTGGGACGCGCCCGAATCTAATAATATAGGGCACCACCTGACGCCAACACTTCACTCGCTCCCACTGGATTCGTCTTCCGAAGACTGGGCAGCGGCTTGGTTTGCTTCGCCCTTCTCTTTCTTGGCTTCTGCATCACCGGATAGGTATCGGCGATGATAGGCAGCCGTGTGCCCGGCTTGGCCACACACGTAGCAGGTAAACGAGGACTTGTTGCTTCCAACGCTGGTTGCGGTCTTCTTCTTCTTCCGCTCAACGACAGCTGTCTTGGCTTCAGCGGCGCGTTTCTTCGGATTCTTCGCGTCCTTTGCTGGCGTCGGCTGTGGCTTCTTGCTTGTGGATTTCGTAAATTTGTTCTTTGTCGTTGGCGCTGCTTGGGACGCAGCTTTCACCTTCTTGCGTTCCGGGAGGCGTCCGTCCGTCTCTGCCTTGCGCGCCAACACCGAGACCGCGACTTTCAACTGTTCTTCAGGCTTTTCTCCTTCCAGACTGACCTTCGTCTCTAAGAAGTCGGTGAATTTGGGATATGCATTTCGCACGAACGCAACAAGGGCGTGACGCGCATTCGCGGGAACGGCTTTTCCCCCTCTAACGCATCTGCCATCTGGAGGAGCCGGTCCGCATATTCACGGTACGTCTCGTTCCAGCCCTTTCGCTCCTTCTTGATGCGCTCCGCGATGTCCACTCCGAGCAATACAGGCCGGAATTCGTATATTAGCGCATGTGCTCCGTCCGAGTAAGTCGCCGCAGGGTTGGCGGCTCGCCAATCGCGATACCAACGACGCGCCATACCCGTAAGGTGCATTTTGAACACAGCTTTCTTCACGTCTTCGCTTCATACTTGGCCAGCGATTGATTGGGCGTCGTCCATTTGTTCGTCGAGCTCTTCACAGAAATCGCGAGCCTTGGCGTCGAAGCTTCCAGATGCCACTGTGCCATCAAATCGTTCGACCTTGATGTTGCGTAAGTCCACCATGTTCGAATGTTTTCCTGGCTCTGCTGCAGGGTTTGTGCCAGCTTCGCCGTTGGGTTCGGCATCACCATTCGGCTCTTGTTCGGGCTGTGGCTGCGAGCGTTGACTTCCGCCGTCACCACGGTTCGCTCCAAATGCAGCAGCCAAAGCAGTGAGCGCAGGGCCTACGCTGGCGATCTGGGCCATGATTGCGGGGTCCAGCGCTGCGACGATCGCTGGTGCTTGATCATGCACAGCGGGCTGGGCAGCGCTTTGTGGCGCACTATCGAGCTGCACGGCGGGTTGCGCGGAATTAGCTTGCGCAGCGGGTTGTGCAGCGTTAGTCTGCGCTGCGGGCGGAGCTGGGTTGGCTTGCAAGCCATCGTTCGCGGCAGCTGCCGCTCTTCCACGAGTGCTCATTACCATGAGCGAGTGCGGCTGTTAACCTGTTGCAAAATCTGCTTCTCTGAGAGACAGATAATTCTGAAGTGCATTAGGTTGGTTTAGAGTAGTGCCTCTTTTTCAGGGTTCATGTATACGCATACGATGTTGAGCTTGAAGGTCCACTGGCCAATGCCCGCTGGCCACGCCTCCATTGTCACTGCGTCCAGGACCGTGGGGTGGGCTCGCGTGCAGCTTGTACCAGTACTACGCCGCCGATTCCACAAAACTGGATACTGCTACCATCGTGATCTCCCCAGCATTTAGCTGACGCTTATTGGCACGTACATCGCGCCTAGTCAACACACGAAAAAGCCTTTCTGTGGCGTTGTACGTGTCTTCGGGAGACAACGGTACCATCAATTGCTCTGGAATTCCGGGCGTACTATCCGCTTGTTGGACTCGTTGGCTCTTGCTATTTTGTTGGAGTGACTTCCGAAAGAATCGCGGCGGAAATTGCAACACGTCAGTTCCTAGTCGTCGCTTGAGCGTCTTGATACGTTGCTGAAGCTTCTCTGGGCTCCATTTCTGTGGTCTCATCTTTTCTGCCACTAACGACCACTTAACGTGGCGTCCAGATTTCACGTACGTCGCTGCTAGCTGGACGAGCTGGCGATCTTCTTCATCAGAAAAATCTGCCATTCTCTTTCACAAGTTCACAAGGCCCCGTTTGACTAGAATTTGTATACCATACGATCTGTAGTCATTACTGGCACTTAAGCCAAGGTTTCGCCACAGTTGACCCACTCCGTTTCTACATGACATGTATACATTGTATGCTCACTGATGAACCAATATTGAGCCGTTTATCCGTCACTTTGAGCCAGGGAAACTAACCTCGCTGGCGACTAACGCCAGACCTCCAGTAGTCCTGCCACTGGCTGCCCACTTTCTCCTACACGAAACCGCTTTTAAAACTATCGACTCTCAGCAGGGGGACCCAAGCTCGTCTCGCTGGTCATCCAAGTTGCTACGCGTGAGTTAATGGCTAGGAATACCTTGAGGTAATGCTCGTTGAAATGTTCACATTGCTCGCGTTCTTTTCGGAAGGTCTCTTCGAGCGTGCGTCTCGCCTTCCATTCGCCGTCAAACTTTTCAACTACCGCTGCAACTTCGGCTGCCATCTTGCACTTCTTCTTGCGGAGTACATCCTCTTCTTAGCCATTTTAGTAGCATTCAGTTCTAATGCGGAAGCTTGATCCAGCAACAATTTCATCTCGTCTGCGTGTTGGTCGTGGGCCTTGCTTGTGCATCCTAAGATCCGTATCAATCATCATCAACTCGTGCGAAGCGGTCTGTCAACAAAAAGCATATGTGTAAATACAGTATCATTTCCAACCCTTGCAACCTCCATACCTGGTTGATCGTATGTAGTTCATTGCGGATCTTTTGCACCTGGGCATCCAACAGAGCAACCTCCTCCTCCTTCGTTTTCCGCATTTCCGTTAGTTTCTCTCGGATGGCCGAACGTTCGTCCTCCGCACACATCGTCGCTGACGAGAATACACATCGTCTACCCAGCTACAGTGATTCAAAGAAGTGTTCTAGACCATCCGATTGCATTGGCCCGTGAAATCAACGCTGGTCCCAACAGGAATGATGTCAAATGCGCCCCAACCTGCGCCGCCAGGATCTCCTCCGCACGACCCCAGATGCTCGAACAGCTTCTCCACTGCCTCATCATAAGCCTATTAACACTTGTACACGCCGTTGCAACCCACGTGCTGAGCTCATCAATCTCCAAACGCAGCTCTTCCAGATACAAATCCAGGGAGGGAGTGTCCTTGCCAGTCGCCAGCCAACGGATGCCTTCTGCTTACTGCTCTTGCCCTTGATAGCTGGTAGTAAAGAACTGTATTATCTAGTTAAGACAGCACGCAAAACGCTTTCCAGAAGCATATTTCACAAATTTACCTTGCAATAAAAGGTCGTCAAGCCACTAAAATGTGCCCTGCCAGTTGCACTCCGCTCTAGTAAATCAACGCTTGGCGACCAATGGCGGCAAGGAAGACCTCCCGCCATGCTCATCACCGTTCCAGGGGAGAAATCCGCAAACGACACCTATTGGCTAAAACGACGTGAATATCACTTTAAAGACGAAAGGGCTTACACCAAGGTTTTTCTCTAAGGTTTTTCTTATCCCAGCTTTTTTAAAAAGCAACTTCATTTTTAGGATCTTCAAGCACCCGAAAGGATATCCCTGTCGCGTAAAACGCCATTGCCAAGTCGAGCTCAGGCTCAGCTTGGCCGTGCTCGTACAGGCGTTGAGTTTTGGGCGGGGTCTTCCGAGCTGTAGATGGTGAGCGTGGCGTCCCAAGTGATCGTCGCTTTTTCGTCCTTTTGGCGTCGAAGGGAGCATACCTCTGCTTAATGTCGGCGGGAAAGCAACCAGAGTGTACGTGTCCTTTTAAATGTTTGCCGACTTGAGCACTGCGAAATAGCTTGTTGCAATGTGGACAAGATACGTCGGATGCTTCTTTCCATCGCCTTTCGGTATCACGATCTTGAAGAGGTCCCAAATTGAAGACGTCGGCTTTCCTTTTGGCGGCATTTCGAGCAGTTCGAGTCGGGGTGGATTGGAGGAGTACATGTAGTGCAAATAGTGTTTTTCTTCTAAAATGACTGAGGTCTTCGATGAAATACGCAAAAAAAAAAACTATTTTGTGGACCTTGGACTAATTAGGACTAATTAGTGTTCACTAATTAGGACTAATTAGTGTTCACTAATTAGGTTTTAGTCAGTGTCAATCCTAATTGCAATCGAAAATGGGTCGTGGCGAATATTATCGCAACAAATACGGTGGCGGTGGCCGAGGAGGAGAACGAGGTGGTCGAGGTCGTGGTCGGGGAGACGGTGAAGACTACAACCGAAGCCAGAGCAGCCGTTACAACGACCGCGCACGGACCCGTGCATCATGGGAACAATTGGGTCAAGTCCTACAGGAAATCCACATCCGAAACTACGGCGCATACCATGAACTCGAGCGCGTGTTCGAGTATCAGAGCAACAATCTGCACTTCTCTATGGAATTCGACCATATCCAAGGTGACCCGTACGCCAGTCCGTCACGGGCCCATGTCACCGTCTCAGCCGGTTCGGCCGCGTTCCCGGTCGAAATGTACCAGGACAAGACCCGTAACGTGGCTTTATGCGACTATTTGACGAGATCTTTCGCAGCCAATGCACGTAGCTGCGGAGCTGATGCTAAAACGAAGAGTAACTCTTGGCAGGGGGCCAAAGGTGGGGATATCTCCATTGATACACCCGGCCAACACGTGATCGAGCGTTCGAGTGTCAATTTACTGGCCAATGGAGATGTGGAGGCGAGATTTAATATCAACTTACCCGCTCGTGGACGTAGCATTTGTGGAGATTGGGCGTACACAATTCTGGTTGAGACTCTCCCGAAATTAGTGGAGCAGTCGTTGATGCTAAAAAGTCTGGATGTGAGTCATTTGTGGGAGCATTTGCATTCGGTAGAAGACCAGGAAACACTGAGGGGAATGCTGAAGGGCGAGGGGCTCGTGGGATTCGTTCGTGACGGAGCTGTTCTACCACGACAGTCAGGAGCGTCGGATCTCCCGTTAAGTAACGATAAGGCGATTCCGTTCAAGTCTCCTGCGTCATTGAGTCGATCGTTCACATTACCGAACTGTGGAGTTGTCACGGGTATGGGCATTCCTGAAGGAGTTACTCTATTCGTTGGTGGGGGATTCCACGGTAAAAGTACGGTACTGAAGGCGCTGGAAGTCGGTGTGTACAACCACGTGCCGTCGGACGGACGTGAGTTCGTGGTGGTGGACCCGAACGCAGTTAAGATCCGATCGGAAGATTCACGCAGTGTGGTGTGTACCGACATCAGTGCTTTCATTGACAACCTGCCGTTCAAGCAGGACACGACGCAATTCTCCACTGCTGATGCATCCGGAAGTACTTCACAAGCAGCGAACATTGTTGAAGCACTGGAAGTTGGAGCTTCGACGCTGTTGATTGATGAAGACACGTGCGCGACCAATTTCATGATTCGTGACTGGAAAATGCAGCAATTGGTTGCAAAAGACAAGGAGCCAATCACGCCTTTCATCTCTAAAGTGCAGGCGCTTTACAAGCAGCGTGGAGTCTCGTCGGTTCTAGTAATTGGAGGTGCAGGCGACTACTTCTCGGTCGCTGATCATGTGATCATGATGGACTCGTACGAACCTCAAGATGTGACTAAAGAGGCCAAGAAGATCGCTAGTGAACATGGCGAAATCCGACAGGACGCGGACTTCGGAGGCTTCAAGCCGCGTATCCCGCTGAGTCGTGGTTTTGGAGTCAATGGCAAGGTTGTCTCGCGCGGTTTCGACAAAATTCAATACGGAGAGGTGCAATATACCTGAATGCAGGTGGAGTAATTTTCCTTGGCTAACGATGTTGTGTAGGTGGATTTGGACTTGAGCTGTGTGGAGCAGATCGTGGAGGCTAGCCAAGTGCGCGCCATTGCTGATGCGATTCAAAAAGCTCGCTCCTTTATGAATGGAGAGAGGACGCTCGGGGTGCGACTCGTTTTCAGTGGTTCTGTGTTGTATGTCGCTCACACCTTGTAAATGTAGGAGGTACTGGACAAGCTTGACAGCGAAATGGACCGCACAGGGCTGGATGCAGTTGGTTTCCACAATAAATCTGGGTTTTACACGAGACCTCGTAAGCTGGAGGTGCGTAACAATCTGTTTTGCATTCGTGTGGTCTTGGGAATTGACGTGCTAGTGAATTTAATGTGCGTAGTTGGCTGCTGCGATCAATCGCCTGAGGACTGCTACGATGACTCAGTAGATAAACAGCATCATATTCACCAGATAGCAGTGACCAAGGCAGCTAAACAAGCGCAACACCTGAGGTTTCTTCTTCTTCTTCCGCTTCTTCATCTTCGGCTTCGTCGGGCTTCTTTTCTTCTGCATTGTCACCTCCTGCCAGTCTTCGGCGCTTGCCTGAGCTCAAGTGAAGGGCAGAATCCTCACTAACGTGGCTGTCTGGGACTGTAGCCCCCAATGAGTTATCGAATGAAAGCGCGTCTCCATCTATTAAGTACATACAAATACGTTAGCTCAACTCACAACCGACATGGATATATCATGGTAGCTACGTACACGTAGACACAAGGAACGTCGTGTCATCTTGGCCATTTGTCACGTCATCAGTGACCTCACGGGCGATCGGAACTGGAGCAGATATGCCGCCAAGACGCTTGCAAGTTCGTTTGTTGTGTCCTTTGATACCGCATACACTGCACGAGAGCTTCTCCTGCTTCGGGTCTCCAAACTGTTGAATTTGCTGCACCTTGCGCGGACGTCCACGAGTCTTTGGTAGCGGCTGCGGGATCGTAACTCCATCAGAAGGCACTGTTTCAATGTCAATTGGTGTGATGCGCCCACCGTAGAGTGTCTTCAGAGATGTCATGAGGAAAATACGAGGAATAACATCCGTCCTTAGCATTCCAGCATGTGTCACTGCTAGGAACACATGCAGGCACGGAAAACGAGACACATCGTACTCTCCACAGGTGCATGTCTGCTTGGCGAAGTTAACTACACGACCAGCGCTTGTCTGTTGGTCAATAACCTCAAATTCACTCTCGGAGGTGCGGACAACGTCGAAACGGGACGCTTCTCCTTCGTATTCCGCCGCGAGAGAGTGAAACTCGGCTGGGTACTCCGAGCTGAGGTGTCCGTACCGTTCGTAGCGCTGGAAAAGTGTCCGAGCCACCTGCGAGACCCACCCCACAAGGATCATCAGCGGCGCCTTGGCGCAGAGTGCTTCCATCCACTGCATCGACGAGTCCAAAAGCAGACTAGAACCACTCGTAGCTGAAGTTGTAGTCCCAGGAGTTGCTTCAGACGTAGCTTGAGCTGGGCTGCGGATGAAGATTTCTACTTCATTGGATTGTGGACAGTTGGGGAACACCGCTTGAGCAGAGCGAGTGAGTTCTTCGCCACGATTGTGCACTAGCGATGTCACAGAGCGTTCCAAGTCCGGGAAAGCACGTCGAAGCTGTTGCAGGAAGAACTGCCAGTCATTCTCCGTTTCTGCTGGCGCAAGACCAATAGCCATCGGTACATTATCACCCATTGCGTCTTGAGCTGTCGCTGTGAAGACCACTCCTCCAAAAGCTGACGTCACCAAGAAGACACTAAGCAGCATCGATCCTCGGCAGTATCTCAGAGCGTCATGAAGAGGCTTCGGACACAAAAAAGCTCTCGCGAAGATCTTGGCGTTGGGTTTATTAGCAGGCGGTGGAATCTGGGCGTCTTGATGCTCGAAAGCCACCAAACTGCCAGCATTTGTTTCTGAAAACGCCTGCAAATATCCCTCCAGTTTCATGTACGAGGACGAATCTTCTTCCTTCCTCTGCTTCCTAAATGCACTGAGTGCTCTCCAAGCCGTCATATAGGACGGTTTCACGCCGAATTTCGCCTTCATAATGTCACTAACATCCTTGGGCTTCACAGCGTCACGACCTCCTCTGGAATTGGCCAACTGACCCATAAATGGCAGTGCCGTCTCTAATAAAGCTGAAGCTGTGACTGCAGATGAATGGTTCTTGTCTCCTGTACTTGAAACTGCAGTAGTAGCTTCAGTATTAGCAGCCAGTCGAGCGTGAAGCACTGTACACGTCGGAGAGTGATTGACATTGGCTCTAGTGACGTAGACTCGGCCATTTGCGTGGCGGTTCGCGGAGACGACGAAGTCACATACTGGAGCTGTAATTGCTGCTACTTCAGAGTCATTCTCAGCTCCTGCTCGACGCTTCCGCTGTCTCCAGGACGGACAACGGGCTTCCACTCGTTGCGGACTGCTGTGTTGCATATAATAAGGGGCATTTCTCTGCACAGATAGCACCTTAAGAGCCCGACGGAGCTCGTTCATATCGTCATAACTCTCTTCAAACGGCGCGAACCTTGAGACCCCAGTTGTGAGGCCTAGAGAGGCCGCAGCAGCCTCCGACTTTGGGGATGACGCGACGTAGAGCGACTCAGGAACATTTGTGACTTCTAATGCATCGTTAGAAGCTGTAGAAGCGTCCAGAGAGGCAGCAGTGTCGGTCGGGAGTGATGCAGAGGCAGCGAGAGCAGCATGAGGATCAGACGATGGCATACCCAGTAATTTACGCGGCTAGAATGGGAATATCGTGAATATGAGGGGGAGTTTTAGAGGAAATTGAGCATTTAAGTAACGATATGAAGTGCATTTGTGTAATAACCACGAATAGATGTGGAAAAACGTTGTGATTTCATGTTGAAGTCAAGTAGCCAATGAAAGTTACCAATGGAAACTTGAACTCACCTGAAGTCACTGGATACGTTTTAGATGGTGTGTTCCCGTACTATTCCAACTGGGACTCGGACTTTGGCGAAGTTGGCGACCGATTTTTGGCAATGTGCCATTGATGTCCGACACGGGTATCTATACAACGGAGCTTTACTGCGCCTATTCCAAGGAGAAATCCAAGACCTGCATCCGATGACCGGGTGTAATTCTACTCAGGCTAGCGCTCCTGTTCTACTGGTTGTAGCTGTCCGTATGATTCAAGACACTACTGCAAGAGGAGTTTTGAATTTTTGGGATGGCCCCAACTTCACTGGAGAGAAATTGAAGATCCACGGATGTGTCATGGGCAGACCTGCTACAACGTGGAAACCTGAAAAAGATGGATAGATCGTGCGTGAAGAAGATGCCCCCGTTCAACATGACCATTACGATGGAGTACCTGAAAGGGTACCTGGTAACAGACGATGCGTACGGAGAGTCTGTACTATCAAGCTGTCGGCGAGCAGTCAGGAGAGCAGTCCATCACTTTACCCTAAAACAATTCATGATTCATGAATAGAGTACACACACTGCCGGACTTCTTCAGTAAATAGTCATATTCTCCTTTAGAGCGTTGTCCAAATGAGGACACTACTGTCCTCATGAGTTTGGTTCATCCATGTACTACTTAGAAGTGCTTTTGAGCGGTATCGCGAGCTCGGCATCCTCCTTGGACATACCAGCACTTTGCAGACCCAGCCGCGCTTTCGCCTTGAAAAACTGTAGGTTAACTTGTTGCATCTCCTTCTGGTTTTGTACAAGACCGTCGTTCTCCTGCTGCTGAAATTTGACGACATTGTCGTTCATTTTCCTCTTATACTGTTGCGGGAGGTTCTCTAAAGTCGCTCCGAGTAGTAGAGGCCCGTTCACATTCCATCCGTTCGTCTCAAAGATTGTGGTGCGAGACACAATGCCACTTGGCCGTGCCATCGTGCTTTCGTTTTTGCCACAGATACGCTTGTTACTGGTCTGCAGGCTACTGGAACGTTTCTTCTTCGCTCCTACACGTCTTAGTGTGTCTTCTTCATCAGTAACAGTAGGTTTTTAAGAATGAACTTCTTGAAATACTGACATCAGGCGCTGGTAGTACGGAAACAGCTCTCGTACCTCCTTCTCCACATCAGAACTAACCTCGCCCCTCATGACGTCGTGAATGGAGTAGCCGTTCTCACGTAGGAAGTCAACAGCAGCAGCGTTTCTCCTTTCAAGACGACGAATATTCGCTGCTATCATCGTATCGGTATGGGTTCCGAGCACCTTCATAATTTGTTCCATTGCCTCCGTACGTGTAAGCTTCCCAGAAACCAATGCATAGTGATTGTCCTCCGCAAGCCATTCAACAAGTAGCTCCTCCGACTTGCTGCTACGCGTAGATATTTGCATGGCGGTTGTGATTGCGTTTTGCGTCTTTCACGTTGTGAAGTGAGGTTCAAATCTACGGCGAGAATGCTGCCTGGGACGAGAAGCGGCTTGCGGCGGGTCTCAGCCTAACGACCGTCGGCTGCATCTCGATGACTTGGTGAGAATCAGTATCACGGTGTCTTTTAGTTCGCTTTGAAGTTAAGTAGGAAGCAAAGCTTGAAGCTCAACGTAAATCCGGGCTCACGCCACTACATGTAACTACGATAAAGAGCATACATTCTTCAATTTCTCCTGTGAGGAATTACCACGTGACTTACACTGTAGGTCGAAGTGTGTGGATCATCATAGCGGGGCAGCATAGTCAATTTCTTCATCTGAATAGCGTCGCCAGATCGCCTCTCGTTCCTGCTTTACTTCAAGATCGCACTTATCCATCAGGGGTCTCCAAAAATGTATTGTTATTGAAAAAGGGGTATTATTGTAGGGGGACAATAAGGGAGGGAGCGGCCATCTCAATATTTGGCACTTACGCAATTATTGAAAAGGGGGTCTTTATCTACTTCTTACAGATTAAGAACTACGGTTTTAGAGATCTGCTTCTTCTTCGTTGTCGTCCTCAACTGCGCGTTTCACGGCGTTCGAAATCACTTCGTCCGTCACTAAGTCCCAGTTCATCTTCAGGTAAAGTAAGGTCTCGAGCGTCTCATGACTGATGCTTTTCCGAAGATACCCCAGCATGCACTTAATCTTGGAGAAAAGACGCTCTACTTGTACCGAAGTGGCTGGCAGCCACGTGAGATCCGAGTATATTGATGCCTCCTTTACGCGCAGTGCAGCTCGAATGTTGATCGACTCCATCACTTCTTTTCCTGTACGCCGTCGTTTTTTGCCTGATGTCTCCAAGTTGGTTTCCGGTTCTTCTTGGATACGGCGCCGTTTTGCCTTCTTACTGGCAGATTTTGCAGCGCGTGCTGCTACAATTTCTGGGCGGATGAGTCTAGCCAGCGTTGCGGCTTCTTTGGTGGTTAGGACAGAATCCTGATTATTTTGTACCTTCACGACAGCTCTTTCAAAGTCCTTGGACTGAATAATGGTGGCTTCGGTTGATAGGCGTGTCTTCATCTCTGGAAACTCTAACAACAGCTCGTCAAAAATATCATTTTTTTTTAAATATCGTTGTACTTAACCGCTTCTCGAAACACGTCGTCATCGACTGACGAAAATGGAAGATCCTTAAGCACCACAAGTTTCATCCAACCATGCGTAGTACGGGAGTCCTTATCGACAAACATGTCCATAGTGACGGGGATTCGTTGTCGAACGCAACGCTCCAGCAGTCGCTCATAGGCTGGGTGGCGCCGCAGATGCGAGATGAGGTTATGATAGCCGCGACTTCGGTCCTGAAAGATGAAGGTGTTGCATCCGTTGCAGGTTCTTCCTCCGCTTGTTTGGTCTCGATACATCAACGAACAGATCTCCTTGTTCGAGAGACCAGGGTCTAAGGTAGCCATGGATGACGAGGGTGAACAAGTTGAGTAGAAGAGTGTTGGACTTGGTTCGCAAAATCGGAAATGCCAGCATGAGAGTGGCTGTGGTCCCCGGCACGGTATAACGCCCACCGGGAGAGGTTTCGAGGACTGCTTTACTCCTCGACTCTTACCGGATCTTTATAGTATCTTATAAGTTGAAGTTGACAATAATATTGTCAATTAAGGGTACGTTCATCAATAAGGGATTGAGACGCCTCCAGCCCCGTCAATCCCTAATCCCTACTTATTTGGAGAGCCCTGCTTATCCATGGCTTCCTCTTTCCTCAACTTTTGTTCAGCAAGTCGTTGAGCCGTCCTTTCATCAACCTGTCCGGAGATCATCATTTATTCATGGGGAGGCTAGACGGTTTCCATCCTGACTAAGTTGTGCTATCCCCTCTCTTCGTGAATCACTTCAGAGAGTTCTGACCCGTAGATTATTTTGGGGGTCGTATTTGGGTCGGGTCGGGACTTTTGGTCGGTGTTTTTCCAGACGAAATACTTCGAGCCAGCAAGCTCAGCTATGGCAACGCCGATACGTTTAACCTAGCTAGACACGTGACTTTCTTGGCGTTGCCTCCGGTTGTTGAGGAAGTCGCGAAGGTGGTTTTCTTTTACTTGCCAGTAAGAATAGCCAACCCGGATCATGCACTCAGCACACCAGAAAGATGACCTGCATCTTCTGTCGTTTCTGTACGAGACGGAAAATCCTAACAAAGAGGCCCTAAGGGCCTCTTTGTTAGGATTTTCCGTCTCGTTAAGTTAAATCGTACCCGTATGGTTACCGAAAATCGTCTTTGTTTCGCGTCGCTTCAGAGACCAATGGTCTTCTCGCATTGCGAGATTATCTGCGGATATGGTGAGCGCGGGTGAAGAAGACTCCAGTCTGTCACTCCTTAGGGTCCCTGATCATGGTGAAGCCGCCGGAGAGGACCATGCGACAACTCCCCCTTCAGCACCAGCGCAGGCAGCGTCAGCTGTGTCCAAGGGGAAGTCGAAGCAGCGTCAGAAACGTGGAAGGCCCCCCAAAAAAGACAAAACGGAGCCGTTCAAGTGGACGGAAGCCCAGGCGAGCGTATTGCTAAAAATGCGCTACATTGAAATGCCCGATCGCTTCGACGGTGTTCGATCAAACCAGGACATCCGCGAGAGTTGGGAGATGCTAGCCGCTGGAGTCGAGAGAGAAATCCTTGCTGAGGTTGGTGCTGAGCAGTGCAAGAACAAGGTAGGACGTGTTCAGTTGGATCTTGCATTATTTGTGTCTGACCTGATGCTTCTGCTGCAGCTGAAGCACCTCTTACGACTATGGACAGCCTACAATAGCGACCTTGCAAAAACTGGCAACTCGTCGGCTCCTATTGAGCCACCCTGCTTGGAGCTCATGCGAGACCTCTGGGGGCAGAAAGATGGTCTACAGGCATCGCCATTTATATCGTCTACTACCCAAAACCCTCCAGTCCACGCAGCGACTGCAGTATCAGTTAGCACTGTCACCAGCCGTACCGAAGAGCGTGCGGGGGTAAGGACTTCACCAATATCGTCATCGTCGTCAACCTCCACGACTACATCGTCAAAAGCAGCATCTCGACAGACGAAAAAAGCAAAAACGCAAGGGGAACATGTAGCAGAAGGTATGCATTCGTTGTCGAAGAGCATTTCCAAAGTGGCATCAGCAATAATTCGGAGCAGTCACGTGCCATCAGGGGGAGGCGAGGGCGAGGAGACGCCTCCGGTAACTCAACCAGTGCTCCAGGCGGTCATGCTGCAGCAACAGCACCAGGCTGAAATCTCAGAGCAGTTGCTTCAGCAGCAGCAGCTTCAGGCCCAAGTGATGCAGCAGATGCTCGCGCAACTGACACAGATCGGAGATAAACTATCTCGTCACAATTGACATGAGTCTATCCCGTTTGGTGAGCGCTATCGCGCGAAGAGAAGCCGCAGGAAAGTGCTCTGGTGTGGCCACCACCTCCACGTCTTCGTCAGTTGCTTGAGGAAACGGGGCATCGTCCGCCAAATCTTGGAATAAGTTGTGCACCACAACCGTCGCAGCAATGATACTGCAAACTTTATCAATCGTTTTTTCTCCCATAACTGTCAACAGTCGACGAAATCTACCTTTCCACCGTCCAAACGTTTGTTCTACTGTCATTCGAGTACTGGAATGGGCAAAGTTGAAGTCTTTTTGTCTTTGAGTAAGCCGCCCACCTTCCTCGCGAGGAAGATACGGTGTAATTAACCAAGGGTATAGTGTGTATCCGGAATCCCCAAGTAAATGTGTCTCCTTGGGCATTTGCGCACAATAACGATCACTCGAAGGCGCAAATTTCCACATTTTTTTATCGGACCACGAGCCAGGAAACAAATCAATGGCCATGAACTTTAAATCTGCGTTCACAATTGCCTGCATGTTGATTGCGGGGTAACACTTTCGACAGTAGAATCCCTCATAGTCATCTGGTCTCTGAATGGCGATCAGCGAACCATCGACGGCTCCTGTTATACCTGGTATGCCTTTCTTCTGCTTAAATTTATTCTCGATGCTTCTCCACTCGTCTAGGGTCTGGGGAAAACGGACAACCTCCGCTAGAATACTGACCAAAAACGCCGTAAGCTCATCCACAGCAACGAAAAGAACAGCCTCATTCATACCCATCGCGTCAGCAGTCGATTGATACGACCCGGACGAACCGTAGAAGTACAGGACACCTGCAACTCGCTTTGCATAGCTGTGCTTGCGAAAAGTAGTGGTGCTAAACGCAAAGCCCCGCCTCTGTAAGAACTCCACAAACGCGATGAAAGTCACTCGGCGGCATCGTAAACGTTTGCACAACCACCTGTCACCAGCTGGGGTGGCCAAAGCACGCTCGAAATCGGAGTTGGTGATCGTCAGAACGTTGGCGTTCGGCCCCCTCTCTCCTAGCACGCTTGTTGCCTCAGCAGCCGCGACAGCAGCACAGCACGCGGTTAATGCCGCCGCCAGATGAACGCCGCTCATTGTTCGATCTTTCGATTTAACCAGACGGCCCCAGGCCGTAACTAGGTCACCGATGTAGTTACGCCGTACCCGTATGGTTATGATATTTTAGCCAATCACGGTTTCGTCTGGTTACTGGTCGATTTAACTTAACGAGACGGAAAATCCTAACAAAGACGCCCTAAAGCTTTCATCGCTTCAAGGTATCTTCGTCCGACCAAAAGTCCCGACCCGACCCAAATACGACCCCCCAAAAAGTCTACCTTCTGACCGACATCGGTGACGGGGGGTGCGAGTTCTCTCGTCTTCCTCCTTCTCGTTTCGGAGTAATAGAAGGATCACACTGTAGCGTCCGTTTATTTTGATCATGTTGCCGCGGATTTTTTTTTATCTCAGCAGTTTTGGCTCCGCTAGAATCGCTGCCTCCATTGTGCTTCAGCTCCTCACTGCCCCCCCCCCCCTTCCCCCCCCTCACTTTGTCATTGTTCTCGAACTGTACTGACAGTTCTCGAAAGCAGGAACATTTGCGCTTTCTTGACTTCCTGGCTCGCCTTATACTTAGTGTTCGCACTAACGCTAACTGTAGAGTTGGCGACCCTGTATATAAACAGTTAGTTAGTGTGTAGTAAATTTTACTAACATGTTGGTGGAGTTAGACGCTCACCCGTCGCTTCCTGATCCTGAGCCCACAGTTCTGTTGAATGTTTAACCCCTCGGTTCCCAACGTCGTAACATACGCCATAGCAAAATCATTATGTCGTAAGTTACGACATAGCGCGATTAACAATAGAAAATGGCTCGGGCCATACTTTAATCAAGTCAAATTTGGAGCATAAGATGCTACAGGTGATTTGGAACACTTTCAGATCACAGGACTTTAATATCTTGAAGATTTGAAACCGGGAAAAAAAATCCAGGTGCCAACAGCCACGCAAACCATTCATTTAAGAATTAGCTCGATGGCGCGCATCCGGTCAACCAGCAGAACAAAGGAATCCGCCGCCGAGGTGGCACGTGACATCGATTTTGGACACTTCTGGCGTCAACTGAAGGCTGTGGGTTGGTCCACGAAACGACCAAGTGGGTTAGCTCGGGAATGGAGCTACTCGAGTCCTGATGGCGCACAGGTTTTTGTAGGCGAGAGTGCAGTAGTCGAATACGCGCTCAAAGCTGGTTTGCTGAATCGTGAGGACGAGATGAGCGAGTTAGAAGAGACGAGTGACAAGGAAGAAAACGCAGAGGACCCTGTGCGCGCCTCTCAGATCAACACGAATACGGAGCTTTCACAGAATACATTGGACAATTTGTTCGGACCGGAGTCGAGTTCGCCTGAGGATGTTGATCTTTCCCAGCACGCCGTTTCGAGGGCGTTTGATCTTCTACCTGGCGACATACAAGTTGATGAGTCGCACCAAGAAGCTGTCGCGGGCTTGCAGATGCTGTCTGAGGCTTCGAGTGTCGATAGTGATGCTGATCGAGACGTAGAACCCGCAGTTTCTAGACGAGTACTACGGTCACGGGTTGACGTGAAGGTGGACGTCAACATCGTTCCAGACGACGAGAATTGTAGCTCGTATGAGAGCTTCAGCTCCGGTGAGAGTGACGACGGATGCATTGATGACTTCGACGATGAAAATCCTAGAGTCGATGACTACGGTAGCGAAGATGAAGGTGATGTTCTATCCGATGATGACGCGGTCCAGATGGACAAAGCTTTCATTGCTTCTCTCAACATGGACAAATCAGATAAAGATTCATTGAAACAGCGAGAGGCAGCGTTGCGTGCCATGGAGTGGTCTTCCGTATCTTCAGAGTTTGAGCAAGACATGCCTGCATACCCCGGGTTGGAGAACGAAGAGGCGCGACCAGTCCCCGAACTTCTAGCGGTTGCCCACTCACCACTTCTCACTCTCTTCTACTTCATGCCTAAGTCACTGTGGGTCATGATCTGCGATGAAACAAACCGTTACAACCTTCAGCAAATTGACAAACGCGCTCAAGCGATTCAAGCAAGGCAGCCGAGTCATCGCTGTGAGACGATCAAACAAATTCGTAGGCGCTTGAAGATGAAGAAGGGATACCAGACCCATGAAATTTTGCAGATGATCGGGCTTCTAGTCGCGCGCATGTTGTGCCCTCAGCAACGCTTCACTGCTCACTGGTCCATGGTTGAAGATGGTGCAGTTCCAGCTGGAACTTTCGGACGGTACATGGCACGTAACCGTTGCCAGGATATACTTCGCGATCTGCACTTCACTGACAATGAAGCAGAAAGAAACCGAGACAAGCTTTGGAAGCTTCGCCCTGTGTGTGACAAGATACAGGAACGTTTCCTTGCCGGATGGACTCTATCTTCTTCATTTTCTTTTGATGAAGGTGTCCTGCCCTCCACATCTAGACGTAACACTACCCGCATGTTTATGCCTGACAAGCCCCATCGTTATGGGTCAAAGATATTTATGATGTGCGACTCTAGAAGTGCCTACTGCCACAGGTTTGTTGTGTTATGTCGTAACCCTCGACGTTGATGCAAGTATCTAACTGTGAATGTCGTAACTGCCTAGATTCGAGCTGTATGCGGGTAAACGCAATGGAGGTGACGGCGCAACTGCATCTGTTGACAACAAGACTGGAGCGGCGGCAGTTATTCGAAACTTGAAAATCGTCCTAGACAGTGCTAATGGGAGGCTCCCGTGGCATGTTGTCGTTATCGACAGATTCTATTCGTCTGTCTTACTTGCCGTTGAACTGCTCCGAATGAATGTGTACGTGATTGGCACGGTGATGACCAACCGCCTTGGGTTCGACAAGGCCGTGAAGGAGTCGCGACAGACGCGTCCTGCAAACATTCCAAGAGGCTCATTCACTTTCTCACGCTCTGTATCCGTTCCGAGTTTAGTCTTATTTCACTGGTGGGATCGAAAACCTGTGCACTACTTGTGCACAGGGGCAACAATGGCTTCAGCTACGATTGGAAGGAAGATCAAGCAGATCGGCGATATCACTGTACCTTGTCCAGCCGCTGTTTCTGACTATTAACGAGGTATGGGCGGAGTTGATGTCCATGATCAACTCCGCCTCCAGCGGTATTCGCTTCAGATGTCTACAAAGTTTGTCAAGTACTACAAAAGTCTCTTTTTGGGCTTCGTAGACCTTGCCTTAGTGAACTCGTACATATCACATCGAGAGACGGCAAGGATCTTTGGGAGAAATACCATGTCCAGGTGTGAATGGTATCGCGTCCTACAAAACCAGCTCCTGCAATTGAAACCAGCGGACTTTGCTGGCGTGGTGGTGACGCCGCCACCTACAATTCAGAAGCGCAAGCGCGCGATTCGGGTCGTCCATGCTCCGGAGCAATCTGAAGATTGGGTGACGGTGAGTGGAATTCAGAAACGTCGTCAACGCTCATGCAAAGTCTGTGCTTTGCTTCGCACAGACAAGAAGAAGAAATCGTTCGCGACTACGTACTTCTGTGAGCGCTGCTCGCTCGACGATGCGAAACTTTGGCTCTGCAACAAAATCCGTCGTGAGTACAAGGGAGTAGCAAAGTCATGTTTTGCTATCTGGCATGAGGACTTTGGAAACGGGGAAACAATTCCACCTACCTTGGGTAAGCGAGTTGTACTGCGTCGTCCTGGTCAACAGGCTGGTGAACGCAAGAAAACTCGACGGGAGCTTCGCCTTGAAGTAGGAGAGGAGGATGGCGACGACGAGAAAAGCGACAATGACTGCGAACAGGAGTGACAGGAGGCCTGCGTGTCAATTGATGAGTGTTAGGTAGTGTCGAGTTGTAATGCACCCTTCCTTGAATTGGTGTACCTTTTGTTGCCATATTCTGCAGTTATGTTCCTGTCTGATCTGAAGTAGTGGCGGGAAGTTACGACATTGAGGACTCAATGTGATGGACAAAGGTGTATATTTGACGACATTGAAAATAAAACCTTTTGAAAATTAATACACCGATCTTCATGTCGTGGCTATGCTTCTTACAAACTCGAAGTAATGTGCGTATGGTGTACTTACGACGTCCATTACAGATTTGGACGGAAAGATGCGACGGACACTAAACAGCGACACATTAGGTTTTTTAAAAAGGCAGTATACAAATTTTATATCCAATGAAATCACTGCGCAGGCAAACCCTCTCAAGCCACTCAAAATTAGAATCGAAATGGAGACCACAGACGCTACCCGCTTGCGAACGTGGGGAATGTGTGACGATAGCACAGTTGGGAGCGACTCAAGCGAGGAGGACAATGACATAGATGATGAGTGCATGATCCATCGGGACCGTCGGAATGCCTATTCCAACGCACTTAAACTTAAAGTGCTAGAAGATATCAATGCTGGCATTAAAATTACCCATGCCGCGAGGCTACACGGTATCAAGTCGAGGACAGCGGTGCATCGATGGACAAAGCAAGAAGCTGAAATAAGGGAGGCGTGCAGCAACAATAGACGATCTAAGTGTACGTTGGGGGGGCAGGGAAGAAACAATTTGTTTCCTCATTGCGACGAGCTCGTACAGTGGATCAAAGCCATGCGAAGAGATGACTTTCCGCTAAAAACCTCTCATGTACTGGCGTTTCTTCGAGAAGAATACGGTACCTTCACAAGAGAATACCTAAAACAAAATTATGAGGCTGCTCTGCTTCAAGGTCTATTGTCGACAAGATAGACTCGGAAGGGCGTCTAAATGAAAAGCCCCGCTGCCGAACGATCCGCCGAATCATCCGCCCTAAGCTCTCCTGGCCCTCTTGCGCTCTACGTCGACAATCTTAAGTGTCACGTTAGTATGGAGGCCCAGGAGGCGCTGGCTGCTTGGGGCACCGAGGTCGTCCCACTACCGAAAAACACGACTTCTGTTCTCCAGCCTCTTGATGTTGGAGTTATGGGGCCCTTTAAGCAGAAGCTACGCGCCCTAACACTATCCTACGAGCTTACCATGATTGGATCAAGGAGCAATCTGCCACTCCGTGAACGTCTTCTAAAGCTTCAGCGTCTTTCAGCTCCCGAGAAACGAAAGCTCCTCGTTGAGCGAGTGATTGCCGCATGGGACGCCGTCAGTGAAAGTAGCATAAAGAGAGCTTGGCATAAAGCTGGATTGTAGACCAATTAGGACAGGGGACGTCAACAGTCTGTTGCCTTGGAACCCTGGCACCAAGGTCACTCGTCAGTGATTAACTTTACCATTTTGGCCATGGGGGGAATTGAACCCTCGTCACTTTATCAAAAAATAGAAGTCACTATTATGCGACTATTTATTTGCCCCAAGGTTCATTTTATTGTGCATGTCTCGATTATATTTGACGTAATCGGATTGGCTATATATCTAAAATGGCTACAAGCGTCACACATTTGTGTCCGTACCCATCGCTATACAAAAGAAAAACCTAACGCGTCACATCTTTCCGTCCAAATCTGTATCGTGTTATGGTGTATATTTCTTGGGAACCGAGGGGTTAATGTTGAAGCTTTCTGTCGCGACTAGATTCGTGCTACCGGTATCAAAGACCGAGCCCTTTCCAGCTGCTTCAGATATCGTTGGCGGTCAGATGACAATGATCGGTTGGCTATCGAAGCGCCAACCGCCCTCGTTCGTCTCCCAGTTTACTTTTTTAAACAACGAGGTCACCTTCGTAAAGACCGCGACCAGGTGATTTGAGATGCTCTCTCCGTCGACACCCTCCAAGAAGGCCGTGACAGTGAAAGCACTGCTTCTCAGTGCAAGATAGAACTTGCTCAGTTTATCAAAATGTGTTCTACAACCCAAATGGAGCTCTACAAGGATATGGACGCACTGGAATACTGGCTAGATCATGGTGTGACTGAATTCCTGCTCTTGGCTCCAATTGCAACGAGACTCTTTACGGTTCCTATCTCTTCTGCTGCTGCAGAACGTGTTTGGAGTGCCTTTGCTTTCGTGTGGTCTAAACGCCGCAATCGTTTGACAGCAGACAAAGTGGAGAAGTTAGTGTTTCTCTATACAAACTTCGCTCTGCTCGATACGTGATTGAAGACTGGAAGACGAAGCTACTGAAAGCAGCGACGCATCGGCTGCGCAGGACAATACTACTATACATAGTAGCACTGTAGTTATATAGGAAGTCCACAACAAACAGGGTAACACGTTTGCTAACAGCACTAACAGTAAGTTAGTGTGTAGTAATTCTAGCAAACATGTTGGCGGAGTACACTACTTATACTCAATGAAACGCGTCAACTGTCTCTGCTGCATACGATATTCTCTTGCTTTCAAGTTACGAATCTTGTCGTACACATAATATGTGTACATCGATATTATCGATGTGAGCGGTCTCAGATGCCGTGCGCGAAACTCCTCTCATACAGTTATAATAGCGAAAGCTAACCCTGGGACAATTGCGTCGGGTCTCAATAATCTACCGACAAACGATCTCGGGAAGAGACCATGAGCACGCTAAAAACACACAGCAATTCCTCGCGGCTCGTTATCGTATTTCCATGCATTCACTTGACTCCAATTTAATGCAACTGGTCCGACGAAATCACGTTACAGAAACGCAAGCACTCGCATCTTCATCCTCCTCTCTGGTGGGCAGAACCTCACAGTATGTGATGAAGTTTGTTGACTCCCACAGTAATCGTACGATGGGGTGGGTGGAGGTTTTGACGCCCGATACTGATCGATAGGATCAAGAGCTTTCCGCATTATAAATGTGGCGCAGGATGTGGTAGGTGGTGATTTTCTCTCTTGCTGCTCGCCAGATTTATTTTCTTGTGGAGTATTGTTTTACTGTCGATGCTGCTGATGGCGTCTTACTTGCTACAGCTTTTGGTTGCTATTCTGCAAGTGGCAGCGTCCACAAGTGACGACTGCGTGAGTTCCTGCTCGGAGATCTTGTAGAACTTCTTGATGAGTGCGATGTCTCCTTCCGTCAAATGCGTTCCGAGCTCTTCAAAAGGTACTTGCATGCCTTCCACCAGTGTCTCCACCTCCTTCAGCGCCGCCTCGTCCGCATCAAACACGCAGATCACTAGTGACGTGGTTTTGTCGCTAACACCGAAGCGCTTGAAAGACTCGGACACATTGCGCGATCCAGACATGTTGAAGACGAGCTCAGCGTGCAGACTGCGCGTGGTCAAGCGGCTGGACGCATCGCACTGCAGAGCGCGAGAAGCTGCCGCATGCACCTGGAACGGGCCGGCAATCTGGAAAAAAATCACCAGCAAACAGTAAAGTATTAGCACTAATACATCCAGAAGAACACGTAGTTATTGCCAGCAGGATACCAGGTTCGCATTGATCAGCGCCACATCGAACTTCTTGTCCAGTAGACCTTGGTGTAGCGCAGGGCTGTTCTGCACGTCCGTGTAGTACCCCACGTGGAGCGTCCTGCAGTACCAATGGTTAGATGGATTGCATCAACAGTGGTAAGACATCCGAGACCTCACCGGTTGCTGAACAGAGCGTAAGTGTGCTTCTCCAGTGTCATCGTCTACTGTAGTTTTTGGATGGCGATTGGCAGTGGTGTACGTTTAATTTGGCTTAGTAAAGTGCATTGTTCACCAACTTTACATATACTGGGAAAATTAATTCAAGTAGCCAACAATAGATTGAGTTCAAAGTGGAAGAGATTTCTCTGATTTGATTACCTTTATCAATTAAATCCGATATTGTGTAACCTAAACGCTGTAAGCGTGCTTTGCTCACAGCGTTATGATTGTCTTGGGTGGCTTCAAACATCACCGGCCTGCATTGCAAGATCATTTGTAGC
The DNA here is from genome assembly GCA_018806915.1 of Phytophthora colocasiae. Classification (NCBI taxonomy): domain Eukaryota; phylum Oomycota; class Peronosporomycetes; order Peronosporales; family Peronosporaceae; genus Phytophthora; species Phytophthora colocasiae. The sequence goes on along the minus strand of JAGKQI010000093.1, from coordinate 609,799 downwards.
AGTATGACCACAGCTTATCCGCCTCGGACGGTGTTACAACTTTACGGGGGGGGGGGGGTTCCTGAAGAGATCCCGTCGAGACTCGCAAGAAATTCACATTGTACCTTGCTGCTGGCTCGTGACCTGAAGCAGTTGAGGCTACGTACGGTATGCGACGACCAATGTTCACGTGGCCAATGCTGTTTGCACTTATCGTACCGCATTTCCAACGGATAAAGCTCTACAGGCTGGAAATCTTCAATAGACATCGATGCTTTAGGCCAACAAGAAGCATTTGATCTTGCTGTTACAGCAGAGCCATCCCGGCAGGTGCTCGATTAGCAACAAGCCGATCGCCGACGTGGCCAATGCATTGCGTCATCGCATCGACGGTGTCCCAGGTTACACAGCGCTTGCCTTCATGTTGCACCGGTTTTATCGGATCTCGCGTCCGATTATGGGGCCCAAATCATGTCATTTTGATTAGCTAAAACTCCCTCCGACCAATTAAAAGCATATCGATTTCAACAGGGAAATCGAAACCGCTGACGCAGTTTGCTTGGATCCTTGCGGTCCAACAACGGCATGTCATTTCCGGATTCTCTCCGTGGGGCTCAAGCGATCCTCTCTTCTCTTTCTCATCCCCTTTGTAACCTGTAGCCATGGCTGACCACGTGGACAAGAAGCCGCGCATCGGCGAGGAGCTGTGCATCAACACGATTCGCATGCTGTCGGCTGACCAGCCCAGCGCCGGCAAGTCTGGCCACCCTGGAGCCCCCATGGGCTGTGCCCCCATGGCTCACGTGCTCTTCGGCAACACCATGAAGTTCAACCCGAAGAACCCTAAGTGGAGCAACCGTGACCGCTTTGTGCTGTCGAACGGCCACGCCTGTGCGCTGCAGTACAGTATGCTGCACTTGACTGGCTACGACCTGCCTATCGACGAGCTCAAAAAATTCCGTCAGTGGGGATCCAAGGCCCCCGGCCACCCGGAGAACTTCCAGACCCCCGGTGTTGAGGTGTCCACGGGCCCGCTGGGTCAGGGTATCTCTAACGCTGTGGGTCTTGCCATTGCTGAGAAGCACCTGGCTGCTGAGTTCAACAAGGACGGTCTTGACATCGTTGACCACTACACGTACGTCATCTGCGGCGACGGCTGCCTGCAGGAGGGTGTCTCCTCGGAGACCTCGTCGCTGGCTGGACACTTGGGTCTGGGCAAGCTCATCGTTCTGTACGATGACAACAAGATCACCATTGATGGCAGCACCGACATCTCGTTCACTGAGGACGTGCAGAAGCGCTACGAGGCCTACGGCTGGCACGTGCAGGTCGTTGAGGACGGTAACTACGACCACGCCGCCATCCAGAAGGCTGTGGAGACGGCTAAGACGGTGACGGACAAGCCTTCGCTCATCAAGATCCACACCACCATCGGTCTCGGCTCCAAGCTTGAGAACACCCACTCGGTGCACGGTGCTCCGCTGAAGCCCGATGATCTGTCGGCCACCAAGGAGAAGTTCGGCCTCAAGGGTGAGGAGTCTTTCTTCGTCCCGGAGCAGGTCAAGAAGTACTACGACAAGACCGTCTCGGGCGCTGAACACGAGAGCAAGTGGAACGAGCTGTTCGCCAAGTACACGGAGAAGTACCCCAAGGAGGCCGCTGAGTTTACGCGCCGTATGGAGGGCAAGCTGCCGGCTGACTGGAAGAAGAACATGCCCAAGTACACGCCCGCGGACGCCGGCAAGGCCACCCGCCAGTACTCTGAGATTGCTCTGAACGCCGTTGCTACGGCTCTGCCCGAGATTGTGGGCGGTTCGGCCGATCTGACCCCGTCCAACCTGACGCACCTGTCCATGTCGGGTGACTTCCAGAAGGACACCCCAATTGGCCGCTACATCCGCTTCGGTGTGCGTGAGCACGGTATGGCTGCTATCTCCAACGGTCTGTTCGCTCACGGCGGTGTGCGTCCGTTCTGCGCTACTTTCTACAACTTCATTGGCTACGCTCTGGGTGCTGTGCGTGTGAGCGCTCTGTCCCGCTTCGGTATCATCTACGTCGCTACGCACGACTCGATCTTCCTAGGTGAGGACGGCCCGACCCACCAGCCTATTGAGATGAACGCGTCGCTGCGTGCCATGCCCAACATGTACGTGTACCGCCCTGCTGACGGTAACGAGACTGTGGGTGCCTACATTGCCGCTGTGGAGAACCAGCACAAGACGTCGGTGCTTGCGCTGACCCGCCAGGGCCTGCCCAACCTTGCTAAGTCGACCGCTGAGGCCGTGGCTAAGGGTGCCTACATCATTGCCAACATCGCCAATGGCGCCGAGGTGGAGTCGCTGGAGGGCGAGCCGGACCTGGTCCTGGTTGCCTCTGGCTCGGAGGTGTCGCTTTCGATCGACGCTGCCAAGCTGCTCACCAACTACAAGGTTCGCGTCGTGTCGGTGCCGTGCCGCGACTTGTTCGACGAGCAGTCGATCGAGTACAAGAAGGAGGTCCTCGGCGAGGGCATCCCTGCCCTGAGTGTGGAGGCCGCCGCCACCTTCGGCTGGTCCACGTACTCGCACGCTCAGTTCGGCCTGGACCGCTTCGGTGCTTCGGCCACCATTGCGCAGCTGAAGGAGCACTTCGGCTTCAACCCGAACACCGTCGCTGACGAGGCCCGTAAGCTGGTCAAGTTCTACGATGGCCGTCAGGCCCCGAGCCTCTTCGACCGCCCGGCCCCGCGTGTGATTAAGGCTGACCACTAGGCGCCTTGTAGCTTGCTGTTGAGTCCGTAGGTCGTGCCGTGCAAGTGAAGCGGACCCCCACCACTATGAAATCGTAGCTTCAACCACTTCAACGTGTCTGCCTCGTCTCAGCAGAATTTTAACGAATCGTATTCTTTTGACCCTCTAACCTATACTTTTTAATTTTATCCTATCAGATCGAAACAATTTCAAAAACGAAGAGGCAGAACACAAGAGCTGCTGCTGCATGACCTTCTTCCTGCGTTTCTTGCGACGGAACTAGCTGTTTCCACGTACAACTGACAGCAGCAATGGATTCTGCTGCCTCCTCTTCATCTTCAGACGGAAGTTCAAGCTCTCCCTCGTCCTCTAGAGGCCACAAGATCCGTCCAAAGTCAGTCAAAAGCCTGTCGAGAATGTCAGATCCCTCTGCCCGTAAAGAACTTAAACGCTCCATTGAGAAGAAGTTTCGACTGCGATATACGTCGTTGCAGCATGCTTATGAGCAGCGACTGGAAGCGCTCTCCACTCAGCTGCAGGAGGCTGTCAATCAGGTGCACGAGGACTCCACTATTCATTGTCTGCAGGAGAATGCGCTGACTCATGAATACGCGAGTGCGAGACTAGGTGAGATCGTTCACGAGTGTTTCTATGGGGAAAGGGAGCGATATGTCAAGGCGATGAGCGATCAGATTGCATGGCAAGCCAGTGATTTAAGAGAAGCTCAGCAGAAGCTTCGCGTGGTGCAAAGGAGAGAAGGCGACGCACAGCGGCAATGGAAATTGGCCCAACGAGACATTCAAAGTCTGCACCACCAGCTGGATGTGAGAGTGAATGAGTTGCAGGAGCAGAAGAAGCGAGAGGGAGATTTTAAGGCGAGATGTCGAGTTGTAATTGAAGAACGAGACGCCTTGAGGAAAGAGGTGAATATGCTCAAGCAGAGTGTCCAGACGATGGAGACGTTGCAGCAGGAAAATGGAACGCTGAAAGAAAAATTGCAGCAAAAAGAGAACGAAGGGCTGGAATTTCGAACTGAATTGGATCAGAGTGTGAAGGAGTTGCAGGAGGTGAAGAATGTAAGTGGCTTATCGGATTGGAACTTGTGTACGGATGATATGACAATGTACTTACTGAGTGTTTTTTTTTGCTGTTTGTGTTGTAGAAACTGGAACTAGAAACACAGGCGAGCAACCAGGAGATAATCCATTTGAAACAGTTACTGTCCATGTCAGAAGGCAAAACTCGGGAGATAGCGCAAACTCTACAGCACTTACAGACTGAAGACTATCCGAGCAAGCTGGCACGTTTAGAGTCGGAACTCGCGCACGAGCAACAAATGGCTGCACTCGCCCAAAAAGACCACGAAGATCTAAAACGAAGGTATGAAGAGTTTGGAGTGCAGGTGGAGCAGTACATGAATGAACAGACAAAAGAAAAGGCTGCAATTGCCTTGAAGGGCGAAGATCAAGTGAAACAACTGCAAACTCAACTAGACAATGTTGGTCGCCAAGCCCAAGATGCGGTTAAAGCGAAGCAGGCTGAGGTCAATCGAGCTATAGACCAGCTGAAGTTTAGGCAAGAAGCGTTCAACAAGGCTGAAAAGAAGATCTCAGCGCTTGAAGAACGTGCACTGACGGCAGATGCCCAGCAAGTAGAATCAAAGCTGCGGCATGAGAAGCAAGTTGGAGGCTTGGAAAAGGAGATTGTTCATTGGAGACATGCCCTGGAAAAGGAACAGGAGAAGCTGGCTAATCTTGAAAACGTTCTTGGTGAAATGAAAGACAAGTATGAACGTAAGATATCCTCGCTTCAAGAAGCAATCACTCGTCAAAGTCGACAAGGAGCTCAGGAGAAAGAACTTGAGGCTCGTACGCGTTGGCAAAACGACTTCGTTGCGAAACAGGACGCGAGGATCCAGGAGTTGAAGGAGAAATACGACAGTGCTCTGGAAAACCAGCAAGCAGAACTGCTTCAAGCTCGGCAAATGGCACTGGAAACAGCAAACACCGCAACGGCACAGTGGGAGAAAGCAAAACTCGAGCGAAAGGAGGAGGAAGAGTTTGAACGGAGGAAACGATCAGAGGATGCAACTCGTGAAAAAGAGCGGAAAGAAGAGCAGAGATCTCTTCAAATGGCACAAAAGCGCTTGCAGCAAGAGTTTGATGAGCGTGAGAGGCGTCTGGTGGAGCGTGAGAGAGCTTTGGTCGATAAAGAAAAACGCGAGGATCGTCGGCGGCAAGAAGAGGCGAAAAAGATAGTGCCTCCTCCACCACCAGCAACCGTTACTCCTAGCGTCGTCGTCTTAAATGTTGGCTCTGCAGATGACGAAGAGTTAGAGGGTTCGCAAGTTTCGAGAAATGCAGTGGTCCGAGTGGCTCCAAAATCCCGTCGGAAGAGTGACAAATTCTCGGTACGAGAGCGACAGGGAGAGGGAGAAAGCGTTGAGAGTATTCCAATCCGGCAACATGAAGCTGAACTACAAGCAACGGAAGCTCAAGCTGCTTTACGAGCTGAAGAACGAGTGCAGAAACTTATGCAAGAATTTCAAGAGCGTAAAGAATCTGAATTTCGGGCAGCGATGGTGAACGTTAGGAAGGGTATCCAGAAACTGGAGGTGTCTTTGGAAGAGGCAAGAGCTGAAAAGAAACGAGTCGAAGAGCAGTTGCTGAGCGAGCGTCAGGCTTTTGTCGTTCTCAAAAACGAGTATGAAGAGTCCAAAGATGGTAAGAGAACGGTCGTACAGAGATTGGAGGAAGCTAACGAGAACCTCGGGAGACTTCGCACTGTAGTGAGGGATTTACAAGGCAAGTGCCACTCACTTGAGGAGCAATACAAGGCTTCAGTTCAACGGAAAGAGGAGAGCGAGGCTGTGGCTGTTAGCTGTCAGAAAACGAACGAGAATCTTCGTGAGCAGATATCGCGACTTACAGAAGCTGCAGCTCACCTTGAGAATTCCCTTGACACATCTGTGGAGTCAAGCGAAAAATCGACTCAGGAACTTCAAAACCGGATTGTAGTACTGGAACATCAGATTCAAGCCCGAGAAAACCAGTTTGAGGCGGAAATGTCAGCCGTGGAGGAGGAAAACACCCGTGAGCTGCGCAACGTTTCTTCACAGTATGATACTCATCTACGGAAACTTCAGGAAACAGTTGAGGAGGCAAAACGAGACTGTTCAGACCAAGAAGCGAAGGCAAACCAGCTGGAATTGACAATACGAGAGGTAACTACTGCCAAAGATGCGTTGACGGCAACAGTGGAGAAAATGAAGACTGAAAGCTTGCAGCAACGAAAGGAGTTTGCTGATTTATCGCGAATGCACAAGAACCTCTCGGAATCGATGAATAGTCGAATAAATACAGCAAATGAGGCTATGGAAAATGAGAGGACGAAGCGTGCAAGTGCTGAAATGAGGGCACTAAAGGCAGAAAAACTTGCTGAACAAACTAGGAATGAACGAGAAAAGTGTTTGAACGTCTGCCGCCAAAGTCTCCAGCGACTGGCATCAGATTGGAAGGAAGTGCGCAAAGACGTCAAGAGTGAAATGAACGTTAGCTGGGTTCACTTGCAGAAGGATCTCGCTTTGGCAGGAGTAGAGTGGAAGAAGCGCACGAAAGATCTTCTGCAAGAAACTGATACGATGTGGAGATACAAAGCTAAGGAGGACAAGCAAGAATGGAAGAAACGTTTGACTCAAAAAGACAAGGAGATGGATAAGCTGCTTTCCAGTCAACGCGTGAATGATCAAACGAAATACGATCAAGTCGTAGAGAGACTAGAAAAGAAATCTCGTGAGCTGGAAGAGGTGGAGGCTCGGCTCGTGACTCACGTGGATTTAAGTTCCGAGTTACAATGCACTGTTCAGAAGCTGGAAGAGGAGCACAAACTTCAACTCGTGGAGCAATCGCAGCTTCGTGAACAATTATCTACTGCCCACATTGCCATACAGAAAGAAGTGGGTGAAAAGGAGCGGGTGAATGGTCTGTTGAAGGCACAGAAGGCTATGTGTCAAAAGTATCGCACTTTTGCTGCATCGTTGGCGACACAAAGTGGCTCACAGTTCACTGACAATGCGCAGAGCGATGAGAGGGCTGACCTTAGCGACGACCAAGCCGCTTGGGATCTTCGACAATTTTCTGATGAATTAACGAAGCTGACAGTACGACTCCAAGAAACGCAGGCAGAGGCTATCCATAAGGCTATTGCCGAAGCAACTGTTAGCACGAAGGAAGGTGTAAGTGCTCCGTTGGTATCTGAATTGGAAGTTGCGAAGAAGGCGTTGAAGTTTTTGTGGGAAGACCCAAATTTTGTGGGTAATGATCTCGACGCACACCTTCCGTGGTATCTTCGTGCCGTGCAAACAGTGAAAAGGGAGAGGGGGGCGAACGAGGCAATGATATCTACACTACACCAGGATGTAGCAGCGAAAGAAGCGGAAAAGAAGGAATTACTGGACAGTAGAGCACAGTGGCAGGAAGTGAACAACTTGCTTCGTTTTGAAAAGGATACTGTGCTGCGTGAAATGGACCTACTTCGACAAACTCTACAGAAGCGAAAGGAGCAGGAGCTTCAAGAACTCCGTGCTGAGTATGATGTGCGGATCGAGCAACTAAAACAGCGCCACGATCGATCGATTATGAAATCTGACCTGGATTACGAGGTACGTTTGTTTACAACCTTTGCGGTTGACAGGGCAGATTTGACGTGTTTGTTTTCCACTTCACATGTAGACTGCGCTGAATCAATTGCGGGCTACGATGGAAACAGAACGACGAGCCACTAGCCATGCTAAGAACGAGCTGATGGAGCTGGTACGTTATTTTGATATGCAAGATTGCCGGTATAACTTGGAAAATAATTGAACCTTTTGCGGTAGAAAATGACGTTAGAGCGGACAGAAGAAGAGTTGAAGGAAGCCCAGCAAAAGCTTGACAAGGAGACCGATGAGCTTCGTGAAACGGTAAAGGCTATCTTACATCTCCAACACATTATCACAAGTATTAATGAGAGTGTTACAGGCCAGCAAATGGAAGCGAAAAGCCAAGCTAGCGACGAAGAACAGTGGCTCTGGGATACCATCGAAAGGGGCCTTACACATGTCCTCATCGTCGCACGGCACTGAAGAGGACTCCGATGCTTCATACCGTATGATGTACCCGCACTCTCGTCGTGCTTCGACTGCCATGGCAGATCTCTCGAGTCTGATGGAGCAGTCGCTTGTCAGCATCCGGAATGAGTCGTTAATCCCTCCAACATCACGCGGTAAACGTCCGTAAAACCGCGCGCACGCGGGTGTACACAAAAATGTATTGATGTGATTTATTGCTCCAGCAACTCCTGCTTCCAGAGCGCGAGAAGCTTGCGCAGCTCCGGCTCCTTACTAACGACAGCCTTCTTGGCAGCTTGTTGACTCTGACCGCTACCATCCGTTGTAACGAGCACGTCGTAGTCCTCTCCGCTCGTGTCATCGAAGTCTTGCAGCTCCACGTGGCCTGACACATCGTCACCGCTCTCCCACGCGAACTTGACCGACAATTCGTACCCGCAGCGCTTCTTGCCCCGACTAAAGACAACCTGCTCACACCAAATTTCAGTCTCAGAAACTTTCCTCCCAAACTCTCAATATCCACGTACCTTGGCCTCTCCGTCGCACGTCACAATGGACGTGGCCTTAATGGACAGTCCCTGCTCCTCATCTTCAAAGTTAAACGACGTCAGGATGTGGTGTTTGAGTCTCTCGCGAGCCCACTCGGACTTGTCGCGCTCCTCCCTGATCCAGAGCGACAGAAAAAAAATCTCCCGTCAGATCCTTTCAAACACCGACACAAACCAATAACCCTTAAGCGCACCAAGTGCCCGCACTGTTCCAGACAGAGCTGGAGTCGCTCCGATTCACAGGAGCCGCCACCGCCGTCGCATTGTCAATCCGCATGGGGGTGAAATCCTACCACGGAAATCCAGGTTTCTCGTCATTATCAGCTCCTCAATAGCCTCTATACAACCAAAAGCAGTATCAAACCTGCGATGTCTTAGGGATCGTCTTCATCCACCCATGGTAGCCGCTGTGCAGCTTCTCGCCTTCGTCTCCGGACATCCCGACACTTTGCTAGAAAATTCGATTGTGTATAGCTCTTGGATGACGCAAAGGCTGTAGCCATGTGTTTTTTCAGCCAATCCCAAACAACGTTTTCTTTTATTGGTTACAAATAATAATAACCAATTAAGATCCGAATTACACTTCCCCGCATCGGTAGCTTACAATTCGCTAGTGAACTTGGACGACCATGAGCGTCTGGAGCGCGCACGTGACCAAGGAAGGCCGCACGTACTACTACAACAAGAGCACGAAGCAGAGCGCATGGGAGAAGCCTGCGGACTTTGACGGGGAGGAGCCAAATGCAGCAGCAGCTTCTACGTCTAATAGCACCAAGAAGACCGAGTGGGAGGAGCTGTGGGACCCTAAAAATGAGCGTGCGTACTACTACAACCGCGCCACGAGGAAGACACAGTGGCAGAAGCCTGAAGGGGTGGAGATTAAACCTCATGCAGCTGCCAAGGAGAAGCACAAGCACCACAAGACCAGGAAGGGCGAAGACGCGGAGGAGAAGGCTGAGTCTGAGGAGAATCAGATCCAGAATCAGAAGGAGGAAGTGAAGCATCAGACCCAGGAACAAGAGGCTGCGGAGACCACGACCCATAAGAAGAAGAAGAAGAAAGTTAAGAGGGAGAAGGAACACGTGACGGTGGAGCCACAGAGGAAGAGAAGAAGACAGGATGAGAAACGACTTATTATCTGGGATGATGAAGAGCAGAGCAATGATATTTCCAAGGATATTGAAGAGAAGGACACGGAAGATGGCAAAGAATCGACCAGACTGTTGCAGGAGCTGTCCAAGACCGATGCAATTATGGAGGCCAATGTTCTAGCAGTTATTAACGGTTTCTTGAGAGCGCACGCAGACTCCAATGGGCCTGAGATCTTGGTGGAGAAGCTGTCATCCTCGTACCGTGGCCATGCTCAGATGATTGGCCTTGTAGCTTCGTGGCTGGATATGCTTCCAGTATCAACGACGGCGTTGGAGAACAAGATGACGTTTGACGTAAATGAAGGAGCGGTGATTGCCAACAAAGGAGCGTCGTGGGACCCAGCAGAGGAGATCCTGTTTAGCCATTTGAAAGACGTCATCAATGACAACTACGACCCGAAACTCGTGTCTAATGTGCTGAGTGGTTCGGCGGTGGAGCCGGAATGGCTGACTCAGATGCTGAACGACCGAAAATGGCGACTTATGCTGATTGAGCTCGCTGAAACGCACAAGGTTTGCATATGACGGATATTGCTAAGAAGTGAGGTTTGCTGATGGACACTGTTGTGAAATGATTCAGACTTGCACGTTGCTGCAGTATGCGATCCGACGAATTTCTGAAGCTGGCCACCACAAAGAGATCGCGTCCATTACGAGCGCTAACGCGTTCTTCCCTGTGTTTAGCGGTGTGCTGATAGACGCGTTTAGCCGAGTAAGTATCGTTGCTGGATCTTTTTTTATAGCGCTAAACTGAATTGTGTGATATGAACAGATTCCATTTGCTAATGAAGAAGAGGTGGTGGAGGACATCGCAGCCCTCAACAAGGTTTGCTGCCAGTCTTCGCACTCATACGTCTACGCACAGGAGCTGCTGTGCTCAATGGACGACAAGCTGTACATGATGCTGAAGGACGCTCATACGACGACCGCTCAGCATACTCACATTCGTATGGTCCGCTCAAAACTGAATCGTGTACGCGGCGAGCTGCAAGAGACTGCAAGCAGCAGATTTGGCGCGAAGATCGTCCCCTTCCACATCTTGCGCCGAAGCTACATTTACAACGCGAACCCGAAGTTCTGTGACGCGATCTTATCGATCGTTAAAACAAAGAAGTGTTCCGAGCTGAGTGCTGAGACGCTAGCAAAGGAGTATCAGACGTCGAAAACTCCACCACCAGTGTCCCACTTGCGTGATCCAATGGTACGATTATTGTGAGGGTGATTTGTTGAAGTATGAATCGTAAACGCAGGTTGTGATGTGTATGTGTAGGTTCTATCAAGTCTCCTGGATCGTCTTTTCAACCCGTCCGGCTCGATCTCGCCGGCGTTTGTGCAAAATTGTGTGTTCCTGTTGGCATACGCTGCGTCCACGAAAGATGATCGAAGTCTGTTGCAAACCGGAGTGCAGGCATCACTAGACCAGGTTGAAGTTGACGTCGATGGTGTGGAGTCTACGAAGAAGGCGCTCATGGAAGCCTCAGCGATCTGCAAGTCGGATCACACGCTCGGTTACAATGTAAGTTCTATGTAGGAAAACGTTGGCAACATTGGCAACATTAGATATAGCTAACACACTCTTACTCTTTTGTATCTCGCCCTATTAGATGAACCAATCGGGAGTGGTGGACAAGCTGATCTCGGTGATGTCTGTTCCTGTTGTGTCTATGGGTGCACTACACTGGTTGGAAGTCATCCTGAAGTCTCCTGAATTTTTCAGCAGTACGCCCCTGCACATTTGCTTCCCCAGCCTGCTTCGGATATTGAAGGCAGCTATCAAGCTTCACGTCGCTCAGTGGCCGATTTCTTTTGGTGTACTGGTGACGTTGCTGCGGCTGCACCCCGATATTAACCCTGTCAAGGCGTTGGAGCTGAAACGAGAGACACTTCGGTGTATGGTTTTCATGATCACGAGCGGTTACGTCCTGCCTGTACTTGAGTTTGTGTTTACGAACACGCTGGAGCTGGACCAAGCTCTGCTGCGCAACTTTATCACGATGCTGTTCGGACGTATTGCCCCGCCGTTCTCACCCAAGTTTTCTGTTGCCTTGACGAAGATCCTGACTCACCCGAAGGTGCAGACTGCCATTAAGACCTGTCCACCAGAGACGAAGATGAAGATGCGAGGGTTTGTGGGTTTCTGTAGGAAGAACCCGGGCGTGATTTCGTCGGACCAGTTGCATTCGCTGACTGTTATCCAGGAAGGAAGGGATTAAATTGGAGTCAAGTGAATACATGGAGATACGGTGCGAGGAGTGATCGATGCAGTACTGTGTGTTTTGAGCGTATGATCTCTTCCCAGATTTTATCTGTCGTCGGTAGATTGAGACCCGGCGCAGCAGGAAAACAAGTTCTCTTGTCCCAGAGACAACTTTCGCTAACTGAAAGTTCTCACACGTGGTTTGAAGGGGTAAGAGGCTGTCGACAGTAAGATGTTTGGAAATTTATCTCCAGGGAACCTACTCGTAAGCTGGCTGGTGACGCCTGGTAACTACAAGCGATGGACGTCGCAGGCGAAGGAGCCTCTTGAGGAGGAGATAGTGCAGCTGATGGTAGACCACGGCATCCGAGACCACTCACAACGATATGTGTACGACAAGATCCGTAACTTGAAACGAAGCTATATGTCTGCAAGAGAATACCTTATGCAGCAGGGACAGTTGACGCGTTTCATCGAGCACAAGGCGAGCCAGAACGTCGAGAAGAAAGCGCAGCGGAGATGTTCCTACTTTCGGGAGCTGTCCGTACTATTCGAGCACAACGGTGAAGTGGACGGCCCTCAGGACGAATCCAGTGGGGAGCTGCACCATAATGGGGACAGCGATTCTAACAGTGCCAGAAAGACTAAGACCCGAAAAAATCTGCTGCAACGTGGTCAAGGAAAACGGAAGCTGCGTTGCAATCCTTCTGTTACGTCGGACGAGAAGCCGAAGAAAAGAGGAAAACGAGGGCCCTCGTATCCTCCATCGTTGTTGTCGGCCAGCGCTCCTGAAGAAGACGAGGAGGTAGCGGATGGAAACCGTCGATCCTCTTCCTTTTTATTGCCGACGGATATGATAATGACGGCTCAGCGTCTTGCTGATCAAAAGTTGAAGAACGAAGAAGCCCTGGGCAAGTGTCGTCTTGAAGCTGAGCAGGAACGGGAGGCGATAAAGACGAGGGCAGCTAAGCTGAAGTGGCGGCACAAGTTAAAGCAGGAGGGCTATTCTGATGAAGACATTGACTATGCTGCTCCGTTGTGAGAAGACGAAGAGATAGGGCGATCTCCCAAGCACACAAACAACAGTAATTAATTCGTATTTGCCACTAATGGATTGATGTAATCTCAACTTGTTACTTCAATTGAACCTCGAAGGGCATCTGCGCGGTGGCTTGTGTTTACAGTGAAGATCGCACGCGATGTGAGTGTGTTAGATCTGCAGCAGGAGATTGTTAATATGGAGAAAGAAGTCAACGATGGCTTTAAAGTTGATCCCAGCACCCTAAAGCTGTACTTGGCGGGGAAGAACGACGGCGGCTGAAGGATGGCAGCCATGTGAGAGATTTCTGGCACCAGTGCTGAGTACAAACGGATGCGACCGACATGGATTCTTGACAAAGACTACTTTGGAATGAATGGAATGAACTTTCAGTCTGGATCACCAAGAAATTCAAGTGTTGGTGGAGCTCCCAAACCTCAGCGGACCTGATGCCGGTAGTCGATAAAGGTTGGACAGACAAGTGATTGAAGCAATATCGCAAGAGTCAAATAGGACCGCTCTTGTGGGTGAGCTGAAAGAATTTATCGAACGCGAGCTACCAGTGAAAGCTACAATTCATAAGCGAATTCGAGACATCTGGATCACCAAAATGAAGATCCCATCCCCTGAGCTGATGGAACAGATTCGAATTCAGAGCCGTGTGTGGAGTTGTCGGATGTCGTGTGGTTTATCTTGTGAATACACATACCTCATTCTTCTCGTTTTGGGACGCCTTGATTCGCAACGTATTGGACTTTGTCGGCATCAGCAAGAACAATCGGCCTTTAAAATGGTTCAGCATCAATAGGACCCCCTGACTACCTATTTACTGTGGATTCTGTGTGCGTCCTTCGTGGTGAAGAAGCAGTTCCGCGCGTCGATAAAGAGACTACGGCGCAGATTTAAGGTTGCTTGGATCTATGGTGAAGCTCCATATTTGTTCGGATACGCAGCGGTTGGCTACAAAGTCAGGTTATATGCTATCACTCGTGATGCTACGGACAGAATTGAGTTGGGAGTTTAATGATCTTAAGCATTTGGAAGAGCGCTTTCGTTTGCTGCTGGCATTTCTGAACATCGCGCGATAGCATTGCAAGTTTGTGCCCAGCCAGTTTCCAAAATGAATACCGACAATTATCCGAGATGAAGAAATCAAGATATTCCTCGAGCGATCCCGTGTTGTTTTCCGAAAGAACTATTTTATCGAGCAAAGTGCCATGCTGAAGCGGTGTACAAAGTATTGGAAGAGCACGACATCCCGAATGTTGATCGTCTGGATCATGCAGACCAGAATTCAAAGCGATTGATATTCACGCCTGCTGTGGACATTTGATCTGTTGGATGGTTGATTCAAACGTCTGGTCTACGAAGCTAGACTGCAGCTGCTGCACTCGATCGCCTTGACCGGCTTGAGCATGAATTCCTGCAAAATCGAAGTGAACGGAAGAAAAGACAGAGAAGAAAGTAGCTTGACGACGGTCGATGTTGATCTGATTGCACGCTCGACAAGTTGGAACAAGCAAGGGTAAGACTTCCAGTATCATTTTTCCTTTTCAAGCTACAAAAAACTACTGAATTGACAAAAGAAAGGAAGTCTTAAGAAAAAACAAAGCTCGTGTTTGTCATATCAAATGCTTTGCTGGGATACATGCATAACGTCAGCTGAGATCATACAGCTTCTTCAGGTTCGCAATGTTGCCATCCGCTTCCAAGTGGTTGATAACCCACGCCATATCCTTCTTCTCACTGGTGGAGAGGAGCATGATTGTCATGTCGAAGCGCGGTATCTTGGTGAGTTCACTAGAAAACGCAAACGCCAACTGATTGTCCTCCTTTTCCACTTTAGTAGCTCCTAACACAACTTCGCGAAGGACGTGAAATATTTCACACAGCACGTCCGATTCCATCCCAGTTTTGAACACCGTGTGCAGCGTAGAAGGGTTCATCATGCGCAAGTACTGAGCCCGTAAGTTGAGCAAGGCGCTCTTTTGATCTGCGTCCCCACGCAAAGCAAGCGACTTCCAAACGCGGTCGAACTCGTACGAAGTGACGGGTACCTTCTTGGGTAGTTTGGGTAGAATACCTGAACTCTGTTTCTTCTTCACGGCTGTCGACTCCACGGTTGCTGCCTTTGACGTTGGTAGTGGGTCAGACACTGACTCCTGTATCGCCGGCTTCTGCTTCGTGACTGAGGAGGATTGAACCTGCTGCAGTGACTTCACATTTTCCTTGTTCTCTTCTGGAGTAGGCCCCTTATCCAGCGCAGGCTTTCCGACAACTTCAATTGAGAACTCCGTACGTTTAGGAGAGCGTTTGATAGCAGTCCGAACGAGCTCTCGAGTCGATTGTAGTTGTGCTTGAATTTGGCGGCTCTTTGGATCCAATATGGCTGCTCGGTGGAAATCTAACAGTGCGAGTCGGTGCTTTCCCAGCGAGTTTCGTGCAGTGCCTCGACGCGAATACGACTTGATGTGCGTCGGATCAGCCTTCAATGCCAGTGTGCAGTCGTCTTCGGCGTTGGCAAACTCACGGTTCTTCAGGTACGCCATCGCACGGTTCGACAGCACCACTGCATTCTGCGGACTGTAGCCCAGACAACGCGTATAGCTCTTGATTGCAGCCACATAGTCCCCACGTTTGTAGTGTGCATTGCCTTCTTCTTTCTCCAATTCCTCACGACTTTTCGATGCTACAGATGAAGAAACTTTGGTCGTTGCCATCCGTCGAGAGTTTAAGTCAACTGACGTTGTAGCCTTCAATACTTCGTGCTTCGCGTCTTCCTCGTCATCAGCTTCCTTCAATGCTGCATCCTGCAACAACAACAAAAAGTCTTTCAAGTTAGCTACTTCCTCCGGTATCAATAGTAACCAGGTTAAATTACCACGTCGAACTTCTCCCATCGCTTATATCCTTTATCATAAGTATGAGAATCAGGTTTCTTCACCTCGGAAGTACCTGATTCTTCAATTCCATTGCTTCCAACGAGTCTTGGAATTCGTGGCGGAGGAGTCGCAGAATTCTTCACAGTCTTGGACAACCGCTTACGGGCTGAATCCTCCTTGTTGATATTCTTCTCCCACGTGTACAAATCTGAGAAATAGTCCTGTAGTTGGGACGCATTTGCGCGGATCTGATGCTGCACCTCCACCACCGACGGGCTCTTATCTTCCTTCATTTTGCTCAAAAGACGTTAACCTTCCATAATGGATTATACATTGTATATCATCCTGTTATAATTCGAATTGAAAGGTTAACCCTTTTGATTAGTTGAGCAATAATGGCGATGCAGGTGGATCGCTCTCTGATCGACAAGGACTTTGATCGCTACGTCTTAGCTACAGATGGGGTCTTTAAGCGTACAACTGCACTTACATCGACAGTTTTAATGTCATTGGATGCAGGTCAGAGCATGAGGAAGGCGCAGTGGGAGGCGCGTGTGCACTACAATGCGCTAACAGCTGATCCATTTCTGAGCAAAAGCTTTGGTGCCAGCGTAGCGTATTTTGTCGATGCTGAGTATCAACTTATGCAGGTGGTGGACCGTAAAGCTGATGGAGTGAAGGTTAAGAAGATTTACAGCGTCCCGATGCTGACGACGAGGCAGGAGAATGTGTCGGTGCAAGTGGCAGACAAAGGATTGGTGGTTTATTGTGATGGCCATGGGACTCTGCACTTCTTGAAGGCTGAATCAGATAAAGAAGGGTCCGAGTGGAGCGTACTGTATGAATCTGCACCTTGGAACGTCGTGCCATTGCTGGTACTAGCAGCATCTTACCATGAATTGAACCAACACATTCGTGTTGTGGTAGCGGAGACAGTGTCGGGAAATGAGACTGACGGTGCATTTAAACTTTCAGTAGTTGAAGTGCACCCGCCTACTGCAACGGAAAGTGGAATGGAGATTGATAGCGGGTCAGTTGGACTTACGCACTCGACGATGGACATTGCTCTTGTGTCAGAATTACCGGCGTTTGTCTCGTTCAACGGTCCTGAAGTGGTGGTGTTAGCGCAAGGAACACACGAATTGCTGATGGAGCTTATAGCGCAGAAGACAGCACAGACACCAGCCCTACCTACGACTAATAAAGCATCGCCCCACAAGCGCCAACATGACGAAGATGAACTGGACGATGACGAGATGGCTGTACTACTTTCCAAACTTCCACGAGCTGGTATCGGTTTCCACGGTGAGATCTCACAACCCAAAGAGCCCAATGAGCTAGCACCAATCGACTTCAGCACGCCGCTGAGCTTACGATTCCACAAATCCAGTACACCATTCAGCTCAGTCGATGTGCCTCTGCATGGTGCACCCGATATCGCGACACGCTACCGCAAGGAAAGCCTTGGCAGTCAACATGATCGACCGCTTGAAGTCCCGACAGCAGAGTCCATCCTCAGTGGCTTTGAGGAGTGCGATAGTGGCGACCCGAACGCCAAGGCGTCCTTGTTGCTTGTGAACATGGAGCAGAAGGTCGTGCAGGAGAAGTTGGATATCAACTGTATGGATTTCCAGTTCTTGTGCTCGAGTGCTGGCTCCAGTGACCTCAAGTCAACGTTACTTTTCCGGAATGACGTGCATGGTTTAGTTTTCGAGCCGAGTGTGGAATTGGCTCGGCTGTCACTTCGCCACTCGACCACATTGCCAGCCTTCGGATTCGTTCAAGCATCGAAGCAGGAGAAAAAGTTCATGTCGTTCCACCCGACTGGTGCATTCGCTTGTATCGGCGAGTTCGAACGGCGCGTATTCGTGTATCAAGGAAGCAGAACCGAGGAAGAACGCAAGTCACATACTCGCCAACAATATGTGGTGGAACTTGGTGACCAGCAACTTCTTGGATTGCAGATCGTCAACGATGATACAATTCTAGTGCTGACGTCGAACCAAATCTACTCACTCGCTCTACCTGTGCAGTCAACAACAACAGCAACATGACCTGCACCATCGGAATGAATGTAATAGCAAATTCAACCAATTATGTAGCACTATTCTGTCAGTGAAGCGAGGTGATTTACTGACAATCACTGCGTTCACAGACCACACAAAGGCACTGTCCTCTCTGTAGTGATGGTGTTCCTCTCGATGCGTCGTATGCAGCCAACCGCAATGGTTATGGCGCGTTCTTCCGCCCGAAGGTGCGTATATCCCTCTCTACTCTTCATTTTTGGCCATTCTATTGCTCTGGTGCTTACTGTACATTGCTATCTTTGATTGTATCACAACCAGCGGCTCGCGTGTTGCTCAGGTTGGACGTACGCTACGCTTCGAGCATGCGGCTCAGATGGGAGCTGTGCAGCTTATCCCAACGCACAGCTTCGGTGGACGGTCATTCTCCTCTACGCCGGTGACGGGGTAAGATTTGGTTTGCAAGAGGTTGTGTTGACACGAAAACTGATAAGGAATTGACTTGCAGACTGCTTGAAGACGATCGGATCGTTGCGGCCTCACCCTCGGAAGTGGCTGAGCAGGCAATTGAAGCTGCGAGTACGTTGAAGTTCGTTGCAGGATTGATGAGCAATTGGGTCTTAACGTTATGTTGTTAATGTGGTGAAGGTGAAGTTGGCTACGCTTCCATTTCCGACCTTGGTACGAATTGCAATTACGTATTGGTGGGTAGTGGAATGCAATGATATTAACCGTTTGGGTACAGGCTACTCACTGTCCGACTTGGCCATCCGTTCACTTGATGTGATTCACGCGACGACGGGACTTCCATGGTGGGCAACCATTATCGCCACGACGGTTGCTGTGCGTACGGCTTTCTTCCCGTTGACTGTCATTTCGGTACGACTAGCAGTTGGTGGCTTCACTTTGAAAAGGGTTAATTGCATGCTTACCATTGTCACCTTGTTTTTTGCAGATGCGGAATGCAGCCAAGATGAAAAAGTTCCAGCCCGACATGGAAAAGCTCCAACAAGAGACTGAAGAGAAAGGCAGGAAAGACCCCGAGACTGCTAGAGAGTTCCAGACGAAGTACAAGGCGTTGATGAAGAAGCACGACGTGAACCCGTTCAAGAGTATGCTCACGCCACTGTCTCAGGTATGAATGCAGTCGTTGATTGAGTTTGAGATTCGGCATGCTCATTCTCTGTGGTGTTATGTTTGTTAGATTCCTGTTTTCCTTGGATTCTTCTGGGGTCTGCAGGACATCTCGAAGTACTTTCCGGAGTACTCCCACGAAGGTGTTGCTTGGTTTCCAGACCTTTCCGTTGCTGATCCGTTGACGGCCCTCCCTGTGATATCCTCGGCTCTTATGATGGCGTCCGTCGAGCTCGGTGGAGATGCTATGGGTGCCGAAATGAAGGACAAGATGAAGTTTGCCATGCGCGGTTTTGCGCTTTTAATGATTCCGTTGACCATGAACTTCCAGTCGGTACGCCAGCTCCTGTGCTTTGTATCACTACGTGCCTGTATCTGACTAACCTACAATTGAACAGGGTATCTTCGTGTACTGGGTGACTTCGAACACGTTCACACTGACTCAGACTGCTCTAATGCGCGCGGACATCGTCAAGCGCGCGTTCAACATTCCGGTGACAAAGGTGGAGCGTCTGGAAGTTTCCAGTATTACGACAACGACCCCTTTTGAGGCGGCTGTGGCCCGCGCGAAGGAGGGCACGGTGGTGAAGACGCTCAAGTACAAACCCACCAAGCCGTCCAACAAGAAACAGTAACTTCATTTTTCTAGACTGGGATTCTCGAGGGCTGGTCACGTGAAGATGGTAAGCCGCTAGGTGGACGGATACCTAGACTGCCTCACTAGAGAAGAGTGCACATCCAACTTGTCCAAAACAAAAGAGCATATTGAAATACACCGGAGCAGTCCCGATTAATAGCTGTCGCAACTCATTGTGCCTCCTCACGCGGTTCGCGGACGATTGCGAATTTATCCGGCAGATTCTAAGCAGAGAAACCAAGTCAGTTAACTGGAACAACTATCGTGTAAGTACCATACCTGGATTTCAGGGCATAACGTTGACGGTAAGAAGCGTGCGTGCTCCTCGCAGAATGTGCTGCGCATGGTAATTTCCTCTTGCTCCAGTGCTGCGAGTTTTGCCTTTGTCTCTTCAATCTACAAGCCATCATCAAAATTCAATCATCCACCAAGGTACCAGCATGCCAAGCAACTTACGAATTGGAGAACTCTCGTGTCGTGCTGCTCGCGCCGAAGCATTTCCGCTCCAACCGACTGGTAGGACACAAGGAACTGAAGATAGAAGTCCCGAAGACTTCGAAGTTCATCAAACAGAAGTTGCACATCGGCAAAGATCGCTTCGTAGCTGTAACGAAGAAGTACAATGGAATACACCACAGATTAGGTTACATCCGACAACTCCGCGATGCCATCACGAAACACACTGTGGGTAGATATCGTTGATCGTGGTGAAGTACTGCAGCAAGAAGCGGTCACACTGCTCCATGTCCACGAAAAAGCTAACCTGCAGCACATCGATGAACAAAGTTCAGATCACGTAACTCATAGCTTCGGATAAGATTAAAGCAAAGCGCACCGCTGCTTCATATAGTTTTTCAATCGGTTTAGCTTCATCATCTCTACAAGATAAAACAGTAATGCACAGAGTTACCACCAATTCTGATCAGCATGTCCATCAGCAAGCGTACGTGATCGATGTCAGATCCCGATGCTCCCCAACCAACGCATTAACATCACTGCCATGAGCCTTATCAAACGTTACAAAAAACGCGTATATAGCAGTGATCCTCGTGATGGCATGTTGATGTGCAGCCAGTAGCTCCTCCACCCTACACAACGAAAAAGCTCAGCCTTCACACCATTCCCCCCCACCACCACATTAGCAACTCCGTACTCCTTTGTCTGTTCCAACGTATCCTGCTGCAACGATTGGACCGTCTCAGCATCGATAAAGTCGAACAGTGTTTTCCCGCGCTCGCCGCCCACCATGTTAGGGTCCACCGAGCTGCTCTGAAGCTGCTCAAACACGCAGTTCATCTCCTGCAAGAGCTACAAAATCCCAACCAAAACGGGATGAGGATAATTGTGCCTTCTTATAAGTTACAACAGAATGATAGTAGTCAACACTACCGGTTTCTGCGCGAATACCGAGTTTTGCGCGATCTGTTGGGCGCTATGAAGCTTCACGCGCGACGCATCCAGCATTTTACCCAGCACCTATCCACAGCAATTAGTGGTTAAAACACGACACTTTTCTCCTTTTATCCTAAGGGACAGACCTGGCATTTCTCCGATATTGTCTTGGCGACCTCGCGAGTCGCGACGGCGAAGTACTCGACAGCACGGACTCCCATACTTTTTCGCGTGATTATCAGATCTGAGTCTCTCTGCGACAAAGGTGCGTGATTACTCCTTTCACGCTACGTTGAACTAACCTGTGATTGGCTAGAAATTAATACCTTCATAAATACATGCAAATAAACATGCACAATTATACTGGTTAGCATGTATCAAAACTTGTTAGAGAAAATTTGGCTAAAATACATTTACTTACAATATGAAATATTATACCAACTATCGTAATAACAAGTAACAGAGGATATAGAATCCACTGCACATCCGAGCGTGCCGCAATCACATCCACGACCATCACTCCAAATAGCTCAATAGAAGACGCAGGACATTTATTATATGCAGCCATGGACGGCGGCGTGCTCGCCATCCTGGTGAACGTAAGCTTCGTGGCGTTGCTGGCCGTCGCCTTCTTCGTCATGCGGCGCAAACTCATCCGCGTGCACAGTCGAAGGCTGCGCGAACTGGCAGCGCCGCTGCTCGGCAAGTACGTTAATACTACAGTAATTAAACCTTGAATTAATTTCATTAATTATCTGACAAAATTGATGCGTTGATTTAATGCAGCTCGGTCGGTAGCACTGACCACCGCTTGGATACAGCCACCCGCGAGGCCGAGAAGGGCTTTGAGGTGTGTTCTGTGTGTGAGTTCGAGAACTTCAAGGATGCGCTCTTCTGCTCGATTTGTGGGGAACGCATGGATACGAGCGAGACGTCTGATACCAGCAGTAAAAACAGGAGAAAGCGACGGCGGAAAGAGAAGAAAGAGAAGGCCAATAATAAGACGAGTGCATTGCCGCATCAATTGACGGAGCGTCAACTTCGAGCCAGGAAGCGCAAGGAATGGACACGCAAATTGGACGTGGAGGGCAACATGTTCTGGTTTCGCGTTAAGGAAGGCAGTGGACCTATGGCTCCTGCACGAGTTGGCAAAGTTGTTCGGTTTGTAAAGCCTAATGATAACGTCAAGATGCCTGGACAGGTGAATGGCCCCGTTGCGACGCAGAGCGAGGTAGCTGTGGTGGAACCGGTGAAAACAAAGGTGTTTAACGATCTTGCCGACATGGATATTATTCCCGCAACGAAATGGGATGCAGCAGCTCGTGCGACTGGAGAAGTACTAGAAGATGATACACAAGCAGGCGTTGAACGCCGACGTGAGACGCTCGATCTTGCGGCAAAAGACTTTCCAACCAAGTACGCACATTTTGTGAAAAGTACGTCGTCACTTCTGGTCCCGCCAGAAGTCGAATTCCTCAAACTGTCGATTCACAGAGACTACATGTTTGAGGAGTCGATGGAACATCTCGGGTGTATCGAGGAGAAGTATATTCGCTCAGCGATGCGGATTAACTTCTTAGAAGAGAGCGGCGTTGATGCCGGTGGACTGCATCGTGAGTGGTTCATGATGCTTACAGAGCTGCTAACGGATCCAAAAGCTGGTCTGTTCAAGGCTACAAATGGGGAGGACCGCGGGTTCTTCCTGAACTCAAACTCCCGCTACGACAATGGCGAGGAGCATCTTGTTTATTTCTACGGAGCGGGAAGGTTACTAGGGCGAGCGCTACTGGAAGGCACGGTGCTCAATTTCCATTTGAGCGTCCCTCTTCTCAAGCTAATCTTGGGCACACCGTTGTGCGTGGACGACGTAAAATATTTTGATCCAGAGGTCTACAAGAGCATGACATGGATATTGGAGAATGACGGCGTGGAAGCGCTGGATCTGGATTTCAGTGTGATGGAGCGTGTAGGTGACCGCACCATGACGATCGACCTGATTCCAAACGGACGCGACATCGAAGTGACCGACGCAAACAAACACGAGTACCTCGAGCGCAAGTTCGAGCACCTACTGCTGCGTAGTGTGGCCGACCAACTTTACGTGTTCCTCAAGGGCATCTACGAGGTCATTCCGCAGCAGTTGTTGATGCTGTTCGACTATGAAGAATTGGACTACCTCATGTGTGGGTCCCCAGAGATCGACGTTGACGACTGGGAGAAGAATACATCAGTGGCCGAGAGCGTAGCGCGGTCCCCGACGCTTGGATGGTTCTGGGAGATCGTGCGTGAGATGCCCAACGAGTACCGACGCCGTCTACTGCAGTTTACTACGGGTTGCTCTCGCGTGCCGATTGTAGGGTTTGAAGGTCTCACCAGCTACGATGGCAAGGTCTGTCTGTTCACGATCCGCGGCATTGTTGGCGCACCAGACGAGTTCGTGCGTAGTTATGCTTGCTTCAATCGGCTGGACCTGCCTCTGGGCATCCCTCGCTCGGAGCTAAAGCGTATGCTCTATGCTGTGCTGGACACGGAGCTGTATGGATTCACCACGGACTGAGGAACTGGCGCAGGGTGAGATACTGATTCAGACGATGTGTCCGTCACGAATTTGACACAGGTTGAAGTGTACATATAACATATATTGATTGACCCGCATAATCACGTTTAATGGAAGGGGTGATTGCATTTTGAGAAACGGAATTTATCTTGGTTTTTGTAAGTGAAGCGAGTGTGCAATCATTCTTAGTCGGAACGACCTCCATCCTCTACCAAAACGTGAGTATCCTTCCGATACAACATCTAAAAGTAGATGCACGTTTTGTCGGTGATATGTTGGTAGCAAAAAACTCACACCCGCCACAATCGATATCGCCATTTCGAAGGAAACTATATCTCACAGTATATTTGCCTCTCCTCACCCAGCGAAATGCTGTTGTAGACTCATATCATCTGATAGTAGCACTTTAAAATAATACGTTCTCACAGGTATGGCTCCATCAGCGGTTACGAGCGTCATCGCCATTGCGCAGAAGCGATTCTGCCTCGCGGCTTCCAAGCTTCCTCGGCGCCTCCATGACGACTTTAACCAGTAGATTCTCCTTTCTTCTAGCTGCAAGTGATTTTTCCGTGTGCTGCGCTGTCGTTCTCTTCGCTGCAGTTCTATTCACCAAGCGACAAGTACGGAAGATCGTCACCAACCACAACGACACCATGATTCTCTCTGCGTACGTTGCGACGACCCAACAGGTTGAACTGTACCGCACTCACTCACTAATCTTTCCGATCACTGCAACAGCAAGCAAATGGCCGACCACCGAATGCTGCTAGCCCAAAAGTACGTCTTGTGAACGTTCCTTTGAAAAAGGGTATTCGTTAAATTAACATCTCGTTAAATTATTGACAAACAGAGAAGCAGAACGAGGGTTTGCAGCTTGTATCTCTTGTGGTTTCAAGAACTTTACACGAGTTGTGAATTGCGCTCTTTGTGGGCTTTCGAACTCGGAACCTGGGCTTCCGACTACGGTTCAACCACTTCCAGACTGTTCCAGTACAGGTGCAATCGAACTATCTCCCGCTCACAAGCGTCGAGAGTGGACACGAGAGTTAAACGCTCAGAACCGCTTGGTTTGGCGTCGTAGACTGGCGGAGGGAGGGGACTACTCGCCAGGCTACGTGCTACGCTTTGACTTGCCCCCTGAGGCTGAACCTGAATCGGAACGTTCGGTTTCGAAACACAGAGAGCGAAGTCTCAGCACGGGTTATGATCCTTGTGCAGGTGTACAGTTCGAGCTATTGGAGCCACGAGATGTTGATTCGGTGCTGTTCCCACTACCATCTCCTCGTGCTGATATGACGGACACCATGGACGATCTCAAGACAATGGCGGTGGACCTCGCTGCCCAGGATTTCCCTACGAAGTACGCACATTTCATTGCAAGTGCAACGGCACTTCAAGCTGATGAACAGCCTCTGCGTTCCTGCTTGTCGGTGCATCGTGATTACATTTTGGAGCAGTCGGTTCAGCACATCAACTGCATCCGTGAGGGGAATATCCGTTCAGTAAATCTTCAAGTCAATTTTGCTGGTGAAGGAGACTTTTCTCCGGACGAGAAGAGCGTTGGTGGACTCCATCGTGAGTGGCTGACTCTACTGAACGAGAAGCTGGTGGATCCTCAAGTCGGACTCTTCTCCTGCACCCAGCGCAGTGACCAGACGTATTTCATCAACCCGCAGTCGAAACGCGTGCTTGGAGCTGATCATCTGCAGCATTTCCACGCGACTGGAAGATTAATTGGACGAGCTCTCCTCGAAGGAGCTGTACTCAACTTCCATTTGTGTCCGCCGTTGCTCAAGATGGTGTTGGGAACGCCAATCACTTTCGGAGACTTGGCATATCTGGATGCAGAGATGTATCGGAATTTGACGTGGCTACTTGATAACGATGGCGCAGCTTCCCTCGAGTTAGACTTCACAGTGACGCAGCGCCATGAAAACCACTCTCAGACCGTCGAGCTCATACCTACTGGCAGAAACATCCAAGTGAATGATGACAACAAGTTCGAATTCGCAGACCGTAAGTTCCGCTTCATGATGTTTGAGTGCGTGGCACCGCAGTTGGCTTCGTTCCTTAAGGGCTTCTATGAGGTCGTACCCCAACGGATGCTTCTACCTTTTGACTACGAAGAGCTGGATTATTTGCTGTGTGGCTCCGATGAGATCAATGTGTCGGACTGGATGCTTCATACAAAGTTGTCTCTGGAACCAAGACGAGAGGTGGCGTGGTTCTGGGACGTAGTGAAGGAAATGTCGACTTTGTACCAGAAGCAGTTGCTGCAGTTCTCCACTGGTTGTCATCGAGTCCCTCTCGTGGGCTTCCAGGGGCTCACAAGCTACGATGGACAGCCCTGCAAGTTTACACTGATTGATGCGAAGGATGCACGCTACTTCCGAAGCCACGCGTGCCACAATATGCTCGAACTGCCATATTTTTCAAGCAAGGATGACTTACGTGCAGCGCTATACGCCATCCTGTACAACGAATCAACCGTTAGTGATCCGAATGCCACCCCCGTACTATAGATGTATAATGGCTAGCAGTAGCTAGCTCGGGAAAACCCAATTGTATTAGCCCGTTAACATGTAACACGCAGAAGTTTGCTGTCGGACTCGGTAGATATTAGCCCTTCATTCCTGTTAAAAACTGAATGACATCTGTATGTCCAGCACCAGTGGCCCACATTAATGCAGTAGAACCACGTTGATCCGTAATGTCCACATCGGCGCTACCTGTTTCCACTAGGTATCGTACGCTTTCCAAATCTCCAATAGCAGCAGCTCTCATCAACGCTGTCGTCCCCGAATTGTTCACAGCGTTCACATTAGCACACTGTTCAACCAGATAGCGAACGACATCCAACTGTCGACATTGGACAGCAAGAATCAACGCAGTGTCTTTATCGTCATCCTGAACATTCACATCTGCCCCACAGGATTCAGTAAGATACCGAACGATTTCAATATGTCCTTCAGCAGCAGCTCTCATCAGTGCTGTAGCTCCATCTTGATCTGTAACATTAACATTGGCACCTCGTTCTTCCACTAGGTATTGAACGACATTAAGATGTCCATATTGAGCGGATGCGATCAACATAGTGTAGCCATCTCCTTCAGTAGCGTCC
Source organism: Phytophthora colocasiae (assembly GCA_018806915.1). NCBI lineage: Eukaryota > Oomycota > Peronosporomycetes > Peronosporales > Peronosporaceae > Phytophthora > Phytophthora colocasiae. The sequence continues at coordinate 583,302 of JAGKQI010000093.1, read as the reverse complement.
ACATTGGCTCCCCATTTTTCCATAAGATACTGAACAACGTCAAGTTGACCGAATTCAGCTGCAAGAATCAGCGCAGTGTCTCCATCTCGTCCTTTGACACTGATATCCGCTCCAAAATCCGCAAGGTACCGAACGGCATCGATATATCCTTCAGCAGCGGCTCGTAGTAAAGCAGTACTTCCTACTGCATCAGATACGTTCACATTCGCTTCACATTCTTCACAGAGATACTGGATTAAATCAAGATGACCATATTGAGCAGCTCTCATCAACAATGTCTCTCCATCTTCAGTCGTAGCGTTCACATCAGCCCCACATTCACCAATAAGTACTCGGACGACATCAACAAGTCCGAAATGAACTGCTTGCATCAGCGCAGTATCTCCATCGTCCAGTTTGCCATTAACATCAGCTTTGCACTCCTTAACGAGGTAACACATGACCTCAATGTGACCAGTTGAAGCAGCAACAGTAAACGGCGTAGCTCCGTGTAAGTTACTAGCATTGACATCAACCTTGCACTCTTCAACGAGGTATTTTACTACCTCAATATGTCCTTCAGCAGCACTTTGGAGTAACACTGAGTCGCCATCCTCATTTACAGCTTTTCCATCAGCCTTACACTCTTCAATGAGGTACCTTACGACCTCCATGTACCCTCCAGTAGCAGCTCTCATCAATGCTGTATGTCCAGCTCCATCCGTTGCCTCCACATCAGCTCCACAGTCTTGAACTAGATATCGTACAACATCCGTCCGTCCTTGGGCTGCAGCTTTCATCAACGCTGTATACCCAGCGCCATCTATCACGTTGACTTCAGCTCCATCTTCCACAAGGCTCCGAACAACGTCCAAGTTGTGAGAATCAACAGCGCGAATCAACGCTGTCTCTCGTACTTCATCCTTGGCATTCACATCAGCTCCACACCCTACCAAGTACTGCACAATGTCGATATGTCCTTCAGCTGCAGCTCTGATTAAAGCTGTCTCTCCAGAATCACCAACAGCGTTAACATTGGCTTTGCAATCTTCAACGAGGTATTGAACCACAGTCATGTGACCGAATTCAGCTGCAAGCATCAACGCTGCGTCTCTGTCTTCATCTTCGATCTGTTCACCAGACCCCCAAACTTGACGAACGATGTCAACTTGCCCTTCCGCTGCCGATCTTAAGAGTTCTTGAGTGCTTCCTGCATTGGCATCCATTTCGAATCCGCTATCAAGAGTCGTTTTGAAACCAACCGCCGTCTAATGATCGCAACACTATATACGCAAAGCTGGACAAGTGACGTCAATCCATATTATGATACCGCGTGAAAATGATGCTTCAAAGAGGGAAAATGCGGTCCACTTCTTCTGGCGAGATCCCTGCGTCCTGCAGCTTCTTCCGAGCCAAAGTTTTCTCCAATACCAGTTGAACATTTCTCGTCTCAATCTCCGACTGGAGTCGGGCACACTCGAGCTCAAACAACCGTCGCTTTTGTGCCTTAGTCTCGTCCTCAGCAGTGTCCGTAGTTGTTGACTCGGTGTTTTCTCTGTCTGATTCCTTTGGTTTGGGGGGAGATTCAACAGGGACAGGTTTATCTGGAGCTTGGACGACTTGGACTGGAGTGGAGCTTCCATTAAATGGCGGCGTAGTTTCAATAGTAGCCGCTTGTGCTTCAGTACTTGTTGAATTGTTGTCATAGTTCACATAGGCAGCCAGCACCAACACCAGCTTCTCATAGTGTGGGCACATCTGCAGCACGTGGTTCTTGATACTTTTCTGCTCCAACGTCATGTCTGTAACATCCATCGGATACTCCACTTTAGACTGGTTTAGCCAGGTATGTGCCGCCTGGAACGTCGTGACAAACGTCGTCATTTGTTGTCGAATATCGAAGCTGTTCATCCCGCGTAGGCCATGGGAGCGCAGGAACAAGTTGATCTCGTCACACAGCGGCTCCTTCTCCTCGTCCGTCTTCAACAGCCACCACCTGGAATAACTACCAGGCACTGCTATCCAGTCCAGTAGCAACTCCCCAGTGGCTCGTCCTTCTACTCTTGACTGCCAGGCATCCTCCCGTTTCCTCTTCCTCGACTGGTCTTCTACTTCTACCGTCGAAAACTGTTCCCTACTGTCCTGATCTACCTCAACCGGTTCTTCCTCGACTTCCAGCGAGTTATCAGCCTCCTCCACGTCCTCCTCCTGTGTCTGAACCTGATTTTCTTGGACCTGAACCTGACTCTCTTGGGTCTGGACTAGTTGAGCCTGCTCCTGCATCCTAGTAATATCCTGACCTACCACAACTCCGTTCTTCTTGGACGTATTAAGCTGATGTCTGTTCATGAAACTAGTGACCCATCCCCTCGAGAAGCTCACGTCCGAAGGGAGTTGCAGTTCTTGGGCCAATTCCACAGCTTTATTCTGAATTGCAGTACGAGTGACGCTCTGTCCGCTTTGCAGTTCTTGATGTACCCATTTCAGCATCTCCTGGTCCAGCTCCGGGTGCTTAACACGCCGTGCAGAGCGATATTCCAGCGGCACAGCGGCGCTCAGAAGCTTGTGTTTGTCCCGCAATAAATTGGAGATCGTGGCCTGCGTGGGTTTACTCTCTAGTCTGAACGCTTCCTTGGCCCATAGAGCTAAGTTGCATTGTGTCCAGGAGGGCTCACTCTCCTTCTTCTCGATGATAGCCAGCTTCTCCCGGTACGACAAGTTACGACGTCTTGGCGGCATTATTGACGCAGGTAATGAATGTTGAGGTGGGCCACACAGGTTAACCCTTCTGCGAAGCAATGGACTAAACTATAGTATACAAAGTTAAGTCAATGTCTTGTAAAAGGGCCCTCAGGCGCCCTTTTAGAGACAGATCGCAAGATCATCCATGCCTCAAATCTCGCAAGATGCACGAGGATACCTCCTTCATCAACCTCTAAGGGCACATCATGCGCCTTTCAAGTTGGCGATCTGATAGGCCGATATCCTGGAGCTAAACAAAAAATCTGGAAGAATACTCTAATTGGATAAAAAGAAGTTGGTGGGAAGCAGCTTCAGGTAACAAATCAAAAATTACGTCAAACATGAGCCACGTTTTTGAACGCCATGCTTGGAATGATGATGCTTGGATGTTGTCTTGCATGAGCACTGGCGCCGCGCTTGCAACAACTACGTCTACACAAACACTTTCCGCTTGTTAATGGCAGTCCAGAATGGCTTTATCATTCCCTACGTGTTCGCAATTAGCTTCTTCTACAAACAGCTAGCAAACTGGAATAAATGCCTTTGAATGCCAGAATTAATTCTTATTGAAACTTAATTATTTCAAAAACACATAGCATATAAATTACAAAACAACAAGTGAACTATCAAAATGCGACCTGTTAAAATTAATCGCGAACAACGACGCGTGGCGACCGTCCAGCATTTCCCTCCCCCTCCCGTTTCGGAGAATTCATGACGCTTAGTGAAGAAGCACCCGGAGAGAAGAAGGCACCACCACCAGGGCAAGTCAGCAAGCGACGCCGGCTTGATACGTCCACCGCGTGGGGCGTTCGGTTTCGTGATGTGTGGGCGGCGTTATTAAAAGATGGGTGGACATCAAAGCGACCAAGTGGCCGGAGCTTGGACTCGCGATACCAGTACATCGTCCCTCGTGGGCGTTATAATGGTGAGGAAGGGGTCGACTTCTTTCTCGGCGAAGACGCCTTGATGCAACACCTCCATGATGCCGTCCAAGGTAAGTAAGAATGGTGTGATTTGGTGCTACGTGTACTTGACATTGTTCGTGTATGTGCTATAGGTGACGAGCTACGAGAAGCAGTGGCAGAGCGTGGTGGCGGCGCAGTACAGCAGTGTCGCGGTGCAGCGCAAGACACCGGTGCAGCCGTTGACACCAACGTCCAAGGTGCGTGATGAATGTGTACTGGACGACGGTGCACTAGTTGCTAATGTTGTGTGCATGCGTAAGGTGCAGGTGGTGAGCATCGAGCAGCAGGCGGACTACATCTCATCGATGCTGTGCAAGGTGTGTGAGGTCTTTATGGAGGTGGTGCTTCTGATGGCTGATGCTGCTATGTGTTTTGTAGGACTTGGACATCGGGACGATGCTGGCACAGCGTACGCTGGTACTGTCGGTAGAGGTGAGAAAGAACTACATGGACTGTGTGGGTGCTGTGGTTGTTGACGTTATTTGCGTACTGTGTATGTAGCTCACGAGCATCGTGTAGGAGTTGTTGTTAGTGACGCCGCTGGCCGAGGTGGGGGAAGCCGTGTTGTGAGATGGACACAAGATGCTGACGTTGTGCTATGTGATATGCAGTTTCCAAGCGCCGTGGATCAGCAGCAGTGGATGATGAGGGTGGCGTTACTGGCCCAGGTGAGCGGAATTATATTGTAGAGGTGTTCTGTGTTAGTGACATCGTTATGCTTGCTGTGTAGTTACCAAACGTCGCGTGTGCGTGAGTTCTGCTAGTGGTGTACGTACGTCGAGACGTAGGCGTGCAGCTGCTGAACGTCCGATTGGTGGACAATCTGCTCGTGGTCGTGCACTTCGAAGTGCTAGTAATGAACTTGCTTCGGGTGCTTTGGCTGGCACAAGTGACGGTCGTGCTTCGGCCATTGGACGTGCTGCTGGTGATGACTTTGTTTCGAGTGGCCAAGTTGGCAGCGATGAACTTGCTCGTGGTGGACGTGCGCTTCGAGGTGAACGTGCGCTTCGAGGTGAACGTCCAGCTGGTGATGAACTTGCTTCGAGTGGTAATGCTGGCACAAGTGGTGGACGAGTTTCGGACAGTGAACGTCCAGCTGGTGATGATCTTGCTTCGAGTGGTATTGGCACTAGTGGTGGACGAGCTTTGGACAGCGATCGTGCTACTGGTGATGAACTTGCTTCGAGTGGTAATGCTGGCACTAGTGGTGGACGAGTTTCGGACAGTGAACGTCCAGCTGGTGATGATCTTGCTTCGAGTGGTATTGGCACTAGTGGTGGACGAGCTTTGGACAGCGATCGTGCTACTGGTGATGAACGTTCTTCGAGAGGTATTGCTGGCACTAGTGGTGGACGAGTTTCGGACAGTGAACGTCCAGCTGGTGATGATCTTGCTTCGAGTGGTATTGGCACTAGTGGTGGACGAGCTTTGGACAGCGATCGTGCTACTGGTGATGAACGTTCTTCGAGAGGTATTGCTGGCACTAGTGGTGGACGAGTTTCGGACAGTGAACGTCCAGCTGGTGATGATCTTGCTTCGAGTGGTATTGGCACTAGTGGTGGACGAGCTTTGGACAGCGATCGTGCTACTGGTGATGAACGTTCTTCGAGAGGTATTGCTGGCACTAGTGGTGGACGAGTTTCGGACAGTGAACGTCCAGCTGGTGATGACCTTGCTTCGAGTGGTATTGGCACTAGTGGTGGACGAGCTTTGGACAGCGATCGTGCTACTGGTGATGAACGTTCTTCGAGTGGTAGTGCTGGTACTAGTGGTGGAAATGATGTTCGTCGTGCGTGTGGCACTAGCGAACAACGTACAGCTAAACATGGGCGTACGGCTAGATATGGGCGTGTGTCTAGTGGTGGGCGTACTACTGCAGATGTGCGCACTTCTAGAGGTGGGCGTACGGCTAGAGGTGGCACTGCTAGAGGTGGTCGCACTATTCATGGTGGACGGGTTGCTAGTGTTGGGCGTGTTGGCTTGGCTGCTTGCAACGAACCTAAGTCTAATACTGGACGGGCAGAAATGTATGGGTGTGTTTCAAGCAGTGCAGCAGTTGCAAGCGCTGGCAATAACATCACGGTTGGTGAAATTGATAACTCACGGTGTCTCAATGTTCGAGCATCTTGTGGCGGTAGTTTTAGTGTCGGTACTACCCGTTACACTGGCGACAACGGCGTTATATCAGTGGCCGATGAAGGTGATAGTGACGGAGTATCTGTGATTAGCGGAGGTGCCAGTAGTCCAGACACGATGAATCTTGCGCCATCTTCATCACGTGCGAACACCCCAACATCTCGATCACCCAATGAGGCCAAAACAACACCACGATCCACGCCTATCCTACTCCAAGATGTCTACATTGACAAACTGGTCGCGTTCACACCTGACAATGAAACGTGGATGAAGGCTAAGGCATACAGACCGATTGGTACATCCTACATTGTCGGCCGCATTTACCGTTCTGTGAAGAAGGGGAAGAACGCTACTCTCTTTCAAATCCGATGGCTGGATAGTCAATTTCAAAATAACTTGGAGATCATCAACGCTGGCGTCGCACAGCGTGGTATCAAGAATTACGTTGCACTTACACAGTTGAAAACTCCTAACTGGCGTGTTCTCGTGGAGCCTGATCCTGGTGAGGAGCTTGACATCGACTCTGAAGCCTCCGACCTAGTGGAAGACCCCATTGAAGCGTTCGATCCTGGCAGCGTTCTTCCCACGAGTCTATCAGAGGTGGAGGCGATTAGAAACATGCGATTTGTCCCCGGAGAAGACGTTGAATCTCCCTCCTACCTGTATGCGCATGCCGACGGTACAACCAAGACCCACATCCGCCCTGAGTACAAGCACCTTTTCGAGCACTCTGCCTGCTCAAGCTTTTTCGCGTACATACCACTATTTTTCTGGCGCCAGACATTACACGAGACGAATCACTACGCTACTTTAAAGGATATTCGCATCGGCAACCCGTTCACGCTGGACGAGTTGATGACTTTCCTCGGAATTTTGTTCTTCATGGCTGTGAATGATAAGGGGGAGTACGCAAACTATTGGGGTCAACAAGCCGAAGACTTAGTGTTTGGAGGATCTACAACCGCTCTAGATTCTATCATGTCACTGTATCGATTCAAGCTCCTTCGGCGTTGCCTGAGCTTCAATGCTTCGCCAACCACTCTTGAGAAAGATGCTGCGGCAAGGATTAGGCCGCTTCTGAATCTACTAAAGATCACCGGGGGGCAGTACGTTAATGTCGGACGCAATGTTGCTTTGGACGAGGCTAGTGTCGCCTGCAGAACTCGCCAAGGCCGACACATGATCGTGTACAACCCCACCAAGCCAACGGGCAAGTATCACTTCCGACTTTATATGGTGTGCTGTTCTACTACGTGGATAGCTCTGAACTACAAGCTTCACTGTAATCGAAGTGACATTTTTGGACCGTTTAGACGGTGTTGTTGGGCTGGAGGAAGCCCAGAGTTTGAGAGAGGAGTTCGAAGCTGTATCGAAAATCCGGCAGCATGTGCTTGAAGTTACACGACCTCTCTTTGGGACGAACCGAATTGTGAACATGGACAACTACTATACATCAGTGCAGCTGCTGCAGGAACTGCGGCTTAAAGGTCTCTATGGGAGAGGTACAATTCGTGCGAATAGCAAACACTTTCCTGCGCATTCAATACTGCCCAAAGATGATTGCACTCGTGGAGACTACCGACAGGCTGTGGCTCGGGATCACAGTATGCTAGCGGCATCCTGGTGTGATGGCAATGTAGTCAACATGATTTCCAATGCAGATTCGACAGCCATTACAAGTGTGGCTCGAGTGATTGGCAAAGAACGAAAGGAATTTACGTCGCCAGTGTGTGTTGCCCACTACAACGCCAATATGCAAGGGGTTGATAGACTTGATCAAATTAGAGGACGCTTCTCTATTTCTGACGGACACTCCTATAGACGTTGGCACAAAAAGCTGGCATTAGCACTAATCGATGTCGCGCGATCCAACGCATACCTCACTCAACGTCTCGTCAAAACGGACACCCCGCCCATCCGAGACCCTCATCGAAAGTTTATGATGGAGCTTGTGGGGGAATTGCTGAATGGACAGTGGAAAAACGCTCCAAGTTTAGGGCGCATGCTTTACACTGGCGCATGTGCTACAAGAGACGAAATTGAAGCAGTAAACATGCCGCCGGCACGACCAAGCGTTGACCGTGTTAGAGGTGCGACGATGGTGTGTACGTCAGTTTCGTCAAGGCAAATTTATGACAAAAGGCAGAGGAAACGTCGACGCTGCATAGTATGCAGGTGGGAGGGCAGATACCCAACCGAGGTTACGACCTACTGCTATTCCCATGACGTATGCTTGTGCCGAGAACTGCACGACGTACCTGTCAAGCCGTGGATGTGCCCAAACACTACTGCAACATGTTGGGAAAAATTCCATCAGTTCTATCTTCAGCAAAATTTGTTTACTGACAAGGGCAACGTCAGGCGACACTCAAAGCTTGCCATGCTGAAAGCAGCAGCAGGTGACAACGAGTCGAGGCCACCTGTAGTACGCCAAATTCAAATATAGGTGAAGTTGTTTGTTTGAGTGCATGTGTTTACCTGTATGTAACTTGAATTTAGTATGCTTCTAGTGCATGTGTTTACCTGTATGTAACTTGAGTTTAGTATGCTTCTAGTGCATGTGTTTACCTGTATGTAACTTGAATTTAGTATGCTTCTAGTGCATGTGTTTACCTGTATGTAACTTGAGTTTAGTATGCTTTTAGCGCATGTGTTTACCTGTGTGTAACTTGAGTTTAGTATGCTTCTAGTGCATGTGTTTACCTGTATGTAACTTGAATTTAGTATGCTTCTAGTGCATGTGTTTACCTGTATGTAACTTGAGTTTAGTATGCTTTTAGCGCATGTGTTTACCTGTATGTAACTTGAGTTTAGTATGCTTCTAGTGCATGTGTTTACCTGAATTCCACTTAAATGTACGATGTGTTTGGTGCAAATTGACAGTAGTTATTGTTGGGAAGGCTGTGATACTACTTTGTATTGCTGTTGTACAGATACACAGGAACTCGATCAGCCTTCCAGCTACATCTCACAAGGATTTCATCTGCTAGACTCCAGCGAAGACAAAACGGCTCTGTGCACGACTTTCGATGTCTTGGGCAGAATCGAGATGTAGCCGCCAGTAAGCGAGCCTTTGATAAAGTTGCGAGCTCTCGGGCCACCACCAGCTTCGCGTCTTCTTCAAATAAAAAAATATTCGCGAATACTAATGTAGCATCACGTGTAGCAGGGTTGCTTGAAAATGAAACATCCCGCACGTCTGTTTTCTTGATCATCACTTTGCCAAGGTGCGGGAATCTTCCAACAAACCGATGGAGGCAACGCTCTGCAAGTTGACAAAGATCACTCTGAACTTCTATGCCAACGCATGCCCGGGCTGATGTTGCTATCGCTACTTGAGCGATGATGTTGCCAACACCTGCCCCAACATCCAGAAAAATATCCCTATTGGTAACAGGACTCATCGCCCGAATTAGGCGAACAACTCCCCAAGAAAGAACTTCACCGGCATTATCCTGTGTCTTCCCAGCCTTCTGCCTCACGTCCCCGCGAGTGATGTCCCTAAAAATAAGTCCGACTGCAACCACAGCATCGCTATGGGGTAATGGAGCAGGCGCTTGATCTACAATGAAACTCAATCAGCCGTAAACGACAGTGATACAAGGGAATGTACATTCTTACCGGATACGTCAGAATCACTGGATGAATTTAATACGTGAGGGCTGTGACCAGCCCGTCTACCACTAGTGCCAGCAATACCACTCGAAGCAAGTTCATCACCAGCTGGACGTTCACTGTCCGAAACTCGTCCACCACTTGTGCCAGCATTACCACTCGAAGCAAGTTCATCACCAGTAGCACGATCGCTGTCCAAAGCTCGTCCACCACTAGTGCCAATACCACTCGAAGCAAGATCATCACCAGCTGGACGTTCACTGTCCGAAACTCGTCCACCACTAGTGCCAGCAATACCACTCGAAGAACGTTCATCACCAGTAGCACGATCGCTGTCCAAAGCTCGTCCACCACTAGTGCCAATACCACTCGAAGCAAGATCATCACCAGCTGGACGTTCACTGTCCGAAACTCGTCCACCACTAGTGCCAGCATTACCACTCGAAGCAAGTTCATCACCAGTAGCACGATCGCTGTCCAAAGCTCGTCCACCACTAGTGCCAATACCACTCGAAGCAAGATCATCACCAGCTGGACGTTCACTGTCCGAAACTCGTCCACCACTTGTGCCAGCATTACCACTCGAAGCAAGTTCATCACCAGCTGGACGTTCACCTCGAAGCGCACGTTCACCTCGAAGCGCACGTCCACCACGAGCAAGTTCATCGCTGCCAACTTGGCCACTCGAAACAAAGTCATCACCAGCAGCACGTCCAATGGCCGAAGCACGACCGTCACTTGTGCCAGCCAAAGCACCCGAAGCAAGTTCATTACTAGCACTTCGAAGTGCACGACCACGAGCAGATTGTCCACCAATCGGACGTTCAGCAGCTGCACGCCTACGTCTCGACGTACGTACACCACTAGCAGAACTCACGCACACGCGACGTTTGGTAACTACACAGCAAGCATAACGATGTCACTAACACAGAACACCTCTACAATATAATTCCGCTCACCTGGGCCAGTAACGCCACCCTCATCATCCACTGCTGCTGATCCACGGCGCTTGGAAACTGCATATCACATAGCACAACGTCAGCATCTTGTGTCCATCTCACAACACGGCTTCCCCCACCTCGGCCAGCGGCGTCACTAACAACAACTCCTACACGATGCTCGTGAGCTACATACACAGTACGCAAATAACGTCAACAACCACAGCACCCACACAGTCCATGTAGTTCTTTCTCACCTCTACCGACAGTACCAGCGTACGCTGTGCCAGCATCGTCCCGATGTCCAAGTCCTACAAAACACATAGCAGCATCAGCCATCAGAAGCACCACCTCCATAAAGACCTCACACACCTTGCACAGCATCGATGAGATGTAGTCCGCCTGCTGCTCGATGCTCACCACCTGCACCTTACGCATGCACACAACATTAGCAACTAGTGCACCGTCGTCCAGTACACATTCATCACGCACCTTGGACGTTGGTGTCAACGGCTGCACCGGTGTCTTGCGCTGCACCGCGACACTGCTGTACTGCGCCGCCACCACGCTCTGCCACTGCTTCTCGTAGCTCGTCACCTATAGCACATACACGAACAACGTCAAGTACACGTAGCACCGAATCACACCATTCTTACTGACCTTGGACGGCGGCAGTTGCTGTGGCAACGATGCTTGTGGCAGCTGTAGCTGCCTTTCGTGAAAGAGTCCTTGGGCCACCTGCAAGTAACGACCGGGAAGGGGCTACACGACGGGAGCGCCGACGTGTGTGTTGTTCTCCGAAGAAGCATCGCGGGAAGGCCCTTACTACCTTGCCGTAGGTTCTCTTTAGGCTTTCCATCCGAAGCCGGAGCTCCTTAGACGTCCGCGTCCCATGGATCTGCCGGGCTACATATGCCCATGTAACCCGCAGGCCTTCGTCTTCGAATTGGGCAGCAATCTGCACTAGTAGCTTGTCTTCTGCGTCTGAGAACATAGTTCGCATTAGTCCAATATGTTGATAATATATCTATGTAAATATCTTACCTTTCTATTGGCGGGGGGGATCTCAAATGGACGGCAGAGAGACGCCACACAGGAAGATTATGCTGCGCATCGAAAAAAAAAGGTCGTAGTTTATAAAATACCCTAGCCGTAAGAAAACGAAGTGCAGTTATTGGTAGAAATTCTGGAAGTTCTTTAAAGTACGTTTTTTTCTAAAAGGGCCTTTATGCGCCCTTCAAGCAGTCTGTTTTCGTACCTAAATGAAAAACATACCCAAAGAGCGCATAATGCGCCCCTGCACCGCAGAAGGGTTAACCCTATCGTTACCAAAATGATACATGATGTACGTTTCTCTGAGGACATACTGAATTCAAGTTCATTTATCGTCATATTTCCAGGATTCTTCGAACAGTCGCAGAGGTTCTGACCTAATGAAACGTAAGGAATTGGCCCTTGTGGAACAGTGTACCATATCATGCTATTGTGTCTCGATGGGTACAAGGCTTCAGCGCCACTCACGCTAATGTGTCTTTCGTGGTACCGTACTAATAACTCTGTGTCAAAACACCAAAGAGAAAACTTCTACGCTCCCCACGGAACAGCCTCTACATTGCTACGAGACGAGTTTTCAAACTGCTACCACTGAACTACACTGCTACGCTGACGTGTTTTTACCGTCATTATCACCACTACGGAGCAGACGCTACATCAACGAGTTTTTACCAGCCTGTTGCCGGTTATCGGAGACTTTTTCTTGCTCGTGCAATTACGTGGAACATGGCAAATGTTCCACTCGAACCTCTTGTGTATGAGTTCACCGCTTCATTATACACCAGAGCTCACGTTTTCTCCTATACACCGTAGCATCGCACTCAATTGCGTATGGACAACCCGCGACAAACACCACTTTGACAATCGGCCGCCTTTCGACGCGGATAAGTCAAACTATCAAGTGTACTGACTTTAGCTGTCCTGTTCGTTCACTACTGCATTCTTGTAGTGCGAGAGTTCGATAACAATATATGATTTAGCAAACCCATCTTAAAACGACTAGAACATGAACTAGCTGTCGCTTTATGACGTCGGCGTGGTTGCCTCGAATCTTGACTACAACGAACGATCTTCAATGGACCAATTGTATAGATAATGTATGCAGATCACATTGGACCAAATGATGATCTTTGTATGTCCTGATACCGTGAAGTAGGTTCAAGTACAGTTAGTCGATGTGATCATGGATGTGTTCCTGGTACAGTCTCAATACAATTGTGGAGCCTATAGTTCCTGTGGTGACACCTGACATCTTTCGAGCGGAGTATCCTTGTTGGGCTCGTCGCTAGTCTAGTAAAAGTCCTGGCGGCACATGACCTCGGAGCCTGGAAGCGAGGTGAAGAGCAATGGAAACGATGTTAGTATCGTCTATGGCGAGCTCATACTGAATAATGATGTCATGTATCTCGAACTGATCGTTAAGTTCCTGATCGCGTAGAATTGCAATAAACACTTGTGAATACTACGTATTAGTTTGAAATATTGACTGTAGTTTTCGAGTACATACAATGCCTATTTCAGCTCATGATAAACGTTTCTGCAGATACCAGTGATGTAAGCGATGTTCAGTGTAAATTCAGGCAAACGTATGTCAATCAGAGGTCACTGCAAACTGTGTCGCGCCAATAAGTTGTTCCAAACAACGTTTCCACCTCTGCATCTCGGGAAGTTCTCTAGTGACAGCTAGGTCAAGAGTATCCGGCAAGCAGCCTCAACGGCTATGACAGGCGAGTCCTGGACACAAAGCTTTCAGCAAACGCTGGTAGCTGGCCACCAGCGGGCTTATGCGTCACCTGCCACAGCAGTACGACGGACCATTGTACGACAGCCACAGCGTCCGTGCTGGATCCAACAGCGTCGGTCCGGCAGGGTCAAGTCTGCGCACAGCAGGGTGCCGCGAGCGTTGGTCTTACCGGCGCGCAGTCCACAGTTCTTCGAAGTCCCAGCAGCGTTACTGACCCAGTATGCACTCTGCCCTGTGCTGCAGACGTACGGCGTGCCACGCGAAGACCTATGGAGTACGAGCCTTCCGGTGAGGCACAACACCCACGCGACAGCGGTACGAGACTTGACATCTAAGCAGCTCCGGAAAAAGCGTTCACATCTCCAGCTACGCGGTCTCAAGACTGCGAAGAAGCACGTGATGGTGGAGGCTTTGTACCGGTGCATTACCGGAATCAGCGACTCAAAGACATGGCGGAAGCTGCCAGCACGGAAAAAACAGCGCAGCATCACAGCATCAGGTTCAGTAGTAGTGGCGGGACCCTTTGTCAATACTGGTAGCGGTAGCTGGCGCTCATGTGAACTCGATGTGTTGCTTTCAAGGCAAATTTGAAATGTTGCTTGGGACTTGATTTGCACAGGGCTTACTTGGTCTACCTTCAATTACGTTCCACCAATCGCATTTGATCTTGAAGTTATGCAGCCAATCATTGCGACGCATTCTTCGGAGATAAATTGTGATTGGTCAAAAGCGAAGACATGGGAGAAACCTTGCCTGCGAAGATACCGTGGCAACTTCAAACGTCGCGCGGAAAGCACATTCTTGAGTACTCAAATGGGCAACTAGTAACCAAAATCAAAGCGATTCAAATTTGAATATGGATCTATCGAAATACAGAAAAGTGCAGATGAAGGAAAGGATCGAATATACCATGATTTGTATTGCTGCAAGGTGGCCCAGGATATTGTGTACCAGCGATCGAGACATGCTCCTATCGTCATCTATCTCTACTAAGCTGCTAGTAACTGATGATTGCGTTTGGTAATGCGGAACGAGTGTTTATAATGATTCGATACTGACATGGCTGTCTTGCCGCGTTGGGATTACTGTTGGTGGTTAGACGTCTTTATGGCGGTAGTGGAGCGCGCGCATTCATGACACTTACCGAGACATCGGCCGACATGGTCATGCAGATAAGGTCGTTAGGAAGCTAAATGACATCAACGTACCTCATATCCTGTAGATCATGGAGAAGCGGATTCGCAGAACCCTCAAGTACAAGAACACTCAAAGCAAAATCGATTCGGGCTCCAACAGTGAACAAAGTCCGTCTGATCTGTACGCCTGTCTCCATTTTCCTTTAAAAATCCTATCTCTAACCATAAAATCTCTTCCAGCAAACATAGAGTTCATAATCGTCGTGATTAAACATTCCGTCGTTTCTGGTGTAGTTGTCTAGGTGAACTTTTCTCAGAGTATGAAGATACTTGAAGCTCCACTCAGCCGGAAATGGTCGTAAGAATGGTCAAAGGAGCCGACGGAGAGTTCACAATGGAGTTTGTGCCTGCAAACGAAGATAACCAGGAAAATTACGGTCCTTGGATCGTCAGTTACGACGCAGAGGAGAAGGGAAGACTGCGATCCACCCTACCTGGTACTGGATACCGAAGCAAAGAAGAATGTTCAACCAACCGCATCCAACGAGCCAAAACTCACCTTACCCGTGAGACCTCCTACCGCCGGAAATGCATCAATTCAAGAACCAGGACAGCAAATTGATCATTGTCTATGATTTGGACGACAAACGGTGGCTTAAACCGCTCATACGTTGGTACAGCGTGGATGCGTCAATATTTACGCGCTGACAGGCGGAATTATTGAAATACGTAGACGAATTTCCGCGGCATATTGAGGGAACTCCACTCCCTCCGAAGCCTGTGAACCCGAAGCAACCCAAGCGCGACGTGGTACAAGAACTCGCCAACTCTTAACTCCACTGGCACTCGGAGCGTCCGTAGTACGATATCCAATATCAGCTCTGTTATGAGCAACTCAGTGTGGCTTGACTCGGTCATTTCTAAGGCCACCGCACGTAAGGCGAACGAGCTGGAGTTATGCCGACTACAGATAAATGGGAGATTCATTTACAGAGTAAACTCTTCAAAAACAACAAAGAAGAAATCTTGATCATGAGTTTTATGGATATACAATATGTAGTGTAGGTGCAATGAGAAGCCATTCATGACACTTATAATGATGCATTTTGCGCAACACCAGTACATGTAGATATTGATTCACATTGTCCATATCGTTGACCGTTGTTGTTCAATCAAAAATGTATGTAGTTGTTGAAAAATGAAATTGTCAGTACATGTTAGTCATGCTGAACAAAGCTGCCGAGTTACTTGCAGTGGAATGAGTTGATATGCATCGCGTGGAAATCGTGATATTTGGATGAATATGTAAGAAGAAGACGATAATTTGTAAAATATCGTAAACCTAAGGTTTTGTGTACAAGTACGCTTGCTGTGACCAGCAGACCATGAAACCCGAACATAAATCGTTTTCTTAAACCCACAT
This sequence comes from Phytophthora colocasiae, assembly GCA_018806915.1. Taxonomy (NCBI): domain Eukaryota; phylum Oomycota; class Peronosporomycetes; order Peronosporales; family Peronosporaceae; genus Phytophthora; species Phytophthora colocasiae. The sequence goes on along the minus strand of JAGKQI010000093.1, from coordinate 567,568 downwards.
CTTGCAGAAATCTCGTTGACAAGTTTCCCGGTGTCTTCCACACAGTTTTGAAGTGAGAACAACGTTAGTCAAAGCTTTTGATGAGGTCAAGAAATCCTCGAGAGCCGTGATACTGGTAGGGTCAAAGACAAGGCTGTTTGCATACAATACGCCGCATCCTGCTGCAACAGCATACACTTCTGGACTTAGCGCTCGAATATCCGCGTTGTATATCGAGACTTTATCAAGAGCCGTATATTGCACGCGTGCATCGCCAATCAGTTTCTTTGACAATGCAACCAAATTTTTCTGGAACTCAACGCCAATGCACCTCCCAACCTTTGTCCCCAGAGCAACTTGTGCGACAACGTTTCCTATGCCAGATCCAAAGTCTACAAAACCGTCCACCCCATGCAGAGTTGAAATTTCCGACAAAATTGCTGAGATACTATTAGGAGTAATTTCACTGTGACAGTCTGGGGCGCGCACTGGTTGCCGTGGAGCACTTGCAAAGATGGCCGAAATCGCTTCATGGATGTTAACAGCGGAATGGTGAGAAGTGGATTTCCGTTCAACGCTCGCGTTACACGAGGCCTCTTGGTTTAGAAACGTTTGGTAAAAGAATCCAGGCTTGTGCCGTACGTTTTTTTAATGGTCTTCAACCGTATCTGGAGTTGTTTTGAGTCTTCCCACTGACGCCATACCTAGCCAAACTGTTCTCCATTGAACCTGCGGCCCGCGTCAACTTGTGTTTTTGCCAGCCGATACAACGTCAAGTCTTCCTCATCCGAAAAGTCTGCCATCACTTGCTCAAGTCAAAATTGATAATGGCAATACAAATCATGGTATATCTGATCCTTTCCCTTCATCTGCACTTTTCTGTATTTCGATAGATCCATATTCAAATTTGAATCGCTTTGATTTTGGTTACTAGGGGTTGCCCATTTTGAGTACTCAAAGAATGTGCTTTCCTCGCGCGACGTTTGAAGTTGCCACGGTATCTTCGCAGGCAAGGTTTCTCCCATGTTCGCTTTTGACCAATCACAATTTATCTCCGAAGAATGCGTCGCAATGATTGGCCGTAATAACTTCAAGATCAAATGCGATTGGTGGAACGTAATTGAAGGTTGCAGACCAAGTAAGCCCTGTGCAAATCAAGTCCCAAGCAACTTCCATTTCCAAATTTGCCTTGAAAGCAACACATCGAGTTCCACACATGAGCGCCAGCTACCGCTACCAGTATTGACAAGGGTCCCGCCACTACTACTGAACCTGATGCTGTGATGCTGCGCTGTTTTTTTCCGTGCTGGCAGCTTCCGCCATGTCTTTGAGTCGCTGATTCCGGTAATACCGGTACAAAGCCTCCACCATCACGTGCTTCTTCGCAGTCTTGAGACCGCGTAGCTGGAGATGTGAACGCTTTTTCCGGAGCTGCTTAGATGTCCAAGTCTCGTACCGCTGTCGCGTGGGTGTTGTGCCTCACCGGAAGGCTCGTACTCCATAGGGTCTTCGCGTGGCACGCCGTACGTCTGCAGCACAGGGCAGAGTGCATACTGGGTCCAGTAACGCTGCTGGGACTTCGAAGAACTGTGGACTGCGCGCCGGTAAGACCAACGCTCGCGGCACCCTGCTGTGCGCAGACTTGACCCTGCCGGACCGACGCTGTTGATCCAGCACGGACGCTGTGGCTGTCGTACAATGGTCCGTCGTACTGCGCTGTGGCAGGTGACACTTAAGGCCCGCGGGCGGCCGTTACCAGCGTTTGCTGGGCTTTGTGTCCAGGATCGCCTGTCATAGCCGTTGAGGCTGCTTGCCGGATACTCTTTACCTAGCTTTCACTAGAGGAACTTCCGAGATGCAGAGGTGGAAACGTTGTTTGGAACAACTTATTGGCGCGACACAGTTTGCAGTGACCTCTGATTGACATACGTTTGGCCTGAATTTACACTCGCTGAACATCGCTTACATCACTAGTATCTGCAAGAAACGTTTTATCATGAGCTGAAATAGTACTGTATGTACTCGAAAACTACAGTCAATATTTCAACTAATACTACGTAGTATTCACAATTGTTTATTGCAATTCTACGCGATCAGGAACTTAACGATCAGTTCGAGATACATGACATCATTATTCCAGTATGAGCTCGCCATAGACGATACTAACATCGTTTCCATTGCTCTTCACCTCGCTTCCAGAGCTCCGAGGTCATGTGCCGCCAGGACTTTTACTGCAGACTAGCGACGAGGCAACAAGGATACTCCGCTCGAAAGATGTCGGGTGTCACCACAGGAACTATAGGCTCCACAATTGTATTGAGACTGTACCAGAACACATCCATGATCACATCGACTAACTGTACTTGAACCTACTTCACGGTATCAGGACATACAAAGATCATCACATTTGGTCCAATGTGATCTGCATACATTTATCTCATACAATTGGTCCATTGAAGCCTTTCCGTATCTACTACTTGAATGAACTACATACATTTCTCTATACAATTGGTCCATTGAAGCCTTCCATATCTACTTACTTGAATGAACTACATACATTTCTCTATACAATTGGTCCATCGAGGCCTTCCATATCTTTCTGACTGAATATCAATCGATTTTGTGATTCACTATCAAATTCACCCCCATTTGAGAAGAGTCTCTAGGAGCAATGCCACGGAAACGTCAGCAGAACGCGCAGGGCCCTTCCTCACGCAGATCAAAGCGGCAATCCTCCAGCACAACACATATCCTGATACCAGTCCAGGTAAGACTAATCTAATGAACCTTAGCCTCAAAAGTGTCATTTACATTATGTCATGACTTTTAAGGCATGGCAGACGACCGTGCAATATTCAGTGGAGTGTGGCGTATTCTTCGGTCAGCAGGATGGATTTCAAAGCCTCTCACAAAGAAGCAGCCTGAGCGATCTATATCGCATGTACTTTGGCGGAAACATTGAAGGACTTGAGGGAACAGATTTCTTTCTCGGTGAACGGTCACTTCTGAGTACTACCGGAGAGTTACTATCGCTCCAGAGCTTGTAGAAGATTCTGCAGTATCGGTAGTGCTACACCTACCACGGACAGCAATGCAACGGCTACTGAGCATACCGCAGCAGAAACGTCACTTAGATCAACTGAAGACCAATCCGTCCCTGAAAGTCAAAGCCACGCACTAATTCCTACCTTGGAATATGCCACCACGCCAGCTGGAAGCGTACCCATGTCTGAGCTAGACATCAGTGGAAATGATGTTTCGGCAAGAACGTGACATCGAAGCAGAGGAACCAGCTTCTGCAGAAACCGGTCTGCGATATGTGCTGTATGCATGCAGCATTGTTCATCAGAACGCGGTTGTACTTGGTGCAAAAGTTCATTCATCACTTCTGCTCGCATGATATTTGTGTTTCTGTTAAATCTTCCTGACGGTGAAGGAGGATTTCGAAGGACTTTGGAGATTACAGCTATTGTAGCAAGCAATGCTACACAAGTGCCAAACGGTCAGATGTGTTGGACACGAGCGGCATCGGAATAGGTGGCCATGACTGCTCAACAAATTATTTGCAGGATTCTTTCTATGACTGGGGGCCTACAATTACGACAGTGGTGACAACCAAATCAGTAAAGAAACGGATGAAGTCCCAAACCCCAACATCAGCACCTGCAACGGCAAAGTCAATTTCGTCCAAATCGAAGGGGAAGGCGCCATAAGAAGAACAAGGCCATGAAAGAGGCGTCTGTGATGAAGGAAGAGTTGCTTCGTAGAGCACATTTAGCTGCCGAGAAGTTCGTTGACGCCACGTTGCGTTCTCACCTGTCGAAGAGGATTGACTGACGGAAGAAATTTTACAAGGAGTTGGTCATCGTATTTGATGGGGTGGTTACTAGGTACTTTGTGCAAAAGGTAAAATCGCTGAAATGTCAGTGTACCTTCAATGCAGTTTCAAGTACAATGGACTAGCACCTGTTTCCAAAGCAATGATCACGTCCATCGTGTGTCTGAAGAAATTATAGTTCGTGGAATTCGTCAGTTTACGAAGATGAACAAAGCCCAGCTTCAATTTGGTGAGTCTTGGACATCGCTTTGTGGAATGGTCCCCAAAATGTCTAACATACCAGCTCTGACGGACGAATTCGAGGAGATGGATGAACAAGGCTACAAAGAGTTGTCAACGTTTCGTGGTCAAAAAGAGCTGCATATTCCCTTTGAACTCCTCGCGAGGTTGAAATAAATCAATTCGATGACATTCTCGCCGACAGCAGCATTAGGGCAACCACCCGGACTCTACACTCATTCAGATGGAACATGGACAACAAGACTTCGCGAGCACAGTCGAAACCTCTTCGGGCATTCTGCAACATCATCGTTTTTTGCGTTTATTCCGCTGTCATTCTGGAGCCAAGTTGTGGTATGTAGTAACATGTACGCAGATACAACTGCAATCCGGCTCTGAGGGCTATTACATTGGATGAATTGATGAAGTTCTGGGCATCCTCTGGTATATGACGTTGGTTGATAAAGAGATGAGAAACTATTGATTGATGAAGATGAAGCAGCAATTTTTCCTGGTGGTCGTGCTATTAGTCTGGATTCACTCATGACGTGGCGTCGATTCCTGTACATTCTGCACTAATTTGAGTTTTCGATCTTCAGTAACTACGTCCGATGTCCAGCGAGATCCAGCAGCAAGAATACGTCCTCTGATCAACATTCTAAAATCCCGATGTTTGCTCCATGTTGACGTTGGTCGAAATGTAGTGGTCGATGAGGCTAGTATTGCCTTGTCGATCGCGATATGCTCGGCACATCATCGTTTTTAACTCGCATAAACCTACATGGAAGTATCATTTCAAGTTTATGCATGCTGCTGCTCTACTTCGTGGTTCGTACTCAGTTTCAAGCTGCATTGTACCAGCATACACTTTGACGATCGCCTGGAAGGTGTAGTTTCGAACTCGGATATACATCAGCTGGCAGAGCTTACTGCGGAGTCTTCGAAGTACGGACTGGACGCATGTAATTGAAGTCACAGCGTCCTTGGTAGGATCTAATCGGATAGTAAATACCGATAATTTTTATACATCCTGCCTACTGTTGGAGAGCTTACGGTCAATTGGGCTCACGGGCGAGGGCACCGTCCGCGCAGCTTAGTAAACATTTCCTGCATTTCACGATGATCCAGAAGAGTGATGCAAAACCCCGTGGCTTCATGAAGCAAGGCGTTTGCGTCGAAAAACACATTGTGGCGGTGTTGGGTCGATGGATCAATCGTGAATGTCAACATACGCCGACGCATCGACCCAATCTATCGTGTATCGTCGTCAAGGATCGCTGCGGTTGGTTATAAAGCTCCTACATGCGTTCAGGAATACAACTCTGCAATGCAGGGAGTTGACAGACATGATCAGCTTCGTGGACGCTTCTCATTAGCTGATGGTCACCTCCTTTCAAAAGTGGCATAAAAACTTGCAATGGCCATGATCGACATAGCCAGGTGCAACGCGTATATTTGCGATGGATTAGCCTGTGGTTACCACGGTGATGGCAACGAATCAACGTCGCGGACCTGAGATCCCCATCGAACGTTTGTGGTTTCTCTTATACGAGAGTTATTTAACGGCGAATGGAAAAAGAGTCTCGAAAACGACTGTGGAATGGCTTACACTGTCAGTGCGACGTCGGAGAAAAGACCTCCTAATCAATCCTCCAGTACTGCTGCAGCTACAGGGTTCCACAATCTACCACAGACGTGTGTAGCTAAAGAATCGTGGAAGGAGCTTGAAGGACGGAGTCGCCTAAGCGCTAAGTGCACCGTGTGTTCGTTTGAATGTAGAAACGCTACACAGAAAACCGATTACTGCTCTGTTTCATAACGTTGCGCTGTGCAAGCGCTCATATCCAGTTGACACCGGTAAATCGACATCTTTGCCAACAAGAAACGTGGACTTGCTTGGCAAAGTTCCATCTCTTTACCTTCCCAAACAAGTATATACTGCGGATGGCAAACTTGAGACGCCTCGTCCACAATTTATCAAGCGCAACAACCATTCTCTGAAGATCAGACGTGAGCAACAGCAGAAGAAAAAGATATGAAACAGTGAGGAACTGTGCCGACGAGTTCAAGAAGCTCTACACGCAGGTGATTGGCTGCTCCATCGACTCCAAAGTTCAAGTACTTAGCTTGGGTAAACACTCACCCAAGAAGGGAGGTCTGGACCGTTGTCGAATGTTCTGCAAAGTTTCTCTAAGTCATTCACGGTTTGAAGCCGTGATCGAGCCGAAACGAGACGAAATTGCCCTGTTGACAGTCTCGTGGGCGTCCTGTTGTTGTATACACTGCTCCGTTGCTCTGTATCCACCGGTAAACTTGCCAGCATCTTGACAAGCGACGAATAAACGTCGATAACCTCCGTGAAAAGTGAGAACTGATGACATCCATGTGATCCAGACCAGTGAGTTGTTCCATTTGAGACAAATTTACCAATTTCTGACTTGCCACCAATTTGATAAGTTCCCCAGTCCATCGTGACTTCATAGAGAAAGTATTGACAACACCATCATTAGGCTGCCACCAGAGGTGAGTTTGAGCGTGTCTGGAGCGTACCGACTACCTAGTAACACTGGAAAGCGCGTCAAAGGCAAGATTCATAGTCAGCGGTTTCGGTAGTGCGATCTTCTTGAGCTTCCAATTGACTGTCGAGAAGGTATCCACCGTGGCGTAGCTGTAGTAATATACACTATCGAGAGAAGTCACGCACGATGCGTGCGGGCGACGATGTGGTCCACATCGCATGTATGTGATCTCTACTGTACTTTCTCTTATCGATATTTTCTCAATTAGCGTACCCAACGGTACTGTATCTAGCGTGATTATTACCGAGCACTAGCCAATCAAAAGATGTCCGCAAAATGATACCTGATGTATTCTTTTTATCGAAAGGGCGTATAAAGCCTCCCACCTTCTATATTTTTTGCCAGATTACCTGTGTATCTATGATGTAAAAGTTACTTTAAGTATCTTTTTACAGCGTTTGACTTGTTTTTTGTATGGTGTCCCTTCAAACAGAAATGTATGGCGGTAACGATAGGGTTAAGAATTTTCATAAAATTTACAATAGACAAATCAGTGCCTTTTAATTTGCGCCGTCTACAAGGTAAATTGACTCACAAAACAACCCCCCCAGAACTCAAGCTTTCCTCCTCCTCCCTTTGAATTTGATATGCCCCGCTCCGGCGCTGTCCGTCTACTTGCCTCGTGCGCCCCTGCAGAAGCTGAGCTCAACGTCAGCAGGTGGCCTCTGCAGAACCGTCACCGTACCTGTACGCTACGTCCGCCTCGGATGCGTCCTCGTTCACGTACGACAAGGTTATGGCTACCAATGTCGACGAACATGCGTGTGTGTAGCTTTCATGATGAAGCACGACCTCCTCTCTCGTATTTTGCTTTGTCACCACTGCGACGGTGAAATGGCTATGGACGCGCCGTGCGCTGGCTCTGCCGTCGCAAAGGCTGCCGTGACTACGAAGTGAGCGTGCGTGCGGGTAGCTTGTTCAAGAAGTTCGAAGTTGCCTTTGACCATGTGTCTGCGTCTGTTGCTGTTTTGGTGCAGCGAACTTCCTGTGAGCATTGCCCAAAGTGGCTGGACATTTCAAAGGTCTCGGGAATCGATTGGTACAACTTTTGCCGAGATATCTGCTCGAAGGAAATGATGACGTGCAACAATGAAGCTATGCATTCAGAATTTGTAGTTCATGTACATGTACAAATACTTTATACTAATACATTATGCAACTGGTGAAAATTGGATGTCGTGGTGGTATCGTCGAAATCGACGAAACCAGCTTGAAGAAGTCAAAGTATGGCCGGGGCCTTCAACACCCTGATAATTGGATTTTTGGTGGTGTTGACCGCACCACCAACCTGTGGTTTGATATCCTTACGGGCACCGACCATACGAATAAGCCTCTTTCTCCTCTCCTGCGCAAACATGTGAAACCAACACTACCATCATCAGTAGCTACGCTTTTGCGTCGTACATGCGTGTCAACAGTGAGCACACGCTCGAGAAAAACCCCTTCCTACTTGACATGCGCTGGGTTCACCACGAAAAATACTATGTGGATCCCTTCTGGGGCACACACTAACCATATCGAGGATGCTTGGGAGGTGCGAATCAAGCGAGATCTGAAGAGTATGAGGGGTGCACGCAAGGAGCTGTTAGCGTGGTATCTAGACGGGTTCCTGTGGAAGACCTGGATTTTCGCTGGTAAGGTACCAGTCTGCAGCTATGCAGAAGATGTTGTGACGGCCATCCGCAAACACTACCAGGTGAAGGTAGTCAAGTCTCCCGTAATACAACAACGTGTTGTTGGAAGAGTTCTACTTGTCTATTGAAAATGTTACACAACAATTAACGGAAAACGTTCTTTAATAGTTCTTCCGGGCTGCCCCAGAGTTGCGCCAGACCGAATGCTTCAAGCGCCAGAACCGAATGGACTGAGTTGAGTAGCAGAGAGGCATTCTTGAATTCTCTACCGACAAGACGAATGGATTTTCGCCTGTGCAACTGGAACGAACGATTCCATCCTGCGTTTCGAGAAAACTACGACTACGTGCCCAGAACTATGGGTCTACGAGAGTTTGAGGTATTCGTCCCTTCTGGGGCCAACCATCCGTACGACGCGGCGAACCTCCCGACGATGGCAAACGTCACACACGCCCACTCCTTCATCTGCCACCGATCTTTCGCGACCCGGCGAGTGGCAACAAGACTTATCTGCTCGGACTACCTCCGGCAAACGGAGGTGAATCATCGGCGTGGCGTGTTGGAGCTCCTGGCAGCTATGCGGGGTCGTCAAGAGAAAGCCATAGGTCGCGCAAGGGCAGCCAGGTTTGCCAGGTTTGACCCCGTCGACGACCAAGTACGACTCCCAGTCCAAGTCCCACGTGTGGCTATTGAGCAAGCTCTTAGGCAACTCTCGCCTATTGCTTGCCACCATATCAAATCTACTTTACGGCTTTACAGCATGCCGCCGCGACGTTTGACCCTCGTGACCCTTAAGGATCCGTGGCATCTACTCCAGCCAAAATGCCTCAAGTCTGTCCAATACGTGTTGTGAAAACCAGAGTTCTTTCGTTGCGACAAGATGTTTTGACATGATAACTTGCTATTTGCAGGGGTAGGGGTGTTAAGGTTGCATCAGCCTCCCACACAGCATATTGTATGCTGTATGATGATTAAAAAAGAGTAATAATACAAGCATTAAAGAGAGTCATGACGAGGAATCCGGCGCTGACCAAGGAGCAGCGTGTTGCCATCGTGCGCCAGAGCGACAGGGAGCCGGAGTGGAAGCAGAAGAAGCTGGGCGAGTGGGCGGCCGAGACGTTCCAGCTGGACTTTGTGCCGTCGCAGCCCACCATCTCCATTGTGCTGCGTCAAGCCGGGAAGCCTCCCAAACCGCGAGGACGGTCGAAACAGTTATCAATTCCTGTTAAGAAGAAGATCATAAAGTGTCCACAAGTGGAGAAAGCGATGGTGCAATGGCTGGAGCTGCAGATCCGTAAGGACGTGGCGGTTTCTGCTGCTTCAGTGCAGTTAAAAGCTGTGGAGGTGACACAGAGGATTCAAGTGACGGTGGAAGGCTTCGAGGTGTCAGATGGTTGGGTGGACAACTTCGTGCGTCGTCATGTCCTACGGTGCTCCTTTGGGTTGTCGGACGTCGAGACTACGGACAGTGAGGAGGTCGAGCAGGTTGTGAAGACGAGGAAAGTGGAGATGGAATCTGGGAAAGCAGGCAAGACGAGTCGACGAGTGGTGAAGAAACCGGTGACACCGAAGGATACGCATACTCTTGAAACCAGTATGCCACCTGCAAGGAAGAGGAAGCGTGACAATGTAGAAATGAAGAAAGCTCGGAGATAAGTTGATGAATAGCAATGGCAAAGTGATTAAAACCGGATTGCTGGTTCCCGAAACTGAACACCTTTCTTCTCTAGGCACACTTTCGATGACAAAACTTAGGAACTGAGCCTTTCCCCACCAGCTCAACTCTTCCAGGCTCTCCAAACCCGGCTACGCTCCTTCTGTAATATGAGGTGGGGCCTCCAGCAAAAAGTAGCGCATCGGATAATTTTCCTTGGTACAGGTTAAAACGTACTGGAGTACAGAATCTGAACCGTAATTCTCCTGATCGTTCTTCCTTGCGAAGTGGAGGTTGAGTTCGTCTACAGGGCAGGCTCCTTTCTTCTCCAAGATAATTAACTTTCTCCAGGGCCCCGCGCATCGTCATTTTTCCATCGCGGAAGGGAAGAGATCAGTTAAAAAGTGAGCAAAGTCGACTGTCATGACATTTCCAAAGGTAGTAGTCGCTCGATGGTAGCGAAGGGAACTCCAGCGTCACGCAGCTCCTTCCTTGCTTTAGCTCGCACGACTAGCGCCTCATCTCGTTTCACTTGAAGCTCGAGTTTGAACATCTCTCGACGTTCGTCTAGTTCAGAGACTAATACAGTAGAACTCTTCGTGTCCTCTAGTTTAATCCCGTGCGAGTTTTCTTCTACCCGTGCGCGTTTAATGCCGTCGTCGGGATAACGTTCATGTGGGCTAACCCTCGTTCGTTTGAATCCAAGTTTGGGCAGCTCTTCTTCGTCTTGACTGCTCGAATGAAACACTATAGCTTTATCGTTGCAATAGACATTGTTCCTCGCACGTTGTGGCATTGAGCGAGGTGGCGGCAGAAGTAACAAAGGGCTGATCACAGGATAGTATGGACACAGTTTAAGAACTGCATCCTCCGTCTCCCTACTGTCATCGTAGTCTCGTACCCCCTTAGCCTTGAGCCAACTCTGAGCCCTTTCCAATTCGCATTCCAGCAGATAAATGCGGCTCCAGATACTGCCAGATGTGCGATGTTTGATGCCGTAACTCAGCAGTAAATCGTGGATCTCATCGATAAGCTCTGTTCGAGTCTCTCGCTTTCTCCCGTTCCCTGCAGCTTTCCGCCAACGTGATGCATTACCTGGCATAGAGAGCCACTCCAGCAAGAGCTCCATAGAGGACGGTCCACCATCGACGCCGTCTTCGTCCCAGCTTCCTCGCATCCTCACTTCAACCTGGTAATACCAATAACAAGGCTGGTATGCGTGTCATTGTTCTTCTATAGAAAAATGCTACCAAAAATCTCTACAAGAGCAGTAGGGAGTTACGATCGTAAGTTTAACGTCGTTGAGCAACTTCGCGTACTGCATCCACTAACGTGTAGCCCTCGTTTACGTTGACGGAGGTAATGCAACCAACACATGAACACGATGTCCATTGTTGCAGCAAAGTTGAGGAATGAACGAACTTACCTTCTTGAATTTACACCTATTTACTCATTCTTATTTCAGAGTCAAGGGTAGTGAGAAAAAAAAATTGTTGGGGGGGATTCAGTAATTTGTTTCGTTTGTTCCCAGAATTAGGTCAATTAGCTGTGGATGATGCGGACTTGGAGAGCCTTCGAAAGTGGGTCTAAAGAAGAAAGTGTTGTGAAGATTTCTCCTATCACATATCACACATGTTTGTAGCATCACCAATTGTAGAGAAGCTCTTCATGACGGCCTAGTGTGCTTTTCTTTGTGGTCCGGTACCAATTCTGTCCGGCTCAAAACGTGTTCGAAACGAACGTCCTCTGCAACCAGACTCGGGCGTAAGGGGTACAAAACGTGTTCTTGTATTGAACGCGAATCGAGAGGAGCTTCAAAAATTCTTCAAACTCGAACTACAGGTGAAATGAGACGAAGCTCTTTTGGTCCAAGCAAGAGCGAGGAAAGAACTGCTTGACGTGGGTCCCCTTGGCAACGAAGGGATTGTACAAATTTCTGGTTCCCATTACGTCTTTTGTTTGACTGTGTTTTGTCCAAGACTGTGCAATTTCATTAACCACTTCAAACAGCGGAAAGTGCCAAGCACCATTCGGAACGCTCGTTCACTTGCTCAGATATCCACATTTTGCTTTGGGACAGAAGGGATAGTGGCGCAACAAACTGTGAAAGCTACAAGTACTCTATAGTATTAGTAAAGAAATCTTCACAACCAGCTCAGCTTTCCAAATCTCATCACAGATATTTGTTTAGCAATTTCCGGAAATGTAGAACAGAAAAGTAAAAGAAAATATTAGTGAGAACGCCCCATATGAACGCGTATCTCCAAGGTACAGATAATAATAATGATACGATCTGCATCTTAGAGATACATTGTTTTCGGCGTAAAACTCCATCTATCCGTCGCGTCGTAGTTTTCACGCAAGCAATTTCCAAAAAAGCAACAACAGAATAAGGTAAACGTACGTCTGCAGACTCGACTTTATGGCGCTAGGTATTTCGATGTATTTGAAAAGCAAGAGAATCGGATGACTGACTGTTTGCACTGAGAACCTTGAATGGCTTGGTCATTCCTCAAGTTCCCTACAACTAGGCAAGACATGTTCGTATCATCCAGGCTGGCTGCGTAGTGGACGTCATTGAGTCTTCTTTCTTTCAAGAAAGAAGACTCAATGGCGGACGCATGGCTAAGGTCGCGAAGAAGCTCAGGATCTCCACTCCGTGTCCACCACGGGTGCACGCCGCTATAGTCAAGAACGACGTGCTCGTTGCAAGGCTGAAGAAGGGATGGATTCCTCGATCCCCGTTGCAGATTTCCCAAAGTTTGACAAGATAACTCAGCGCGAACGACATTAGCCCAGCAAGCATCGTCGCCCAGCTTCGCATTGGTCGCTACAACCAAGGTGTTTCCCAAAGTTCCTCTGACCCCTGAACGCTTTTCACAGATCATGCTGAGACGGCTTGTAGCGGCGTGCACACGTAATGGACACAAAGTGGAGATCTTTAGCTTCTTTACGACGTCAGCCATGGTGTTCGCCATCGCGTCTCCATTTCTGATGACTACGTCAGCACCAACGATAATGAATATGACTTCCATTGTTGCAGACAAATTGAGGGAAGTTCGAACAATTTTGTACGAAAGTTTGCATAGCGAATGAAGTCTATTTCACCTTGGCCCACGGCTGTATGGCATCTATAAAATACTGGTGGGCGTTTAATCCATGTTGAAGCATTGGCGACAGCGAGGCTCGTACATTTCGCTTCCACCAATGAGCTACAACATACAACCCAGAGTGAAAAATGAATTCTACACATTAACATAGCACAAAACTCACCTCGACGGTCGTATCGGCTACTAGACGTCGAGTAAATGCTGCATCTTGGCCGCAGGACGAGCAAATGGCGTTGAGCTTGACAACTTTTTCAGCCGTTGGGATCAGTTCCACAACGTTGTCGAAAGCCTACACAAGCCACAGTCAGCTATCACATCTTACCTCCATCCAACATTGATATCCCTTACTTTTCTCTCGAATGTCGCGTCCAGTGCCGCCACTACGACCACTTTGCCCATATTCGCAGCTTCCTGGCAGAACTCGACCAGCTAAACAACAGTAGCACAAAGTCGAGAGTTGTTCAAATTCGAGCTTCAAGTGAAACGAGATGAGGCGCTAGTTAAAGCCAGGAAAGAGCTGCGCGACGCTGGAGTTCCCTTCGCTACCATCGAACGACTACTACCTTTGGAAATGTACAGTAAATAGAATGTGGCCAAACTGCACGAACCTTCCTTGCAAACTACTTCAGTATTGTTCTCCGAGCTAGCTTGAATTGGCTCGGTAATTCCTCAATTTGCAATGCAAGTCATGTTTGGTATCGTCCGTACTAAAAGCTACGCGGTCAACGTAGTCGTCAAGAAAGAAGACATGATGGCGGACACAATGTCCGAGGTCGTGAAGTCGTTCATCATGATTGAAAATGTTTTTTCAAAATCGGCTTCACTACCTCGTCTCATTACCGATATGCTGTAGTAGCCATAGTTGACGAAGCTGGGCGATGACGCTTGCTGAGGCATCGACTAAAACGCCAATGTCATTCGTGTTGAGCACCACGTGGTCAAACTTCTGGTTCATTGAGATATCTGCTTTGGCGTCATTACGCGATGTGCCTTTTTCCTCAGCCTGCAGCGAACGCGTCGTCCTTGTGTAGTAGTGGTTTGTTCTTAACTAAAGCGGCTTACATGCGTAGTGGGGACGAGTTAGCAACTTCAAGAATTTTAGTCATTGTGCCTTGGACAACGCAGTTAGAACTGACGAAAACGAACTCGACTTGCACTATTGCAGGGAAATTAGGGAATGAACGAACCATTTGTCCAAGGTCTTCCAAGCGCTATCATTGTCGAACGAAGAGCTCACGCGGGTCGCTCCAATCTCATTTTCGTACCATCTACTTGCATTTGTTCCAAAGCGCTTCAACTTACTTAAATCGTTGATTTCCTGGTGGGCTCTAGCGATGCCATCAACTCGAGTCTGCAGAGACGTACGCTTATCCTACAAAATTCGGACTCGAGACTTTTATTTATCTGTGAATGGAAAGAGACTAAAGAGAGAGAACCTTGAATGGCTTGTTCATTCCTCAATTTCCGTGCAACGATACAAGCTGCGTTCATTATCGTCGGTGTTGGCTGTGTTGGCTGCATGGTCGACGTAGTCATCCGGAAGGGAGACACGATGGCGGACGTGGTGAAAAAGCTCAAAATCTCCAATTCGCGTTCATTGTGCGTGTATCCCGCTATTGTCGATAGCAAGCGGCTACGCAAGGACGACGCACTCGCTTCAAGGCTGAAGAGAGGCGAAGTCCCTCACGATGTTTTTCGCATGATGACCTCCATGGACGATATCCCAATGGGACAGAAGATTGACAATGTCGTGCTCGACACCAATGAGATTGGTTTTCTTGTCGACGTCCCAGCAAGCACCATCGCCACGGGAATTGAGGAATGAACAAGCCATTCAAGGTTCTCTACGGTAACAGCGCAGAACCATGGTGTCTCTTTAGTCTCTTTCCATTCACAGATAAATAAAAGTCTCGAGTCCGAATTTTGTAGGATAAGCGAACGTCTCTGCAGACTCGAGTTGATGGCATCGCTAGAGCCCAGCACGATGCATCAGGAGGAAACCAACAATTTCCTTGGCTCTCACAACTAGCGTCTCATCTCGTTTCACTTGAAGCTCGAGTTTGAACATCTCTCAACGTTCGTCCAGTTTACACAGTAGAACTCTTCGTGTCCAGTTTAGTACCGTGCGAGTTTTCTTTTACCCGTGCGCGTTTAATGTCGTCGTCGAGAGAACGTTCATGTGGGCTAACCCTCGTTCGTTTGAATCCAAGTTTGGGCAGCTCTTCTTCGTCTTCACTGCTCGAATGAAACACTATAGCTTTATCGTTGCAATAGACATTGTTCCTCGCTCGTTGTGGCATTGAGCGAAGTGGCGGCAGAAGTAACAAAGGGCTGATCGCAGGATAGTATGGACACAGTTTAAGAACTGCATCCTCCGTCTCCCTACTGTCATCGTAGTCTCGTACCCCCTTAGCCTTGAGCCAACTCTGAGCCCTTTCCAATTCGAATTCCACCAGATAAATGCGGCTCCAGATACTGCCAGATGTGCGATGTTTGATGCCGTAACTCAGCAGTAAATCGTGGATCTCATCGATAAGCTCTGTTCGAGTCTCTCGCTTTCTCCCGTTCCCTGCAGCTTTCCGCCAACATGATGCATTACCTGGCATAGAGAGCCATTCCAGCAAAAGCTCCATAGAGGACGGTCCACCATCGACGCCGTCTTCGTCCCAACTTCCTCTCATCCTGCTTGAAAATGTTCTTGTAGAGAGGGAAGGTCACTTCAACCTGGGTACTTATGCTTGTCATTGTCCTACAAGAGCATTAGGATATTTTCGATTACGTCGTTGAGCAGCTTCGCGTACTGCTTCCACGCCATTGCTGCAGCAAAGTTGAGAAATGAACGAGCCGCTCGTGGCTCATCTTCTTGAATGTTACACCTGAGGCTCTTAGCTGTTCATATTGCTTGACCTTCATTGAAAATTAGGTATTTTCAATGTATTTGAAAAGCAAGAGAATCGGATGACTGACAAAATCTCTACTGTTTGCACTGAGATGTTCATTGCTCAAGTTCCCTTTAACTAGGCAAGCCATGTTCGTTATCATCGATGCTGGCTGCGTAGTCGACGTGGTCTTCAAGAAAGAAGACTCAATGGCGGACGCAATGGCTAAGGTCGCGAAGAAGCCACTTCTTGTCCACTACGCGTGCACGCCACTATAGTCAAGAACGACGAGCTCGTTGCAAGGCTGAAGAAGGGATAGATTCCTCGATCCCCGGTGCGGATTTCTCAATATCCGGAAGTTTGACAAGATGACTCAACGCGAACGACATTAGCCCAGCAAGCGTCATCGCCCAGCTTCGCCCCAACCACTGCATTGGTCGTGCAAGCCGCTATAAGCCGATCTGTGTCAGGGGTCAGAGAAATTTTGGGAAACACCTTACACAAAGTGGAGATCTTTATTTTCTTTACGACGTCAGCCATGGTGTTCGCCATCGCGTCTCCATTTCTGATGACTACGTCAGCACCAACGATAATGAATATGACTTCCATTGTTGCAGACAAATTGAGGGAAGTTCGAACAATTTTGTACGAAAGTTTGCATAGCGAATGAAGTCTATTTCACCTTGGCCCACGGCTGTATGGCATCTATAAAATACTGGTGGGCGTTTAATCCATGTTGAAGCATTGGCGACAGCGAGGCTCGTACATTTCGCTTCCACCAATGAGCTACAACATACAACCCAGAGTGAAAAATGAATTCTACACATTAACATAGCACAAAACTCACCTCGACGGTCGTATCGGCTACTAGACGTCGAGTAAATGCTGCATCTTGGCCGCAGGACGAGCAAATGGCGTTGAGCTTGACAACTTTTTCAGCCGTTGGGATCAGTTCCACAACGTTGTCGAAAGCCTACACAAGCCACAGTCAGCTATCACATCTTACCTCCATCCAACATTGATATCCCTTACTTTTCTCTCGAATGTCGCGTCCAGTGCCGCCACTACGACCACTTTGCCCAAATTCGCAGCTTCCTGGCAGAACTCGACCAGCTAAACAACAGTAGCACAAAGTCAACTTTCCCCACCGAAAAATGACAACGCTCAATAATTCGTACGTCCGGGTAGAACTGTCCCTCATCGATACCAATGACATCACAGTCATCCAGGAATGGCCGCACTTCCGCCAAAGCCTGCACCGGCATGGCTTCCACGAATACTTTATCGTGCGTTGACAGCATTCTAATGCATAATATTCCTATCAATACATGAACGAACACACAATCCAGCACTGACTCTCCAGTTGCACAGCAGTCAACGTACTCTTCGGAGTGGCGCGTGTCGAAGAGGTACTTGACAACGAGACACTCGAGTTTGGCGTGTTGGTATCGATGAATACGGCGGATGAGCTCCGTGCTCTTACCACTAAACATTGGTCCAATGATCAATTGTAGATTGCCCTCAATTTTCATCCTCATCTTGAATTCCCTTGGTCACTTGGCGGTAAAAGCACGAATGTGAAGACTTGCATTGACGCACGTCGTATACACGCGCTAATCTACAGCTCCGAGGACGTCACCTTACAAATGTTGAGTTCATTCCTATGTAGTTCTATCTAGATTCCTAAATGTAGCCATTTCAAATTTATAGCTATAGCTACAATAGTCCATTTTGCATTAGAAAACGATGGTTGGAGAAGACGAAGCCAACAACCGAGAAAGCTTCTACGTGGTCTACGTGCCAGCAGATGAGAGCAAAGAGCTGGAGGAGTGGACGGTGAAGCTGCCTAAGGACAAGGAAGCTCAACTGGGATGTCTTACCGAACGTCTGCGGGATCACTTTAAGCGGGGAAATACTGCAGTCTCGGAGAAGCAGCAACATGAGACCTTTAAGCAACAATTGTTAGCTCAATTGCCTAAAGGCGCCACTTTGACCGATGAAATGCTGCAAATGATGCTGCAAATGGACAGTCTCGTGGATTCCATTCCTCTCGTACTGAACACGCCAGACGTTAAGCACGTAGGTGTCAACATGTACGTGGATGACAAGGGAACAGCAAAGGGTTTACCTACCAATATTCGAGCTTCAGCCATTGCACAAGCTTGTGGCAAGATGCTGGAAGTGAAAGGTGATGCCTTTATTGGCCGAGTCTTTGATAATGGTGAGTTGAAAATACCAATATAAGGGGGGGTACTATTTATTGTAGATTCTGATGAAAGTTGTTTTTGTGTAGATGACGACTTCGTTCGCATGGATTTCCGGTTGGAGGAGGTGTCGGGTGGTGCGTCTTGGGTGCAGACAGCCAAATTACAGGCGGCAGCTACGGCGGCTGGAAACGGGGGAGCAGCGGCAGGTGCTGCATTGGCTCGTGCCAAGGCTCCAGGTAAAGTGATGTTGCCTGGGTCTATCCAGCGCATCTGTGGTGCTGACAGGTGCTCGAAGAACGGGACGCTGCGCTGTTCGAGATGCAAGGCGCAGTTTTACTGCAGTCCTGATTGCCAGAAATCTGACTGGAAGCTACACAAGGTCGGATGCAAAAAGTAAATGGAATTGAAGGTGGATGCAAAGGTGTATGCGAGCGTATTCATCCTTTTTGCCAACATGTCAATTTCTACAGGTAAGTTCAACGCACACGACAAGTATTTTGCATACAGCTCCCCATTACACAATGCACTTGGCCGGCCTGTTGCCATTTTTTACGCATCTTTTATAGCGGCAAAATGCGGTCGATCTCTTTCTGGGGAACTCCAAGCTGATCCAGTTTCTTGCGCGCAGCAGCCTTCTCGAACAGCAGTTGGATTTGCTTCGACTCCAGCTCGCACTTCAACTTGGCCCGCTCCAGCTCGTGCATTTCATGGCGTTGCTGCTCCTCATCGTCCACACGTTTCAGTAACGCCTTACGTTCAATTTCCATCACTTCCTTCGTATTTGCCGCGACCTCCTCCTCAGTCCTTGCGCGCTTCACTAGCAACAGCTCCTCCGCCGAGCTCTTCCGCTTCGTAACCGTTGGCTTTGGTGCGGCTTGACTCGTATCACTAGCTGCTAGTGAAGCCTTCGGTGCAGCTGGGCTCGTAGCTGCTGGGCTTGGTACTATTTGACCATTATCACTAGCTACTGGTGAAGCTGTCGGCGTCTTTCCGCGTGTCATTTGAGAAGTTTTTGATGCAGCTTGGTCTTTGGTACTTGTCGCCTGCGAAACCTTCTGAGACACTTGGTTGTTGCCATTTGTCTGTAGCGTTGCAGTCTTCTTCTTAGCGTTGCCTCGCTGTGCCGTCTCCTTTTCACCAGTCTTTGTACTTGCGGTGGCAGATTTCGGGGGTCGTCCTATTCTCTTTGGAGCAGGAGGCGCTACTTCCATCATGGCAGCTTGCACAGCCGTCTCCAGACGGTTACCTCTCACAGGACTCTTTTTCCGTGATGCTACTGCCGTGGAATGCTTCTCTTTCGCTGGAGAAATCTTAATGGACGACGGAGCCGGCTCTTCAACTGCCTCCATCTGCTTCTCTGTCGTTAAACTCTTCCTTGCAGCAGCATAGCCAGCCGAAGGCTCAATCTGTCTCGCTAACCTGCTCATCTTCTTCTTTGGCTCCGCTGGAGACGCAGGTTTCTTCTCCACAGCAGTCTCCTTCACCCTCAAAAGCCGGTTTCGGAATGTTGCTGGCTGCTTTGGCTGCTCTTCAGTAGTCACAGGACTCTTCTTCTTCTTCTGCTTCTCCTCAGTCACCGCAGCCCTCTTCTTCTTCGGTTTCTCCTCAATCACCACAGAATTCTTCTTCTTCTTCTGCGTCAACAACTTGTCTCTAAAGGTAGTTCTCGTTTCTTGTTCTCCTTCACTTTCTTCTTCCGCTTCACTCTCCTCCTCTGCATCACTTTCTTCTTCAGTTTCTTCTCGATCTTCTTCACTTTCATTCTGTTCTTCATTTTCACTCTTTTCCTCCTTCTCTTCTTCATGTTTTTCTTCTCCTGCACTATCATCATCCAGCTCAATCTCAATCGTCTCTGCGTTCTTCTTTGAAAAAGGAACTCCTCGTAACGACGGGTCTAATTTCTTAAACCAAGGGCACAAATGCTCCACATGAGCACGAACTTCCTTCGAAGCTTTGCCAGTCAGATAGGGTTCGTGCATTCCCGTCTCCAGTAGCCACTGTTTGGCCTGGAGGTACTGCTTTTCAATAGCGTTCACCTTGTAGGTCACATAGGGGGCCTTACGGTGCGCTAAACCTTCCTCCTGCATCATCTCCACTATTTCGCGAGCCAATTGAGCGCGCGGACCCGTACGCCATCGCTTCAAATTGCCAGGCGTAGTGAGCCAACCCAGTAGCACGTCCATAGTAGTGGGTGAGCCTGGCCGCACGTTGTCGGACAGCGACGAGCGATACGTTGAGGCTGTCATCCGTACCATTCTAATTGAGCTCTTTAGGGGGATTTGGATAGTGACTTATGTTTATGTTGCTCTTATTCCTTTTTATTAACGCAACTTAAGACATTGAAACGCAACGTAAGGATAGGTTCAACTTGACCATTGCTGAAAAAAGTTATAGCGGCAAAACGCGGTCGACCTCAGCAGGATCAATACCAGCACCTAATAGTTTCTTACGAGCGAGAGAACGTTCCATAGCGAGTTGAACTTGTTTTGCCTGTAGTTCGCACTCGAGTTTGGCTCGCTCGAGATTGAAAAGCGTCTCGCGTTGGTCTCGTTCTTGCTTCGCTCGTTCGATAAACGCCTCCCGTTCGAGTTCTCTCGTAGCCTCCTTGATCTCTTCTTCTCGTCGAGCATGCTTGGTAACTTGTGACGGCTCAGTTGAGTTGCTACGCTTTCGAGTAGAAAGATGAGGCTCAGTCTCAACCTCAGCGTCACTTTGCTCGGTGGGCTTTTCATCATCTGCGTGATTTTGTTCAGCAAGCTTCTGGACTTTGGTATCACTTTGCTCGGTAGGTTTCTGAGCGTCAGAGTCGGTATGCTCGATCGTATTCTCCGTGCCCTCCTCCTCCATATCAACATCGTTATCATCGTCGTCATCCTTTGGCTCATCAGACTCGGATTCCTCTTCCTCCTGTGATGGGGCCTTCACCTGTGTCGGAGGGACTTCTTCCTCGGTATCAGAACTTTCGTTAGAGCTTTCATTAGAGCTGCTGTCACTTGAGCTTGCTTTCTTTGAATCGCCCTGAACTGGTTCTTCTTCCAGTTCCGCTTCTTCCTCCGAACTGCTGGGTTCCTCTGCTTTGGCTGTCTCTGCATCGTCGACGCTTTGCTCCTCTTCGCCACCAGTAGGTGTTGGTTCAACTTCGTCAGCCTGGGCTAAAGGGATTCGATCCTCTTCATCAGTCTCCTCTTGTTCACTTTCGCTGTCACTTTCGTCTTTGTCTTCGTTTTTATCTTCTTCACTGGAGCTGCTGTCTTCAGATTCACTTTCCTTAGGCTTCGTCTTAAAAGGACTCCTCACTCCAGTCTTCACAGCAACTCGTGTTCGTGGTTTCTCTTCCTCCTCAGAATTTTCATCTTCACTCTCAGAACTGGATGAAGCTTGAGCTGTCTCTGCCTCCTTCTCTTCTTGTATGACAGCTCCGCTCTGTTTATCATCGCTGTGGTCTTTATCGGCGACATCTTCCGAAACAGCTTGATCCTTTCCAGTTTCCTCATCCTTGACATTAGCTGGAGCCGCACCAATTGCCACATCTACGATTACGTTTGCTGCAGCGTCAACGACACTCTGCTCTGGAAGATTCGTAACAGCACCGGCGATTCCTGTTGCTCCCTTTTCATCAGCTTTAGCACCATTTGGTTGTTTCGCATTGGCTTTACCAGCAACAATCTCCTTCTTTTCACCACCATTCGTCTGCTTCGTCTCCGCAGTTGCTCGTCCATTCTTCTCCAGACCTTTTTTCCATTCTCCGGCAGCATTTTTGCTACCAGCAGCTGAACCTGTCTCGTTGTTCTTGTCACTACCAGTCGCTCCATTAGCAGCACCATTGGTATCCACTTGCGAGTTCTTTGGGGGCTTCCCAAAGACTTGCAGTAGCTGGCGGTACTGCGGACAGAGCTTAGCCACTTGCACATTTGTCTTGTGGTCCGTTTCCCCCCGTTGAAACGCATCCACCAGCTTATTCTGACTCAGATACGCAGTTGCACTGCCGAAACTGTGCTCCATGATCCGGATCTTGTACTGCACGTCGCTCGGCTCGCGGTCGTGGATGCCCTGCGTGTGCAGGTTCTGGACAATTTCGTTTAAAAGCTCTTTGCGGTTCTGTCGACGCCAGCGCTCAGCGTTTCCAGGTGCAGTGAGCCACATCATAAGAACTTCGAGAGGCGAGATAGCTCCAGGCCGTACAGGGTCCCTGTCCCACGTCTGGGTCGCGCGGCGCTTGTTAGCAGCCTTGTTGTTCCTCGCCATTATTGTGAGCTTCCTCGTTCTAAAACTGATTGTAATTTATAATCGGTTTTCAAAGGATGAAATCAATTGAGGATGAATACCTAATTATTTCCAGACCTAACTACAATGGCATTAGACGATCAACTTCATTGTCAGGAAGCCCCATGTCAAGAAGTTCTTTCCTCGCTCTTGCCCGGACCAAAAGAGCTTCGTCGCGTTTTATCTGTAATTCGAGTTTGAAGAATTCTTGACGCTCCTCTCGGTTCGCTTCCAATACAAGAACACGTTTCGAATTCCTTACGTCCACTTCTGGTTGCAGAGGACGTTCGTTTCGAACACGTTTTGAACCGGACAGACTTGGCACCGGTCGAGTTTGAGTCGCTGGTTTAAACCGAATATCAATCTTCATGTTGGCGTTAGGTCGGTGTCCGGGAAACAGCGAATTCCGGAGAGCAGGCTCAATTGTCGCGTATGCAGGACACAACTGCACCACGAGACTCTCAACCGCAGCAGAGTCTTGATAATGGTCGAATCCTTTTTTAATCAGCCAATTCTCAGCTTTATCGAATTGCTCTTCCAAAAGACGAAGCTTCGCCTCAACACTCTCCCGGGATCGATACGGTATACCATGAATCAGCAACAAGTCGTAAATCTCAACGGCTAGCTCCCATCGCGATCCATCCGCTTTACGTACTGCCTCATGCCAACGTCCAGCATTTCCTGGAATTAAAACCCATTTCAGAAGTACATTGAGTGATGAGGGTCTTCCATCACCAGCGTCAGAGTCCCATTTAGAACCAGACCCCGAAAACACAACGTTTGAATCTTCATACACATCTTGATCGGAGTCATCGTCGTACTCAATCTCAGTCCGTGCAGCCGTAGCTATTGTATTCATACTGGAATTGTGGGATGCCGGTGATTTTTCCGTTAAATGCCACACGGGTCGGAACAAAGGCGAAAGTTCTCGATACTCCAAACAAATCTTGAGTATGGATCGTTCCGCTTCCTTGCTGACATCGAAATAGCGAAGCCCCGTCTTCTTGAGCCAATTCTCAGCTTTATCGAAAGTCTCCGTCAATTTGAAGAGTTTACTGTAGATACTTTTGCGGGTGCGATGCTCGATACCATGGCCGAGGAACAGCTTGTGAATCTCTTTAGAAATTCTCATCCGCTCGCCAAGAGTTCGTGTAGACTGGACCCAGCGTGCAGCATTTCCAGGAGCCGCTAACCAGCGTAGAATCAGATCTAGAGAAGACGGACTGCCATTGATGCCGTCTGTGTCCCATCTTATAGATTTACACGTACCAAGTTGTTCTTGAGACGTCACCATGGGTCTGACATGACCTCCATTCGTACAAGTGTCTTGGTCAGAATCCTCGTAGCTGCTTTCATCTTCTGAATTTCCAGAGCTGGCATATCCTGCATCTGCACGAATATGAATATCCTTCTCTCGGATCGGAGAAGCCTCGTAGTCTCTGCTTTCATCTTCTGATTCTTCCATTATATCGGTAGTTTTCTTTTTCAAGGTGGTGGGCCGCATTGTTCTGATACTTGATGCTGGCGGTGGCTCACAGAGAGGTGCAAGTTGTCTGAATTCAGGGCAGATCCTTAGTACGTCACGTTCTACGTCTGCGTTTGTGTCGATCGACTGTCGACATAGCTCTCTGCTTTCGAGCCACCTCTCTGCTTGGAGGAGTCTCTGATTAATAACTCCCAGTTTCGACTTGATACCTCGAATGGTACGATTAATGCCACGACTGAGGAGCAATTTGCAGACTTCATCACATAGTTTGAGTTGAGAATTATCTCGAGCCTTCGTAGCTTTATACCAGCGCCAAGTATTTCCAGGAATCGCAAGCCATTCCAGCAGCACATCTAAGGACGACACCCTTCCGTCTACAGCATCTCGATCCCATCTTACACCTGGACTGGAAGTAACAACTTTGATCTCGTGGTCATCGTTGATTGTTGAGTCCTCTAAAGTTTCTTGCATCTCCAAAATTTTATGCTGTGGTGTCCCTTCTAAAGGTCCGAACGCAGGTGCAAGAGCTCGGTAACAGGGGCAAATCTGGAGCACCACACGCTCTGAGGCCTTATTGAAGCTCAGGTTTCCCCGCTTTAAATACCGTCTAGCACTGTTGAACCGCTTCATCAAATTCATGATCTTGGTTTCAATGCTCGCGCACGTGCGATACGTGATTCCACACTTTAGAAGCAAAAAGCAGATTTCACGATTTAGCTGTTTTCGGGACCCGTTCCGTTTCAATCCAGCTTCGAACCATTTTCCAGCATTCCCGTCATCCAATAACCATTGCACCAACACATCTAAGGACGATGGTCCACCATTTTTGCCATCCGAGTCCCAGTTCGGGTTAATTGTGAGTGAAAACTGCCTCTCCGTCTCCGATTCTTCCAAATGCTCGCACTGAATACTGTTATCTTCTCGGTTTCTAGCAGCTTCTTCAATTCTGTCCTTATCCTCTGAACCAATTAATGTTTCTTGACCCAACAATGGTATCAGTTGACGGTAATAAGGACATATCGTAGCCACTTTCTGCTCGATTTCATCGCTGATATCGAACGGATTCATCCCCCTCTGCTTCAGCCATTGATACGCTTCTCCGACTTGGTGTTCAAAAGTCCAGAGCTTCCCGATGATACCGCTGCGGCTACGTTTGATCCCTCGAGACTTAAAAATGTCTACGATTTCAGTGATCAGTTCAGCCCTGGAGCCGTCCATAGTCTTCTTAGAATTCACCCAACGCTCTATATTACGAGGGATCGCCAGCCATTGTAGCAACAGCTCCATTGAAGAAAAACCTCCATCCACACCATCTAATTCCCATTTGAGAGGCATCCTTTTGCTCCTGTAGAGAGATTTCGAAGCGATTCTCTATAAAAGAACAATGACAAGCATACCCAAGTTGAAGTGACCTTTCCTCTCTACAAGAACATTTTCAAGCAGGATGAGAGGAAGTTGGAACGAAGACGGCGTCGACGGTGGACCGTCCTCTATGGAGCTCTTGCTGGGGTGGCTCTCTATGCCAGGTAATGCATCACGTTGGCGGAAAGCTGCAGGGAACGGGAGAAAGCGAGAGACTCGAACAGAGCTTATCGATGAGATCCACGATTTACTGCTGGGTTACAGCATCAAACATCGCACATCTGGCAGTATCTGGAGCCGCATTTATCTGCTGGAATGCGAATTGGAAAGGGCTCAGAGTTGGCTCAAGGCTAAGGGGGTACGAGACTACGATGACAGTAAGGAGACGGAGGATGCAGTTCTTAAACTGTGTCCATACTATCCTGTGATCAGCCCTTTGTTACTTTTGCCGCCACCTCGCTCAATCCCACAACGCCCACATGAACGTTCTCTCGACGACGACATTAAACGCGCACGGGTAAAAGAAAACTCGCACGGTATTAAACTGGACTCGAAGAGTTCTACTGTGTAAACTGGACGAACGTTGAGAGATGTTCAAACTCGAGCTTCAAGTGAAACGAGATGAGACGCTAGTTGTGAGAGCCAAGGAAATGGTTTCCTCCTGATGCATCGTGCTGGGCTCTAGCGATGCCATCAACTCGAGTCTGCAGAGACGTACGCTTATTCTACAAAATTCGGACTCGAGACTTTTATTTATCTGTGAATGGAAAGAGACTAAAGAGACACCATGGTTCTGCGCTGTTACCGTGGAGAACCTTGAATGGCTTGTTCATTCCTCAATTCCCGTGGCGATGGTGCTTGCTGGGACGTCGACAAAAAAACCAATCTCATTGGTGTCGAGCACGACATTGTCAATCTTCTGTCCCATTGGGATATCGTCCATGGAGGTCATCACGTGATAAACATCGTGAGGGACTTCGCCTCTCTTCAGCCTTGAAGCGAGTGCGTCGTCCTTGCGTAGCCGCTTGTTATTGACAATAGCGGGATACACGCGCAGTGAACGCGAATTGGAGATTTTGAGCCTTTTCACCACGTCCGCCATCGTGTCTCCCTTCCGGATGACTACGTCGACCACGCAGCCAACACCGACGACAATGAACGCAGCTTGTATCGTTGCACGGAGATTGAGGAATGAATAAGCCATTCAAGGTTCTCTCTCTTTAGTCTCTTTCCATTCACAGATAAATAAAAGTCTCGAGTCCGAATTTTGTAGGATAAGCGTACGTTCGAGCTGATAGAGCCCACCAGGAAATCAACGATTTAAGTAAGTTGAAGCGCTTTGGAACAAATGTAAGTAGATGGTACGGAAATGAGATTGGAGCGACCCGCGTGAGCTCTTCGTTCGACAATGATAGCGCTTGGAAGACCTTGGACAAATGGTTCGTTCATTCCTCAATTTCCCTGCAATAGTGCAAGTCGAGTACGTTTTCGTCGGTTCTAACTGCATTGTCCAAAGGCACAATGACTAAAGTTGCCAAGGCTCTCCACCTCGTCCCCACTACGCACGTAAGCCGCTTTAGTTAAGAACAAACCACTACTACACAAGGACGCGTTCGCTGCAGGCTGAGGAAAAAGGCACATCGCGTAATGACGCCAAAGCAGATATCCCAATGAACCAAAAGTTTGACCACGTGGTGCTCAACACGAATGACATTGGCGTTTTAGTCGATGCCTCAGCAAGCGTCATCGCCCAGCTTCGTCAACTATGGCTACTACAGCATATCGGTAATGAGACGAGGTAGTGAAGCCAATTTTGAAAAACATTTTCAATCATGATGAACGACTTCACGACCTCGGACATTGTGTCCGCCATCATGTCTTCTTTCTTGACGACTACGTCGACCGCGTAGCTTTCAGTACGGACGATACCAAACATGACTTGCATTGCAAATTGAGGAATTACCGAACCAATTCAAGCTGGCTCGGAGAACAATGCTGAAGTAGTTTGCAAGGAAGGTTCGTGCAGTTTGGCCACATTATATTTACTGTACATTTCCAAAGGTAGTAGTCGTTCGATGGTAGCGAAGGGAACTCCAGCGTCACGCAGCTCTTTCCTGGCTTTAGCTCGTTTCACTTGAAGCTCGAATTTGAACATCTCTCGACGTTCTTCCAGTTCAGAGAGTAATACATTAGAACTCTTCATATCCTCCATTTCAATCCCGTGCGCGACGTGCCTTTTTCCTCAGCCTTGCAGCGATCGCGTCTTCCTTGTGTAGGCATCTGTTTTGACTATAGCGACGAGGTGGAGAGCTTTAGCAAGTTTAGTCGTTGTGCCTTCAGGAAGGCTACGCGGACTACGCAGTTAGAACCGCCGAAAACGAACGCGACTTGCACTATTTGCACGGACATTGAGAAATGAACGAACCATTTGTCCAAGGTCTTCAAAGCGCTATCAGTGGACCTTTGTCGGTATTCGTCTGATTCTCTTGCGTTCACGAATTTTCATACTACATGTAGAATGCGAAAATCGTGCATTGTAGATGTTGCCGTACAGGTTGATGGACTTGTTCATTGTGGAAACATCAATCTTCTCTCGGCATACAGCTCTTCGAACAAGAAATCCACACCCTAGTCCACGCCACTATTACCTTCCTCAAAAGAAATTTATGAAGTTAGTCGCCATGCTACATGTAGAGATCCCGACGACACTCCCAGACACGAGGAATTGCTCACAACCACTTTTACCAGCAATACGACACGATGCCTGTGCTCTATGGATATATTCTGGAGACAGATGAAGATTTTGTGGAATTCTGTGAGTGGGAAATGACAGTACGCAAACTCCTAGAAAACATTATCAAGCATAAGAAATGGGATTGCTCTACAGACGAACTCAATCTCTACTTTGCAAGGAAGAACGGTCAGTTCTTACGGGAGAATCACGGCCCAGAAGTTTTTGCCCTGTACCTAGGCAAACTATCCGATGGCCTCAGGGAGATCATGAACGAGGATAACAAAATACACCCAGACACGCAAATTGAAGCGTTCCTCATTCCGGGGGTTTCTTTTTGCTGGAGGCCCCACCTCGTATCCGGCGGAAGTACAGAAGGAGCGTGGCTGCTACCAGGCGCAGTTACATCGGTATGAAGCGAGGTTGTTGTTGGCTGATTGCACTGACCCATGTATTTTGATACGTTTTTGTTTTACTAGAACTAGGCCAATTAGCTGTGGAGGATGCGGACTTGGAGAGCCTCGAAGAGTTGAGCTGGTGGGAAAGGCTCAGTTCCTACCTGCTGCCATCGAAAGTGGGTCTAGAGAAGAAGGAGTTTTGACATTTCTACTACTTGATTTTCTACTTGTTTGTAGCACCACGAAAAGTAGAGAAGCCCGCTACGAGGAGCTCACGCGGGTCACTCCAATCTCATTTTTGTACCATGTACTTGCATTTGTTCCAAAGCCCTTCAACCTACTTAAATTGTTGATTTCCTCCTGATGCATCATGGTGGGCTCGAGCGATGCCATCAACTCGAGTCTGCAGAGACGTACGCTTATCCTACAAAATTCGGACTTGATAATTAATCGACTTCTATTGCTTTCAGTATGGATTGTTATAAACTTATCTGTGAATGGAAAGAGACTAAAGAGACACCATGGTTCTGCATGCACGCTGTTACCGTGAATGGCTTGTTCATTTCTCAATTTCCGCGATGCAAGCTACGTTCATTATCGTCGGTGTTGGTTGCATGGTCGACGTAGACATCCGGAAGGGAGACACGATGGCGGACGTGGTGAAAAGGCTCAAAATCTCCAATTCGCGTTCATTGTGCGTGTATCCCGCTATTGTCAATAACAAGCGGCTACGCAAGGACGACGCACTCGCTTCAAGGCTGAAGAGAGGCGAAGTCCCTCACGATGTTTTTCGCATGATGACCTCTATGGACGATATCCCAATGGGACAGAAGATTGACAATGTCGTGCTCGACACCAATGAGATTGGTTTTTTTGTCGATGTCCCAGCAAGCGCCATCACCGAGCTTCGCCCCAAGTACGGCAGTGACCGATACTACGAAGGTATGAATATTTGACACTTATTCTCTCAATCTCTCTGACCTTCGTGACTGCTTTTCACAGATCGTGCGGAGAAGATTGATTTTTGTTGTACAACGAGTTTAGCCTTAGCGGCCTTGTGCAATTTTGCTGCCGATACCCTCGATACCGGCCTGGCCAAGCCTCTTTTGCAAGCTACTGCCACTGTTTTCATGGTGATCGCACTATTTGCTGAGGCTTTGGAGGTGTTCTACAAGTGCAAGGTGAAGAGTCACCAAGCGACAGCCTACCACGCTTTATCCGACTAAACTAAGCGCACCAAGAAACTCGCCCAATTTCCTTTCTCATGATGAGTAGCTCGAGGAAATACACACATTTATTATCGGTATTGCAACAGCCACAGCAGCGTAGCTACTGTAGACTTGTACAGTTCTTTGCCGACGAAGAATGTTTCGATGAAAATGTAGTCTGCACCTTGGGACGTTCAACAGCTTAAGTCTCCATGGGATATGGCTACATTCGATGTCAACCACACGTGATTGTTCTTGTAAAGGAAGGTCCGCACAAGTACCATGAAGCTGGCAAAGGCTGCTGCCCAGCAGCTCAAGGCCGTTGTCATCGAGTACGACGTGCTATGCAGCACTCTATTGGGGAAGACTGCAGTGGAACAGGCTGAACAGAAGCGTCTTAAACTTGCATTGGAGAAGAAGAAGGAGCAGAAGGTACAGCGTTTCGGATCCTCGCTCTTCGGGCCGTCGAGCATTAAATCTATGCTGGTGGGCGACGTACGTGGTCTGCTTAAGGATCTGAATGAAGATTCAACCGGGAAGCCGTGGGTAGTGAAGGAAAGACTGCAGAGCACGTTGCAGGGACTGCCGAGTCAAAGTATGTGGCGTTGATCGGATATCCATGTGCTACAGATTAATTGGGAGTCATTTTCTGTGCATTATGTCAGTTCTAGATCGAGTTACTGGCTCAGAGGAGAAGGAGAAGAATGCAGGCAAGAGTGAAGATGAAATTTACTTGGAGAATCAACTACAGGCAGCATCTCAAGAGCTGGAGAGAGTGAACCACCAGAAACAACAGCAGAAGAAGAGCTTCGAGGTCAAGAGTGGAAATCAAGGGAGCTCTTTGAGAGACAAGTACCTGGACAGAATCAATAAATTGAAGGAAAAGAAGAAACAAGAAGGGGCGAACAAGACGGCAGGAATGGAGGAAGTGGTGGGATCTACGACGTCGGCGGGATTGTCCACGTGGATCGTGAATGAAGGCACAAATGAAGTTTTGGTGAGCAGTTGGAGAGAAGGTTGATAATGAATTGTGCACTGAACTGAGTGCTGATGTTGTGCAGAGTTATTCAGACCTACGGGGGTTGTTTAAAGCTGTGATTCCTCCGATTGATCCATTACAGGGTGTACGTACATGTGCTATGTGAAAAATAATCTTGCACTAACACTTGTTGAAATGTACTTCAGGAAGAGTACGAGTTCTTCCTGAAGGAGGTAAGCATGCTGATGACATTTATTACGCTGATAGAAAGCTCTAACCAGTGATATGTACATGTAGATGGTAGGCCAATTCGACATGTTCCTGGCGAAAGAAGACCAGGAGAAGTTCCCAGACCCAAAGCCAATCCTCCGCGTTTGCGAGGAATTTGGTCTCAAGCCAGCTGACGTCCTCGTGCTCGCAAGGCACGCGCCGACAATTAAGGCTGCGAAGTAAGCTGTTCATATCTTCTTCGCTTTGGCTACTTACGTCGTGATTTCTAAACGTTACATTTGCTCGTAACAGGGATGCTGGAACTCACGTGTGCCACTACATGCCCGGTGACAAGGCCATCCCGAATCACACTGCGCATTATCACTTGACTCACCTCCACGAGTTTCAGCATCTAGTCGAGGACTTCAACGGTGTGTCCTATCGCGACAAGATCAAGTTGGGTTCTATTGAGTTTTAGATGGTATTGATCGAGACGCAGATAGAAAATAAGTACCTCGTTGTATTTCCCTTGAGTCCTTGAGTGACAGATGTAGCCATACTGTCCTTGAAAGATGTAGCCATTTTCAAAGTGTAGCCATTTTCACCGACCCACCAATATCGCATCGTCGAAGATATTGATTCGCACATACGTTGGGCGTCTGGTTCCTGCTCTTCTGCGCCTGGTATCTCCCTTCCTGGCTCTCGATACGCCGCACCAAGCGCACGACGTCGTTCCTCTGTGTCTTTTCTCCTTTCCTATCCAAGTCGTACCTCCCAATTCCCCCTGTAGCCTAAGAAATCGTCCCTAAATGGCGTACAATTACGTGGCCACGGCGCAGAAGCCTACAAGCGTCACTCACTCGCTCACAGCGGCGTTCACGGGCCCGAACGACACCAACTTGCTCTTAGCTAAGAGTACGCGCTTCGAGGTGCATCTCCTGACGCCTGAGGGGCTGCAGCCACAGCACGACATCAGTCTGTACGGCCGCATCGCCATCTTCGAGGTCTTCCGCGCCACTAACGAGCCCCAGGACTGGCTTTTCATCGTCACACAGCGTTTCCAGTTCTGTGTACTGGCCTATGACGCAGCTACACAGCAGGTAGTGACCAAAGCTCACGGCAGCATCCGAGACTCCATCGGCCGTAGCAGTGAAATCGTCACCAGTGGCAACATCGATCCAGAAGGAAGACTCATCGGTATGAACCTGTACGAGGGTTACTTCAAGGTCATCCCTATTGACAGTGGAAAAGGCATCTTGAAGGATACGTTTAACATCCGTCTGGATGAACTACGAGTCATTGATATCAAGTTCCTGCATGGATACAGCAAACCGACTATTTGTGTCTTGTACGAAGACTACAAAGCGGCGAGACACTTGAAGACGTACCATATTCTGCTCAAGGAGAAGGACTTTGCTGAGGGACCATGGAGTCAGTCGAATGTCGAGTCTGGAGCGAGTTTATTGATTCCCGTACCGGCACCGACTGGTGGAGTACTCATTGTGTCCAACCAGACCATTGTGTATCACAATGGAAGTACTTTCCATGCTATTCCGATGCAGAGCACTGTGATTCAAGTGTATGGTGCTGTGGATAAGGACGGATCGAGGTTCTTACTCGCTGATCAGTACGGAACTCTGTCTGTTGTGGCTCTGCAGCATACTGGGAAGGAGGTCAGTGGAGTGCATCTAGAGGTCCTGGGAGAGACCAATATTGCGTCGTGTTTGTCGTATCTGGATAATGGCGTGGTGTTCATTGGCAGCACATTCGGTGATTCGCAGCTGATCAAACTTAATGCCGACCGTGATGAAAACGGATCGTATCTCGAAGTGTTGGACACATACGTGAACGTTGGACCAATTATCGACTTCTGTGTGATGGACCTCGATCGCCAGGGTCAGGGCCAAATTGTGACTTGCAGTGGTGCCGATAAGGATGGAACGCTGCGAGTAATCCGCAATGGCATTGGAATTAACGAGCAAGCTAGTGCAGAGCTGCCTGGTATCAAGGGAATGTGGTCACTTCGCGAGACGTTTGCTGCAGAGCACGACAAGTATCTTGTGCAAAGTTACGTGAGTGAGATCCGTATTCTTGCTATTGGCGACGACGATGAAATGGAGGAGAAAGATATTCCAGCATTCACGAACGTTAAGACTCTGTTGTGTCGAAGCATGTTTGGGGATGTGTGGCTACAAGTGACTGAGGCAGAGGTACGTCTCATCAGCTGCGCCTCGTTTGCACTGACTTCTACCTGGTCGCCCCCGTCGGGATCGAGAATCACTGTTGCTGCTGCAAACCCCACTCAGGTAGCGGTTGCAACGTCAGGCGGAGTGCTCGTGTATTTGGAGGTTGAGAATGGCCAGATTACAGAGAAGACTACAGCCAAGATGGAGCACGAAATCGCATGCGTGGATATCACTCCGCTAGCTTCAAGCAGTGCAGAAGATGAAGACATCTCCATGACAGGCGCATCAGTACCTTGGGATATGGCTGCGTTGCGCACTTCACTTTGTGTCGTTGGACTTTGGACCAACTTCTCGGTGTCTGTTTTGAAGTTACCAACGCTTGAGAAGGTGACTACTGAATCTCTTGGAACCGATTTACTTCCCCGATCAGTACTCTGTAACACTTTCGAAGGGAAAGACTACTTGCTCGTTGGACTTGGCGACGGAAGTCTTATGAACTATGAGTTGAACGTCGAGCGAGGAACTCTTGGAACTCGAAAGCGTGTTTCCCTAGGGTCGCAGCCACTCTCGTTGTCAACTTTCCGATCAAAGAACATGACGCACGTGTTTGCTGCTTGCGATCGGCCGACTGTCATCTACTCCAGCAACAACAAACTGCTCTACTCGAACATCAACTCCAAGGAAGTGAATGTGATGTGTTCGTTCGACTCGGAGTCCTTCCCTGAGTGCCTTGCTCTGTCGTCTGAAGAAGAACTGATGATCGGAACGGTCGACGACATTCAAAAGCTGCACATCCAGACTTTCCACTTAAACGAGTGGGCCCGCAGAATTGCTCACGACCCAGAATCCCATACCCTTGGCGTGCTGACTGTGAGTTTTACGGTGGACGACACAGGCGAGGAAGTTGACCAGGGTTTTGTGCGGTTGTTCGATGACCAAACATTCGAAGTGCTGCACTCCTTTCGACTGGATCCGTTTGAGACTCCCTGCTCAGTCGTTGTGTGCCCTTTTGCGGGCGATTCCGTGAGCTCGTCCTATTTCGTTGTTGGAACTGCCTACATTCACGAAGAAGAAGCGGAGCCGCACCAAGGCCGAATTTTGGTGTTTGCTGTCACTGGCATTCATGGTGAACGAAAGCTGCAGCTGGTTACTGAAAAAGAAGTGAAGGGGGCAGTATACTGTCTCAATTCTTTCAATGGAAAGGTGCTCGCAGGTGTGAACAGTAAGGCGCAGCTGTACAAGTGGACTGAAAACACTGACAACGAGAAGGAGCTGGTTTCAGAATGCGGTCATTATGGCCACACCCTGGTACTTTACATGGAGTCACGAGGTGACTTTATCGTAGTGGGCGATTTGATGAAGTCGGTTTCGCTGCTTAGCTACAAGCAGCTGGATGGGACCATCGAAGAGATTGCGAAGGATCTGAACTCAAATTGGATGTCTGCTGTGGGTATCATTGACGATGATACGTACATCGGCAGCGAAACGGACTTCAATTTATTTACTGTACAGCGCAACAGCGGCGCGGCATCTGATGAAGAGCGTGGTCGTCTGGATACGGTTGGCGAGTTCCATCTGGGCGAGTTCGTGAACCGCTTTAGATATGGATCGCTAGTGATGCAAAACAATTCTTCAGCACAAGCTCCTACTGGCCCCACTGCAATGGTTGATGTAGGTGAACGTGCTCCTGTTGTCCCAACCGTTCAGAATCAGTCGATGTTGTTTGGAACTGTCAGCGGAATGATTGGCGTCATCCTGCCGATCAGCAAAACCCAGCACTCGTTCCTGCTCCGCGTTCAGGAAGCCCTGACACACATCGTGAAGGGCGTTGGAGGCTTCTCTCACAAGGATTGGCGCATGTTTGAAAACCGGCGATCGGTGTCAGAAGCGCGTAATTTTATCGACGGAGACTTGGTGGAAAGCTTCTTGGACTTGACGAAGCCTCAGATGATGAAGGTAGTGGAGAAGTTGAACAACGATGGCATGCTGGATGGTACGGACCAAATTACAGTGGAGGATTTGACTTTGCGAATCGAAGAATTTGCCCAGCTGCACTAGCTCAAGCGACCAAAAGGACTTGCTAAGATTGGAGTGAAGGCGTGGCGTGGTGATGGAGTTCAATCATATTTTCTTTGCACTTGAAATACCTCGTTTTATTATTATCCTGGTACCTGGCAGCATTCGTAGAGTAGGAAAACAGTCGAGGGATGGCGCAGAGTGGTGGAAGCAAGATGGCTCGGCGCGTTGATATCCAGAAGGTTCGTCCTCGAAAGCTCATATATGCTATGTAGAATTACTTACGTAAAGTATTGCACTGTAGGGGAAGGAAGATGTCAAGTTGCCTTCACTTGCACCGTCACCAGCTAAAAAGGTAGTACTGCATACACACAAAAAGGCAGTTTTCCCAACCTGTTGTTTCTGTCGTGTCCTCTTCCCGTTGTATACAGACCAAAGACGCTCCAATGCCTCGTAAGCCAACACCTGTGTCTACTGATGGGACTAAAGCAGTAAAAGCAGCTCCACCTAAATCTCCGTCGAAGTCACCAGTCCGAGGAACTCCAACAAAAGTATCGGCATCTGTGAAACCTCTTCCAAGTGTCCAACCCACCGGGCAGCAAGTCGTAGACGAAAGTTCTCTTGGTACTGGCCCTGATTGCAGTGCTATCCCAGTCGCAGCAGGCACAAGTGGAACCCTAGCAGTAGAAAACGAACCATGTACTACGGAAACTGTTGGCTCAATGGTCCCAGACGGCATTCCAGTGACTGAATCACTTCGCGATGATATTGCTACAGAAGATTTCGCCGCTGCAGAGGAAGCTGAACCATTACGAAAATTAAACGGCAATGGACTGGTGAAACTGATCTACGAGAGCTACGACGAGTTATTCGAGATTGAGAACGGATCAACTACTCAAGCAAACATCGATGAAGTCTACTGTCTGTCGTTTGTGATGCCTAATTGCTTGGTGCGTCTCTCACAACACCCGAATCCCGAACGGTTCCAGCGCGAGGAGAATGGAATCTTTGATAGTCTCGTGCATGAAGATCCACGAGGAACTTATCACGATTTGGAGAAGGATCATACGTATTACGTCGTGGTAGAGCAGGAAGAGGACCAATTACGTCGGGATCAAGAGGCAACGAGGGCACTGTGGAACGGTGAAATACAGAAACAGAAGAAAATGGAAAAAGACGATGGCCGAGGCTTTGAATCCTGTTCGTGTATTTACGGAAATCCTTGTGTGGATGAGTACGGGTGTCGAGACTGGCATTCTCGGTTTGCTATAGCTACGAAGAATGGGTGGAAGGGCTTTTAGCTGACGGAATATACAGATTGCCAAGCCTTCACCATTGTCTGAGCTATGCTGGAGTTGTAAAGTGAATCGTAAATGATGATCTTTTAGGTAGAGTTCCTCCGAGGCTTGACAGTAGCTCTTGTTCACGGACGGTGACGCAGTAGCGGCTTTTACGTTCAAACTCTGCTGCAGGAAAGAAACTGAGTCTGGTCAAGCGTTCACAAAAGGTAGCTTTACCCTGGACAGCACAACCATCGAGAGAAACATTCGCCACTTTGAGAACAAGATGCATTCCAGTGGGGTTTACGCCTCGAATGAAGGGATCCAAATCGAAATGAACAGCTTCAGGCACACGTTCGCACTTTTCCTCATCATTGGGCGATACAGAGACAATGTGCTGGGCAAAGGAATCTTGCTGACGTAAAGAGTCCAGAGCTTGGAGAGAAGTCGACGACTCCAGTTCGGCAAGTAACTTATGTACTGATAGCTCCTTACGCTCCTCTTCATCGCGATCTTGCTGATCAGAATCGTTTTCAGGGTAAAGCTGGAGAGTATGGCACAACTCTCGACTGATCATCAGCTTCGTCTCTTGATCAGATGCTTCCCAAAACTTCCCAACCGCGAGAAGTAGATAGGATCGCGCTGTTTCCATGATCCGGGGAATGTTGCTATCCATTGGTGCTTCTAACGCTTCTTGAAGGATTCTAGCGCACTGTAGAGGGAATCTGTCGTTGACCAGTAGTTCACCAGTTTTTAGGAAAATCTTGTGTAACTCATCTTCAAACCATTCGTCCAAGATAACACTACAACAACATCGCAGTGAGTGAAGAAACTATAGACAAAAACGATGTGTACGTACTATTGCAGCCAGCCAGGTGAAGATAGTTTGGTGATAATCTCGTGAACTTCCTAATAAATCAACAGTAAGGATTTGCCTGCAAGAACAAGAAGTTAAAAACTTACATGAAGCAGCTCATGCAGCCGCCGAATAAGTGCAGCTTTATCCACCGGATAACTGTCCAGCTCCGGAACAGCACGTTGCACGCACAGGAATGGCTCCATTATCTTTGTGTAGTAGTAGCTAGCTGTTTTGATGCGAGTCAGTTGCTGGCTTAGCGCTGAAAACCCCGATACCAGCAATACTAGCTCGAAGTTGCACGAACGCAGCGATTTCTTGGCTTCCAGCAAAGCCACAGTAACGTCATGTGAACTTCTTATACAACGCGTCATACCATACACTGTTTTCAACTTGGAATTATCAATGTGAAGATCTTCAAGTAACTTGTTC
Organism: Phytophthora colocasiae; assembly: GCA_018806915.1. NCBI lineage: Eukaryota > Oomycota > Peronosporomycetes > Peronosporales > Peronosporaceae > Phytophthora > Phytophthora colocasiae. The sequence continues at coordinate 530,062 of JAGKQI010000093.1, read as the reverse complement.
AGTCTGCAGCTCGAAGTATCCATTTCAATAGAATTGGTGTCTGGTGTTGCGAGATCTTTACAAGACAACGAATCGCTTTGTGAATATGATTCTGTACCGAGTGGTGGCAGGAGTAGCGGTGTACTGTATTCTCCAAAGCAATCGATGCTACACCGTGCGACCCGCACACAACCGGCATAAGCAGATGTCGATATCATAACTTTCGTATTAAATCCTCGGTGAACAACTTGGTACATCCCGTCGAGAACACGAGTCTTCGTTTTGTCGAACCACCACGTTTGATCATATCGATACCAAAATGTTGGTGAGAAAATAGCCATCTCCACGACATAGAAGTACGGGGTAAAGTCGTTCTGTTCGTCGTCCATTCTCGTAGTTTCTCCTTCACCTGCAGATGCTTTTAGGTCAAGAACCAAGGAAGTACTTGTTCTTTCAACAATTGATGGTGAAGGTGGTGGATCCCCAAATTCTGTCTCTGAATCACGTAGAAAAGGTATCACAACAGTCCAATCTTTTTCGAAAAGAAATTGTTCAGTGCTTGGATCGACAGAATTCACAATAGTTCGCTTTTGAGCTGGGGTTCTGCCTACTACAGCACGAATCGGGATCTTCACGAAGGCTGGATATGTTACGGTCATGTCGGAGTTCCGCATCAAATTATCAACTGAAACTTCCACATGAGTGAGCAAAATTTCAGAGCTGGGAGGTGGCCATCGGAAGATGACCCGATCTCCTTCACCGATTTGAAGGTTTAACGAGAAGTTTTCACGAATGTTCAACTGAAAAGAATCAATTGTTAAAGGGGGGGATTGACCATCGCGTGCATGTCGTAGTCGAACTTCTGCTTCCTCGCAATAATTCGCTGCATTTCGGACCAAAGCTATCGATAATTGAACATTTCCGAATTGTGAACTGTCAGAGAAATTCGTTGGATGTAAGATTATCAATCGTGCACATTCAACGATCCCTGCACTTCCCCCGTCATTACGAAGGGTTTTCAGTCGACTTACAACGGCGAACGTACCGAGATGACTGATAGCCACACTAGCAAATTCATCGCTGATGTCAGGATACTCGATATCTCGAAGAATTCTTCCAGACTTGGAGTCAACCTCCACCACCACAACATCACTGTTAGCATCTTCTACTAGAAAATGTGGAATCCACAGCAACGCTGGACGTCGTAAATCCCCCATTGTTCTTGGGAAAACATCGAACAAATCACTGGCAAAAGCCTCTCCACGGTGCAACATCAAATTCTTCTCATCTGCTGCACGACAAGAAATTGCTATCTCAGCACCGTGGGTATCCGACACATCATTGCCATCGCGGTCCAAACAGAGAAAGAAACCAGGCTGAAAAACGACTGTTGCATCTGTTTGTGAATGATGCACACGACCCCCAGCACTCGATTTCAAGCAACGTACAGTATGAGCACCAGGTGTCAAAGCGGTTTTATCCACAACAAAATTTAACACCGGGTCAGGTGGCATTCGATCGTCAATTACACGCACTGCCATTTGATTAGAGACCACTCGACCACGCCGGTTAGTCACTTCACAGAAGTAAATGCCTTCGTTATGCGGTTGAATGCTGGAGGATATAAAGATGAAGCTCTGAGTAGCACCGTCGATGGGAACACCTTCACTTTGATCATCCTGTTTGATAAACCACTGATAGGTTAGTGGCTCTCCTTTGACGACGAGAACAACCTCCACAAGTGAGTCAATGACGGGAAATAGCGCTTCTGGAAGGTTTATCTGAATCAAGGGAACACCTAAATATTGGATATGTTCAGGCAAAGCTATGATAATAAAAATGACGATGAATGGCTTACCGAAATGACCCCACGTTTCGATAAAGCTTACCCAAGTATCTCTAATCGTTGTGGCAGCTACACGCCCCTGATCTTCGTCATATTGTCGATGCACTCCAAATAATGACCGGCATTGTGCGTGTGGAAACTTTGAAACGCCAGCAAAGAAATCCTGAAGTGCTCGACAACAGAACTGGAAGCAAAATCTTAGCACGTTGGGGAAACAGAAAATCTACAAAAGTTTTGAAACGTACCCGACGAGCACTTTCGAAGTACTGACCATCTAGTAACTCGTCAACTGTAATAATACAACGAGAGGCAGCGGCAACAGCCAGACGAATAACCAATTCCTCCGGACAGCTATTCAAGAGAGCGTGGGTGATGAGAGACAACCCGTCCGAATTTTTTTCGAGAACAGTATCCAGACTTTTGTCTATTAACCACGACAGTTTTTCAATCTCCCAACGCTGCTCGAGAGCATAGTACAGAGGTGATCGGTGCTGTACATGTACAAAACGCGCCGTTAACATGAAATAAAACTTCATAAAAACAAATATTGGAATACCTGGGAATCCAATAGATTGGCTGACGACGGATATAAAGCGTAGATGCTTCCAAGCAGCTCGAAAGGTTTGTCTACTGTGTCTTTCTTGTAGTTAAGGGAGACAACTACAGCATGCATTGGCAGCTCCTTCTATGGTAACATTTCTATCAGTTTGTACTAACAGTATTATAATACATAGCTTCATAGAAAATCATTCAGCACCTCGAAGAACTGAGTTTCCTGCCATTTTTGCGGTGTGGATATCTGAAATCGGTGTTTGTGCTGTAAAGTGACGCATCTCCAGGCACGCAGACAAGTAAATAGTCGAATAGATGGTCGGTGGTCACGGAGTAGCTCCGCCCAACAACAGTCGCAGCTTTCCACCATTACTAACGTAGAATACCGAATAGTACGCGGTGTTCTGTTGTTATTAAACGCCCTCTTCAACCAACTAGGGCGTTGTATTTGATGGGCGTTCAATTCGTAGGGAGCTCTATTCGATTCCGCATTGTTGAGTACAATAAAACGAATTTCAGCAAATGAATTTAGTTCTTCGAGAGCTACTCATCGATGCAGAAGTAAATCGCCGTTTCGTCCATCAGGATATGTAGTCTTGTCCCGATTCATCTCGCTCTTGTGCTTCTGCAAGAAGCTCATGAACGACACAGCACGCCCCACAAGCACGTCATCGGTCAGTGTGGTGAGATTGGTGCGACGGCGCAGGCTCAGACCGTTTCGCTTCATGAACGAAGAGACCCAAAGATCCGAAGCCGCAAACCGAATTGGGCGCTCTTCCTCCTCCTCCTCGGTTCGGCTTTCGTGAAAGATATGGCGAGCTTGGGCAGCGATCCAATCACGAGTCACCTTCTCCTTGTTCAAGCGTAGATCGTAGATCATCTCGACGAGAGTATCCTCTGCCTCTCCCAAGACAGGACGCCGCCCAGTACCCTCAAGACGCCGGCAGCTCCCGAACGCAGCCCAAATCTCCTCCCGTTTGCGCCACCAGTCGCGGAAGCTTGAGGCAGATATCCGCCACACACGCCCTCGAAAATGAGCCTCCGCTCGACTCGGCACCCCGCCACCCTCCGTCGCGATCCAGTCAATCGCTTGTTTCTTTATGCTAAGCTCCACACTCTTTCATCTAGCTGGCATCTTGGCGAATGAAGCGAAACAAACATGCTGCTCGCGTTGTCTGGGGAGGATTCACGGGTGGCTGCATTGTCAAACTTACTACAGCTGCAAAGAACTGGAATCGTTCATCTATTCTGCTGCAGAGTAAGTCAAACAGACGAGAAAATCAGCTTTGTTGCCGACAGTGTTCAATTAAGAGGGCGTTCAATTTGAGCGCGTTCTATTCTTTGTATAACGCCCTCGGAGACCGCGTTCAATTCGTAGGGCGTTGTATTACTTTACCGCGTACTATTCGGTATTCTACGTTACTTAATTTTGTATTTAAATTGATTTGAAAAATACTAGTATTGAGCAAATTGGCGGGAATACTATGGAGGATGTTGAGATGCCGATTCCAGAGCAACTGGAGGCCGATACGCCGCAAGATAACGCTGTACAGCAGCAGTTCGATGCCCTCTACATGGTGAAACTTCTGGGCAAGCTGCGCCACGACGACAAGAGGCCGAAAGCCGCCGCTGAGGAGCTCCAGGACGCTCTTGTAAGTCAAATTGTTGTTATTTTCTTTCTACAATCTGCTAATGAATGCATTTGGTAGAGGGAACTACACGCTTTGCAGCAGATACTTGTGACCAAGCAGGCAAAGCAGAACCTATTGGATCGATTGGCTCAGATCGAGACATTGGAAGCGCTACAGAAAGCTGCAGCGTCCAGGAAGGCTCAGGTGGAGGTTGGTTACAGCCAAGAGAAGAAGGAGCTACAGAAGGCGGTAGCAGAGCGAGGAGATGCGCTTCGGCTGTTGGAACGACTGGCTGAAGAGGTGGAGCAGCAGAAATTGAAGGTTCTTGAACATGAGCAGAGTCGACAAGCTCACGAGACTGAGTTGGCTCAGTTGAATGAGGTGTGGAAGGCGATGCAGAAGAAAAACGCACACCGAAAAGCAGCAGTACAAGTAGCTACGGGAGTGATGATCACAGATGAAGAAGATTGTGGCCGGGTGCTGGACTTGCAGACTCGGAGTATCCAAGAGATGCACCAGAAGCAGAAACAGCTTGAGGTTGGTGTTGGTTGTAGCATGAGTTGATGTGGAAGCAGGATTTTTAAAGGAAGAATGGTGTTGTTTATGAACAGGACGAGAAGATTGATATCAGCACTCAAGTGAAGCGGGCGAAACGAAAGATCGAGGACGTGACCAAGCAGGTGCGTAAATGGATAGGAGATTATCGATTCGTGTGGAACATAAGTCTCAATTGCTGTCGTCTACTGTAGAACGATCTCAGGAGCAAGGATGCCGAAGTGAAGCAGCGAGAACAGGACTACATGACGCTCCAACAAATGAAGAGATGGTGCGTTGAGAATTCAAAAGTTTGGAGAAAATCTCTAACTTACGGTCGTTGCTACTCAGGTATGACCACGTCAGGAACATCATCGAGTCTTCGTTTGGCTTTGAGATTACGAACGTGGTTGACGATTTCCTCGAAGTCCGAGTTTTGAGATCCCGGACGGTGCGACTGTATTGTGATCTTGAATCCACTCGGTTGCTGCGCGTTCAGGTGGGTACTTTGGCAGTTTCTACCTCTGATAATTCGGGTTTCACTTATCGTATGACTGTAGTTGCTCTCTCCTGATGTGGCTGCTGCTGATCTCGTAGAGGTCGCTGTGCGAGACAACAATGCCCAGTATTTCTTGTGCGAATATCGTGAACGCGTGCGCGAGCAGCTTTTACTGTGAAACTTTTCGGTGAAACCATTTATCGAGGTAAGCAAAATTGAGTACGCATTTTATACAGCTTAAGCCTTACAAGTCTGCTTGCTTGTCTTTAACTACTGAAGCCAACGATGCGCAGCAGTACATACCAGACAGCCCTTCCCACCGAAACACCTAGCTTAATTGGGAAATAGCTCGTTCACTTGTGTTTCTGGCAAACCTGCATCCAGAAGTTTCTTACGTGCAAGGGCGCGATCAATAGTGAGCTTCAGCTTAGCCGCTTCCACCTCATACCGCAGTTTCTCACACTCGAGCTTATTGCGCTCCTCCTCCATGCAGAAGCGTTTGCGCTCACGCTCTTCACGCACCGCTTCCGCCAGCATTCGTTGCGTGCTCTCTAAAGCTGCTGGATTCGTCCAAGTGCCAGCCAATCCAGCAGAAGAGATAGCAGGAGTTGGTGCGATTGGAATTCCACTGCTCGTTGCAACGGTCGGAGCAATAGTGGTCATTGGCAACTGCACAGCAGCGACATCAGGAAGCATCCTCTGCTCTTCAACTACCATGGAAACAACCTTGGGATCCTCTTCCTGCACTTCCTCGTGCTTCCGCTTCTTAATAGCCGGAGAGTACGTCACTCCACTGTGATGGGAACGTCTTTGTCGACGTCCTTCGTCGTCATCCCTCCCGAACACCTCATTAAGTGTATGATAGTAGCGACACATACGCAAAACATGCGCTTCTGCCGGTCGAGAATCATCCTCCACAGCTTCATCTTCATCTCTCTTCACCACACGTTCGAACGTGTACGGGTTATAGTTGTTTTCCCTTAACCAATTGCGCGCGCCGTCGAAACTCCTCTCCAATTCGCTAATCTGCGTGCGGATGTTAGCATTCTCCCTGTGGTTAATGCCGTGCAGTCTCATAGCGTTCTTAATCTCAGAGCATAAGGCCTCACGGGTCTCTCCCTTGTCCTTATTAACCTTGCCATCTCGCCAGCGTAAATAATTGTTAGGTGCACTTAACCACTCAAGAAGGATGGAGATGGACGTCTTCCCGTCGCGTGTAGCACTGTCACTATCCCAAAGCACGCGCTGTCGACGTGCAGATCCGTTGCCGGAAGAGCTGCGAACGTTTATTGTCCCTGTCTGGGGCTGTGGCCGCGACGGTGTTGAAGCTGGCGATGAAGTCTCCGAGCTCATGTTGATCGACATCTGTAGGTTCACTGGTCACGCGTTCACTTGAAGAATGTATGGGGAATCTACAGAAAACTTAAAAACTCACTGGTGTAATGACACATCAATTAAATGAGTCGATTATACTACGGTAGTATTACTACCTGGTACATGTAGTATTAATATTGGGTCAGGATGGACTGGTATCACTATCGTCTGCTGCGTCGATCGCTGCTATAAAATTTTGTTGTCGTTGTGCCCACGTTGGTGACAATACTGGAACTTTTTCCTGTGGAGAGTCGGTAGATTTGTCTGTTAAGGTGAGATCAAGTGTGTCTTCGCTCCGTGACGTAGTTGGAGTGACCTCTTGTGTCGCTGTCTTGTCCGATTTGGGTGTAGTTCTCAAACTACTAGTCATTTTTGCTTGCTCATTGGTGTTTCTGTTGGTTCGTGGAGTTGTCATGTGGTTGAAATGCTGACTAGTTGATGCTTTCGACCAAGCGGGTGAGCTCTTTTCGAAAGTACCAGAGCCAGATTTGTTACGCTTCACTGGTCGAGGTGGCGTGGAGCGTGGCTGTGGTGTAACACGACGTCGGTCTTCTTTACTATTACCAGCTTTTGGGATCGGTAGCAGTAGCTGCAAGCGATCCATCTTACGTTGACGCTCTCGAAGTTTTGTAGAACACCGCTCAATCGCTTCTGCACAGCGTCGGTGAAGTTCCAGTGGTGACTTGAATGACATTCGTGTGGTGTAACCTGCAGTGAATCTTGTTGATGATGTTGCTCCAGTACGGGTTCCCATTGACTCTTGTGTGCTTGAGTCGTCCAGTGCATTTGCATCCTTTTTCTCTGGAGTTGACGTGGAATTCCTATCCTCCATTTTGTCGAGTTTTGATCAGTGAGAATTCTTTGACACACTTCATTTAGATGGGGTGTCGAAGTGCAGACCGTTTCAAAACCAATCTACGAATGCAGCATCTCGTTTAATGAACATGTAGCCATGTTCTAGGGGCGAAACGACGCGATCCTACCAGTCCACTCAAGAAGAAGAAGAACCTTCAATGTCGTTGGACGAGGTGACTCGCCGATGGCTACGGCGTCTCGTGTCTCGATCACTTGACATTGAACCTTCAGTCTTTGATCAACTCTTTACGGACACGAAAACTGAAGCAGAACCTTCATCTGCGGAGTTGGTGCAGTCCTTTTTCTCTTCCAAAGCGGAGGCTGGGAGTGTTTTATTCTTTTACAAAGGAGAAGAACAATACGAACTAGAAGAGGAGGTTGAGGAAGAGGTGCAAGTGATACGAGAAGCTTCTCTTACAGGTAACAAACAAACCGAAATGACTAAAACTTACTGAGAGGATCTAACTGTATCTTGAATCTGTTAGAGCCACCAAGTGAAGGAACTCCATCTACAGAACCAACGGACGAGCAGTTGTTCCTTGATGCTGAAGCTCCACCACCAGAGACAGAGACAGTAAAGAGACTAGTGAAAAGAACACGAACAGCGACGCGCCAAATCTGCCACACCTTTTTGAACGCGCTGCCTGTAGATTCCTCCGAGGCATCGACCATTTTCCTGGTTAAGATAGCTGCTGGCCCGATCACAGTCCAGAATGTCGTGACTGAAGGCCATGAGAAACTGGTCCAGACAAACGTGGAGCTTGGATGCTCGACCGGAGACTTGCTGTCGAACTTAGAAGGGATTATCTGCAATGTCTTCATGCCGCTGCTAGACCCACAGCTCTCAAGAGCAGATCACAGCAACGGAGGGGATGAAAGTGGCGTGAAGAACTCCACTGCAGCTCACCAGGCGCTGAAGGTCATCGACGCTGTGCGGAACGAATTCAAGAGCAACTTGGTCAAGTTTTCGTCGCAGATTTCCAACGCTATCCAGCAGATCCAGGGCGACATCCACTTGAACATCCCCGACGTCGTTATCACCAAGCCAGAGTCACATCTGGATGACTATGAGCTCATCAACACACTGGAACAGGCATTGGAGGACTGGTCCAAGAGTGTAGCGAGTGTTGTGGAGCAGGAAACCCGCAAGACGCCCAAGCGTAAAGGTCCGCTGGCTGAGATTGAGTTCTGGAGGGAGCGGAACGCTACGCTCAGCACCATTTTTGAGCAGATTAACATGCCGACAGTCCAGAAAATGCTTAAACTGCTGGAGCTGGTGGAAGCAAGTATGCTGCTTACATTCAAATACCACTTCTCCGAGCTCAGCAAGCTGTACGTGGAGGCGAAAGACAACGTCAAGTTTCTCACAACTCTGGAGCGACACTTTAAGAACATCGCCAGTGGTTCTTTCTCGGCAATTGCAGACACGTTACCGTCCATGATGAATGCCATTCGAATGGTTTGGATCATCTCGCGGCACTACAACACGGACGAGCGGATGGTCCCGTTGATGGAGAGAATTGCGTCGGAAATTGTGGATAAGGTGGCGGTTGAGATCAACATCCACACCATTTTACGGAAGAGCCCGGAGAACGCCTTGCATGCCATTGAGGAGGCTAAAATGGTGCTTGAATTATGGCACTCGACGTACATGAAGGTCCGGGAGCGAATTGAAGCTAGCGGCACAGATCATCGATGGGAATTTGACCGCAAACGACTCTTTGAACAGACGAACTACATGGCTAAGATTTGTGAAAACCTACAAGAGGTAGCTACAGTCTTGGACCAGTTCAACAAGTTCCTCGGACCTGAACTCAAGTCCGTGACGGGTGATTCCCAAGGAATTGACGACGTGATGTCTCGTGTGGAGGGCTTGATCTCTCCGTTCGAGAGTGTTCCCTTTAAGATTTTCGACCGCGGCTACAAAACGAGCTGGGAGTCGGTCATGGTGCAGTTTCGCGAGAAAGTGAGCGAGATCGAGCACATGACGCGCAAGTTCATCGATACATCTTTCCAGAAACTGCGGTCGTCTGAGGGAGCGTTCGATCTGCTTCAGAACTTCCAGAATATTCAATCCCGTGAGTCGATTAACAAGCAAATGATGGAGAAGTACAAGGATATCCTCATGCAGTACACGAAAGAGCTGGAGAAGTTGGAGGAGCAATTCCACCGACACAAGCACCGTCCTCTCGTATACAAGAACCACCCACCTGTCGCAGGAGCGATTAGCTGGTCTCGTTCTCTCTACTTACGCGCCAAGAAGCCGATTCTACGCTTTCGGGCTATGAATGATCTACTCAAGAGCCCACACGGTGAAGAAGTGAAGGAGAAGTATCTAGTATTCGCGCGTGCAGTGGACGCTTACATCAAGCAGCTTCACAAAGAGTGGAGAGAGAAAGTGCCTGCGCTGACGAACGAATGCCTCAAGCTGTCGATTCTGGGCCCAAAATTACTGGAAGCCGGTAAATCGGAGACCGGGGTAATGCTCTACAAACTGCCTCAACCACCGTTCTACGCCAACTTTTCACCTGAGCTGGCGATGATCATTAAGGAGTCGAAATACCTGGATCGTCTTGGCTTTGAAATCCCAGAAGAGGCTCTAAATGTGACGCTGCAAGAGGACAAATATCATCAGTATGTACAGGAACTATCGTTAATGCTCCGACGTTATGATGCACTTCTGGCAGAGCTCACACCAGTGGAGACGCATCTCTTGCGGTCGCAATTGAAAACTCTGGAAGATGTTTTACGTGTGGGCTTTTCCCCTCTCAATTGGAATTCGCAGCGTGTATTGAGCTTCATCGAGAACTGCAACAAGTCTCTGAACCAGTTCGCCAATCTCGTGAGTCAGATTCACAAAAGTAGTAAGATGGTGGAAGAGATCGTTATGGATATTGAAAACACTCTTCTGATCAAGATTGAAGACTTCGGGGAAGGCGTCGTGACAGAAGTAGGGGAATTTTACGAGCTGGTAGAACGAAACCGTATGCAGCGGATTGAGGAGCTCGTGCAAAGCTATCAATCGATTGGACCATTACTGATCAAAGTGGAGGAAATCGTTGCTGGTGTGAATACTGGTACCAGTCCCAAGATGTCGACGTACTACATGTACTGGGAGCGTCGTATTTTCAATGCGATCACCAAGATGATCATTGCTTCTATGACAACGTTTCAAGCGCTTCTCAACGTCCACACGAAGGATATTAGCAGTGCTATCTCGATCATGGGGCAAGCAGAAGGAGGTAAACTCAAACGACCTCCTCTATGCAAGGTCAAAGCCACTATGAACGGGAAGGATATCATTGTAACCCCATCGCTCTCCGACATGTACAAGTATCTGAGCAAATCTGTAAAACATATCGTTGAAAGCGCCAAGGCTTTTATCCGGTGGATGCATGGAACATGTCGTGAGACTGCTCCTCTTGTGGTGAATGAGGACGAGGAGCCGATCACCTTTACCTTTTACTCTGATATCTCGCAGAACCCGTACGTTATCAAGATGACGCTGTCACTTAACCAAGAGATCCACAAGGTATTCAATATCGTGAACCGTTATCTCGATAGTTGGCGCCGATACGACACGGTTTACAACCTCTGGAACACTAAACGACGTAGCGCACTGGAAAAACTAGCGGACAAGAAGCCTCCGTGTGTTTATTTCGACACTCGCATGGCTCAGTACTCTCGTCTTGCTGAATCTGTGCGCAATCAGCCCACAGAGAAGGATACCGACTTTTTACAGATCAATTGTCTCCCTCTAGCGGTTTCTATCGCGAAGCAAGCTGAGATGTGGAAAGATGACTACGGGAAAATCCTCTTGGAGGTATCGAATAAAAAGCTGCTGGCCATCAGCTCTACAATGGATCAACTGGAGTTCGAGCTCGAAGCTACGCCAGAAGATCTTGAGTCGTTGAAAAAAGTATTAAACACTGTCGCCAGTATTAGCGATATGAGCATGGAGATGGAGCTGGAGTACGCTGATATCATTGAGAGATACCGAACCTTGCAGGCATTTAGCATTACTGGAGACCCAGCAGAGTTTAAGAAGGCTTTCTCGTTGGAGCAGCGCTGGAAAGGTTTGTATCTTGCGTCCAAAACAAAAGATTTACGTCTCGTGAGAGTAAAAGACCAGTTTCGAGGTGTAACGAAGCAAGATGCTGTGAATTTTGCAGAGGAATGCAAGAATATGAAGAAAGAGTTCCTAGAACAAGGACCAGGGACTTGCTCGTTAGACCTGGATGCTGGACTGGAAATGGTTTCGGCGTTTAAGAAGAAACTCACTGTGTTTAAGGGACGTCGACAGGAATTGGCCAATGCTGAGAACCTATTTGCTCTCCCTATCACTTCGTACCCGGAGCTTCAGCAAATAGCGGAAGCCTTGGAGAAACAAGAGGTGATCTACGACTTATACACTGAGCAGAAGGAGTTCATCAGCAATCTTTCGAGTATGTTATGGGCTGAATTAGATGTCGCAGCGATGAACAAAGGTATCGAAGAGCTGGAAAAACGTTGTCGTAAAATCCCCAAAGATCTTAAAGCCATGTCGACTTTTGTGGAAGTGGAGAAGCAGATTTTATCCTTCAAGGAAAGTATCCCTCTCATTCAAAGTCTCAAGAATGAGGCGATGAAGCCACGTCACTGGGAGGAGCTCATGGCAGTAACACAAGTGCGTTTTGACATGAATCTCAAGACTTTCACACTCGGGAACCTCTTCGCGATGAAGCTTCATCGCTTCTCGACTGAGATCGGAGAGATCGTGAACGCAGCCATGCAGGAGCAGAAGATTGAACAGGAAATCCTAAAAATCGAAGATTCCTGGGCCAAGGCGGTGCTTGAGCTCGTCAAGTACAAGAAGAACGGCGCGGATCGTGGCTGGGTGCTTCGCGCAGCCGACGAGCTCAAGATCACACTGGAAGACCACATGCTGAACTTGCAGACGATGTCTGGCTCACGTTTCATTGCCAGCTTTGCTGAGCGTGTACGCAAGTGGGAGAAGCGTCTTGGAGTTGTAAACGAATGTCTGGATATCTGGTTCGTTGTGCAGCGGAAGTGGATGTATCTTGAGAGCATCTTCGTCGGCGCTGAGGATATTCGGCAGCAGCTACCGGAAGAAGCAAAGAAGTTCGATGCGATTGATAAAGCCTGGAAGACGATCATGGGTGCGACATACAAGAATGCTAATGCTGTGGAAGCTTGTACAGCTGAAAACCGCGTGGAAACGCTGCATTCCCTTTCAGAAAGACTGGATAAGTGTCAAAAGTCGTTGAGTGATTATCTCGACACGAAGAGGAATTCATTCCCTCGGTTCTTCTTCATCTCAGACGATGAGCTCTTGAGTGTCTTAGGCTCTTCCGACCCGACGTCCATCCAAGTTCACATGCTCAAGCTCTTCGACAACGTCAAGCTGTTAACGTTTGTACGGAACAACAAGAGTGTTGGTGCTATGGAGAGTGCTGAAGGAGAAGGTTTCCAACTCCGAACATTATCGGCCGTTGAAGGCCCCGTGGAATCCTGGATGACTGGAGTGGAAGACGAAATGCGTGTTACTTTGCAACGCATCGCCAAGGAAGGAGTGTTCCAGTACGCAAATATGGACCGTACGAAGTGGTTGGAAGACGTGCTGGGGATGGTTTCGCTGGTAGGTAGTCAGATCTGGTGGACGTGGGAAGTTGAGGACGTCTTTCACCGCGTTAAAAGTGGCGACAAGTACGCTATGAAAGGCCTGGAAGGACGATTAACAGAGCAGCTGAATAACCTTGTGCGTCGTGTTCGAGAACCGCTGGATAAACTGACACGGAAGAAAGTGAATACGCTGCTGATCATCGACGTTCACGCTCGAGATATTGTTGATTCCTTTGTACGCGATAGTATTCTCAACGAAAAGGAGTTCGCGTGGGAGTCTCAACTGCGGTTTTACTGGCAAAAAGATGTGGATGATGTTGTCATCAGCCAATGCACGGGGAACTTCCGCTACGGCTACGAGTACATGGGGTTAAACGGCCGTCTCGTTATTACTCCACTAACAGATCGCTGCTACATGACTCTTACGCAAGCTTTAACCTTTAAATTGGGTGGATCACCTGCTGGTCCAGCAGGAACAGGCAAAACAGAGACAGTGAAAGATTTAGCCAAGTCACTTGCTCTACCGTGCTACGTGATCAACTGTGGAGAAGGTCTGGACTACAAAGCGATGGGTAGTATCTTCTCAGGTTTGGTACAAGTGGGTGCTTGGGGCTGCTTTGACGAGTTCAACCGGATCAACATTGAAGTGCTTTCGGTGGTTTCAGCTCAGCTTCGAGCTATTCAGAACGCGCTTAACTACGACAAACCAACGGTTGATATTGGCTTTGGAACGGAGATCGCCATCCATCGTACGGCAGGCTTCGCTACGTGTGGCTTCTTCATCACGATGAATCCAGGTTACGCCGGACGGACGGAGCTACCAGACAACCTGAAAGCGCTCTTTCGCCCTGTGACTATGATCGTCCCTGATCTCCTACAGATCTGTCAGATCATGCTCTTTTCGGAAGGATTCGAGAATGCTGTTTCCCTCGCCAAAAAGATGACGGTGCTGTATAAACTTTCACGAGAGCAGCTCTCTAAGCAATACCACTACGATTTCGGTCTTCGAGCCTTGAAGAGTGTGTTGGTCATGGCTGGATCGCTCAAACGGGAGTACAGTGACATGAATGAAGATCTGGTGCTGATGAGAGCTCTGAGAGACAGCAACATGCCTAAATTCGTGTTTGAAGACGTCCCTCTGTTCCACGGTCTGATCAACGACCTGTTCCCTGGTTTGGACTGTCCTCGTGTAGGATATGCAGCTCTGAAAGACGCTATCGAAGCAGAACTCATTGTTGGAGAGTACAATACGACCAACACTGCCGTGTACAACGAACAGATCGACAAGATCATCCAAATGTACGAGACAATGCTTGTACGTCACACGACGATGATCGTCGGTCCTACAGGTGGAGGCAAAACTCTCGTGCTTAACACTTTAGCAGCCGCGTCCAAGACTGCGCTTGATGAACAAGTGAAGATCTTTGTGCTTAACCCGAAAGCTCAACCGATTGCTGAACTGTACGGTACAATGGACCCCGTGACTCGAGACTGGACTGATGGGGTGCTCTCCAAGCTCTTCCGAGAGTTAAATCAACCTTTACCTGCTGGAAAGGAGAATGAAAAGCGGTGGCTTATCTACGACGGGGACGTGGATGCAGTCTGGGTGGAGAATATGAACAGTGTCATGGATGACAACAAGCTCTTAACGTTACCAAACGGTGAACGTATCCGACTGCAGACTCACTGCTGTATGATTTGTGAGACTTTTGATCTGCAGTATGCGTCCCCTGCAACGATTAGTCGGTGTGGAATGGTCTGGGTCGATCCAAAAAATCTGGGCTATCGTCCTTACTACGAACGTTGGCTCAAGAAAAAATACCCACTGGTAGCGTTTACTCCTTCCCCCGATACGCCCCCAAGCGCCAATTCTCCACCACCTGGAACACTCATGACTCCACTGGAACGAACCATTTTGCTTGAGCTCTTCGACAAATACGTGCCCAAATGTATTGACTTCATCCTTGAAGGGGTTTTCGGTGCGGATGAAATTGTGGCTAAATGCCAACAAGTGATCCCTATTAGCAACATGGAAATGTGCAAGCAGTTGTGTATCTCCCTGGACGCTTTCCTACCAGCTGACGGATCTTTAGATCCCACAACGGACCGTGCAAGTATCGAAGGCATTTTCCTCTTCAGTGTCGTTTGGTCTTTAGGTGCTGCCTTACTCGGCAGTAGTCGATCGCGTTTTAACGAATTTATCCGCAAAATTGCGGATTGTCCGCTCCCTACAACAAGTCTGTACTCGAACTTCTTCGACTTGGAGACGAGAAAGTGGCAGCTATGGGAGACACGAGTGGTGCCGTACGCTGAACCTGCTCCGTTCAACTTCTCCAGAGTATTTGTGCCTACTACTGACTCGGTGCTTTACAGCTTCATTTTGGCTAGCTGTATGAGGACGGAGAAGCCAATCTTGTTTGTGGGGGAGTCCGGTACGGCCAAGACGGTGACGATCCAGAGTTATCTTAAAGACTTGGACCAGCAGACGTGTTCGACACTCAATATTAACTTCTCAAGTCGTACCAGTAGTTTGGACGTCCAGACGAACATCCAAGCAAACGTGGACAAGCGGTCGGGCAAGATCTACGGCCCTCCTGCAGGCAAGAAACTGCTAATCTTCAT
Organism: Phytophthora colocasiae; assembly: GCA_018806915.1. Taxonomy (NCBI): domain Eukaryota; phylum Oomycota; class Peronosporomycetes; order Peronosporales; family Peronosporaceae; genus Phytophthora; species Phytophthora colocasiae. The sequence goes on along the minus strand of JAGKQI010000093.1, from coordinate 514,548 downwards.
CGACGACTTGAACATGCCCAAGGTGGATTTGTACGGAACTCAACAGCCAATTGCTCTGCTACACTTTGTGATGAACCGAGGCAGCATGTACGACCGTGGGAAGGAGCTGGATCTGCGTATTCTAAAGGATCTGCTGTTTATTGGAGCTATGGGACCTCCTGGAGGTGGCCGTAACCAAGTGGATCCTCGGTTTGTGGCCCAATTCAACGTGTACAACCTCACACCACCTACAAAAGAGGTGTTGAAGCACATCTACGGCTCCATTGTGACCACGTATTTACGTAATTTCAATGAAGAAATCCAAGGGAAGGGGATTAAACTCACTGAGGCTCTGCTGCAGTTCTTTGAGTTCACCTTGGAGAAGCTACCTCCGACTCCGTCTAAGTTCCACTACATTTTTAACCTCCGGGATCTCGGTCGAGTCTGTGAAGGTATTTGCATGGCCACAACCGACAAGTTCGACAACGCGGGGAAGATTGTGCGTCTTTGGAGGAACGAAATTAAGCGGATTTTCTGCGATCGACTCACAAGCGAGTCGGATAATGCGCTGGTAGACGGAGCTATCACCCAAATTCTACGCGAATCATTCCCACAGGAAGCGGAAGTAGCTTCTGTGGATCCTTTAATATTTGGAGATTACGCGGATTGTATCGGACGGATCACCGGACAAGGAGCTGAAGATGCTCGTTTGTACCAGGATATGGAGTCCTACCGACGTATTCGGGGGATCTTTGACGAGGCGTTGGAAACATACAACTTGGATAACAAACCCATGACTTTAGTGCTGTTTGAGATGGCACTGGAGCATTTATCACGTATCCTGCGTATTATCCGGAACCCGCTAGGTCACGCACTGTTGATTGGTGTGGGAGGCAGTGGCAAGCAGAGTTTGTCTCGACTAGCAGCGTTCACAGCTGGGTACGATCTGTTTGAGATTTTCCTTACACGAGGCTATGGAGAAGCAGAATTCCGAGAGAACCTGAAAGACTTGTACCGTATGCTGGGGAAGAAGCCTGTTGTCTTCCTCTTTACGGATGCACACGCAGTTGAAGAAGGATTTCTTGAATTTATCAACAACATGCTGACTACCGGTGTTGTGCCTGCACTGTTCGAAACGGACGAGCGCGACGTACTTGCGAATTCCGTACGAGATCAAGTCAAGGCTGCGGGACTGGTGGAGACGAGCGAAAGCTGCTGGAGGTTCTACGTCAACGTATGTCGTCAGAACCTGCACGTGATCCTGGCCATGTCGCCTTCGGGTAGTACACTACGCACCCGCTGTCGTAACTTCCCTGGTCTTGTGTCAGCTACGGTAATCGACTGGTTCTTCGCGTGGCCTGAGGACGCTTTACGTAATGTGGCGCAGTATTTCTTAGCTGAAGAAGCGATTCCAGAGGAATCACGCGAACAAGTGACGAATCATCTCGTACACGCTCATCTACGTGTAGTACGTGTTGCCCATCAGTTCGGTGAAGAATTACGTCGTCATTACTACGTGACGCCCAAGAACTATCTCGATTTCATCTCGAACTATCGCCTACAGCTTAAGGAAAACAAAGCCAAGGTCACAGCCAGTATCGCACGTCTAAAAGGTGGTCTTACGAAACTTGTTGAAGCTGCACAAGCTGTGGATGTGATGCAGATAGAGTTATCTGAGAAGAAGGTGATCGTGGATGAGAAGACGTTGGCCTGTGAAGCTCTGATCAAGACAATTGAGGAGAAATCGGCTGTGGCTTCCAAACAGCAAGAAGTCGCAGCAGCTACGCAGATTGAGTGTGAAAAAGCGTCAGTACTGATTGCTCGAGAGAAAGAAGAGGCTGACGCTGCCTTGTTGGAGGCTCTTCCAGCTGTGGAAGCGGCTGCAGCAGCGTTGCAAGACCTGTCCAAGGCGGATTTAACGGAACTCAAGTCCTTCGCATCTCCTCCACCATTGGTCATGTCGGTTTGTATGTGCGTGTTGATCCTCAAACCCACCGGCCAAGAGCTGGATCTGGACTGGAAAGGAGCGAAAGTTATGCTAAGCAATGCCAACTTGATCACGTTGCTGAAGGAGTACGAGAAGGACAAGATTTCGTCGAAAATGATCACGAAGATCAAGACTTTCTTCAAGAATCCGGATCTGAATATTGAGAATATGAAATCTATCTCAAGAGCTGGCGCTGGATTACTCGTGTGGGTCGTAGCGATTGTCAAGTATCATGATGTGGCCAAGAACGTTGAACCATTGCGTCTGAAAGTGAAGACGATGGAGAAAGAACAAACAATTAAGGAGCAGGAACTGGCAAATCTTAAAGCAACGTTAGATCGCTTGAAAACCGAACTGGATAATTTGTCCACACAGTTCCAAGAAGCGAATTCAGAGCTGCAAGGGCTCAAGACACAAGCAGACCAGATGCAAAAGCGGTTACAAGCAGCAAGTAAACTACTTGCTGGTCTCGGCTCGGAGCGTACACGATGGACAAAAGATGTGGACTCATTGAATCTCCAAAGCGATCGACTTGTGGGCGATTGTTTGCTTACTGCGAGCTTCTTGAGCTATGCTGGTGCTTTTAGTTTCGACTACCGATCAGACCTCATCTACCGGGATTTCTTCCAGGACATTGAAGCCCGTAAACTTCCCGTTACTTCTCCTTTCCGCCTTGAAAGTTCTCTTACTGATGACGCTACGATCCAGAAATGGGTCTCGGAAGGTTTACCAGCTGACGAACACTCCGTGCAGAATGGTATTTTGACCACAAAAGCCAGTCGATTCCCGTTGTGTATTGATCCGCAGCAACAAGCCGTAAACTGGATCAAGAAAAAAGAGGAGAAGAACAGTTTAACGGTCAAGACGTTAAGTGATCCGGATTTCATGAAGCATTTGGAGCTGGCGATCCAGTTCGGCAACCCGTTCCTATTTGAAAGTGTAGACGAAGAACTAGATCCGATATTGGATCCTGTTTTGGAGAAAAGCACGTTCATGGAGGGAACACAAAGACTCATCAAGCTTGGAGACAAGAACGTCGAGTGGGATGCCAATTTTCGCTTGTACTTCACTTCCAAGCTCGCTAATCCTCACTATTCGCCTGAAGTCATGGGAAAAACGATGATCGTGAACTACAGTGTGACCCAGGACGGTCTAGCGAACCAGTTGCTGAACGTTGTGGTGGCTCACGAACGTCCAGATCTCGAAGAACAGTACAGCGATCTAGTGACGGAGATGTCGGAAAGTACCCAGCTGATTGTAGAGCTTGAAGACACACTTTTACGTGAATTATCCAGCAGTTCAGGAAATATCCTGGACAACGAAGAACTTATCGTCACACTGGATGAAACCAAGAACAAAGCGACTGAAATCAGTGCTAAACTGGAGCTTTCGAGCTTCACGAAGGATGAAATCACCAAGGCTCGAGAGGTCTATACTCCTGTAGCTCTACGTGGATCCATCATGTATTTTGCTATGGCAGCACTAGCCACGATCATGAAGATGTACGAGATCTCACTTGCCAGTTTCCTCACTGTCTTCCACACAGCACTAGAGACAGCGAAGCGTGACGTTGTACTGGAGAAGCGATTGCGTTTTATGGTGCAATCGATCACCGAGATGATGTACGACTACACATGTACAGGTATCTTCGAGCGCCACAAGCTCATGTTCTCGTTCCAGATGACGTGTATGATCTTAAGTGCGTCTGGAGATCTGAATCGAGCTGAACTTGACTTCTTTCTGAAGGGAGATACGTCTCTGGATGCAGCTTCCCAACCAAAACCTGAGGAGATTACGTGGGTATCAGGAGCCGGTTGGAAGGACTTGTTGTGTCTTAGCAGATTGGGCGATGGAGAGAATGGGAATAGTGTTTTTAGCTCCTTGATGTCCGATTTCGCCCAGAAAACGAGTGAGTGGAAAGCTTGGTACGATCTGGAAGCTCCTGAACTTGCGGATCTTCCGTGTGGATACTCTGACAAACTCTCAAGTCTGCAGAAGCTGCTGGTCTTCAGATGTTTCCGTCAGGACCGAGTGTACAACGCTATGAAGCTGTTTGTGATGGAAATGATGGGCGAGAAGTTCGTGCAGCCTCCAGTACTGGACTACGCACGGATTTACAGTCAAAGTGCTGCCACAGCGCCCATCGTCTGCATTTTAAGTCCAGGAGCTGATCCACAGAGTGATATCCAGACGTTAGGAGACGAGTACGGCTTCTCAGGCCATCGATTCAAGTTCTTAGCATTAGGCCAGGGACAAGGACCGTTAGCAGAGCAAATGCTGGAGGCTGGAGCAACACGAGGCCACTGGGTTTTGCTTCAGAACTGCCATCTTTTGGCTAGTTGGCTGCGAACATTGGAGAAAATGCTGCTAGCAATGACGAAACCCCACAAAGACTTCCGTTTGTGGCTTACCACGGAGCCTACCGATCGATTTCCGCTTGGCATCCTTCAGCGATCATTGAAAGTCGTAACTGAGCCACCTGACGGGTTGAAACAGAATATGAGGAGCCTGTACTCGAAGCTGGATCAAACGATGTTGGACGAGTGTCCTCACTCAGCATTCCGGTCTGTGGTTTACGTCTTGTGTTTCCTTCACGCTGTAGTGTTGGAGCGACGTAAGTATGGCAAGATCGGCTGGAATGTCAGCTACGACTTTAACGAGTCGGACTTTACGATCTCCAGGAAATTGCTGAGCTTGTACCTCTACAAAGCATATGAAGATCAGGATGAACAGTTACCCTGGGGCTCCCTCAAGTACCTCATTGGAGACGCCATGTACGGAGGTCGAGTCAGTGACGACTACGATCGACGCATTCTCACCACGTACCTGTCGGAATACATGGGCGATTTTCTGTTCGACGACTGCCAACGGTTCTACTTTAGTCGTTCAGGCTTTGACTATGTGCTTCCTGGTGCATTGGACGGCAATTCGAGTCCTTTACCGCTTCAATTGGGAGACTACGTCAACACAGTGGAAACTCTACCTCTCACCAATAGTCCAGCAGTCTTTGGTCTTCATCCGAACGCCGAGATTGGATATTATACCAACATGTCCAAGAGTGTGTGGAAGGATTTAATCTCTCTTCAACCGCGGTCAGCTCAATCAGGTGCCGGTGTGTCTCGTGAAGATCATATCGGAAATGTGGCTAGTGATATCCAATCCAAAGTACCGGAGCCTGTGGATGTGGACCAGATCCGGAAGAAATTGGGGTTAACTCCCACTCCAACTCAAGTGGTGTTGTTACAGGAACTTGATCGTTGGAATTTACTCGCTGCACGTATGCGGGTGTCGCTTGGAGATCTTCAGAAGGCTCTTGTAGGCGAGATTGGTATGAGTGACGAGTTGGATGCAGTGGGTAACGCACTATATGATGGATTCCTCCCGAATCTATGGCGATCACTGTGTCCGAAGACGGAGAAACCACTGGGAAGCTGGATGGAACACTTCACCAAGCGGTTTAAGCAGTATATGGACTGGGTAGCGAATGGAGATCCACGAGTCATGTGGCTTTCAGGACTTGGAATTCCAGAGTCCTATCTCACTGCTCTAGTCCAAGCTACTTGTCGTGCGAAGAACTGGCCTCTGGACAAGTCTACGCTGTACACGAGAGTGACAAGTTACACTCAGGACTCGCAATTGCCTGCTCTTGATGGCTCGAAGGATGACGCTGGATGTTACGTCAAAGGACTGTTTTTGGAAGGAGCGTCTTGGAACTTGGAGCATAGCTGTCTCGCTCCCCAACGACCTAAACAACTTGTGGAAGAGCTACCAATTCTCCAAGTTATCCCGATCGAAGCCAGTCGACTCAAGTTACAGAATACCTTCCGAACTCCGGTGTATGTCACCCAATCACGTCGAAATGCCATGGGCGTCGGACTCGTCTTCGAAGCGGATTTATATTCGACTGAACACGCCTCACACTGGGTCCTTCAGGGGGTAGCACTTGCTCTGAATACCGACTACTAAAGTACTTGTAGTTGAAGTTGTTCCAGTAGTGACGAAAACTATCATAATGCGACCATAACATTATACAATCAAGGGTAACGGTAACCTGTTCCCCCAGCAATTGTGGTCCAACAGTATCATCTACACCTGCTCGAAGCGGTGATAGATTGACGTTGCTAGGCTACAAGTTGTTCAGGAAAAGTGAGAACTCGAGCCAATGCTTGCAACGTTTCAGGAGTCCAATAGAGGATACCTGGAGGAAAATGGATTGGGACATCCAAGTGATGCTGACTTTGTTCTCGCTTGACAAGTTGAACTTCTCGTTCTTCCTGTGTGGAAAAATTGCAGACGCGGTAAATTGTCCGCCAAGATTCGACTATCCAATATAAGTAGAGATTCTCTACAGCTGCAGTACGAGTTCCTGCTGCTGCTGCTGGAAAAAGCGTTCAGTTTAGCAGCCATCTCTTAATGCACAAAATTTGTATCATTGGTCCAATTTAAGAACGTGCCTACAAAGCTGGCTGAAGACACACCCAGCGCAGTGTCCGCTTCTGGTCCGCTTCAGTGTCCTCAGCGTTGCAAATCACAAATTAGGTCCAGAGAGCGTAGAGAGCAAGCTGGAAGTTTGCAACAGATGCCCTGCTCTTATCCGCACGACAAGATGAAGACGGTGGCTAAATGCTGGGCATATATTTCCACATTTCACGCGGAAGACTCGGACCAAAAGATCATTTACGATGGAGCTCAAGACACAGAGGACGGCTGAGGTCCACCACGACGAAGGACTCCCTCTTCTAGACGCCGACAGACTGAGCATCCACACGGCGCTGCTCGAGGACAAAACGCCCGAGATTCTGTTCCACGAGGACGCAATTGGAGACACAGATTCAGAACATGAAGATGACGACGTAGTGTCCACGGACGGGTCGGTGGTTCTCGATGACGACGCAAAAGTGGCGATGTACAAGTCTACCGGTAAAGTGGGCTCCAAGGAGAAGTGGGGCCACGAACCTCTGGCTGTGGACTTTAAGATGATCAGAGTGGGGATTGAAATATCAGACGGAGTTTTGATCAAGGTGGAGGGGTATTATCTACCGGAGGAGAAGGTTGAAGCTGTCATGGAGTCTTTTGAGCTTGAAAAGGACGAGTATATCACTAAAGTTCACTTGTTTCGGGTGCGTCGGGAGATTCATGCGATTCAGTTCGTGACCAACTCGAGGACGTCGGAACGTTTTGGAGGTACGAAGCATGGAGAACTGTGCAAAGCAGTGGAGGCACCTGAAGGCAAGTACATTGCCAGCTTCTTCGGAGACTTTTCTAGGGACGAGGAAGAGATTGGTCTTGGTGTGCGGTTTGCAGACCGGGTTGTTGCTCAGGAACATGTCGAGGCAGAAGTTGAGGTAGCGGAGATCGATCAAGTCAAGTAAGAGATATGCAGGCAAATAGTCCTTTGGATGGGAACTCGGTGCGGTTCGTCGTGAAAGTAGGATAGTGAACGTGTATTATTGTGGCAGGTACTACTTGAAGATAGGAAATCCCTATTCCGTCAGCTAAAAACATTTTCTGAATGACGAGATATTCTCTTGCATAATGGCACGATACCGGTACGTTGTTTTTAAGCAGACTACACAGCTATTATCCACTGCATGTACGCACACAGATCAGGAGCACTCACATTCGGTAATTTATCAACAACCCATACCACCTGCAATTCTTGAACACGTTGTGCTTTGGAACACAGATAGGAAGTTGATTCCAAGAGCTGCTAAAAAGACGACTCCTATCGTCACGAAAACAGTCAATGCCATGGATTTACTAGAACCACCTTGAGCTTTCAGCTCTCGAGCGTCATGTTTCTGCTTTGGGAACAATGTCAACGCGCCCAGACCTACTAAAGCTCGAACGCTGAAAAGAACCGCTAAAAGAGCTCCAGCTCGCATCCGAACATCTTTCGAGTCCTGTTCGATGTCAGTATCGAAAACACGGAAGAATCCACCGATACTATTGCTCAAAGCTGAGGCTACTGGATCCGCAAGGTTGTAGACGGAAGTAACTAGCCCATACGTACTGCTTTCAAATCCAGGTTCTGCTATTTCCACCACTACGAGCATCCGCATCACCATCGCTATGCAATCTGTAAAGCCAACGATCTCAGTTGCGACCAGGAAGAGAAACTTGTTCCTCCACACGTTAAACACCACCATCATCATCATTGAAAACCCCGTGACGAGTCCTCCAAGTAACGCTAAAAGCACGGAGGAGTGCCAACCAGTGGATAAAAGACAGCGATGAACAAACACGGAAGCCGCGACGCAGACTCCGCCATTCACAAGCGCCAGAAAGATGTTCTTCAAGAACGGGTCTGTGTGCAGCCAGAACTCGTGAATAGCTTGTGAAGGAGGTGCTGAGTCCATTCCAAAGGATAAACTCAGCTTCTGTAGGAAACCAAAGCTGGCGATTTGCCATGTTGCACGTTGCTGCATAATACGCCAAAACTCTCGCAACCTCTGAAGAGCTACAGCTGAAGCCGCATCAGTATCATCAGCAGCTTCGATAGATGGTTCATTCAACCCCCACCACGTCGTGCCTAATGCAGTGAAAGCACCAACGATCAATATCATCAACAGCCCTCGAATCGAAAGTTCAAACGAAAATCCACCCTTGTACTGCTCCGAATTCATTCCGATCGCAACGATGAGTGTCCCCAGCAGTTCTGCGATAAACCTGACACTGTGCACTGCACTCTGCGAAAGACTGGCATCTCGAAACAACTCCTTCTCCTCAATGAGACTGTCGCGATGAACTGTTTCCACCATCAATCCGTCACATACTGCGTCGACCATTAACACTCCGGCAGACGCAGCAGAGACCACGAGAATCAACTTCGAAGCGTCACTAACATCACTGACATCGGGGTCAAGTACCAGCATCAAACCAAAGATCACCAGCACCAGAATCCAACCAACGTAGAGGTACGGAGTACGTTTACGACCACCAATCGGCACACAATCCGTAAGCAAACACAGGAAGATCTTCCCATGCCATGCACAACCCAGCAGCGTCTGTGCTGCATTGGATTGGTAGCCTTGCAACCCTAGACGGATCTTGAACAACGGGTAAACGAGGGCTGGTACGACGCCGTGGAACAGTCCTGCAGCAAAGTAGTTTACCAACAGAGCTAAACTGCGTCGGTATCGGTGTTCGTTAACCGTCGGCAAAGGAGAGAGTGCTGCTTCGTAGAATTCGGAATTGCTGGTTCGATCCTCGTTGGCGGTGACTGTAGACGCGTCGAACTTGGTTCGAGCGACTGCAGCAGTGCCACCACTGAAGCTAAAGTTGCTACTGAAGGACCAGGACGAACAGTGTGGACTCACTAGCTCGTGGGCCATTGCTGCAATAGATTTCGACTCGTTTGACGCTTGTGCTCGACTGAGACTTTTTGGTAGTGAGGCAGGACACCGATGACTACACTAACGTAGATGGGCTGATAATATCATATGTAGTAGGTTTTATGTAGTAATGTTTGTATGATGGATCAGATTTGTAGATATTCGTTTTGATAGGCAAGTTGAAGTGAGACCTATCTGACCAATCAAATCTTTGGTACACCAAATGTGAAAGTGGTGACCACAGTGTGGCCATGACCAGAGATCGTAGACCAGAGCACAACCCTGACAGCAATGCAGTGCAATTCGCCGACATTATATACTCTACGAGCAAGAACTACTGTACAAGGCACGCCTCACTATTGTGGCACTGGGGCACGATCGAAAGTACCTACCCTCCCGCTTCCGAAATCATTGTCTGGACTCAAAGGGCGGCATCTTCTGCTTGCCTTCCACTCAATTTACAGCACCTCCGACGGAACTTGTTGGATAGGCGTGCTTGCATGACATTGCCCAGTGTTCGCTTTGCGGCCGATGAGATTTCAATTTGGCCTCTGGCGCACCAAGAAGTGTATCACCTTCACGAGTCGCTATCTGACCACGACACGCCCCAATCTGGACGGATACCAATCTTTACCATCACGGTAGTTGCAATATTCTACGGCTGATCTTTACCACCAACCGATTTGTCTAACGCGAAAGATCATTGCAGTCTTTGAAAACTGTGGGGGGTTCATCCTCGAAACGAGCTGTGATATCCTTTTCAAGGTTTTGATTGTGATCCATGGCGTTGCATACAGGCCGTAAACCGGTGCGAATATGTTGTCAAGTGAAATGACTGACAACTTCGTACATTAGGGTCAGACAGGAGCGCTGTCGTAGATGCTTTAGCCATGTCTAACAAGCAGCAAAAGACACCGCAACCAGAATGACTAGTATTGTCACAATAGTTCCACTCAATACTATTGTACAATATGTACCAAATCATTGGTACCATCATCTGATGTGGTGCACATAATTACCCCTCCAAGCTACATCAAGAAGCTCTTCCCTTCATTGCGCTGCTCTCGTCCCCCTCGCCATGTCCTCGTCCTCCGGAGAGCGCGTGGCGTTCCGCTCCACTGCGGTGGTCACGGGCTTTGAGGGGAAAGTGGAGTGCGTCACACACTATTCCTCCCGCGTGGTTTTAGGCTCGAAAGATGGTCGACTCGTCATGTACGACACTCGCAAAGGCACTTCCACGTCTACAGCTTCGTACACGTTTCCACACGGCCAAAGAGTGGAGCAATTACTAGCTGTTCCTCATATTCGTATGCTCATTGTGGTTTCCAATGGAGAATTATCTGCCCTTGGAGCTACAGACTTGAAGCCATTGGATTTCGACTTCTCCAAGGCAAATACTCATCAAGTACGCCTTGTGTGTGTAAACCAACGTGGTCCACCTCATTTCCGTCTGGGTGTAGCTCTATTGAAGAGGAAAGCTATTGCTATCTACCAGTATCACAGCAGTGAGAAGAAATACGGTTTTTTACGAGAATTCAGTACTCAAGATGTGCCTGAAGCCATGAGCTGGTACAGGAACAAAGTGGTCGTCGGGTTCAGGAAGGATTATTATCTACTCAACGATAAATCAGGAGATGCTACGCAGATCAATTCACCTGGAATTCAGGACCCAACAGTGTTCCCAGTGGTCAAATTACTGCCGAAAGAGGAGATTTTAGTCGCGGTGATGGATCGAGTAGGTGTTTTCGTCGGGTTTACGGGAGATACACTACCGAAAAACTCGGTTACGTGGTCGCAGAGTCCACAACACGTGGAGTTCTCGTCTCCATATCTGTTGGCTTTGGTGCCGAGAGTTGGTGTCGAGATTCATCGTGCCAGTGATGGAGCTTTGGTGCAGACGATGCCACTGACAAGAGCTGTTTGTATGTTTGGCAACGGTATGAAGTGGGATATGGAACCCAGACAGAGCGGAGACAGTGAAGATGTTATCATTGTTGGTGTGAGGGAAAGTAATGGCACGTCCAGCGTCATGAAAGTTGAGCCGATGCCACTGGATCAACAAGTTGGTGAACTATTGGATCGCGGACAGATTGATGAAGCTCAAAACTTGGTGAGGAAGTCAATTTCTTCTTTGTCAAGCGATAAACAACGGAGCAAAATTAAACGATTCCAGCGTCAAGCGACAGTGGCGCTACTTCGTCGACTGGAGTTCGACCAAGCTGCTGATTACATGTACCGCGCTGCCATTGAGCCGTGTGAGTTTATCGCCTTCTTCCCTGAGCTTCAGTGCTCCTCGTTCGCGTATGAACCAGCAGTGCTGAAGCCTGAAGTGCTCCCGCGTGGTAACAGCTCTGCTCCTGATATTACGTCTGTGGTGCAGGAACTGCTTTCCTCCCCGCGTGCACCTCTCAACAGCGACATCGCCAAGAGTGACGCTGCTGACCTCGTTAATGCTGCTCAAAAGGCACTGCTGAAGTTCCTTAACCAGTACAAGAAGCACATGCGAGACAAGGCACGCGCTCGTGTGCGTACGATGTCGTCTGCTCGCGGCCGTACGGTATCGAGTGCCAGCCCCAAGGATTCCCGTCGTGTGGAGGCTATCGATACAGCGCTCTTCCGTCTTTATGTTCACTTTAAGCGGTACAAGGAGCTGCTTGTTCTGATTCAGGAGCCGAACCCTGATGTCGAAGGCCCGCCAGGATCTCTTGGAGGCTGTGCGCTTGAGCTGGAAACCTCTCGTTCGTTGCTGATGAAGCACAAACTTTACTATGAAGCCGGTCAGCTGCTGTGTGCTCACCAGAACTACGACGACGCACTGGAAGTGTTCGCTCTATTGCATCATGGCGAGTACAAGCAGCGCGGTGGATCCAGCGGCATGCCGAAGTCACCGATCGAGGCTGCTATCGATGTGCTTGTATCTGTGCCGGAGTCAGAAAGCGAATTTATCTTCAAACAGTCGATCTGGATTATCAAGGCAACATCTGCTAAACAGGCACTGCGTATATTCACGGACCGCCGGCCACCATTGCCGTCGAATGATGTAGTTGCACATTTGCGGGAACACTCTAATGATCCTGCTATTGTTCAAAGATACTTGGAGACCCTGGTCAAAGCAACAGGTGAGACTGGAGCAGCTCTTACGAGTGCAGCAGCTAATGGAGGTGATAGTGGCAGTGGGGTTACGATTGAGGGCAGCAGCAGAGGGTTTAATGCCTTTGCTGAACCTGCTGCAGCTGAGCTGGGTGTCAATGATAGCTACAGTCACTTCTTGGCTGGTGATAACGACGATGATGACGAGCCGACCAGTGTCCCAGATGTTTCGATTGCGGTGGACCCTCACCACACGCGTTTGGCCCTTGAATACCTTGATGAGACGCTACGCCTCGTAGCTAAGGGAGAAGTTCCTTCAAAATCGCAACCAGGCAAGGAACCTGGAAAATTGGGCGAGGCACGTAAGCGACTGCTGAAGTTCCTCAAATCCGGTTCTTCACGCTACGACGTGGCTCCACTCGTCGAGAAGATCAAGGGTAAACCACTGTATAACGAGTTTGTGATTCTCTGTGGCCGTGGAGCACTGCACGAGGAAGCTGTCACCTCGCTGGTGTACGAGTTGAACGATTTACGTGGTGCCGAGAGCTACTCCGTCAAGTATGGAGCACGTTCCGTTTCGGCGGGATCATCATCAGGAATCAAGAAGGCTGGCGCCATGGAGCGCAACGACGCCCTGATGGAACTGCTGAAAATCTGTTTCTCACCCCGCGATGAGTCCAAGAAGGCAGCGTTTAACGACTTCGGGTTCCAACTGCTCGCTCGTCATGGCAAGAGCCTCGACAGCGCCTCGGTATTGGAAATGGTGCCACCGACCACGCCCTTGTCCAAGCTGGGTGAGTTCTTCGCCCAAGCCTTGCCGCATAGTGCTCACAATGTGCGCGAGATGAGTATCACCAAGTCGCTGTCGAACGTCTACAACCTGCAGGTTCAGTGCGATCGCGTGGAACGTCTGACTCAAAACGTGCAGATCGATCCTAACACGCTCTGCCCTGTGTGTCACAAGCGCATCGGCGACATCGTGTTCGCCGTGTACCCGAACGGCAAGGTTGTGCATTACAACTGCACCAACAGCAACCTCCAGCTTTGCCCTGTTACAGGCGAGCGCTTCTCCTAATCGCAGAATAGCCTACGTAGCATAGCTTCGTTAGCAACAAGTTGGTGTGGAACAAATGTAGTAGAATCATGCACAGAACTGATACATTTAGACAAGGTTCACGCAGCTTTTCCAGCTCGTTAGCGTCTACGTGTCTTCTTGCTTCTCATGAGCTGTGGGTAGCCCAGTTCGCGCTCTTTATCGGAGAAAGCGTCACAGACTTTCAGGTGGTCGTCAATGCTTTCCCTCGTCTCCACTAGGAACATGTGCTCACATGCCGACATTGGATACCCTAACTTGTCCCGAACAAAGTCAGCAAAGCTCATCTGCTTCTTCTTGCCGAGATGATACACTTTACCAGCCTCCAAACGCCCCGAAGCCTTCCACCGAACGTTCTCACGATTGTTAGGATCAGCCAGTACACACACTTGCTGTCCCTTCAAATGTCTGCACAAGCGCGTTTGAATAACTCTCCGAAGCGTCAGGTATGAGCGGTTGGATGCCGACGAATTAGCAGCAGCTGTGTCGATCTTCTGCTTCTTAACCGATGACGAGCCGAGAACTTCTGGCTTCTGCTTCTTCGACGCTCTTGACACCTTCAAAGGCGATGCACCAGCCTCAGAAGGTGCAGGACTCGCAGCAGGTGAAGACGATGCTGCAATGCTCTTGGCTAAAGACCGGGGGATTCCTCTAGCTGCATTTGACACATGAGCAGGCGGCACTGATGACATTTTCATGGTTGTCAGTCTCGGATGACACTGAGCCAGGGCCTCCTTCAGCACACGTTCGTCTTCGTGACGCTGTTCCTCGTCTCTTTTAGCAGCCAGTTGCCTCATCTTGTTGAATCCTGCAGCGTTCTCAGCCATCTTCTTCCTCTGCTCTTCATATCCTTCTTCTGCGTCTTCTCGAGTCTTGAAAGAGCCAATCGTCACGATCTGGCCACCCACCGAGAGATTGCAGCGCCACGTTGTGTTGTTCTCCGTTGCTTCTTCACTGTGGCCAGTGGTTGTAGTTTCCTGTAGCCCAGGAATGCCGCAATCCAACGCTTCAGACTTTTTGACGACTTTCAGGACACTCTCCTGTTCTTGTTTCTTGCCTTCAGAAGCTACAAGACGGTCCAAAAGACTCTTCACCAACTGCTTCGTTTCTGTAGCTTCAGCGACACGTTCCAACTGCTCCAGATCCAGCAGAAACGCGCTGGAAGAGCCGTACTGGTACGAATTGAGACGCCACAACATATAGCGACAGTGCTGCGTGTAGCGGTCATTTGAAGACGCGGCTTTCAGGTCTTTGGTGGACAAGACAGAGTTCTGTAACGTGGCAAAGGCTGACACAGCATAGGGCGGCGGGAGCAGCTTCAGCAGCGGTGAGAAGTCGCTACGTAGACGCTCATTGAGCGCTACGACTTCCATTGTCTCTACTTAGATTTTTTAGCTTAAAGCAACCTAACGACGTTATTTAGTTAATTGAAGTGGAAAACACCATGGAGCAACTTAAATGGATTCAAGTACTATAACTTCAACATGATATGCTTTTGGCTTTGATTCTTGTGGACACTTGTGGACTAGTTGTTAACGCCTTCTAGGTCGCTTGAGTTTGCTTAAACGTATCGTAGGTTTGTTGTGGGGTTGTCGCCTGAGGTAGTTTGAGACCTGCAGCTGTAGCGGAGTTGAGACCTCGAGGCAAAGCTGTCGATGTGGATGACATGGCCTGTGTCGCGTCGATCGTCTGCGTCTTAGACGAGTTGGACACGATCACGAGAGCTGTACCAGCAATAATGAGCAGCGAACCGATGATGGTGAGTAAACCGGGGAAAACGTCAACACCCACGGCGACCCCCATGAAGGCGGCAAGCACAGGCTCCACAAGCATCACGACTGACACGACAATGGGAGCGAAGTATTTCATCACTGCAATGTAGCCAAGTGTGCCGACAAGAGTACACACCAGGACGATATACGCTTCAGATGCTGCACGCGAAGGGTCCAACCAACCGAACAGTCCCGTATCAGGATCTCGAGTAGCCTCGAATGGAATTTCCAGTAGAGAAAACACCGGGAAAATCAGTAGAGCGAGAAGCGTGAACATCCCCACGAACAAAATGCTGATGTCCATTTCAGCACGTAGTTTTTTCGCGGTGATAAGGTAGAGCGCACCACCGACTGCACCCAGCAAAGCCACGAGATCTCCAGCTAGTGACACTTGCACCACTTCAGCTCCAGCTGAAGACGATTGTTGGTGATCCAACGTTGTGAGAGCGCCGCCAATTACGCCAATGGCAGTGCCCAGACCTTCAAACTGCGACACATACCGTCCGAGTAGCAAACGGCCCACCACCATGAGCAGCGAGTGGCAGTTGTTAAATATATAGGCGTGGTCAATAGATGTGTGCGCCAATGACCACAGAAACGTCATCAGGAAGACTGCATAGGAGAGAGAGCATGTCAAGAAGAGGATCATATTCCGCGTTGAGAACTCTGGCAGTCCTTGATCGTACAGCGCAGCACCAGCAATCGGAATGAACACTAGTAGAGACGCTGTGGTGCGCCAGAAAAGCTTCATGAACGGGTCAACGTTGCGCTGCAGGTCTAACGCCGCTCCCATGGATGAAATTGTGAATAACGCGGCCAGAAGCAGCACGTAACCGATGAAAGGGACTTGACGCTTGACCAGTAACTGCAATTCCATTGTGCCATTGCGAAGCTCGACCGTTTCCACAGCAATATCCTTTACATCCGTAGGCAACGAGGATAACCGGCGCAATAATCCAGGCCGTCTGTACAGCGTGTCGCTGTCAGGAACAGCAAGTACAAACTGCTGCGACGTCTCTTGTGTAGCACCAGGACCACCTCCAGTAGTCGTCACCTGCGGAAGCTCGATCAAATAGGCGTTCCGTTCCATTACTGAAGGTGCTCCACGCTCACCATGGGAAATATTGACAGTGACGTTAGGTGGCTGTTCAAACGGGATCGATAGTACGAACGAATCTTCAGCCTGTTCCAAGAACGAACTACGCTTGCGTCGAATAGCTAGTGGAGCATTTGACCCCTGGTAGTCACGACGCGATGGAGAGTTTGCGGAAGCAGCCAGTAGGGGTGTATTTTCATGCGCTTGGACGGACGCCCCAGCAGGTGTAGACGTAGTGATATCGTCTACTTCTTGTAGCTGGTTCACACCCACTACGAATCCTTCAAACACGTCTGCTGACTGACGAACGTGGGCATCAACTGCACGCAGCATTGAGTCGTCGTCAGCAGCTGAAACAGCCAGAAAAACATTCTTGCCACCAGGAGTCGACGGCCGGGAAGGAATCTCATCTTGAGGTTCTTTAGCAACAAACACCGGCCACGGCGAGAGGGACGCAATGCTATCGTTCGCGACTATAGCATCCAGCTGGGCTTGCGTCTCGACACTCAGCCATGCATCATCTTCCGTTTCCAAATACTTCAATCCGTAACTCGGACGTAGTACATTCAGTGCCTCAGCAAGGGAAAACTTGGGTTTTTCATACGCCAGCATCTCCAACGCAGCAAATAATCTCCCGGTTGTCAAGAACAACCCAGCGTCAATTGCGTCAAATTGCTTCAGACCTCTTCCAATCTTCCGAATCGTTCCATTACTCGAATCCAGCAATACTTTCCCTGCTGTAGAAGGTAGCCCCTTCAATTTCTCCTTATCCGCATCCACAAGCACACAAGCAACACATCCTTCAAGCTCGAAATGTGCCATTCGACTGATAATCGCTCGGTCGAAGATATGGTCAGCCGTGTGGATCAAGAACGGCTTCGAGAACATCTCCCTCGCTGATAACAACGTGCGTGCATGTCCGTACGGCGTCTCCTCCCCTAGATTCAAGAACTCGATCTGTAATTTCGAGTATAGAAAGCTCTCCTTCACGTGTTCCATGATCTCATGGCCAAAGTACGAAATGATGATCACAACTCTCTCCATTCCAGCAACGAACAACTGAGCCAAAATATGCTCAATTAAAGTATACTCTCCGAGCATAATGAGGCACTTGGGTGTGTCCGAACCGTCCAGACACATGGTACTGGATGCTGCAGTGAGCAGAACTTGCTTCACACCTGCATCTGCAGCCACAGTTGACGAACTGTCATGATGATAAGGACTGTCTGCATCTTCGTCATCTTCTGGCGTCTTCCCCACGGCTTCAAAAGGAACTTCCTGGCCTCTGTTCACCACGACGCCTTGCATATCCACCGCATCCTCAGACTGCATGCCACGCACTAATTCCGCCTCAGGAATACGAGCCAATTGGCTGAGCTTGTGCAGGTCCAACGCATACACATTGGACGGCACTTCTGTGTCGATCTGCAGGCGCTCGCGGCCTTCCATGGCTCTCGGAAGATGGACACTTAGGGGGACGCAACGGTCGATGATCGCTTGGTGTTTGTTTGGCTCGATTTCTTTATGTGATGTGCGCCACATCATATATCAGTTAATATATTATTTAAAGTAAGGAATTTATTTTATATATTATTTATCTTCGAAGGAGTTGCGCATGTCTTCTTCAGTGTTTTTACTTTCAGCTTTAGTAGTATGGAGTTTGGATGGTGGGGAGTCAACTTCGCGCGGTGAGTTATCATTGCTTTTGGTATCTCTTGGGGATTTGCTGGGTTTGGTATCGCTATAAGTTGAAGTTGCTGTCTTGGATGGTGCTACTTCAGAAGGTTGATTTAGAGAAGATTCTGCTGCTGGCTCGGATCTTCTCAACAAAGACCGACGAGGAGCTAATAGATTGGGTGTTGCTGCCGTAGGAGGATTGTTACTGCTTTCTGTGTCATTTGAATCAGGTTTCTCTCTCGGAATTGCAGTTGCATTCGTCGGGGACACAACAGATTGTCGAAGCGAAACTTCGTCGTTCAGTCTCCAGTTTAACGGGATTCGCGTCGAAGATGACGGAGAGAGAGACGCAAGATGAGTGGGTGAAGCGGAGGATCCGGTCATTTTCAGCTGACGAACGAGCTCCCACTTCAGTGCCTTCATGCGTTCTTCTCGCTCTCGAGCTTCATCCTTTGTTTTCTCAGCTTCCTCTTGAGCCAGCGTTACCTGAACACCAGTGTCAGAAAAGTTAGTGCAGACACTATCGCCAGAGCATCGACAAAGCAGCGTACAGCTGCCTGAAGCTCGTCAATTTTCGCTTGTAGTTGTCGCTTCTCCTTCGTTGCAGCCGCCAACTCTTCCTGGTGCTTCGCCAATCTCTTTCGAGATTCCTGCTGGAGAGTAGCGATCTCTTTTTTCAACGCACTTTGCTTCCCGCCCATGACTAGCAACGCCAGCAATGAAAGACTTGGTCGACAAAAATAACGGGAAGCGTGTTGCTCAAAACGGTCTCCAGATTCACTAACTAAAAACGTAACTCGTTTACCTCTGCATCACTGGAGAATTTGCTTGGAGACACCAATAGCCATCTGATACAGATAGCTGACACCAAGAAAGCCGAGGCTGCACCCGGTTGACGCCAGCTCCAGCCCAGTCGCCATAAAACCATTGGTAGATGCGTAGTCGTACCACGAATTAAAGCATTCCTTAGCCACAACACTGACCTGGCGCGCACTTATCTTCAGCAGGAGGAACCACAGCTTGGACATCTAGACGACAAATAGTTGTAAAAATTAGAACACAATACAAAGGCACTACTTTGGTCACGAAATGAAATCTCACCTGGATGAAGTTGGAGCAGAGCTCCAGTGTCAACTTGGCGTGTTCAGGATAGTACTTCTCTATCATAAGCGCCAATGCAACCATACTCGCCACAGGGATCTTATACATCCCCAATTAGCACATCAAAAAGCAACAGAAAGCAGGGAAATACTCACCGCCAACCCAATGAACGGTAGTCCAGCAGCAGTGAGAGCTCCAGCCAGGAACGGATGCTCCACCGCTTCCTCACGTGTCCGGTTATACAGATCCGTCACGTACGTCCGCAGCACTGCAGCACGTTTAAGCTGTCCGTTATCTCGTCTGTTGCTTCTCTTCACCTGTGACTCTTCTTTTGTATCTTCCTCTTGCTCATCTTCGATCTCCTCTATCGTAATTCGGTCACTTTGATCTCCAGCACGCACTTTTCGGCGTTCTTCATCTCCCAACGAAGTGAACAGCGACTGTCCTGCATCGAGTAATTTCTGAGCAATATTCAACGACAATTGTGCTGCTAGAGCCAATTCATCCTTTGTAATTGTACTCAGTGCGTGGTCCATCGTTGTGCACATGTTCTCTGCGAACACCATCATGTTGCGAACGTTTTCTTCATCAGGAGGGACCATAAGTGCCGAAGACTCTGCACTTCTGTTAGCCAATACTACACCATCACTCCTGACAGCAGAATGATCGTCTTCCAGAAGAACCTGCGACTTCTGCAGAGCTTCCAGCACTTTTGCGTCTGCCTGCTTTACATGGTAGCACAACTCCTTCATTTGCTCTGGATCCTGCAGGATTGCACCTACATTCTGTCCTACACTGCGAAGACTCTCCTGAGTGGCAGATACAGCTCTAGCCAATCCCGTAGCGACGTCCTCCACGCTCAACTCTTGCACTGCTGCATTGGCATCCGCACAAGTCTGAGCCAGCAGATCCAATATTGTAGCGTTGGCAGCAGCGTTTTCCCGCGCATTTACGGGCGTTGAAGGCGTAGAGAGAGAACCATCTTGAGCTGTAACACACTGCTGGATCAACAGCTCCATGGCTTGGGCCTGTGCACGCTCGAACTCGTCCATTAACGCCTTATACCTTGCAGCACCTGAACTTTCTTCTTCGAGGATGAGTTATACAATCTCAATGTGTTTAAATACAATCTAGATGTGTTTAAATACAATCTAGATGTGTTTAAACACAGTCTTTTTCATATTCACTTGAAGCTTACAGGGTTAGAAGATCTCTTTAAGTGATGACTTCGAGCGAGCCTTCTACTGCTGCGCGGCCTCTTGCCGAGGTAGTACTCTACGCTGAGTTCGATCTGACCAAGGGTAGTACTCTACGCGCTAGTTATCCTGCTCCCTTTGCGCACTACTCGCCCGAATTCTTTGCTGATATAATGCTACCGGAAGGTGTGCACAACCGCGAGGAAGATTTTACTATTTTCTTCCTTAACCGCCAGAATGCGCACACTCCTACTGTTACAAGTGAAGAAGAAGTATCTAAAGAGACTCAAGAGCAGGTACAAGTGCAGGATCAGGACCCACTGCAGAACTTCATGTACTGTCTTAGTGTTGTCCGCACTACCCATGACTCTGCAGCTCGTCGTGGCGCGAAAGTGACGGCTGTGGCTCTGTGTTCGACCCATAAAAGCTGCTTTGCACTTAAAGAAGTACTTAACCTCGCTGTGCTTAAAATTGTGGGCTCTAAAAGTGAAGAGGAGAGCGAGACCGTGCTAAAAGAGCTCTTCGCAGTGGCCAACGCCGTGGACATCTCTGGTATTCGAGGACTGTCGAATATGGAGAGAAGACTGATGAAACGCACCATTAGCAGTACTGGACGAGCTGCTGCCAATATAGAGGATGCAAAGACACTGGAGAAGGCGCTGTTCTTCAGAGCTCAAGCCATGTGGGACGACATCCCGATTTCGCTGCAATTCAAGATGTGCAGTACCGACGACCAGCATGACGATGGAACATTGACGCAGTTGTTGCACACGTTTGGAGATCAGACGATGGTGCTCTTCAACGCCGTGTTGACTGGTCAAAGGGTGATCATGCTCGGATACAACCGTCCAGCGGGTGAAGTGTGCAACTTTGTGCTTGCCACGAGTTCGCTTGTGTGTCCGCCGCTGTTTGGGCTGATTGATCGTCAATACCCGTACGTGAATGGTGGTGCGGAGAGCGCAGAGTTGAATGATATTAACGTGGAGGGTTTGTATGCAGGTACGCGAACCTCACTGATTTAGGATTCCTGGCGATGCCAGGGTACATTGCTGGAGTAACAAACCCGATGTTCAAGACCAAGCGAGAATGGTGGGATGTTTTGTGTGATATCTCTACAGGTGAAGTGTTCGTGTCTGCGCCGGTTGAAAAGGAAGACTACGATGCATCAGACCGCAATTTTGTTCTTGAGGTGCGTCGATGAAATGATTTCATTATGGCAAATAGCTAAAATCTACTTTTTTGGAGCAGGTGCTTGATGGTGTGGCTGCTGGGTATGACGAGGAGTGGGTGAGGTGCATGTTCGAGGAATATATGCGCAAAAATGTCGTTGATATTGCGTTAGGCGAGGCAAACTACCTCAGTCCTGACGCACTGGCCAAGCGCTCAGCAGTGAACAACAAGCGGATCACCAAGTGGGCCCAAACGGACAGCTACAAGCGCTTCATGGACTCTCCGCACCGGATGCACTTCCACTCACCGGCCTTCAATATATCCTACTCACAGATATCTTGCGTGTGTTTGCTCTCGTAGCAAACACACACATTCTATACGGGCGAATACTTGCGTATTGATGTGGTGTTCCTTAACGTGACGATGCGAATCGTTTTCTGTTTGCTGTGTGGATGTTTACGTAGAGAAAACTGGCGTGGACTTGAAGCGACACATTCGGAGTCTCCAAGGCGACATGATTGTGCTGGACGACACTTTAGTTGAGAAGATCTACTCAGACTTCGCGACGCTATTGAACACAGAGCTGGAGCTGCAGGAGTTTCTGAGTTTCCTGCCAGTGCTGCGTGGCGGATTGCAGACGATCGCGCAAGGCATTTTCCACCCGAGTATCGGTGTCAAACACAATACTGTGGTGCTACTGAAGCGTCTGGAACAGTTCCCATCCACACTGTCCAGTATGCAGCGTCTGAATCCATTCCTGCTCATGTCGTACCAGCGAATTCACGACATTGTCAACCCTGATACACGAGACTAAGCTCGTGGGAACTAGGATCAAGGTCATGGTGAAAAATGAACTCTGTCTTCGTGCTAATTGAAGTTATTGCTAACCTCAAGGTGCCAAAAGTTTCGCCAGCTCTTCGAACCCTTCCCCGAAGAGCTGGTCACCGTTATTCGTATCCGTTCTGGTGGTGTTTGTAGTCTTCAGGTCTGGTTCAGCTTGTTCGCACAGTTGGTCAAAGATGTGATCACCGTGGTCAATTTCATCGAATCCTGAGGATGTCACCATGCGCTTCTGACTCGGTCCCTTTTGCTGCTTTTCCATCTCGCCAAGATCTACAACCTTGCTGCGGCTCAGCAAGTTGACGTACGAAGACGACGGGCGACCTTCATTCGATCCGTTCGGATACAATTGCGCTTTGGACGAGTTGAGGAACCCTCGTTTTACGGCGCCACAATTCTTTGTTTTCCCTTGTGCTGCAGACTTTGCATTTTGTTTCGATCTCGCTGTCGTCTTCTGCTTGCTTGGAGGAGATGGTAGTTCCTCGATTAGGATCTTCTGAGGTTTGGCCTTAACGGGAGCTGGAGGAGGTTGAGCCTGTTCACGCGAAGTCGCCTTTAGTAAAATATCGGGCTTTCGAGCGGTGATATTCTCTTTTGATGGTGTTATCTTGAGCTCATGTGTGTCCTCGTCCTCCTTAGCTTCCTCCACATTAAGCTGCTTCAAAAGATCAGCTGGCGACTCCATCCGTTGTTTCGTTGGATCAGCATCTTCGATCCGGAATTTGGACGTAATGATCTCGCTGCCCACAGTCACCCCTCCTTTATAGCGTGCTTTGATGAACTTCCCCGTAGGCGTCACAAGTCTCACCTGTGCGTCCTCTTGTACCCACTGGACAGCGAGTTTCATCGTTTCACGCTTGAAATTCGAGTCCCATTCACAGCGACGTAGCACCCACGGGTTCACTACAACGTCCACAACGCAGCACACGGCTCCACTGAAGTCCGTAATTTCACGTAACTTGCCTACAACAAGAGGAACCTGCAAGTTGTTAGTATTGGGGACGGCCCTCGTATCTTCTGGTACTTCTAAACCGGAATTCGGGTTCTTCGGCAAATCAATTAGCGTGTGAGCGCAGATATTCAGGAAGAGTTTGGTCTCTTTCTGCTGGCACTTGATTGAGTGATACATACAGCATTTGACCACGAAACCAGGTTCCGGAGTGAAGAAACGAGGAGTATCAGTCGACAGTTGATTTGAAACTTCGGACGATGGTCCGTCCTGTAATTGCTCATTGATGAAGGACTCGTAGCGCTTGGGATCTGACGTCGAGAGATCGTTGAGCGTGTTCCAAAGACCTTGCGCCTCCTCGCCGAAATCTTTAGGCTGGAGTCCCATTTGCTTGGCAATTTCTCGCATTCTAGGATCGGCTAGAAGCGCATTCACAGAGGAAGCAGCTCCACGCTTCCTAGGATCTGGGCGGCGATTGTTAATGATACCGTAGTTCATCGCAGTTGTAGGTGCTCAAATGCTTGTAGGAAGATCGAGTTGTGGCTTGCTGGAAGACACGAACCGACGCGACTCCGAAAACGACACGAGGAATTGTGAAAAGTCTCCATGAATTCAGCAACAAGTCAAAAACTACGAGCACTCACATAACACTCACGGCCGCACCAAACTCGTGATCGTTTTCGAGCAGGGCTTCAATATCGACTTCGATAGCGATTTCTGCATTCGCTTGTGTTTAGCTCTTTTCACCTGCAAGCGGAAAACACGAACGCTTGCATGCTTGTCAAAGTGGATAGTGGAGGCGGTCCTACGAAGCGTAGGCGCCTACGAGTGCGACCAACTTCCTCTTCTTCACTTCCCTGGACAGAGTCGAAGGATATGGTTGCTGTAACTGGAGCATTATTTGGATTCTTGGGCAGTGACTTGAGCCTGAGCTCCGGTTTGCGAGGCGCATGTTGCTCCTTTGGCTGGGAAGACCTCGGCGAGAAGGGACCTGGCGACATTTACATGACATAAGTTCCAACCTTAGCACCACAACTTTGATTCAGAAACACTTGTACCGTGGAACAGTTCTCGCAAATGCTTATCGCAACGACCTCGGTGGGCTGAAACATGGGACGTTCTCTTACTTTTTGAGTCTTGTGTTGCATGAAAAGTTTCTCTTCCTGGAGCAGATTGATGCGTGTTCGTCTCTGCTGCACCAGCAACTACTTTCGCTCTCGCAATTTCCCGAAGCGTCTCATGCAAAGCATCCAGTCCTCCTTCCTTTGCATACTGTTGTAAAGCTGCAATGGGCTGCACAAAAAGTTAGTCAAGAACAACACACTGGCAATTATGAACGGTTTCAAAATGTACCTGCTCATTGCGAGTATTCAATGTGGATAATAGAGCTTGCTGCTTCGCCTCACTCACGTCCAATACCGTAGTCAACGCCCATAACGTGTCCTGAACGAAGTGAGACATCACTTCCATTTTGTCAGCTTGATTTGGTTCATTTCGCGTCGAATTGGTCTTCCCAGCCACGGAAACTGAAAGTCTTGGGCGCTTAGTTGGAGACTGCACTGTATTCATTTTCAGAGTCTCCACACGCCGCTTGTTCCGGTGCTTCTTCTCTTTAAATTGCAACCGCAACGGCAAATAGTCTTCTATCTCGTCAACCGGGACTTCATCGGAGGATCCATCCATGTACAGCAGCGAAAAGTGTTTAGAGCTGCTGGAGTACCTTATTACCTTGCCTTGGATATGGGTCTCAACCCCATGGTCATCCACCTCAGCCTTATAGACAGACAAGCCCAACCAGCGATCTACATAATCCCTACTCGACTTCATTCGGAGAAAAAATGTGCTACCCTTAGTCCAACATACACTTCAACTTGTCAAATGTAGCCATGTTGGTCACCATGGTTCACTTTGTGGTCCACTTGGTCTCTGAATTTTCTTGTGGCAACATTTTGTATACATGTATACTAAACTGTGCTGCGATTCATGCAACCTTCAGACGCCATTCTCGCTGTGGTCGTCACCGCAAACACGTCAAGCCGCACCGCCATCATGTCCTTCCAGCCGCAAGTGGAGCGCATCGCACAGCTGCAACAGGAGAACCCGGACAAGAACCTCGTGCCTGTGTACTTGGATGCTGTCGCTGACCTAGACACGCCCGTGAGCGTGCTGCTCAAGCTTCGCGAGGGCCAGACGCACTCGTTCCTGCTTGAATCGGTGGCTCCTGGCGAAAAGATTGCACGCTACTCGTTCATTGGTGCCGGTCCACTCAAGGTCGTGGCTACGGGCAAAGGTCAGGCCTTCGAGGGAGACCCTCTCATCAACCTCGAGCAGGAGATGAAGAACTTTCGCACTGTGACGTTGCCAGAGCTTAATGTGCCAATGACCGGTGGTGCTGTGGGTTACTGCGGCTTTGACGCTATCCGCCACTTTGAGCCCAAGATTGCCCCCTACATCGAAGCGCAGAAGGACGTGCTGCAGGTTCCTGAGAGCATCTACATGTTCTTCGACACGGTCGTCATTTTCGACCACGTGTTCCACTCGCTCAAAATCGTTTCGCATGTCCGTCTTGACACAGGCGACCTGGCAGCTGCCTACAAGGAGGCCACTGACAAGATCCTGGCTGTTAATGCTGCACTAGAAAAGCCTCTTGTGCGGCCATCCAGTGTTGCCCACGCGAGTGCACCGGCAACGTCCAAGATTGACCTGGAGGCGGCCTCCAACGTCGGTAAAGCTGGCTACATGGGCTTTGTGGACAAGCTCAAGGAGCACATTGTGGACGGTGACATTTTCCAGGCCGTGCCATCGCAGCGACTGGCCGTCGATCTCCCGAAAGATGTCACCCCGCTGGATCTGTACCGTCAGATGCGCGTGATCAACCCGTCGCCGTACATGTTCTTCCTTGACATGGGTGACGACTTCCAGATTGTTGGTGCGTCACCCGAGATGCTTGTCAAGGTGGACCACGACCGTATTGTGGAGACCCACCCGATTGCTGGCACCCGTCACCGTGGCGCTAACGATGAGGAAGATGAGGCGCTGGTGAAGGATCTCCTCTCTGACGAGAAGGAGCGCGCCGAACACATCATGCTGGTGGACTTGGGCCGTAATGATGTTGGTCGTGTGGCCACGCCTGGATCTGTGCGAGTGGAGCGTCTCATGCAGATCGAAAAGTACTCACACGTGATGCACATCGTTTCTGTTGTCAAGGGTGATCTGCGCGAGGACCGGACGGTGTACGATGCGTATCGGGCCATGTTCCCAGCTGGTACGCTGTCTGGCGCTCCTAAGGTGCGTGCAATGGAGCTTATTTGCTCTCTGGAGACCGATCGCCGCGGTGTGTACTCGGGCTCTGTGGGCTACTTCAGTTTCTCGGGATTCCTGGACACGGCAATTGCTATCCGCACTATGGTTGTCAAGGATGGCAAAGTATACTCGCAGGCCGGCGGTGGTATCGTTTACGACTCGGACCCACAAGCCGAGTACATGGAGACGGTCAACAAGCTGGGCTCTGCCGTCAAGACCTTGGAGAAATGTGCAGCGCACATGGCGCCAACTGCGAAGTAGACGTTTTTGCAACGCTGCGTGACGTTTAGTCTTAGTGCCACACCTTTGCAAGCACGTTCATGAGCAACAGGTACCATAAAATCGGTACCTATCTGTACATGCATTCTGCTTTAGTAGCTGCGGAATGATGGATTCAGCCCGGTTTTGTGCGAGAGCAAAAGCACGGAATGCTGGTAAATAGACTGGTTTTGTGTCCGTGCATAAATCAGTTCTACGCGGAATGACGGTAACGTACCGGTTTTGGTCCGGTTTTGACTCGTTTTTGCGATCGTTCATCAGCCGCTTGTTGAAGCCAAGTGAGCCGCCGAATCTGTTGAGCGCATTTCACTCTACAGCGTCTGTGGCACTCATGAATTTGCACTGGGGACAGCACCATTAAATGCGTCGGGGTGAGGAGGAGGTAGGAGTTTTAACATCTTGCGGCATGTGCGATTGCTATGACCAAACATGATGTTCGCTGCTTGTGCTGCTCGAAGTTCTCTCTGTGCCACAGTAATAGATAACGTTGATGTGGACAGCAATCGTACGTGGTGGCAGCGCTAGTACGGGACGGGGCTGGGGGATCGCCGCAGAGAGCACGGACTGCTTCAATGGGTTACGGTTGCGCGTGTGCGTTGAGTTGTCGACAACTTGTCGCCAATACCCGCTGCTACTGTACAGACTGCAAGGACTCTCTCGTTTCCAGCAAGCAATCGAGCAGCACCGAGCGTTGCAACTGATCATACTTGATTGTCATGGCAGCCCGCGAATCCAGGCTGCAAAATGCGAACCCGTTCCTGAAGTTTTGGTGACATCACGCTTGCCTCGTCCACGCGCCGTGAAAACGGATTGCCTTGACGTGTGCAGAGAGGACTGAGAGCGTCGATTTCGCAGATCGCGATTGTGCTCTGCTCCTTGGTCTGAGCTGGCACGTGCTGGACGGAGACGAAGCAGTGAAGTCTTGCTTGATGCGATGCAGCGGAGGTTTAGCGGCGGCCTTGTCCGAAGACGCTGTACTGTATAGGCCACTGAGCTGTTCATACTGCTCTCGAAATGGACGATCGAAGCCACGTTAGTTGGTCTGAGGCACCAGAATGCGGGTCGATTGCAAACACGATTTGCATGTCCAGAATGCTAAGTGCAACACACCGCAGCAAACGCTAACAGAGGAGAAGGCGGTGCCGCTGCTGCCGTTTCTGATCTCTGCTTCAGTTTTGACTGTCGAGACCTGAAAGCGCATCACTCCTACAAAAGCTGTGGACCAACAGCCAAACTTTTGGCAGCCTCGTTGGTTGCGTGCCGGCAGGAATTGCGCTTTGCTGCATGCAACATATCACAGGGAGCCAAGCAACACGAGCACTGCGTCTCCGCATCACAATAACCCCTCCACATTTAAGTCTTGAGGAAGGCTACACAAGCTGGAACCTCTCAACAAAACGTAGTGCCTCCATAATGGAGCTCATGGCCGATAATCTTTGCGGCAACGTGAGGCCATAAATGAGACTGCAACATTTCGTCCTGGACTATGCAAACCACGCGACCGTTGGGCAAGGACAAAATACTATAAACACAAAAAGATGTAGCGTTAAGCACAACAAAACCTTCATGCACACAGTGCAAGAGACAGTTTGCCAGCGCACGTCGAGCACGACAGATCCTGACTTCATCCCTACCCCTCCCCCTGTTTGACGCTATATCCCCAAGACGACGATGGACGCTGCTGGAGCTCTAGGGCGATGACGGCTACTGCAGGAGCCCTAGGGCACGTAGGAATTACCCGTGGTGAGGTTGGCGCTGTGGAGGGTCAAAGGAAGACTCGTGCGCGCTGCTGCTCGCGCTTGTGTGTGCTGCTGGTTGTTTGACTGTTTGACGCTATATCCCCAAGACGACGATGGACGCTGCTGGAGCTCTAGGGCGATGACGGCTACTGCAGGAGCCCTAGGGCACGTAGGGATTACCCGTGGTGAGGTTGGCGCTGTGGAGGGTCAAAGGAAGACTCGTGCGCGCTGCTGCTCGCGCTTGTGCGTGCTGCTGGTTGGGCTCACGATGCTGGTTGGGCTCGCGACTCGTGCGCGTTGCTGGTTGGGCTCAAAGGTCAGTTGAACTGCTGTCATTTCGAGGGTGTTTTATTAACAGCACATTAATCTATTCTACTGACAATGCAGGCCCATTTGCTCGTGGCCTTCCTGCAGCTTGGCCAGATACGCCCCCGCGTTTCCGCTTGTTGCTCCCCCGATAGACTAGCGTATCTCGACCAGCAGCGTCAACACCTCCTACAGTTCCAAGAGCATACAGTAAGTGCACACAGGAAGCCTGCTTCGACCACAGGCGACACGGGCAGACGCGTGACTCGATATCTACTGCCCAGCCGGTAGCTGGCATCCCTAACAGCTCCATTCGCGTGCTTTCGACACCAAGCTGAGCGGAGACGGGTAGGTCTTCTCGAGAGCGGCGCTCGTTGACGTTAAACACGTGGATTGCCGGAGATGCTTGCACGTAAACGATATGATTCGCACATTCCGAGTTCGAACCGAGCAGAAACGCGATGGTGTTGCGCTTGGGCTTGTACTCGCGAAGCAAGCCAGCTCGAGCCATAGCGCTAGCGCGCCTAACCATGCGCTCATCAACTCCAGGCTCCAAAGCAAAGGCCCGAGCACGCACACTTTCACCTCGGCACAGGACGAGAAGCTGCTCAATGAGGGCGCCAACCTTCAGCTTGCGCCTTAGCGTGACGTCACGCTTAATAGCGGCATTGTACGTCTCACAGGGGTTATTAGTGGTGGCATAGCCGCCCAGCGTATGATAGCATTGCCATCGCCACACACGATCGTTTAACCACACCGTTCTGAAGTAGCTAACGAACCGATCTAGCTGAGTGTATCCTTCCCATTTTTGAAGAATCTCATCCTTGCGCTCTTGAAACTCCAAATCGCATCTGGAAAAGTGCATTTCGTGAACGTCGCGCATTATTATTGCTGCGATGCTGGTGTCGAAAGCCCGTGTTTTCTCGTAGATCTTCTTAGCCACATGAAAGTAGCACATCAAAAACTTATATATTTATTTTGGGCTGCTGTCTCCTCCAAAACTTTCATTAAGCGCATTCCATTGCGCGCTATCAGCATCTCCCATTGCGAAATGAACGCAAAACGGCCTTCCAGTCACTTCAAAAAACACTTTTGACAGCATTGACAGAACCTCAGCGTACTGAGGCTGCTGCTGCTGGGACACAATAAAAATTGCAAGAGGATGAAACTTTCTTGCACGATCCGAAATCCCAATTACTATAACCGGGTACCCAGTCTGGGTGAGCTTGTACGTGGCGTCCACGTGCAAAATGAAAGAAGCAGGATCACGGTCAGCTTGACGGAGCAGCTTTTTCGTGGTGATCCCAACCACAAAAGGGTGAGCATCGCTCCCATTTCCGACAACTGGTCTGCCATCGCTATCCGTTCGCCACGTAAACGTGAAAGCTGCATTGTCTTCTTCGCGGCCTGTAAAACCCGTTTCACGTAGCTTCAGGCGAATAGCGCCCATGCGGTCACTGCCGCCCAGCGTTGTCGTAACATGGTGGTAAACAAAACGCTGGACAGCAGAGAGCGGTGGAGCTGTTTCCTCATCGAGGCCAAAGCGCTGAATTAGCGCTCTCCAAATACGAACAGGGCGTAGACCCTGCGTGGCCCAGTCTCGGGCGAGTTCCTTCATGGTAGGCGTTAGGCGAGGCCTGGCGTGGGCTCGCACGTGGGTAACGTGCGAGAAGAGCTCGTCCACGGCCACCACATCGTGCTCCTGGCACGAACGGACGCGCCCACGCCATGGGCACAGTGTTGCTGATGCTGCCGCAGAGCACGCTTCGCACCTACAGCGTAGCAGCTGCGTCCGCATCGCGTGCGGAGCAGCGTCAGCGCAGACATTGCACTGGCCAACGTCACTCCATGCAATGGAGAATGCTTTGAGCGAGTCCAGCAGTATGTCGGCGTCCGAGCGAGGCATGCTTGGGGTGAGGGTGGTCCAGGAGAGCGGCCGAGGCATTGGGGAGGAACTGGATGGCGAGGGAGGGGGGGGAGGTGCGTATTGCAGAGTGAGCCAGCAGTACTTTGTCAGAATTGCACTAGATCTTATTGGATAAAACTGGGTTTTGTGATGAACATGATTGAATAAAAATACATTGTCGTGAGACCAGTAGATTAGTGGTTGTGGCGCGATGTATGTAGTGGCGGTCTCTCTTTGTACGTGGAGCTACCGTGGTAGTGGATTTTACTGTGCTGGTGAATGTGTACTTTGCCTGTTGTGTTTTTTGCCGTGAAAAGGACACGTCCTCTTGGGCAAGTTGGGTATCTTCGAAAACGGCAACAGCAGTTCGATCGCTTTTGACAGGGGCTAACGGCGTCAGCAGCTCGCCACCCCAGAAGATTCCCCCAGCCATTTACACTCACTCTCGAATTTGCCTCGTGCAGCTCAAGCCTCAAGTCTCTTCAACTCCAAGCTTCAGTCATGGCCTCCTCCGATTTCTTCCGCGAGCCCTTCACGGTCAACAGCAAGAACGTCGTGTACACGGACGACGAGATCACGTCCCAGTACACGTACACCAC
Organism: Phytophthora colocasiae; assembly: GCA_018806915.1. Taxonomy (NCBI): domain Eukaryota; phylum Oomycota; class Peronosporomycetes; order Peronosporales; family Peronosporaceae; genus Phytophthora; species Phytophthora colocasiae. The sequence goes on along the minus strand of JAGKQI010000093.1, from coordinate 483,132 downwards.
GACCCGCGTGGAGGGCACGGTGGCCACGCCTGTGGAGGAAAAGTACACGTTCAAGACGCAGCGCAAGGTGCCCAAGCTCGGTGTCATGATCGTTGGACTGGGTGGCAACAACGGCTCCACGCTGGTGGCCAGCATCCTCGCCAACAAGAACCACATCACGTGGAACACGAAGGAGGGCGTGCAGGAGCCCAACTACTACGGCTCGGTCACGCAGGCCTCGACTGTGCGTCTGGGCACGAACGCCAATGGCGAGGGCGTGTACATCCCGTTCCACAACCTCCTGCCCATGGTCTCGCCCAACGACCTGGTCATTGGTGGATGGGATATCTCCTCGCTTAACATGGCTGAGGCCATGAAGCGCGCTCAGGTCCTTGACCACGACCTGCAGCGTCAGCTCGTGCCTCACCTCGAGAAGATCAAGCCACTTCCGTCGATCTACTACCCGGACTTCATTGCTGCCAACCAGGCCGACCGTGCGGACAACCTGCTCAAGGGCTCCAAGCAGGAGAACTTGGACGCTGTTCGTCAGCAGATCCGTGACTTCAAGCAGAGCAACGGCGTCGACAAGGTCATCGTTCTTTGGTCTGCCAACACGGAGCGCTTCTCTGACATCGTGGAGGGCGTGAACGACACGTCGGCCAACTTGCTCGAGTCCATTAAGGCTGGAGAAGCCGAGGTGTCTCCTTCCACCGTCTTCGCGGTGGCCTCGATCCTTGAGGGCTGCTCGTACATCAATGGCAGCCCGCAGAACACGTTCGTGCCTGGCGTGTTGGACCTGGCTGAGGAGAAGAAGGTTTTCGTGGGCGGTGACGACTTCAAGTCGGGCCAGACCAAGATGAAGTCGGTGCTTGTGGACTTCCTCGTGTCGGCTGGCATCAAGCCCACGTCCATCGTGAGCTACAACCACCTGGGCAACAACGACGGCAAGAACCTGTCGGCGCCTCAGCAGTTCCGCTCCAAGGAGATCTCCAAGTCGAATGTTGTCGACGACATGGTGGCCTCCAACCGTCTGCTTTACAAGGAGAACGAGCACCCGGACCACGTCGTGGTGATCAAGTACGTCCCGTTCGTGGGTGACAGCAAGCGTGCTCTGGATGAGTACACGTCCAAGATCTTCATGAACGGCCACAACACCATCTCGATGCACAACACGTGCGAAGACTCGCTTCTGGCGTCGCCGCTGATCCTGGATCTGGTGCTCGTGTGTGAGCTCGCGGAGCGTATCACGCTCAAGAAGGAGGGCGCTGCGGACTTTGAGCACATGCACTCGGTCCTGTCGATTTTGAGCTACATGCTCAAGGCGCCGCTTGTGCCGCGTGGAACTCCCGTGGTCAACGCTCTCTTCGCTCAGCGTGAGTGCATGATCAACATCTTCCGCGCCTGTGTGGGTCTTGCACCCGAGAGCCACATGCTGCTGGAGAACCGATTGGCCAGCGAGATCGACGCGCGCCAGTAAACCTGCAGACGCTCGAGCAAAGTACTGCTACCTGTACATGAATGTAGCACCGGAACTTTTTATTCAGTCAATCCATTTCATACAACTGCTTCGACCACCGGAACGTTTCATCATGTGGTACACATCACTAATTATGTATTCGACACAACTTTGCGATTCGCAGCACGACACGTGGCGATCCTTCTGATTGGTCTAAAAAGAGCAAAACGAACTGCATTGCAATTTACCACCATGACCACTTCCAGATCCGCATCAAGCCCCAGCTACTCAATCCAAGCACCAGTTTATCGCAATGGCTGCCCCCGCGAAGATGCGTCTACGCTCTGAGAAGCACCTGGCCAATATCACCAAGCGTGGAAACGTTTCGCAGCCGCAGAAGGTAAAATTCAGTGAAGAGTGTTGCTCTGGACGTTTTAAAACTCAAGTGCATGTTGACAGGAGGACAAAGGCTACAGCGTCGGTCCTGTGCTCATGGGCTTCTTCCTATTCGTGTTGGTGGGCTCGTCCGTGATTCAGATCCTGCGGACGGCACAGCTCGGCCTGTAAGGCCGTGTGTATGGTGTGGAGTGGCGATAGCGTGGAATGTCCTCAGCGCTCTGACTTCGAAAAGTTTTGCCACCCTGAGAGCACAAGCTGGCTTGAGACGCTGCGCTGTCGCTGCTAATTTAATATAGTAAGAGCCTCCTTTCCATCTTTCTGTTGTTGTACTTGATGAGTTTTATTGAATCACTTGGCTTTGCACGTCAAGAACGCAAACTCTTTGCAACAATGTTTGCTAGTCGAGTTTGCACTGGTCGTACGGAGCATTCGTTGTCTACAGTTCCGTGTGCAGAGACTCCGTCTCCTTGATCTTGGCGATAAAGTCGGCCTTCTCCACGCAGCCCACGCACTCAACGCCGCGCTCACCCAGGATCTTCCGCAACTGCTTGACGCGCATCTTGGAGTAGTCTGTGTTGGCGTCCGTCTTAACGGCTATAGTGAACGAACAGCAAAAGCAGCATCAACAAGGGTTAGTCACTGTACGCACTTTCATACTCATGAATCGAAGACGTACGGTATCGCATGGAGCAGAAGTCAGGGTTCTTCTTCTCGAGGGACTTGCAGATCTTAAATGAGTCCTTCTTGAACGACACTTGACGAGCAACATCCTTCTTCAGCGGCTCCAGATTGTAGCACTGAATGATAGTACATATACGTCAGTCTACTGACAAATAGCATGATAATTTCCAACAACTACGTCTTACCAGCTTGTTGTCCTTGGTGCTGAGCTTCTTGCTACAGTGCTTAGTAACAGCCTTTTCAGCCAATGCCTGGGTTTTGCCCTTGGGCGTCTCCTCCAGTAGCTTCGCGTATGTGGCCTTCAAGTCGTCGATTACCTTCACGCAAACTGTGCAATCGTGTCAATCTCGATTCAAATTCAAATTTTAACAGGAACATTGCGAGCTTACCTTCGCACTCCTTGTCATCAGCCTGAACAGTTGGTGCAGTGCCCAGTACAAGCGCCACGAGGGCGAGCAGCATGACACGCTTCGTGCTCCACATCTTCAACGGTTGTAGATTTATTGGTAGGTCGACGGATATCCTGAAGTGACCTTCGGATGGAAGCGACGCGTGTTCATTTACATGAGGTTTGGAAGGTAAATAATTAGTTTATAGAAGTCAGCTGTGGAAGTAGATTGGTTTAACGGCATCGAAATGGAGAGGTATGTGTTCTAGAAATATAAAGGCATACAATTCCCAAGTTAGAGATTAAGTCGTCTCCAGCTATCCGGCTATATTAACTGTACGCAGGTTCTCAAGAGCTGCCACGTGGACCTATCCAACATGGCTACACTCGAAATGCCATTTACCCGTAACGGGTCTGCAAGTCATTGAAAAAGCCACTCGTCATGTTCTTCAGCTGCCATACCGACCCATAACAATAATGTTAATGTCATTCCATGCATACAAGTTGCACAGCAAGTACCTTAGCAGCCTTATTAGCCATGTTGTCCTTCATCAACTGCAGCTGGTAGGCTGCTTCATCCGACACTGAATCAGCAACACACATTTACATGTCATTAGAAACCACCCTAATGGCAATATCAGACACAACGTGAACTTACACTCTCCAGACGCTGATCGACCTCGTGTATTGTTGCCGTAGAAGGCATCGCTTGAAATCGACTGTGAGCCCTGGAACCTTGCCAGATGCGAGCTGTCTGCTTGCTTCGCCTCGCCACCAAAGAAATTATCGGAGGAGATGGACTTGGCGTTCTTGTATTTGTCCAAAGTCTGTGTTTGAACGGGGGCTGGCTGGTAAGTTGCCGGTGTAGGTGGGGCGTTAACCGACGTACGCTCCCTGCGAGCAGCACAACCAACAGAATTAATACAGGTGTAAAGTAGTACTTCAGCACAAGAACTGCCTCTGCTGTAGAGATGAACGTACTCTTCAGCCTCTTGCAGAGCCCGAGCCAAAGCCTCGTCATCCTTGATCTGCTTATCGGTAGAGATCTCCTCAGCGGTAGGAGGAGGAGGAGGCGGGTTCTATGAATGCCCGAGGCGAACACTTGTGTCAGAGTGAGCCATTGCAAGTAGTTTGATGTGCACACGTACCTCGAACGGGATGTCGTCAAAGTCGAAGTCGTCAGCACCCGTAGATAACTTGGTTGCACCGAGACGCGTCGCCTTGCCACCTGTCGACAGCTTTGTCGCTCCGAGACGTGTAGCCTATCATTCAAAAGACACCGTACAGCTAATTAGCACACAATAAGAGCCGTAAGACATCAAGGCGAACAGATCTTACATTAAGTCGCGTAGTACTGGTAGTAGAAGGAGTCGTTGCCTCGCCTGCCTTTGCCCCAAGCAGAACAACTGGACGGTTGACACTTAACAGACCTGACGGCTGTGTCGTAGTAGTAGCAGGGGTTGGTTTCTTCACAATAGGCGTAGCAGCAGGCACTTCACGCTTTAAGTGACCATGCACTGCAGCACCACTATTAGTCTCGCTCTTGATCTCCACGTGCTTCACTAAAGCTTCAAGTCCATCAACGTCATCGCCACGAGACACCTGTAACAACCCGACAGCATCTTTCAGCTTCAACTGTTCCAGTCCAATTGTCCAAAGATCCTACTCCGCACCTCCTCTTCTTCTGGAGCGACAACCTGCAGCGTAGAAGCCTTAACCTTCTTAGTCAGTGCGATTTTGTACATCTGGGCCGCCTTGGAATTGTATTTGGCTTCGATCTTCACAAAAACACACAACATAATCAGTCTCACTCCCCAAAAAATATCTGTATGGTGCCATACATACACTTGTCATCTCCGCAGCACCGTATTGCTTAAAGAACTTGCGCGCTTCAGCATTTCCTCCCTCGCTCATCGCCTTGAGTTGATCCTCCGTCCATTCGTCCATATCAATGGACCGCACGAACGATAAATGCACTCCTAGTCGACGGTGGTAGCCCGAACAGTCCAAGCAGATGAAGACGCCGTACGTGACTGTGGCCCACGTCGGGTGGCGCTTATTGCAGTCAAAGCATCCCTTATTAGCCATAGACGACCGTAGCTTCTGGAACCAGGCGTCACGCACTTGGGTAGGCACATACACAGGCTTAACCGAGAAGCTCATCCTTTAGCCTTGTTGTCGGATTGCCAAATAGTTCTTATGACTATAAATTGCTGACGTGGTGGTCTAAAAATAGTTCAGTTTTGTGATTGGTTCGAATTGTTATCCCCATTTTGTGCACTTCAACTACCAGACGCTTAATGGATCATTTCCAGCATTTAGTTGCCCCTCGCCGGCCGCTGCCGTCGCCACGATCGAAGCCTCGTGATGGAGAATCGAAGAATGTATTCGCTCTACCGGTTATACATCAGTTTACACCGGTATTGACGTCCTCACCGAAGTCCTACATGATCGCGAAGGCTACGAAGAAGCAGAAAGATTGGGATAACGGGGTGAAAACTACAATTGAATCATCCATAATACCACCCAATCAACCACAACGTCCTAAAAGTAAAGATACAGCAGAGTCACCACGAGTTTTGAGGCCACAACCTCCTGTAGGGGTCTCGTCGCGAACGGATGTTGATATTTACAGATATTGCCAAGGAACAGAGCAACGGATGGCGATTCAACCTTTGTTTGAGCAACGAAGAAGGTCTGAGAAGAAAATTCGTCCTTCTTCAATGAAAGCAATAAGGAACGAGAAGGATGAAACTGTGGATCGTGTGGATGTGGGAGTGGTGGACGATGGAGAAGGTCCAACAATTGAGAAAGAGGACGATGACAAGGATGCACTTTTAGAGGAGTCGAGTGAGGCTGACGAGATGAAGAGCGGTGGATCAAATCAAGAAGATGGAAGGACAAGCTCACTCACTCCAGAAGATTGTACTGGAGCGAGTATTAGAGTTGAACCAGATTTGAGAACGATGGTTGTTGAGAACCAAGGAATTGTCACCACCAAAGGATCAACAGAACTACTGACGGAAACTCTGGAACTTCCTTCACTGTTGAGAAAGCTCGATGGAACTACTTGCCACGAACCATTTCTGCAGTCTGAAGGCCCGAAGCTAACGTGGCTTCGAAACATCATGGAATCAGCTTCGCCAACGACCTCGAGTTGTAGTCCAAAGCGTCCTTCAGCTATAACTGGTACCCTAACACCCGATACGGTTGTCTATAAAACACTGGCCAAAGATTTACGGACTCTTGAAGGGAGAAATGTCCATTTAACAGTGCTTCTCAGTTCACGTGGAGATGCTCATATAATCTGTAGAGCCGAAGATATGTTTGAAGAAACCGTCATTCCGGTCACAATTGCCGATCTGGATCAGTCAAAGTTGCTTCGCCGAGATCTGTCGATTCTTACACCAAAGTGGGCTTGCTGGATCATCACTCGTGTCTGCTGTGACTCAAGGTTAACCTTTTACTTGGATCTTAGCGATGCTGAAAGTGAAAAACGAGTTTGCTTCTCCGAGACTATCTACAGTAGCGGCAAAGGATTTGCTGTTGACATGATTGCTCTGATGATGGTATCCAATTTATTAATTTCAATCCGAGAGGCAGAATCAAACGCGAAAGCAGCCGATGTACTACTACAAGCAAATGATCTTCGACGACTCGCTCTATCGCTAGGCAAATGGTGTGCTGATGATGCTGATCAAGAAGTTACACGGCTGTTTGATGATCCTATTTTCCTCAAGGAGATTGTTACAAAGAGCAATGTGATTCGGCTCGGAATGAGTTCCTCACGATTTCCAAGTGAGTTCGACGATTCACTGTTTACCTCTACAGACCAAACTCGATTCATGGACGTAGCTGTCGACATTCCAGCGAATCAAAACTCGTTGATCAATGCGAATTTAGTAGACGTCCCTGGATACGTACAAGAAGCTTTCAAAGAAAACAACCTTGTCGGCACAGTGGCGTTGTTAGCCCACGCGTACGTGGAGAATGGCATTTTATCGACTTTGCGACAGTATCAGCAACAAGAAGCAGTACAACTCAATGTAGCCATCTGCATGGAGCAGGCTGCTGCAATCGATAGCGAAGACACTTTCAATGAACGTGTTGAGAAGAATCTGGAAGCAGCAAAGTTGATACAACTGAGGGTGAGTACTCAAGCCAATGTATTCCAACTTTTTCTAACTTTTCCTTGCTGTGTAAATAGGAAATTGCCATCGTCTCAATTGTAGACGACATGATTCTAGACTTCATCGCGTATGAATGCCGTGTTGAGCTTCAAGCCGCCAAGTACTCAGGAGGTTATAATGATCATTACGCGAGTAAAGTCCAAGCAGCATACCGGATGAGTACTCAGAAGCGATCATACGAGCACAAGAAGCACGTTCGGATGCGAGCTGCACAAATGCTTCAGGCTCTACAACGAGGAATCATCGCTCGAAGGCGCTACAGTGAGTTGAAAGTCGAACGCGAGAAGTATTTGTTCTACGGCTTCCGATCGAGCTTATATCATGCAACAACAAACATGAAAGACCCGAGATTTCGAGCTCGTGAACTGAGTAAAGAGGCTGAACACCGGCGGCATGCCTTCCTCATGCAGGTTATCCAAGGATATATGGCTGAAAATTTCTCGGATAAAGAATTTCGCGTGCCTGCTAAAATGATTCAAGATCTCTGCAATGAATACGGAGTTGTCGTAGGCTGCTCGATGAATCTTGGTGATGCTGTGGTATCTTACCTGGACTGTGACTCAGCTCAAAGAATATTCTCAAATAGCCAAGTTAGCGCTGCACTTCTCCTTGGCTTGAGAGACCAGTACGACAATACCTTTGGACTATCGTCGAGTTCCCGCAGATCATGGGGACAAGCACGGGAAGCTGTTTCAGCTCAACCGAGATGGATGCTGAAGACCTGTGCGTCCTTCCGGCAGTCCAATCTTGATCGACTTGCAGGTCTTCGCCTTACTCGCAAACTAGCAGGGAAAAAGGCAGCTCACTTGGTTGCCCGAGACTATCGCAACGTATTGGTTTCTTCATTCAATTCTTTTGAGAAGTGTCGTGCTGCTTGGGAAGCGGATATTCGTACTCGACTAGAGCAGCAGCGCACGTTGGACACGTTCTCGGCTGACGAATTGGCTCAGCATTGCTTGGATTTGGTCATTTCCAGTGTCAAAGGTGACGAACTTTGTCAGTGCTTTAACATTCATGATACTAACTCTTGCTATTGCAGACTGGGGAATCGACCCAGATCCTCTTTTTGAAGCTATGAATCTGTGTGGCCGCCACTGTCATGGGAAAGCTGCAATTCCAATTGTAGAAGACAAGTTCAACCAATATGCAGCAAGTAAGTCCACTTCCTCTTACCGTTTGCTCTTCCCTCAAGTAGAAATTTACACTTGTGTGTATGCTAGAAATGAACGAAGTTCATGGGAAACAAAGTGTGCTCGCAATACGTGAGGAAATTTCCCAAGAGCTCGAAGATTTTGAAAAGCTGCTGGCGCTTCGGTATCTCAACATGGCAGTCGATGACGCTGTCATAGTTCCTACAAGCGAGCTGCTGCACATCATGTTGCATGGGAATCTCGACGAGGAATACATTCGCCATGGTCTCGTCACCGTTCTACCCATCGCTAGCATCACAGAGAAGCACGACTTGGCTCGTAAAATACTCTACGCCTTCGCCAACACTTCATACGGCGACGCCTTCAACTTGATCTGCTGGAGCTGCTTGGATGTCGCGGAGAACGTCACTGTCGAAGCTGCACGGTTCCTGGACAAGATCACTCGGCCAATAGCCGACACTGATACGAGCAACCAGGGATCCCTTGCAGATCGAGCTCTGTACCTGCTCACAGGGTCCCAAGCCGTGCGATTCCTCCAGTTTCTGGCCAAAGTGGCGCAGTTTAACAAGACCATCCAGAAGCGTGTACTTGCCCACCTCACTCCGTACAGTGACAAGTACGAAATGCATCGCCTCGCTAGTACTATCTGCTCCCTTGAAGATTTCTCCATCGTGTCGACACTCTTCGACGAATGTTTCTCAATTGAGTCTCTGCAGTCTTCCTCTGCTTTCTGGACACAGTACAGCACTCTTTTCAGTGAAGTTAGCAGTATCAAAGCTATGAACGACATGTAACAATAGATTGGAAAAAATTGACAATACACGAGTACAGCCGGAATTCTCGTGTATATTTCCCCCCTGCCTCATTACAACCGCAACTTTGACTATTCGTGTGTGTGAAGAAGAAGTGTAAACTTGAGACGTCTGTAACTCGCTTTACTCTTCCGCGACGGGCGCGGGTGTGGCCAAGTGACCGCGCGATTTCTTGATGTAGTCCGGGATGACGGGACCGTCGTATTGGTCCGTGGGGAGGCCCATAGACCGCCGGATGGGCACCACCACGAGCGGAAGCGAGATGGCTACAGCGCCAATGGCACACGAGAGCACCACCATGGGCTCACGGTCCAGGTAGTGACGGATGAACTTGCCGAGGGCCATTGCGACAGGGACGGAGCTTTTTGGTTTTCTTACGGCGCAATATGAACCTCTCGTATGGACTAGTGTGTGCCACACATATTTGGTCAGACCGTCGGAATACCGGTAATTTTTGATACTGTTGAATATTGAAATTATCTTGGTGTTTGTATGGACCAAGTTGAAGTGGATGTTATAGATACTATCCAATCAGTAGTGATACAGGAGCGATACCTTGGCATCGCACGTGGAAGGAGAGGCATCGCATGTAGGAGTAGATGATAAAGATATTCACCACTGTGTGTGACTAAGCTGGTGCTGTATGTGTGGTGACTAAATCGGGAGAAAGGAGGTCTTTGTAACTGGGTCTGAAGCTTGTTCCTATCTTCTACAATAATCGTCAGTCTTCTTTTTGCCTTCTCCAACTCAAGAAACACAAACCCGTTCTCTTCTCTCTTCTGCTCTAGATATGAGCACCGATGTCGACACATCACAGGTCAAGATGGGCTTCTCGAAGGCTGATGGCAGCTGTAGTCTGAAGAACAAAGGCTGCTTACTTTCCGCTTTGGGGTTCATCTTTGTGCTGCTCAATTTAGCTGCATTATGGGCGCTGCACTTCGCTGATAGACCAGTAACCAAGGGGAGTTTACGCTCAGTCACTCGCTTTACGACAACTCTACTGGATGCTGATGATGGAGACACACCGAACGAAGGAGACGCTGTGAGTTTCAACAGCAACAGCGTTCTACGCAAAGGAGCCGGCACGACGGCATATCTGAACCAGCTAAACCTCGGCGACGACTTGACGGGTGTCGGATATGTTAATTTCGCGCCGATGGGCACCAATTACGCTACAAACGCTATGAGTTACGTCCGTACTGATGCGGCTAAGAAGACCACGAATATTTTTACGACGGTATCGTATAACGCCAGTACCAAGACACTCACTACTGGCCAAGCTGTGGAGATAGACTACTCGGTACGTGGTCTCGCGACGCTTTCGGACACCCGGATGGTCATTTTGACATACTACCAAGCTCCAGACTACTCGACTAAGACAAGTGTGGTTCCAGTGACTTTAGACAGCGCAGCGGGCACGGCCACGCCCAATAAGGCCAAGACTGTGCTGGTTACTACTACTTCAGCTACGAATTTCATCACACCACTAACCAGCACAAGCTTTGTGGTAGCGTACTACGACACGTACACTCCCAGCAGCTATGATCAGCTGGTCAAGGTCGGGACTGTGGCTAATGATGGGACCATCACGTTAACCTCTTCGGCTCAAGCTTTTGGTGCACCAAACACACAGTACTTGATGACACAATTCGGCAAGCCTCTGGCCCTCAAGGCACTCGCTAACACCGCTGGTGCAGGATTTGTGATCCCGTACTACAACCAGGTGAACAAGTATGCCACTAATAACCCCAAGACGAACGCTGATGTCTCTGGTCTCTGCGTGACTTTCGCCGTCTTTAGCACCAGCCTCGGGACCATCAGCTCCTTCAGTGATGGAGTTTGCGATACCAAATACCGTCCGAACCACTACCCGGAACCAATCGCACTGAGCGATAATGTCCTGGCAATCGCGTTCTATGATACGGCTAATAACAACGCTCTTACGCTGGTTACCGTCAAATACGATGCTACGGACAACGCTCTGTCATTCAAGAGCAGCTACGTTTTTCCAGAAGTTTTTGGCAACTTTAACTATGGCCAAGGGTACGAATTCTACACCACCCCACGCCTCCGTTTAATGTCTGGAAACCGTCTCGCTGTGAGCTTCTTGAACCCTGCACTGGACGGCAGACTGAGTGTTCGTATTTTCGAATACTCGAACGTGGGGTTAAAGGAGATGACTGCAGTACTACCCGTGGCTTTACCTGGCTTCAACTTGTCCATTTCGGACTCGAAAACCAACACTGCTGGGGCTGTTACCCATGATTTGATCGTTGTGGGACCGGATACTGTAGTGGCTTCTTACGTTGGAGCTCGAAACAACTTTGTGCACCAACGCTTCATTGCCGTCGAGAATCTAACTCCTCCTGTAGGTGTCATCCAGTCATACTCCAGTGACAAGATTTCTATTGCCACTCAAGGACGAGTGGATGTTGATGGACTGACGACTGGCGAAGTTCATTACGCAACAACGATGGGTGTGATTGTTTCAAAGAGAGATTCATATTTCTCAAACTCGAGTGAATACGTCTACGCAGAGGGTAACGCGCTCTTAGTAACAACAGACTCTAGGGTGGGGATTGCTGTTGATGACGATTCGCTCTTCGTCTCCACCACTTTTTAAGAGCAGCCCAAGCTCTACAATTGCTCGTCGTAAAGTCATCGGAAGCTAAACGACATTATAAAGCAGCTTGAATCAGTCTACTAGCAACACTAACTTTCAATAAATTCATTTTGCATATTCCAATAAAAAAATAGGATCCGTTATGGTATGGTAGGTTCCTGATTGCAGGAATAGTTGAAAGATCAAATTTTAATGCATGGGAAGAGAAGACTCGCCTTCCCCATTCGATGTGGCTGCAGTTTCGATCCTATCACAGTTCAATACTGGAGCACTACGTCGAGATTTCGAACGTCTAAGTGTGGACGACCTCGCAGCTTTGGCCAGTTTCCCAGTGGAGCCCCATGAACTCATCGGTCGAGTCGTTGCAGTCACCCATTGCTTGTTACTATCACTCGCTCCAGAGCACACAAATCTCGAGCTTCGAGCTCCACCATGGAAACTATTACGACTTCAATTACTGGAAAACACAACCAAAATTTGGAGAAAATTACGAAAGCGAGCCTGGCAACTGGAATCTGGAATCAAGAAATTGCCCCCAGTACAAATTAGTTTCGGGTTAGAACAGCTTCTGCCTTTCGTTCAACCACAAAAGGAAATGCATCTCGAGTCGTGGCAACTCGAACAAATCGCTCAAGTAAGTACGATCGCAGCATCACTAGGAGCTTGGGCGGTATTTTGTCTCTGCTGCTCCGTTTTACCGAAAAAATCACGTCATCGTTTAGTGAAAGACGTCGTTGTTCAACCACTTTCAAGTGTAAAACGATCTCTTCAAGTTCAAAGAGAGCAAGACCCCGACAAAAGTGCTACAGGGAAAGATACGAATAATGTCGGATTTGTAAAACTGGAGCCAATTCCAGTTTTGAAATCGAGTATTCGGTCTTCCCGGCGTATTGGACTCAAGATTGGCGGTCGTTTCCTGCTCTATCACGTTCGGTTCCCTGTTTACTCCAATTCTCGCCTTGATATCCATCCCCCTGTTCATCCGCTTGGTGAATGTTCTGTATACTGTCTTGACACTAATCGTATCGGAAGAACCAGAGAGAAATTGGTATCTTCGTGGTGGAAACCTCCCCATACAATTGATGAAACAAACTCACAACTAGCTTTGTGCCAATTCACACCATTCGCACAATTGTCACTACTTGTCCAACTAGGATTCTACAGGAAGATGTTCGATCGGCCAATGCAGGAGATTCCCCACTCCAAGACCCAACGTTCTTCTCCAATATTCACTTTGAAATTTGACCTGGTTACGGTCGAGTCATCACAGTTTTCGACGCAGAGTATTGGCAACATTTGGATCACATTCGACACAACTGTGGCTGAATTTCGTACCCAAGTAAGTTCTTTCGTATCTAAACGACTCAATTTCCACTTCATGTATCGAGGATCGATTTTACCAGTGTCACAAGAAAAGTCTCTCCCAGCAGTGGCATTGTTGCCATTCGCAGTGCTAATTGTTGCTAGCAACCACAAAGAATTACGCGGAGGTAATAGCTCCTCTCAACTCTGGCAGCACCACTTTGACATTACGCAGTGCCTCGTGAACTCCGGACTACCCGATTGCATCCAACAAGCTCCAGGTGTCCAAATTTCCGGTCCAAACACACCACAAATTTATCCTATGAGTCAGATACTTGCAGGACCTTCGGCAACTTCAGTGGCTTTAGAAGTTCTCACACACTGGCACGCATTCGTCCATTTTCAGCAGTTGCAAGACGCTTCTGTCCTCTTCCAAACCACCCAACGTTCTCCGAAAAAAACATTAAAATCGCCGCGTAAACAGCTAAAAAATCTCCCAAGCAAAGAAGACGATGAAAGTGTGCCTTACGGCCCACAACCTCAGCCTCTTCCCCAAAAAGTATGTTCTTCACTGTTCATAATACTCCTCCAGATTCTCATCTTTTGTGTTTGTAGAAATTCAACGACAAGAAGGAGTGGCTGTTGCCTTTATACGCGCTTGCAGACGTTATCTCCTCAACGACAGCAGAACTCAAGACGCCATTCCTGCAACATGTCGAACATTCTCTTAGATCATCCCATCGTCTTGTTCTTGGTGATGAAGCCAACGTCGTTCATTCCACATCCGTGACAACCAACGTTGATACGTTAAGTATCACGTTCTTACGAGATGAATCCTGTTCATTGGAGTCGCTTCTCGAGCTCAAAAGCGTTTACATCTGGCTCGTCATGCCTCGAAAGTCTCACAACACTCGAGAAGCATCTACAGTACCCGCCGAATGGCTGATTGACTTGTATCGGTTCGTACAGCACCCGATTTTCGATTTCCCTTGTCACCAAACCACCCATTTTCGAGTGGGAATCTCTTTGTCAATCGCTGAACGCGCAATTGAGTCTTCATTCTGGAGTAAAAATGTCGACTGGACAGGGTCCATGAGCTCCACCGACTTGTACTCAACAGTTCTAAGACAGATCTTCACCACATTGTGTCGATCACATCCACCAGCGTTCGGTGTGGACAGCGTCAAGTTCAGCAAATTGTTATACGAAGCCAACATCCAGCCAAAGTTGCTGAGTATCGGAGACGCCGCTTTCCTGTTCGCTAGTAACCTAACGCATGAATTATCGTACGAAATGAACTTTGACGGCTTCGTGTGCGCTGTGGAATGGCTGGCTCAACGATTTTACAGCGAAACCGGTACGAGTCCAAGTAAAAGTCGATCTGGTGCTCAGCACGCGATGACGAAGTGGAAGCTTCAACGCAATGAGTGCAATTCTCTAACGTCTTTACGACGCTTTTGCTTTGAGTCGCTTGTGTATCTCCCCATGTTAACCACAACGTGGCAAGAGATCATGAACTCATGGAGACTTGCACGCAAGCAGATGTTACTGGATGAGTATGCACTCCATCACTGTGCTGCGACTCGGATACGTGCGACTTGGGTCGGGTTTCGAACTTGGAGAGTGTATGTACAGCGACGGCAACGTATGAAGGCCGAGCGACTGGCAGCGACTAAGTTGCAGAGCGTCGCTCGTGGACGAAGGCTGTACGTGGAGTATCAACGCGTTCGTCAGATTCTGATCAGGACACAGCTCCACATCCGCGCTAAATTCGAGTTACGACGGCTTCGAGCAGAGCGAAAAGCCTTCGTGGAACGCATGAGACTCCGCATAGTCCGGTGGATGCGCTGTCATCTCTGGCGGCTTCGTGAGTGGAAGAGAGTGAACGCAGTGAAAGCTGCTCGACGCAATCGCATCCGAGAGAAAAAGTTGCGACGACTTGGCGTTGCTGTCTTCCCCTTGGAGACACGAAGAGTTCGGTGCTCACTTTATCGTGCCGAGCCAAACGAAAGGGAGAATGATCAAGGTGACGAGACGTACGAGCTAGAAGTTCTTGACTCTGATCGGTCCTGGGGATTAATCATCGGTGTTTCGCAGCAGAAAATCGGTCAATTCATCGCGGAGGAGACTCAACGGCAGGCGCTGCAGATTCAACTGGGATTCGCAACTGAGAAGCAACCGCAGACATTGGATCAGCTGTCACGTGGTTGGAAGCAAGAGAAAACTGGTATCATGAGAGACTCGGTCGCAGAACCGGAACTGGAGCCCAATATTTTTCTTCTCGCACTTGCACGGAGACTGATAGGCGATCATATTCCTGGAGGCTTGCACTTCCACGTTGATCCAGTAATAACGTCCTTGGGAAAGGTAATAATTGCTTGCAAATCACCCACAGAACTTGAACTCACGCTTTGTGTTGCCTTGTTATAGCTTGTCTTCAAAGGAGCCATTCGATCTCAGCACAACGATCAGGAAGACAAGACCATACAACTCCACGTCATCCGAGTTTTGGAGTGGGCTGGTACCTTCAAGTTTATCATGTACACTCCCTCCACGTCCTCTCGAAGTCGATACGATCTCGATGCTTCGTTCATATTCACGGTTCTTCAGTTTTCACACTTCCAGTCGATGAACTTAGCACCCGAAGAGCAAAAGAAGGACCAGGAGAATACCTTTCACACTATCCGTTGCATCTTGAACGGCCCACACAAGCTCCTAGCGCTTCGGTGTATCCTCACTTACGTATTGAAGCATGGCGTAAAATCTCCAACGTATGACATGCTTCCTCACGTCATCGCGGAACGACAGCGCCAAAGAGATGAGATTGAGTCCAAACAGCGAGAAGCTCTACTGGTTCGTGAACAGCAGCTTGTACTGAAGGTGCAGACACGAATGAGACAGCATTTCGCGAAGAAAACTCGGCTTCAGCTTGCTCTGGTACGTTGCTGTCTCCAATTCCGAGATCAGTCCTTGTGTTAATTCCTGGAATTTATAGGCATTGTACTCGAAGCAGTTGGACCGAGAGAGCGGTCAGTTCGTGTACGTCCTTAGGCTTCAGTCCGGTGAACAAGTCACGTTAGGCGAGCGAAAGCCCTGGAGTCTCTTTACCGAGGACGTGCCATTGCCACCGGATGCATGGGTCTTCATCTCTGACGCTCAATTCTTCAATCCACGACGTGGAGTCTACAGCCGATTCAACGATTCCCTTGCAGCAGCAACCATACAGCGCTGGTATCGCGGGAAAATGTGGAATGGGATCAACACTTGGAGCTTGAGCGATCTTGCAAATGCTCTTCGATACCATCAGCCTATTGAGAAACCAGCGAACTTGAATGATTTGGGACAACTCGAGAATTTGAAGCGCCACGCTCTCCATCTCCACGTACTTGAACACCAGGTAAGCTCTATCGATCCCTATCGTTCAATATCTTTTGAGCTAACTCCTCGATTCCGGGTTTCACCAGTACAAGGCAGCTTACCCCGTTTACGAAGCTGCACTGAAGGTACTTCCAGTTCAAATTCTCCTTTTGAGCTTTAGTTCTCATTCTGTTGATGTCGCTTATTAGCTCTCGCCCGACGACCCTCAAGCGCTCGTTGGCTTTGCAACGTTACTCGCAATCTCCTGTCGATATCCAGCAGCTCAATCTTGGCAGCGAGCATTGGCATTTCTCCAGAAGGCTCGAGAGTTGACAAAGAGCACTGCGTTAGACACTTTGGAGCAAAACTGGTTTCGCTGGGCTCTATTTCTCCAGCCAAAAAGTCCCCACGTAAGTTAACCCTCCGTAATACCAAGAACAAGAACTAACAGCTTACCTTGTAGGCCATCGTGAATTACGCTGTATATCTACAGTTTGCCCATCTGGACATTGGCAAGGCGGAGCTTCTCTATCGACGAGCACTGGATCTAGATCCAGCAGACGATCTGATCATCACAAACTTTCAGCGTCTTCAATCGGAACGAGCACCTGGCCGAATGTACGCGTTTGCTGGACCAGGAACGATCGTACTGGCACGTTCTGTGGTAAGAATTTGTCCAGTTGTACTACTTGGAAAATGTTTACCTACCTCACTCTTGTGCTGCAGGAGCTTTCTCGCTGTGGACTGGAGTTAGAATGGCGAGAGATGGAAGATCCAACAGTGAAGAAGCGCTTCTTTCACAACATTCGTACTGGCAAATGCGTCTGGGAGCTACCAACAGACACAAGATAGTTAGTCGCTTGTCACCACGAAGACGTACCAGTCAGAGAAGTCTCGAGCGATGAGTGGGGAATTTGCGCCCGGCATTTTATTTATCCTACTTCATGTGCTGAGTCATTTCATTCTGCTTCTCTTCAGTATCCTTCGACACCCGTCTTCTTCGTCTATGGGGTTTTGCTGTTTAAATTGACTTGTGACAGCTAAAATGCTCTGCGCCAACACTTCAGAGACGCGACTAGTTCGTTCCACCTTGCTGTACAACGGTGAAACCTTCACCATCGCCTGTAACTCGGACTGCAATCGGTCGTTACACACCAGATCTTCCCAGCGCTTCCAGTCAGCATCAGCTTTTGATCGATGGCGAATAGCTACCAATCGATTGCACAGTGCCTTCAGTAGCTGCAGTTGAATCAACCGAACTTGAATGAGATCTGACGACGCCAATGGGCAGACAGCTAACTGCACAATAGGAAGAAGCACACTGCCCTGGAACTCGCACACGACGAGCTTGCGTAGTAGCAGCAGTAGAAACAGGTTCATCCGTGTCTTTCCAACGGAACACGAAGCGATATTCTGCTCCACAAAACGCATCACGTCACGTACAGTATTTGCAGGCACAGAGACCACCATCGCCTTCACCAGCTCTGCGAAAGTATCTGCCCTCCCTTGATAATTATTAGCAGCGAATTGATCATTCGCCTTCACATCGCAGTTACAGCAGAGCGTCGTACACTGCTGGAGAACCACCCACAACAGATTTTGAACACTATTTGTGTTGTATCGGAAAATGTTCTGCAGCAATGCAACTGCCCCCCTTGCAGAGTTCGTGGGGCTCATGTACGCGCAGTTCACCAGCTCTTGCACGACAAACTGACGAGCCCAGTCGCGGTTCAGCTTCGGCGATGTGTTACTGGTGACAACGACGTTCATAACATCCAGAAGCATTTCCTGCCTCCTTCTCTCGTGGTCAGCATTCAGAAGAGCTGCAAGCAAACGCGCCACTGTGCCACTAGAAAGCACACGCCGAGTAAAAGCTCCAACGTCGTTCTTCGCTGAGGCTAACGTCTTGAGTGTTGTCAGGAAATGAACTGTTGTTGTTGTTGAAGTGGCTGGATATGCAGGAGAGCGGTCATATTCTACAGATGCCTTTTGTACAACCTTTGGATTCTCGCTGATATCCAAGCCACCATCACTACAGCTTTCAAGGTGTAGAGTAATAGCATTGCCGAATATTGAGCGAGCGGCAGCTGGATTCGTGTGCTCCAAGTCCACGAGAGCATCCAGCACCTCGTGTAGTAAAGCTGCTGCTACCTGGCGTGTGCACGGGAGCAACAGGTTTAAAGCCTCCGCGAACTTAATCGCGACTTCGTCTTGCTTCTTGGATTCGTGGCTCAAGGAGCGGTAGTAGGACCGGCAGACTTGAGTAGCTAAGCTTTGCAGCTTCTGGTTAAGTTCACTTCGATCATCGACGATATCTTGGATGGAAGTGCACAGCAGGGCATGGGCATAGCCCCAAGAAAGGGTTTTCCCCTTGTCCGACCAAGCTTCAGACCAAATGTCCAGGAATAATGCGCTGGTGCGTGCACTGGCAGCAATCAAGAGACCAAAAAGTAGCTCTATCCTGCTTTTCACCTCCAGGGCGGACTGGCTTCCCACTACATCAAGGTTTTCCGACACCGTACTACCATTGGCATCGGAAGGTTCGCTCGAACCATTCTGCTTGCTCTTCAGTGCGAGCGACTGAGCGTCTACACCACCAAGCACATAGGGCATGTAATCGCGGAAGATCAAACGCAGGGCTGATGCCTGCTCTGTTGCGTGACATTGAGGGGACAGGACGAAGTTCAGGACGTGATTGACAAACCATTCTGGTTTCTTCACACTCAACTTCGAATTGCAGCGAACAAAGAAAGCCACCAGTTCTTTGAGTGAATCAGCAGAGTCGGCTCCCTCCTTCCGTCGGTGTTTAAGCCACTCAGCCATTAGCGACGCACTCCAGCTTGTACTGGCGTACTTGAACGCGCGTTCCAGGCAGTCTGGAATCAAATACGACTGCAAGTCCTCGAGCTGCTTCTTCAGGTTGTCATCCGTTAGGAGGAGCTTCACGAATCCACACGTGATCTGACATACACGCAACTTGCCTTCTTCCGCTAGAAGTTCTACGATCTGCTGCCATGGGTCGTCAACTTGCCAGTTTAGGTCATCTCCATTTACTGAGGTCTTCTCCTGAGCAGGAGGCAGCAGTGCCCGCCACAGAGTCTGTAACACAGTGTCACTAGACTCTATCGCACAACTGGCAATCCACGGGCTAAGGACGAATCTGTCGCCATTGTGTTCTACCAGACAGCGCAATAGCGACCTGCACGCCAGATCATGGCGGGACACCGCTTGTGGCCCCGTCCTGACCGCCGACGTGCCGCACATCCTCACTAACGCATCAGCAACTGGATACTTGGTCGTGGACACTGATTCGCCTGTCTTGCTCATTTTCTCCAGCATAGCAGGCAACAGCAAGTCCATAAACTCCGGCCGTTTAAACAGAAACCCAGCCAGCACTTCATCCAACAGCGTTGGGTAATTGCACGGGTAATAGGCTGCCAATAATGTCGAAATCTCCTGGAGAAAACCAGGCGCGAAGCCCGAACGGTTGCACCAATTGGTCACGTGATTCCCCACCACTTTAACTAGCACCGCGCGGCTCATATAGACGTCCACGCGATCCACGAGTCCCTGGGGCACGAGCTTGGCTGCATCCACTCCAAAGCGTAGTAAATCCACTTCTGTCTCGTCTCGTCTTCCACTTCTTCTCTTCCTCTTGAGTGATCTGCTGCTGGATCCATTCACTTCCGCTTTTCCGGACGGGAAGTAGAAGTCAAACATCGTTCTAGTCGCTGGACTGGCGTCTCCATTAGCCACTAGCGCTCCGTTCTTGCTCTCCCCATTGCTTTGTACAGCTTCACGTCTTCTCTCTTCACTAAAGCTCTGAATGATGGGCGGCATCTCATTCTGAAACAGTGAGGTGCTCCGCTCAGGAACTATCGAGAAGCTACTGTTTGCCTCTTGACTTGAAGTGAGGCTACTGATGCTAATAGGCGCATTACGGGGTGCCCAACTGTCCACATCCTGAGTGACCTTCACTCTCTTATTCTTTCCTTCATTCAGCGTCTCCGCCTCGTCCACGACAGCCATGAGTGACGCCATCTTCATCTTGGACGAGCGCGCGGGCGGCACCGGGCGACTGGCGTCGTCTACTGGCGCGTACATTGAGGCGATGGAAGTGGGTGGAGGCGGGCGGGTGCGCGCGCGTCCTCTGCGACGTAGCGCCTCGTCGTCGTCAGCTCTGGCCATGCGGCGAAAAAGTGCCTTTGAGGCCTAATCGCGCCTTCCGGGGCGTTTTTGATACTGGCGCTTGTAGCCGATGAGGGTGGCGGGTTGGTGGGTTTAAGGAATCGACCCGCGACCCGGACGAAGGGGGATGGGTGATTTCACGGGACGTTGTATAGTTAGTTTAGGTGAACGCATGACATAAGCAAAGAAAGGACTCGAGGAGACAAGAAATACCTCAAGTGGATATGTGTTGGATAGTTCTTCACTATTGGAGATGTAGGAAGAGTCTACAAGAACACGATGGTCAATTGTAAGGAGGTGAAGGAAGATACGTCAGCAGACGCCTTTGCACTGTGCGGGTCGAACAAATACGACAAAAAAAAGTGTGATGGTGTTACGGTGCAAATAGAGCCACCTTTGACTGACACGTACATACACACAGCTAACATACAAGTACAGCTTTGGGAATACATGCACGAGTAACAAGGGATAAATGCGGGGATTATCTAATGGTTGTTTTTATTGATGCGTGATTGAGATTAGTCCTGGTAGTAGGCTCCAGCAAGCACCGAGCATTAAGCCCCCAAGCCATTGTTGTTGACGATGTCAGAACGTCTGTACTCGATTTAAGATTTGCCGCGTAGTGCACAGAGCGTACAGGAGTCGGGGAGAGAAGGTCACAGGAACGACTGGCTCCCAACGTACGGGGAGGAAAAACACTAGAAGTTTGTATTGGGACGGGGGGGGAAACATGGATGTCAACATGGAGGAACGAGCCCGCACGGAAGCGGCAGGGTATGGCGAAGACCGACCCATAAGCAACACCGGAAAACGATCAAGGCTGACACAGGATGAAGACGAGGGGAAAAGCGAGGCAATCGATGGAGCCAACGTGCGTGAAGGAGAATCAGCGCTGCAACCAGAACTGAACGAAGACAAGTGGAGACGGCTGGAAGAGGGGCTGGGGCGCACGAAGTTCCAGCTCACATTCAGCATGGACGAACAATCCGTGGTGGTGGACCAATTCTACTGGAGCATCCGTGACTTCTCACACGACATCTTAGAAACTTGCAAGGACGCCGGGGTGAGCTTCGAAAGCGGTGAACTGCATCTGATAGGAACAGAGCGACCTTTTCTCGTGGGTCGACCGCAGACCAAGGACCGTAAGCTATGGTGCTTTCTGAAGAACGGATACATCAAAGTTCGTGGCGTCATGATCTGGATGCAGCCCACGTTCACCGGAAGAAGCGTCTCGAACACGAGTCTAGTTGAGCTGGAGTATCAAAACACGAACGAAGTTCAGCCCTCTCAATTACGCGCAATGGTGCAAGAGTGGGGGGCCAGCGATGTTCTCGTCGTCTCGCATGCTCTCGCATGCGTACCACATGGGCCGGAATGTGAAATGGCCAGTGATGATGTGCTTGAGAAGCGTCGCGAGGACCACTCCAGATCTAGTGTTCGCCTTTCGACTGTTCTTCCCGTCTGAAGATGAAGCTAATCAGGTGTATGCACAGTATCTACTGTCGAAAAAGCAACAGGGGCGAAAGCAAAGTAGCCCAACCGCTACAGTAGCGCTGAAGCCGGTCGCTAACGTAGAATGGGATCGGAGCAGAAAGCGGATGTACCGACCAACGGACTTCGAACGACAACGATTAGACGAATCACGAGTCCTGTGCTTTGGCATCACGATGGATATCAGCGCACAGGACATTGAGCAGGCGTTGGAAGACCGTGAGATGAGCAAAACGGTGGTAGAGATCCGAGGAGCAAGGCGTAACTGGGCGATGATCGAAATGCGTTCGCGCACCCACGTGAAGGAGCTTATCGAAAAGTACGGTCCGGAGGCGCCAGAAGACATTCGCATTGGAAACATCGCGCTCAAATTCAGAAAACCGGATAACGATCGCCAACCGAGATGCTACAAGTGCAAGAAACACGGCCACTTTCGCAACCAATGTCCCGGCGTAGACGGTGTCGCGAACGGAAGCACAACGACAACACTCCCGAGAGGGCAACTGGACGCGGGGGGCAAGAACCCCCTTGTAGAAGTCACGCATGGGAATACGGACGCAATGAGAGTGGTCGAAGAGATGATCTCAAACATGGTGACGGAAAAAACACGCCAACTGGAGGATCAAGTAGTCCAAGTAAGCACCGGTGTAGTGGCACTCAATCAGCGCCTCGCGGAATCAGATGCCCGCCAACGTCGTACTGAAGAGAAAATGGACGGTGTCATGTCAATGCTAAACGAGCGATGGGGGACGATACAGGCATCTATGGACCAAATCCTGCAGATTATCCAGCCAACGCAAGCATCAAGAGCATCACCGGATTTTCGCAACGGGGGTCAACCGCGCCAATAGGCTGCACCCCCAAACAAAGAACCGGCAGAATAACGCTATGGTTTTTCTGGTTAGTTGTACTCTGCATGATAACCCTAGTTAAAAATGCTGATGCACTGGAGGACGAAAGAGGTGTGATCAACATGGCATGTAGAACTACTGAGCAGACAACACCGGAGCGCTGGGAAGACGATCGCGTGGCTCTCGAGGAAGACGGAGGAGGGTTGGAGTCTGATAGTTCGGTGGATGGAGGACAGGTGTGCCATGGGTCTCACGAGACCACGACAAAACAACGCCGTAGAAAGCGAAGACCATGGAACCCAACCAAACATCGTTTATCTAGAAAGGAGAACCCGGCCAAAGCAACGTGATGAGAGCAATTTAGCGAGAGAGCACTATTCTGGCGATTACATTGGCGAAGAAGGAATATCAGAGGAACGACAAAAACAATCATCCGGATTAGCACCTGCAACATCAACAAAAACATTGGTGAGAAACTAGATGAAGAAGTAGCCGAGTGGTTCGTTGCTCATAACCAAGACATACTGGTTGTCAGCGACCCTGGACTCAGCGGGCAGCGCGTGGAGCAAATCTGGCTTAGCAACATTGAGGACGAGACTAGAAACCCCAGTCTCATCATGGTCGGATCGAAACGAATCGCATTGGTAATGAACAAAGAACGATGGGAGAACCGGATAGATAAGAGCAGTATTCAATACTCTCCGACAGGACGGTCCGTAAAACTCCAACTGAGACTCCAACGGCACAGGCGCCTATGGATAATTGGTACGTACGTGCACCATCAGCCAGAGAACTTTAGGGAAGAGGTCGAAGCAGAGTGGCAGTGGATCGGTGACCAAGCAGAGCGCGCAAGAGACGACAATGCCATCGTAACAGTATGCGGAGACTTCAACACATACAGCAACGAAGAACTTGATCGTGACAGCGCACACCAACGCTCACGTCGTGGACAAAAGCTCGGTCAGGATTTCGGTATGTGGATGGAGAAACACGGATTGGTGTCAACGTTTAGGCTCAGACACCCAGAAACCCCGCGGTTCACGTACGAAAGGAATGGCACTCGGTCAACGTTAGACGACGTGTTAATATCGAGAGAGCACAGCGCTACTGTCACATGCAGCGGCATTTGGCTAAATAGTATCACGACCAGTGATCATGTCGGCGTTCCCTTTGCAGCACTCAGCTTTACACGTGCCGATGCAGTCCCGTTCACAGTCGAAAACGTTAATCCAATCAAAGTGGTGAATACTAGAGAAAAGACTGAGGATGACATGAAGGCGTTCAACGAACACACAGCAAGGCTGTTACGGGAAGGAAAACTGCGCTTGATTGCCGACGTGGACGACAGTGAGGGAAGTGATGGCAAACTGGCATGGTTGGAGCGTGCAATCGAAAATGTGTACGACGTGATGTACAACAGCTCGAAAGAACTGTGGGGGGAAACGAGTCAAAGTAAAAGAAGGCTAGCACGAGCGGTATGCATTAGTCGGAGCCGTCGCTGTACGGCGCAGTTAAAGATGCTGGAAGCTCTAACCAAGCAAGGAGCAGCAGATGACGACGTCGACCAGGGGATCCAAGCGATTATGTGGCCTAAGTGGGTCAAGCACCCTGATGACCTACTCCCAGGCTGTGCTCATGCCGATAAAACACGGGAACTTGAAAAAATTATCTCGCGACCACCCTCACTTCCAAGTCCGGCGTACCGACGGGTGTGGATCAACCGTGTGGCGAAGCTGTGGAAGAAAGTAATGAAAATTAGGAGAAACTGGCGGCAAACAATGCGGCGCAAAGCGCAGAAGGAAAAACGACAGCAGTGGTTCCTCGGAAATAACATAAGGAAGTTCATCGACTTGACACTTGGCGCACGTCAACCCCCAGTAACAATCCGCAGTGCGATCCAAACGGAGCCGGGGGGTCGACGGCTATACACGGAGACGAAAGAAGAAGTGCAGACAGAACTAAAAAAGCTGCTTGACAACTGGGTACCACCGGCGGAACGCACTAAACGACCCGAGCACCTGGACTCCTGGACCGACGAAGACGAGGAACTCCTGCCGCAATTTGTCAAAGACTGGATCATTCCCGACATTAAACATGGCGAAAAACCCGCCGAATTCGGGAGGCGCAACAAAACGCGGTGGGAGGACTACGAGTACACGGCCACCATTCAACATGAAATCGACAAGAAGTTAAAAAAGCACGTGGCACCGGGGTATGGCGGAATATCGCAAGAGATGTGGGTTGCAGCGCCGCAAGAAATCCGCAAACGGGAGCGACGAATTATTTCGTTGATTCTTAACATTGGAAAAGCCCCGGCAATCTTGAGGCGTAAACAAATGATTTTCCTGCCTAAGAAAGCGAGAACAGACCCCACACTAGACAACAGTAAGGGGCTACCACCCTGGAGACCAATCACGGTGCAATCTTCGCTGGCGAACAGGCTATTCCTGGTCGTGAAGCTTTATGTCGAAGCCGGTATTTTCAACCAGCCTTTGCAGCATGGTTTTCAGAAGGAGAAAACAGTTCAAGATGCCGCACTTCTGACATCACTACTCGTTGATCGAGCAGCAATGCATCAAGAGCCACTCTACCTTGTGTCGAAGGACTGTCTCAAGTGCTACGATAGAATTCCAAGCTGGGTCATGGAATATATCTACTACCGACTGGGTGTTCCGGATACTCCTCGCAGACTTATGATCGACTTGCTCGGACCGGGTGAGATTGATGTCAGGACAGCGTTCGGTTGGCTATCTACAGGAGCAAGGGAATTTGGATTAGGACAAGGATCAGTCTTGGCCATTCTCCACATTGGCTGCTACATGGATCTTCTCCAAGAGCACCTAGCAACTTGCCGGGACCCAGTCAAAAGTAGGCACAACCAAACAGGCTCGGGAATTGATGTGGCTAGCACGATGTTTGTAGACGACCAACTGGATATATCGACAACTATCGAGGGACTCCACGAGCGAGCTGCGGTAACCAACACATTTACTGGCAAAACCGGCACGGGCGGGGTTTTTGGAGCGGAAAAATCATTTATGATGTACGTCCACACGGACAAAAAAGACATCCGGCCGGTGCAGCTAAATGACGGACTAGGGGTGCCACAACCCGTGCAAGTGGTAGCACCGACCGAGGGATTTCGTCATCTTGGTATACAACAGGGCGGCGAGGGAGCTCTGGTCCGACACGATACACGGGACCTGGGAAAAGATCGAGAGCGAAGCGAGAAAACTAAGCAAAACCGAGCTAACACTCGGTGAACTGCAGTACGTGGTAAATCGTATCTGGATCCCTCGGTTTCGATACAGGATGGTGCTCTGTGGAGCTGTGAAAATAGCGGAACAAGTTGACAAATTTATTCGGCAAGTCGCCCGTAACGTCTTACACCTGCCTTTGCACTGCCAGTAAGGGGTGTTCCTATGACGAGCTTAACGGGCTTGGGCTTAAACGCTGCGAGGACGATGCAAATGTAGAGCGACTGACGACAGCGCTCCGGGTGCTCAACGACCCAAAGCTGCCGGTGTATCACTTCCTAGTGGAGCAGCTAGAGGATTATCAGCGCAGAGCCGGCCTAACGGATATCCCGTTGAACAACCCAGTTTCACCGCCAGCACAAGCACAGTCATGGATTGCACACACGATCCGATTCGCAGCAAAAAGGTCCCCGCCATTGGAACTGTCGGTACTGTGGAAGAAGCCGGACGGAACAGCTGCAAAGCGCTCGAACGACCGACCTCTCTTGGCCGCCACACCACAAGACCTCCGGAGCCACTCTAATATCTGTCAACTGGATCTCAAAAGGGAAACTCCGCTACGTCGGAGACATATGCACAGTATCTGGTACGGGCACTGATTACGAAAGCTACGCTTCTGGATCGCGAGAGGCGGACACCAGGACAACGGAACCAGATCGACCGTCTGTACCAAGCGTGGAGCGAGGCGCTAGTCAACAGTACCACAGGGAAGTTATGGTCACCGGTGGGGATGGTGGCGGTAGACCCACGACAAGTACCGTTCGCCTTGAGCGCATCGGAACGGGTCAGTGGATTCTCGCCTGCCAACTCGAGACGGACGGTGACACACCCCAACTGGAAGACATACAGAAATTGGATACCGGTTAGATCTACGGTCAAAGACGCATCGGTTTGGGAAGCTCATACCCATTCTGTGGTGGTACGAACGTCCACGTGGTAGTGACGTCTGGTACGAACGCAAGCCCGCGACGGTATCGTTTGAGTTCGAGGCTGTCTGTGTCCCTATTCAGCCTGCGTATCTGCCGCAAGGCAGGAGATCCAGGCAGCGAGTGATCGTATGGACCGATACTATCGTAGAAGGAACTCGGGGACTAAACGATAAGATCATACTACGTGAGGCGGTCGCGCGTAGCAGGATGCGCTACGAAGCTGTACTTGATGGAGGCAAGACACCCGTGGACCGCACGTCCTGTACAGAATGCGGCCGGTACAGAGGAGTTGAGTGGTGTGAAAGATGCGGGAAATGGCACCACCAGAATTGCATCGGACTACAATGCGATGACGCACCCGTAAGTGAATCTGCCAGAGAAGTCAACCGCCGCCAAGCGTTTTTCCGCTTGGAACGTGACGAACGCGATCCGACCCAAGTGGTTCACTCCAGCAGGGGATGGCAGTGGTGTTATGGAGGCAAACACCGTCCACGCCACAGGGGGGTGGGCTTGCCAGACATCGAGAGGGAGCATGTTCACTGGGCAATTGCAAGTGCACCGCGACGACATCACATCCACCCGATGTGAGCTGCATGCTCTCATCGCCGGGTTAGTGAGCAGTGACGACCGCGGCGTACAAATATGCGATAATCAAAGTGCCATCGCTGTCTTCCAACAGGCAAGGCGGGCAAAGTCGGCAGGACGGGCTCACATCCCGTACAGAAATCCCCATCGCATCGAGTTACGTACCCTCATGAAACACATGAGGGCGGACGGATCAATGAATGTCATATGGGTTCGATCGCACCAAGAACATACGGTTACGAACAACGCAACGCTGCGAGATCATCGAAATGCGCTCGCCCAAGTCGACGACGCAGCGAAGAACAGCCACACGGCAGTCCTCGAGTCGTCGTATGGAGGCTGGCTGGAGCTGGACGAATGGATGGTTATCGATCTTGAGGGACGGCCAGTAATGGGGAGCACGGTAGGCTATCTTACCAAACGTATAAAGCAGGAACACCGAAAGGAACATCTCCGGCATCAAGAGAGTAAACCGGATGCCAGACATGTGCTGACGACGGATGAAATCCCCATGGTCGGCCCTGCAACTGGGATCCAGCTATGAGCCGCTTCTATTGGCGGGCGCGTAATAACGTGCTACACACGCAAGAGATCAAACACCGATACGATGTGCGGTGGACCAGTGATTGCCCTCTCTGCGACAATACTATTGACTCCCCAGGATCACCGGTTTGGGCTCGCAGACCAAGATTGTGTTTTGGTGATAGAGCTGACTGACATGCTGCGTCAGCTATATCAAGAACTCGAACGTGCTCTCTGGCTACCCGATCCAAGCACTACTATTACCGGCAGTGATGCACAATGCAGCTGAACGGACACAGCTGCCGACACGTCCAATGTGGCTGGACCAGGGCCCTAAACGGATGCTATGGAGCGGCATGGTCCGCCTGGAAGCGGGGCTGTGGGTCAACGCGCTGTGGTTAGAATGGTTGTGCGATATCCGGGATATGGACGAAAAACGGGCAATCACGCAGGCGATACGACACGAGCACGGGCTCCATCGATACGCCCCAGCCGGGCGAATAATTCCTCTTTATCTACACGACGTACCAAGAAGTGTGCACGAGCATGTTGGACTATTCCGAGGTAGTTTAGCCGTGTGGACACCTGGGTGGGCTGTGGCAATTCTCGAGCCGGCGGTAAACATACCACGGCTTCAGCAACAAGGTGTGCAGACCGTCGAAGTATGGTGGGTGGATGACATTTTTGATCCACGGTCGAGCTGTTGGTGGCTCGACTTCCGCACCCTCGTTACCGACCAACGCTCACATAGCGTGAGTCAAACATACTGGATCGCAACGTACGAGGGGTCTCCAGGACACGCTGCCGTAAACAACCTAGGGGGACAGTGGATCATCAACATCCCCAGCGGCTCGCTCAAGATGAGAACCGACGCTTCGGTTTACCAAAGTGAGAGAGAACACCAATACAGGCGCATCTACGCCTACAATCCCCAGCCAATACTCATTGGTGCGTTGACAACGGTGTGCGACCCCCAAGACACTCTCCGGCGAGCGGCCCCAATGTGGACTCGGACGCTACAGCAACACTACTCATTATCATGGATGGCTACATCCTGGTCAGTCCCGGTGTCTCGAATGTGGCAGCACCCTATCTTCGAATGGTCTACACCCTCGCAGGAGGTCCCTGACAGTACCATACCGCATTGGTGGTCGACGGTGCGATCCCAGCTCGACCGGGTCGGTGTAACTATCTACAATGAGCCGGCGGGCTGGCGCAGGTTCCCGACGATGACATCAACAAGTAAAGCTTGGGCTGAGGCAATCTCGTACACCGGACAGGGTGCTCAGACATTGCATCAGCGGCTGTTCACCCGACTTTGGGAAGTACTGCGTGCATACTGGAATACATCCTGTACAAAACAAGCCCGTGCGTTCGAGGAGAGGAACATGGAACAACTTCGCGACGACGTCAACGCAGGGATCACAAATCGCCGAATTAAATGGGCTACAAAGCCAGGAAAGAAAATCACCAAGGCGCTGGCAAAGAGTCACGAGAAGCTTCGAAAACGAGGCTCCGCGTGGCACAACGACCGCGCTCGCAACACAGGTTAACACATAGGTAGACTAGGTCTGATAGAAAGAAGGCCAGGTTTTAGGCCAACCGCCCGCGAGGGGGCTGGCCGCAGTCTTTTTGGGCTGCTGCCGCGGGGCGATCCTCCGTATGCGGCGCCGTCACGGCGCCGGGTGTAGTAAGCCGTCATAACCGCCAAAAATCAAAATCAAAATCAAATCTGTACTCGATTTAAACACCTTATGATGATGGAGAATAGGCAAACACTGTTAAGTACTCGGTTGATATGAATGAAAGAATGTATTTCACGCCTGGTGGTTAGGTAGGCTTGGGCCTTATTCGCAGCGGCCGAGGGCCCAACTACTGCCAGTATCGCTAGTGAACGTGCAGTTTGAACGCATTGAGGTTTGACGCGCTTTGATCTGTGCTTCACACTGGGAGAGCCACAACACGCAAACATTGCACCCTCTCTCTCTCTCTCTCTCTCTTGCACACACACACACACACACACACACACACACACACACACACACACACACACACACACACACACACACACACACACACACACACACACACACACACACACACACACACACACACACACACACACACACACACACACACACACACACACACACACACACACACACACACACAAACTCTCATAAATTTGCGGACGAAAAGGATACTAGTTGGACGCTTGACTTGGCGAGTGAATAGAGTTCGAAGTTGTGCATAGCTTCTGAGTGCCGGACTATAGACGGAGCTACACTCCCGGCCAAAATTTTACGGCCACCCCGTATTTTCGCTATAACTTTTTTTCTACTGCGAGTTGAGACTTGCTGTTTAGATATGTGTTTTATGCACTAAAGATACACAAAAGTACGATGAGAAGCTAGCGGATTTCGCTCCGTGAGGGGAGGCTCCCATACAAATATCCGATTTGCCCACCTGGACACAATTTACGGCCACTTCATCCTATACAATTTTCAATATCAATGTAACGAAAAAATTGCTAGCGTTCAGCATCCGCTCTCAGCCACCAGTAGACTGGATGGTTGCAGTCACTTCTCGCGTGGGCTACGTGTGCACTGGCCGTTATTTCGCAATTTGATGGTCAGGGGACCGTCCTTGACTGACGTCGAGCGCGGGCGGATCAAAGGGCTTCACGAAGGCGGCTTTAGCATTCGAGCTATCGCCAAGAAGATAAATCGGTCAAGGGACTGTGTACAGCGCGCGTTGGGGACCAGCTCGCACAGCCGCCGCACTCGAGGGAGAAAGCCTACGCTCTCTAAACGGGAAGTTCGTCGCATTGTCCGCAAGGCTGCCACTGGCGACTACAGTTCCATTCGGCTGAAGGAGGAGCTCTCGTGCAAGTGCTCATCTCGCACAATTCGTCGCCTTCTGGCGGGCGTTGACTGGCTGGACTACACGAAAATGGACAACACCCTTCCTCTCACTAAGCAGCACAAGCTCGCTCGCCTGGATTGGGCTAAGAGGATGATTGTCCAGCCGGACATGTGGCGCGAAATCGTTTTCTCCGACGAGAAAAAGTTTAACCTCGACGGACCTGATGGGCTACGTCACTACTGGCGCGACATACGGCGACCTGCAAGGCAAACCGTTCGGCGGCAGAACGGTGGTGGGTCGGTGATGGTCTGGGGAAGCTTCAGTGCAGCCGGAAAATCAAAGCTGGCGGTGCTTCAAGGACGTCAGGCATCGGAGCATTACGTGCACACTGTGTCAGAGTACATGCTACCGTTTGCTCACCTACATCACGGTCTAGATTATGTCTATCAGCAGGACAACGCCTCAATCCACCGCTTCAAACTGACAACTGAATTCTTTGCAGAAGCAGGCATCCGAGTTCTCGATTGGCCCGCCCGTTCACCGGACTTGAATCCAATCGAGAACGTCTGGGCTATTATGGCTCAGATCGTGTACTACAATGGAAAGCAGTACGATAATGTAGCACATTTGACCGCAGCTATTCTCGCCGCGTGGGATGCGCTAGACCTCACCTACTTAAGGAAGCTTATTGCGTCGATGCCGGGGCGTTGCATCGAAGTCATCTCCAACCAGGGTGGCAAAACACACTACTAACCGGCTAATAAAGCTATTTTTTCGTTACATTGATATTGAAAATTGTATAGGATGAAGTGGCCGTAAATTGTGTCCAGGTGGGCAAATCGGATATTTGTATGGGAGCCTCCCCTCACGGAGCGAAATCCGCTAGCTTCTCATCGTACTTTTGTGTATCTTTAGTGCATAAAACACATATCTAAACAGCAAGTCTCAACTCGCAGTAGAAAAAAAAGTTATAGCGAAAATACGGGGTG
This sequence comes from Phytophthora colocasiae, assembly GCA_018806915.1. Lineage (NCBI taxonomy): Eukaryota > Oomycota > Peronosporomycetes > Peronosporales > Peronosporaceae > Phytophthora > Phytophthora colocasiae. The sequence continues at coordinate 451,117 of JAGKQI010000093.1, read as the reverse complement.
GCCGTAAAATTTTGGCCGGGAGTGTAGATTCGATCATGTTCAAATGCAGCACCAGTACCACATCGCCGCCACACCAAACAATGTGGTCCACGTAGAGAACGCCCAAAAAAGATTCGGAATGAGGTCGTCCATTGTATTTCTTTGATTGCTTCTATTTATATAGCTCTAAGTATAGAACAGCTGTAAGCATACCTCTCCGAACACTTATACGCTCCCTCAAGCTCCATTATAAGAAGCCGAGGACAAGACAGCGAGCGGGCAGTGCGCATCGCTTCGACTCACGCGCAACGATGGAGATCCCCGCGCCCCTGCTGAACGGATCCATCACGTACCTGGTGCTTACGCTGCTGGCGTGCTTCGCCGGTATCGGCATGGGCGTCACAGGCAATATGAGCCGCGAGAACTCGTCGTAAGTGGGCCGTTTCAGCCTAAAAGCTCCTATTCTAGCATAATTAAAACTTATTTTTTGTGCATTTGTGCCTGTAGAATCTTCACGTTGCTAGCCTTTATGACTGGTATATGTCTCTGGATGTTCTGGTGAGCAGAAAATGCGATATTCATGCTCTTTCCCGATACACTCGCTAACTTTTTATTGGGTTTGTTATGATGCAGGGCATGCTGTTGGCTGCACCAGTGGCACATCTTGGTGGTCCCTACGTACGGCGCAGAATAGGAAAAACTCCTGCGTCTTAGCGACCTAGTCGAGGATCAAGAGAGCAGGCGACAAATTCTAGAGTCGACGACCAAATGCAGATTTTGGTGCCGAGCAGAGCTCCTGTCTCCCTATAAGTAACGCAGCGGAACATGAAGAGATTTATATTTTTGGTTCACATTCTTTTGTAACTCTGAAAGATCTCGAATACGATGCTTTAACCTAACACTTCGGGCTAAAGTTAAATCGGATACTGCCTCCGTCTGCAACTGTACTAACAGGATTGATGCCCACCCCAAATGAAATGTGTTGCGCGCTGTAGTCCATTGCTGGAGCGACGTTGAGGTCTTCTTCGTCTTCGCCGTCGAAATATTCCTTGATAATACTCACAGACTTCTCGTAGATATCTGCATCAAAAGGAAGATCGTTAGTCACTGAGTCAACTCTAGGCTTGAACTCAACGTACGTTCTTCTTGATGAAATTGCAAGTTTTGGATCAGCTCAATGCCGTCTGCTTCTTCAATGTATCTCGCCATGGTATTTTCACTGTCTGACACCGACATGTCTGCCTCGCCAGCTTGAAGAATGTTTTCTAGCGTGTTTAACGACACGCTGATCACACGCGGGTCTTGGACATCCAGGAGCTTAACTAACGGGGGGATACACCCTACAAAGCACAAGTCTGTCAGTAAAGCCACAGTGAAGATACAGCAGTATGTGGCCCTTACCTTGTTGTACTAAATATTTGATCTGCTGTGTGGTGCCTCCAGACGTGGCGTTCGAGATTGCCCAAGCTGCTTCTTTTCGGACGTCAAGCTCGACCGACATCAACTGAAACAGTAGAGGTGGAATCACATTCGCATCGATCACTTCCTGAATCTGGCTCCGCGTTCCAGCTGTAATGTTGGAAATTACCCAGCATACTTCCTTGCGCATGAGCTTCTTCTCGTGCTTGAGTAGTGGCACGAGACGTGGAAGAATGGCCAAGTCCAGCATCAATTGCGTCTGCTCCTCATTCCCTGTCACAATGTTTCCCACTGTACGCAGTACTGGCGTCTGAATAGCTGGATTTGTATGGCCTAGTAAATCCACTACCCGACTGCATACTCCAGCGTCGATAACGGCCTGAATTGATTCTCTTGATCCATCCGAGAGGTATGAGAGCGTCCAGCACGCATCTGCAACAACTTCCTTGTCTGGTGAATGGATCAAATGCGGAAGAAGCTGCAGCGCAGGGCTAATAAGATCGAAATCTGGTCTGGGTTTCCCACGGCAAAAGTTCGATAGTGTCCACGTCGCATTCCTGAGGATCGAAACTTTTCCAGATGATCTTCGCAGAACAGCGAGTAACGGCATCATTGCTCCTGCGTTTAATACCAAATCACGGCACTGTGGCGAATCGCCCGCGATGTTTCCCAGAGCCCACACTGCCTGCTCGCATACATCTTCATTCGAAGAAAGCAGCAGCGTGCACAATAGTTCAACGGCTCCACATTTGATCACCACTTCAGTGTGTTCCGTCGTGCCTGATGCAATATTTGTGAGCGCCCATGCAGCCTCAAACTGCATCTCTGGTCGGTCATGTTGTGTCAAAAATCCCACAAGTAACGGTACAACGCCTAGATCGATCACCTCCTGAATCGGTGGGTTGGTCTCTGTCCAAAACCATTTTCCAGTCATTAGTGCACAGCTCAGTCACTTCATTACCCTCCCATACACCACGTACCAAGTGATAGCAGTCTTCTCAGCCTCGATACTGCGTTTGACTGCTCCATCGGGTCCAGCGATTGAATCATGGCCGCAATTTTGGGCAAGTCCGACACCTAAATATGCCAACAGCCAGTCAATATCAATATCTGCCTGTTTAGTGTATTAGTCACCACAGTCAGCAATGAAAAGCGTACACTGACGCCGTTAAGGGACCTCATGGGCACATCTGCACTTGTAGACGGTGTATGCACCACCGCTTCCATCTCCATACCGCCAGCTCCATTATTGCAGTCCTGTTCGCATCATAGCCAGTAAGTACGTTATTACTATTTAGTTCGTTTTGCGTCAGATTGTTTGTACCATAGGGATCATACGTCTTCGCTGGTTGAGACGCTCTTCGCGTCGGTTCTTACGAATCTGGATGGTCGTGTCTTCCCGTCTCCGTCGAGTTTCGTCCGCATCGATACCTTTCTTAAAGCTGCGCATGCGGTCGGCAACGCGCGACGCCGAAGAGAAACTTGTGGTCATACTGGTGCTGGCGGTAGACACGGTGCTTGTGCCCGTGGTAGCGATGTGCTCTTGATCCGAGTAATCGTCGAATGGCACGCACTGTAGCCCCGCGCTTTTGCCTCTTATTAACCCCTGTAAGACGATATTCTGTATAATACAGAATAAGCGGTTTTAGAGGTTAAAATATTCAGCGAAGCTGCCAACAAGCATTTCTTTCGCATACTAAATTTTGTATGGAGTGCTTATCATTATGGATCGCATGCAAGGAAGATAGACGGGGATTAACCTCCCTCCATAGAAAAGACGATATAAATCGGCTAGAGGTTTGAAAATCCTAATTGCAACCCGCATCTCCTCCACTCTCCCTCTAAGCCACTCGTTCATTTTTCCGTATGAACGGGCCCAACGAAAAGTCCTTCAAGCAGCTATGGCGCGATCTCTCCAAGGCAGGATGGAAGGCTAGAAAGCCGAAAGGACAAAGCGTGGATTTCACGTACGTCAAGCCCGGCGTGTCTGGTCGATTACACGAATCCCGTCGTGCAACTGACTACTTTGTTGGTAAGGATCTTATTTGGTGGCTATGCAAGACGATCTCTAATGTATTGATGTGTTTACAGGTGAGAACGAGCTGATGGAGTTTGCGCGGCAGTCAGGATTGTTGGAGCTGCCAATAGTGCCCCCTCCACGCAAGCGGTTGGCTGCGTCACCTGCTCGAGCTCCTCTTGCTGCCCCGGTGGTCAATCGCGACCCAAATGAAAGTTCTTCCGTGCCGAGGACTATCCAAGTAGCTGCTCCCGCTGTTGACGCTGGTGTTACACCGGTGCTGGCGCCTGAAGCTCAAGTTGAGGTGGTGTCTACCAGCGATGATAATCCAGCTGATACAGAACAAGTCGATGGTCCGCCTGCTATTCCGGAGGATACTGAATTGGTGAATACTGGTGATCTTGGCTCTGGTGGCGACGTTGATGCTTTTGACAGCAACCAATTCATCGATGCAATGCGCGCTGAAACCCTATTTGAGCCTGTTTCCCCTGACGACGTGAATGTGACCAAAGAGCCATTATCTGACGATGAAGATGCTGACGATGATGACGCCTTGATTGCCGCCGCGCATGAACATTACGACTTCGGCAGCGACATTGAATCTGATAGCGACTACGAAGATGAGAGTCACTTATTCCAGCAGGATGACGACGCCATGCGTCAGCTCGGGTTATCCGGTTGGAAAGTGTTTGATCAAGACCATTCAGGTTAGTCTGTATGATACAGAATATGATGAGAAGGTGATTTGACTAATCTGTATGTACCTGAATACAGATGAGCTGGCTCTATACGGTGCTAATGACCTGTACGACGGCGACTACGGCCCCACGAAATCGGCTGTAGCCTTCGCAGCGTCGCCGCTTGGAATGTTTTTTTACTTCTTGCCAAAGGATCTGTGGATTCACATTACAAAAGAGACCAACGACTATCGCGTGGAGTGCATTCCCAGTATCGCCGAGAAAACCCGTGCGCGTCAGCTTGAAGCTCAAGCCAAGGACCCAACAAGACGAGTGATGCCCCTCACAGACATTATGGCCAAGCTTCAGAAAATGAAACCAGTAAAGGTACATGAAATCGTGCACGTCATAGGTCTCCTTGTGGCTAGGACACTCTGTGCACACACCGATGGATTGAACAAGCACTGGGCGACGCAGGAGGATGGTGCTGTGCCTCGTGGCACATTTGGGCGGTATATGAAGCGTGATCGATTCAAGACTATCACACGCTTTCTGCATTTTGCGAGCAACAACGACGCGTCCGCTCAAACGGACAAGAGCCTGGAAGGTGCGCCCAGTGCTTCAAACCATTGAGAAGACGTTTCGTCGCGGCTACCGGATGGGTGCTCGTGTGAGCTTCGATGAGGGAACCATTCCAAATCGAAGCCAGTTCAATCCCATTCGCGTTTATAACAAGGATAAGCCGCAATAAGTACGGCACTAAGTGTTATATGACGTGCTGCGCGGACACCGGCTACTGTACAAGGTGGGTTATTCTGTATAACGCGGAATAAGGCAGTCCGTGTTGCAGTAATGCTTTGCTGTATGCTACAGAATAAGCTAATCGGTGCTAATGATATTCTGTATCGTGCTCTGTATTATACAGAGTTGAAGTGTACCTCGGCGCTGAGAAGGACAAACAGAGGCGAAGGGCGTCGCCCAGAAAGCGGTGCTTTGCAACATTGGCAAGGCACTTGACGGACAACCCGGTAAACGCCTGGTAATTGCTGACAACTTCTACAGCTCGTGCGCACTGGCACCGCAACTCCTGAGCATGGGAGATTACTTTGTCGGCACCCATCGCAACGACCGACTGGGGTGGCCGACGACGCTGTCATTTACTCAGAAGTCGCGACCCGCAGCCATGCCCCGCGGAACCTATCGCATTGCCCAAGCCATTGACCACCCATCGCTCGTTGGGTGTCCTGGATGGACAGTAAGCCCGTGAATATGATCGCGACGGGCTGCGCAACAACCCGGACAGCGGTCGTTAGGAAAGACAAGCGTTCTGGTGTGCTTACAAACGTACCGTGTCCGCAACTTGTGGCTGACTACCACGCTGGTATGGGCGGTGTCGACTCACGATCAGCTCCGCTTGCAGAGTTATTCAATCCCAGCAATGCGTATCGTTCAAGAAGTACTACAAGCAACTGTTCCTAGCTTTCGTCGACATGGCCGTCGTGAACGGCTTCATCCTTCACAAGTTGGTGCAAAAGAGGAGAGCCGGTACCCACGCACGCCGAGTATATGCGGCGCCTACAGGTAGAGTTGCTGGGGGTCACCGCAGCGACCTTTCGAGCAAACATGAACGCAGAAGACTTGGCTTCAATGCCTCTACCTACACGAGAGCACACGCTGGAAAACAATGACAGTCTTTACCATGGCAAGCGCCGTCAGCACCTGTGCAAGGTTTGCTCAGCACTATCGCCACCCAAAACAAAAAGGATTAGAGACGAGCTACTTCTGTAGAGGCTTGTTGCGTGGCATTTGATGGCTACGTACCGCTATGCAATCGGGTCCGCCGCGAGGAAACGGGCAACTCGCTCACCTGCAGCCAAATTTGGCACACGACGTGGGTAAACGGCACTCTCATTCTTTCCCACCTGAAGAAGCGCATTCGCTTCAGAAAGCGCAAGCGTGGCGACGCGAGTGATACTGACGAGGAGGACAGTAGTTAGTGCTATTCACATAGCGTTCCAAAATATAATGCAGCACCGGTCAGCGTCTTGTTTGATCTGTAGCCTTGGCTCCCTACGCACGCAAACTTTTCGGCCAGTTCCATACTAGTTCATCTTCACTTCCTTCTAGTCTAGAACTGGCCGAAAATTTGGTGCGCGTAGGGAAGAGAGGTAGCGTCGCGCAGCCAATCAAACTTGGCGCGCAGTTTTGGCGCGCAAGCGCTCCCAGCAATCGGATTCAACAGGATATCGACTTATGGCAGACAAACCAAGGCTTATACCCGCTGAACAACCAATGAGATTGCATTATTTGCACAGATGTCTTCCATTTCGAAGCGGTTTTGTTAGTACTCGTAGCATTTTTGTCCAGTTTGGTCGTGTCTAGCACACTTTGGACCGCCAAAGGCTTCAAACAGATAAACTGTTGCGGACATCGCTCAATACTTTAATCAACATTATTGTTTATTCTGTATAATACAGAATAAATCCTCGTCCTACATGGGTTAATTGTGGAAGTAGTACCTGGTGTTTAATACTATATCAATTCATAAAAACTATATATAATCAGTGACACTTTACTTTTGTATGGTAAGACAGTTGAAAACTGATATATACCGGTATGATACCATAAAATATTTAATTTTGCGATCACTCTTTAAAATCAAACAAGACACAGCGAACCGCGGTGCCTTGAAAAGCTGCAGTTAATAATTCGAGGCGTACAATACTCCATGACGGGTATCATCGTAGTTAATCTTTCGACGGGCATTGTGATGTGATCATCGTAGTGAGAAGCCATTCTGAATGGCGTCATTGCAGCTGCGTAAGTCCAGCGCGCGCAATGAAAGTAATGAGGCACAGAGCATTCTGCTAGACTGGTTATGACCTCCAAGCGATTGCACCCTCGTGTAGTTAAACTTCGACGTCCGGTTCAAGAGTTCAGCACGTTCGTTCTGGTCAATGTTTTGTTTGAACCGGTAACCCGGTCTCTAACCGGTAGCTGGCTCGCTTAAAGTGGTGCGCACTTAACGCGAACCTACCCATGTCACAGTTCGTCACAGCCGGTACCGGCACATTGCCAACTATTGAGCCGGGCACCGTAACTAATGGGCCCTGTCTCTACATAATTTTTAAACGGGGTGCACACCCTGATTTACACTCTGATGTACTCTTAATAAGGAGTGAAAAGTGCTCCCTGTCTCAACCAAAAGGTGAAAACTGGGTCCAGATTTATTTAGTTGAGACGACACAATACCGACATAAAACCGATAAATTTGTGTTTGGCTAATCAGAGACCAAGACTATTTTGGTAAAGTGCGCTTTTTTGTGTGCCAGTAGAGCGAACTTAAAGATTTCCGGTTTAATACCGGTAATTTTCTGAAGCCCGTGTGTCACGTCACTCCAAAATGATGCTAAGCCGACACCGCCCAATAAGGCTCCTCTTAAGCCCCCACGTGCGCTACAGCGGCTCCGTTCGTCACAGAAGCCATCCCCATCGTTTACCCCGTCCTCCCTTGCCCCCACCAGAGTCCACAACTGCTCTTTTCGGTCTCCTCGCCACTATCAGCAGCATTCAGTTGTATGCCAACCCCGTAACGGGGACCTTTGCGAGCTCCGATTTCATTGCCAGGCACTTTGAGACCTCCCGCAGTCGGGTGAAACATGGAGGAGCTTATACTTTAGTCACGTCGACGCTGTATACACCTGCAGCAGGCACCGCTTTGCTGAATATGCTATGGCTTGCGATCTCCGGACGACATGTGTGTCGAGCACTAGGCAATTCCCGGTTCATTTCGCTGTACGTGGGTAGTGGAACACTCGCTAACGTGGTTTCACTAGCGTCTGGGGGTGAAGAGCGGGATGATTTGGTGTTCCCAAGACTTCAGATGGTTGGCGGCGCGTCATGTGCTGTGGACGCCATTGTGACGTTGAATGCACTGCTGTATCCGCCGTCGAGAGTGGCACTTACACGGCGATGGATGAGATGGCCGCTTTGGTTTTTCAGTGCAATGTTCCTGACAAGAGATGAAGGGGAGCGCCCACCGTGGGCATTGGATTCCGCACCGCGTGAAGGCCATACGACTGGAATTCTGTGTGGATTGGCAACGTTTTTGCTATTGAGACGACCACCTCGTTACGTTTAAGCTGGAGATGGAAAAGCGATATCAGATAGTGATGAAGAGACCGCAGGGGAAAGTCATAAAACCTATTTTGTGGTGCATTTTGGTTTTGCTGTCTTCACCTTACAACGGGGGTTAAAAAGATTCAAGTTATGAATACGTTTTGGCTTCAGGTCCTTCCGATTGCCTTTGACTGTGCAAATCGATCGATTTGCACGCTGTCAGCTACATCGGCCAATTTCTCGCGTACCATGGAAAGAAGATATGAAGCGTCCAGTCAAGTTGACTGTCAACTTCAGTGTGGACAGATGGCGCAATTCATCATCAATGCTTGCCTTCTGCCTCCTGGTGTATTTTTTACCAAGCGTGACTAAACATGCTCTTACATTTCTTAAGTCTATTGGCTCATTTCCGTGGCTCCGCGCTTTGTTTTTGCCCTACTATTCTGCATGTATGGCAGTGCCATCGGAGTCCGAGGCGGATGTCATCGCCAGGTCGAATCACAAGTGCCTCAATGCTAGCCAGCCACGCTGTATACTGTGTGAACTTGTCTGGATTTTGAAATGGTGATTGTATGAATAGTAAGTAGCTGTTCCAACAAAGGCAATGAGGTCATGGCTAATTTCCAAGATGCTGAATTTGAGCACGGTTTACTTTGGTTCGATCCGTAACCACTGCTGCAGATCATGCCTGGTGCATGGTATCTTCGCTTCAACCTTCCCTGTCCCTAATCATTCACGTACGGAGTGTGCGTTTACAACCGGTAACAAGCTTCGATCGACGAAAGAGGATTGAATACCTTCATCGATCTGCTGCGACTGGGTCTCTACCAACAGTTTGTTTTTCCTGAAGCATTCCGAGCAAGTCTCGAAATTTACCAATAAGCCCTCAAGTCGTCATTCTCCACCATGTTCGGGTGCAACGTCCTTCTCCCGTTCGTTTCATGCGCGGTTGCTCTCGTGAACGTCGCCTCAGCAGCATCTAACCTGCCAGTGATCTTTTTCCACGGCGTCACGAGAACTTATGAGGATGGCGAAAACTTCGTAGCCAATCTCACAGCTGAGGGTCGTACTGTGGCGTCGCTGTCGTTTTGCGATGGTATCTGCTCGATTCAATCGCTCCTGACTCAAGTTCCCAACGCTGTGAAAGCGGTGCGCGAAGTGGTCGCTAACAACTCGGCGTATGACGACGGCTATATCTTCATCGGCCACTCGCTGGGTGGACCCATTTCACGAGCTGTGATGGAAGAGATGGATGACCACAAGGTGAAGCGCTACATCAGTCTTGGCGGTCTGCAGAACGGTCAATTCATCGGCCCTGAACGGGTGGAGAAGTCCATTGCTGACGGTGGCGCGTTCTTCAGGGCGATCATCCCAGAAACTGCTTTTAACTACTCCGTATACGGCCCCGAAGATTACTACGGGAAGATGCAGAAAGAGTTCGTGCTTTACACGATCGAGAACCCCGATGCTCAGTACACGTACGCACAGTTCAATGTGAACCGTTGGCCGCAATTCGGTAGCTTCTCCACGGGTAACTTTTTCCTCCCCGTGTACAACAACGTGAACCGTTGTCTCCCTGGCGACGATCAGTGCATCTTCGACCAGCACCGCCGTAAGGCTAACTTCCTCAGGGTCGAGGAGGCCCACTTTTTCGCTTCCCCAGCCGATGACATTATCATGCCGTGGGAGAGCTCCATCTTTGGCCGCTACTCGGAGGTGGACACGATCGAGGAGATCGAAACCCAGTACAAGAACCTCACGGTGGTGGACATGAAGGATACTCTCGAGTACACATCGGACACTTTTGGTTTGCAGACGCTGGACAAGCGTGGCGGTTTGTTCCTCCACACGGCTGAAAATGTTAGCCACAAGTGCTGGGTTCAAGACGAGGGTGACTGCAAGTTCGCGCCGGTGTACGACCAGTAGCTGTACCCGACACTTGTATAGACACAAGATTATTGGTAGGTAGTAGTTACAATTTGTAACTTACTTTAATCATTTCGGTTCTGGCATCAGGTCTCCACGCTTTGGCAACGATACTGTTGTCAATCATCGTTTAGCTTTGTTGTTGGCGTCCACCATCCGAGTCAAAAGGCCCAAAATTCACAGCTCGAGGCAAGAAAATCGCCGATCGAATACATCTTTCAACAGCTCAGTTATCGTAATGTCACCTGTAGCGCATGCAAGGGGAACATCACGCTCTAGCTGGACCACAATTATTGACAACGTAGTTGCACCAATAAAGCACATTCACGTAATAACTGATACATGTATTAGTATCAATAATTATTTGACAAATCGGCGTGATCTTCTACTTAAGTATGTTGCAGGTACATGTAGTTGTACTGCAGTACAACTGCAGGAATCCGCAGGTAATATGCAAAAAGCGACTGGCATCTTTGGATAGCAGGTCACAAGGTCATAACCAAGTCATGACTTTTTTTCCTTTTTTGCCTCTTTAGGACAGATTCTAATCTATGGGACTGCGGCAAATGTTTAGCTCCCGACTGCGACTGCTCTCCTGATTGCACAGCTGAAATTCCAACGGCTTGATAAGTTAGAACAAATTCTCGTCATAGACTCCATCGTACGCGTCATCAGTGAACAGCAGGGATAGGAAAAATACAATATCATACGGATTGGAGGCCTTCATCCAAGCCAATAAATAATTGAGTTATTGCCACATTTTTCGACAATGTCAACCAAGTCAGTAGGTCACATGAATATTATTCATGTGACCTATTATTATTATGTGACACTATGTCGTCTTTTCTCATGAGTTTTTGAACGAGTTGGTTGCTGTCGATGCGCCTGGATTCAGGAGGGGGTTACCTCGAGAACCCTCCCACCGCGTCCAACCTCTCCAACCAACACACACAGGTCATAGTCCGAATTCCTCGACATCACACAAATCAACTGATATAATATAATTAGGAAATGACAAGCAACTGTAATAACCCGTGTGCCCTGTGTGCAAACGTGGCCACACAACCGGTTTGGCGATAGTTCTCGCTACCATCCATTGCCAAAAACAACCACACATGTCAACGACATTTGGCTATAGCCAAGATTGACCTGTATAAAAAATTGCATGTTATTGGGGTTGAGGAGCAATAAATTATGGCAATATGACATTGCCAATATCGGCAATAGTTACGGAAAATTACCAAACCCTGGTGAACAGGTAGCCGTTCCGATATTCCGTCGTAATGGTCATGTTGAAAGGCGGCATCTTCCTCACACGAGATTTATCCGCTTTTGATGTACGAGATGAGCAATTCCATTCCGCAGATGGGACTTCCGGACTCACCAGGATTTAACGGCGTCGACAAGATCGTTCCATGGATGGCGTGTTCGAATGTGATAAATTCCTTGTTGTCGCCTTGAAGAGCATCCAGCAGGTACTCGGCGTACTTGTGTCACGATAACTTCTCGATGAACAGCTGAAGAGCGTCGAAGCTACTACTAGCGGACTGCGAAGCAAGAAGCCAAGATTGCTACGCAGTCGTGCTCAGCAGATTGCTGTCGTGCTGCTTCCAGCTGTGATTTACCATTGCGTTTTTCATGTTCGACAAGTAAGTTAGGAGAACAGATAACTGCAAAACAATCAGATCTCAATTTACCTTGTTCAAGAACAACTAGTTGATTGTTAACGTCGACGGCAAGCTTGCCTGAGTCTTCAACTACATTACTCCTCTGCTAGTGCTACCATCTACACAATAAGTGACGACTTATTGCGACATAGTAGAGTTTGCAGTCCAACGACCAAGAATGGAAACACGTCGAAGAGCCGCTGAGCGTCAACTTGCTTTAACCGGGGCACCCGCTGATCAAACCAGCGAGCGTGTCGATCGTCTGGAGGGGTTGATCGGAGAGATGGACGAGCGAATGGGCCAAGTCAACCATCGCCTCGACCGCATCCTCGAAGGCATCGACGCCTTAGTGGCAACCGTCACGACTACGCAGCAGGCGACACAGCAGAATGCTGAAGCTGTTCGTCACGTAGAAGAGGCTGTGACGCAGACCGCGACAGCTATCGCAGAAATGCAGGCTCGTGTTGGAGCCGTTGGCCAAATGCATGAACTTGCTCAGCAAACAGCGGCAGCAGTTGCTCAAATGCAACAGCAACCGGCCGAGACTCCCCAGCCTGTGGCAGCAGCTCGACCACAAGAGGACATCGAGATGACGTCGCCTGGGCGTCGTCAGCTACGAAAGATGGACACCAAACCTCCACTATTTGAAGGAGAGATCAGTGGTGTGAAGCTAAACAGCTTTATCTTTCAGTTCGAGACCTACTTTTCGTTTAAGGGATACGACCTTCAGGCGGATGACGTTGAACTTGGCCGAGAACTCGCTCAATGCGTGAAGAAGAGTGGCGCCATTTGGTACGAGACGTACATGACGACTTTCACTACAATCAAAACGTGGTCTGCCATGAAGGTGTCACTTGAGAAGAACTTCAAAGAGCCCAACTTCCAGCAAAAGCTGCGCAACGAGCTGCTAAATTTTAGGCAGCGGGGCTCCTACCAGGGCTATGTGGCCAAATTTCAAGAAAAACTTCGGCTCGTTCCCATCGACCCTGTCTTCGCGAAGGAAATCTTCCTAAAGGGTTTAAGCAGCAACAACTTGCGGAAGCAGATACTGCGAAAAGCTGAGACACTGGAGGATGTGATCGCGGAAGGATTTAGCGAAGTTGAGCTGGAACGACTTGAAGAAAGCAAGCCAGCAGCCCCGTCCGAGAAGAACACGTCTGGTGGATACTCCAAGGAAGGAAGCAGGACGGAACAACACTAAATCCGCGAACTCAGCCGGTTCCAATGGCAAGCGAAATGTCCTCACTGTGATAAAGGTTATCACAACCCTGACAACTGCTGGGTGAAGTACCCTGAAAAGAGACCGAAACCTGCCAACAACGGGAAACCTCAGCGGAACAAGAGCGACAAAACCGATTACAAGTTAAGTACTTCGCGCTGATCGACAAGCTTGTGATCAACGACCTCGACGCGGCAGATGAGCCTTTAAACGAGGTAAACTCGCTTGATGCCGGGCGATCAAGCGAGTACGGTCCCAAGCCCATCAAAGGGACAAAAACAAAGGTGAAGTCAAGACGGTGTGCATCAACGTCAGCAAATGCTCAAATCATCCATTCATACAAATGGAGTGCACGATGAGAGTGCAGTTAAAGGAAGTCAACGCCAGCGGGTTCATCGATAGCGGAGCGTCTGTCAATGCAGTTAGTCCAGCATTTATCAAGGCAAATTCTTTAGAAGACAAAGTGAAGACACACGAGATGATGCTTGCCTTGACCATGGCAAACACCGAGACCGTTCACGTCAAGAAAGAAACGATTCAGCTGAGCATGACAATCACAGGGTTTGACGTCTACACAGCGGAATTCCTTGTTCTTCCGGTACCTGATGGACGAGACGTGCTCTTGGGGATGCCGTGGTTGAGTACAGTAAATCCACGAATTGATTGGCGGTCAGGAGCTATTCGACCTTCTATCGAAACCTTACAACACTCGTTGCGAAGTTTGATTGCCAACTTCCGTCGTGCGAGGACTAAAAGACTGCCTATATCAGCACAGGAATCGTATTACTCGGTGGAGTTTGGTGAAACGAAGATTATCTCAGCGAAGCAGTTCCGACGTCTGATAAAGAAGGATAAAGAGGTGGAATACATCTTCGCCTTCCAACCTCGCCAACCTCAATCGACTGCCAGCAGAAATCAACGTGCATCGACGACTACAAGGGGCACCCTGTGTACCCATACCTGTGCAAATACCCCGACCTGTTTCGCCAGAGGCTACCAGCGGAGCTGCCACCCGAGGAACATGGCGAACACAGGATGGACATCAAGACCGATGATCCAGTGTTTCGCCAGCAGTGGAGGCAATCTCCAGCGCAGGAGGCTGAAATCATGCAGTGGGTTCGTGAAATGGAGGCGGCCGGATTGATTCGACGGTCGATGTCTCCGCACGGAGCACCGACATTTTGTGTCAAGAAACCTGACGGCTGGAGGATTGTGCATGATTATCGTGCGATGAACTTGAACACAATTCGAAGGACAATGCCCATGCCGCGAAAGGACAAGATTTTGGAATCGATGCAAGGCGGATATTTCTTTTCGTGCATGGATCTTCTAAGTGGATATTACCAGTTTCGAATGCGGGAGAAGGACATTCCTTATACCGCTTTTCGAGCACCTGACGGCTTGTACGAATATCTTGTCGTACCGATGGGGCTATCTAATGCTCCTGCAACTTTCAACGATGGAATTCGTCGAATTTTACAAGATTTATCCGACATCTGCCAAAGCTACTTCGACGATATCTACGTTTGTCACCCGCAGCAAAACTTTGCAAGACCACCTCAACGCTCTGGATCGTGTGTTTGCTCGACTACACCAGCACAAGTTCTTCGTCAAGTTGAGCAAATGCGTGTTCTGTGCGGAATCAATTCCTTTAGCTTGGGAGACATCGTGGGTCGAGAAGGCGTGCAAATCAACCCAAACAAAGTCGAGGTCCTACAAAGCTGGCCACTACCATCGACTAGACACGATCTGCAATCGTTCCTCGGACTGCAGCGTACGTCCAACGATTTTGTGCTGGATTTGCAGAAGATGCTGGCCCGCTGTTCAACATGCTTAAGTCAAAAGCACACAGGTTGACTTGGACATCCTCTTTGCGGCATCACTTTGAGCAGTTGAAGCAACGCGTTGGGCAGACCCCGTCTTAGCGATCGCCGATTTCACTAAGGACTTTTCATTCGCATGGACGCATCTGATTTCGCGATGGGTGGTGTACTGTTCCGAAGGAGACCAGAGATGGCAAAGCTGTTGAGCGACCCGTAGCGTTTGCTGGCCGCAAATTCAAAGCTGCAGAAGTGAACTACTCTATCCGCGAGAAGGAACTGTTGGCGATTTTGTTTGGTCTGCGCACTTGGCGTGTTTACCTGCTGGACCGACCATTTATTGTCGAGACGGATCACAAGAGCCTGGAAACAGTCTTCAAGCAGAAAACAATTTCGCGACGGATCGCTCGATGGTATGATGAATTAGCTGAGTACCGTTTTGAGATTCGCTACATTCAAGAAACCAAAACGAAGTTGCTGACGGCATATCGCGCCGACCCGACTTCTTACCGACGAAACAAGCCGAACCCATTACTCTGGCGGCGATAGCAACGCGAAGCCGAGTGCGCGCAAGAGTCAACGACGCATTATCGTCTACCGTCGCCGAGGCCATGAAGCGGTATGGGAAGACCCGACAACCACAGCATTGTTGCGGCTATTAGACACGGCAGTACCGCACCAAGCCAGCAAAGAACCACTTCCAGCTGCGCCTCGACAATTCGAACGCTACTCACTGCACGAAGGACGTCTGTACTATCGAGGCGGCCACGACGATCGGCTGCGACTCGTGCTTCCTCGTGTCAAGGAACTCCTTGATCATGTCCTGGAGGAATTTCACGACAGCCCTGTATATGGGCATCCCGGCATTGATCGCACAGCTCGTCTTGTCGAAGAGCACTACTACTGGCCACGGATGATCCGCGACGTCACAAAATACGTGAAAGGCTGCGAAATCTGCGTTCGTATCAAATCACGCAACGAAAAACCGCCAGGCCTCCTCAACAGCCATGCAATTCCAACGAAACGATGGACTCACATTGCCATGGATTTCATCGTTCAGTTACCGCTTACGTCTCGAGGATACAATAGCGTCATGGTTGTGATCGACCAACTTACGAAGAGGGCTCACTTTGTACCGGGAAGGTGACTGACAATGCTCAAGATGTTGCAAGACACTACCAGCAAGAGATCTTTCGACTCCACGGCTTACCGAGTGTTGTTCTCTCCGACCGTGACTCGAAGTTTACCTCATCGTTCTGGACCAAGCTCTGCGAACTGCTGAAGGTGGAGCAGAAGCTAACAACTTCTTTTCGTCCTCAAGGAGACGGTGTTACCGAGCGACTGAACCAAACGCTGGAAAACTACCTACGAGCATTTTCAACGCCGATTCGAATGACTGGGATGAACATCTTTCGCTAGCAGAATTTGCGTACAACGCGCGATTCAAGCGGCGATCAAATGTCGCCTTTCGAGGCTGACATCGGATACATTCAAGTACACCGGCAACGTTGAATCTACCAGACCAGCCATCTCGCACAACGAAGCATTCGGAATTCCTACTTCAGCAGGCTGACTTGCTCGCAAAAGCTCGACGATGTATTGCTGCTTCTCAAGAACGGATGGCAGACCTTTTCAGCAAAAACCGACGTGCCCAAACGTTCCAAGTCGGTGCTGAAGTTTTACTTTGTGGCGAAACTTGTCAGCTAAGGACATGGGTACGACGAAGAAGAAACGCGGTGCGCGATGGGTAGGACCGTTTACGGTTTCCAAGTGCATTGGCCGAGGCTACTACCAGCTCAAGCTACCACCAGCTATTCGAATGCACCCGGTTTTCCACACCAGCATGCTGAAACCTTACATCGCTGCTGAAAATCGCCGTGCGAATCAGCGAATTTTTACAGGTTCGACTCCATGATGGAACTGAAGGCGAGCTTGTCGAAGACATCATCAACCACAAGGCGTCACGCCGACAGACCCTTTACGAAGTAAAATGGCTCAGTCAGTCAAAACGACATGGGAACCAGCTTCCAACCTGCAAACCATTGAAGGTCTCATACAGCGATACCATCAACGCACGGGAGGCCTTCGTTCGAGGGAGGGAATGTCACGATAACTTCTCGATGAACAGCTGAAGAGCGTCGAAGCTACTACTAGCGGACTGCGAAGCAAGAAGCCAAGATTGCTACGCAGTCGTGCTCAGCAGATTGCTGTCGTGCTGCTTCCAGCTGTGATTTACCATTGCGTTTTTCATGTTCGACAAGTAAGTTAGGAGAACAGATAACTGCAAAACAATCAGATCTCAATTTACCTTGTTCAAGAACAACTAGTTGATTGTTAACGTCGACGGCAAGCTTGCCTGAGTCTTCAACTACATTACTCCTCTGCTAGTGCTACCATCTACACAATAAGTGACGACTTATTGCGACAACTTGTGTGTTGTTTGTCCATCCAGTCTGCTACTGAGCAGTAGCACACTGGCCTGAGTAGGGATAACAGTGCTTTTGTTCCAGTATTCATCGTGGTCATAGATGATAGGATTGGCGTCGTATTTACCTGTCTGGAATTTTTGCAGGCCTTGGATTTCTCCTTGGTAGGTGCAGTATAGCTCTGTTGAAGTATAGATACCCGTGTCGATCGTTTCCACCGATGGTGAAGGTATTTCCCACATCTCAGAGGAAATAATGACGTTGAAGAGAAGCAATGACTGGTAAGCCTCGTCCTCGATTTTAGCGTTCATGACATCTTGTAAAACTTGGATGACATGAAGTAAAATGTCCTAATTATTTCGCGTGCGGCGATTCAGGCGATACACAACCGGCGGGATGAGCTTTCGCAGCTCGGAGGCAAGCCGGAGAGTGAAAGACGGAGGCTTGGCTTCCGCTGGATTGGTGGAACCGGTATCAAAATCGTCGTACAACAGACTGATGATCACCGCCCAGATTGAATACTGTATGGGTCTTTGTCGAGCGTAGCGATCAGGTGTTTGATAGTCCCGGCCAGCCCTCACTACTTGAATCGGGCATGGACAAAAATCTATCGGCGAAGACGGCACAGCCTCTGTGCTTGAGTTTCCGCTACCACTACGTGATAGCCACAGAGTGATTGTCAGTTCAACTACCTATGTTATATCATCTATTCTATTTCATAGGTGTCACCTCTGCAACCACAGGCTCACTTTTGATAATCTCCTCCCGAAAAAGCTCAAGATGTTGATGAAGATGCTGTCCCGACCGGCGCTGTCCGTCGCACGCAAGCAGCTGTCGCCTGCGTCCGTCGCGCTGTTCAGCTCCGCGCGTGATCAGAACCCGAACGTGTTCTTCGACATCTCCATCGGCGGTCAACCCAGTGGCCGCGTCGTGTTCGAGTTGCGCGCTGATGTTGTGCCCAAGACGGCCGAGAACTTCCGCCAGCTGTGCACGGGCGAGGCGGGCGTGGGCAAGTCGGGCAAGCCGTTGCACTACAAGGGCAGCAAGTTCCACCGTATCATCCCCAACTTCATGTGCCAGGGCGGTGACTTCACGCGCGGCAATGGCACAGGAGGTGAATCCATTTACGGCGAGAAGTTCGCGGACGAGAAGTTCGCCCTTAAGCATGAAGGCGTGGGTGTCCTGTCTATGGCGAACGCTGGTCCTAACACTAATGGATCGCAGTTCTTCCTCACGACGGTGGACTGTCCGTGGCTGGACCAAGCGCACGTGGTGTTCGGACAAGTGACGGAGGGTCACGATGTGCTCAAGGCCATGGAGGATGAAGGCAGCCAATCGGGTGCTACCCGTTCTGCTGTTGTCATTGAAGACTGTGGTGAGATCGAGAAGTAGAGACGACGTTCAGCGTCGAGAGAAGGTCGACAGCTTTTTCAGATTTAACAACAAGGTAATCGAATGGCTGGTTCTACTGATGTTGTGGATTGTTTTAGTGGAAGATCAGGTTGGTGACAGCTAGCTGTGTTGGAGATGAAAGCAAGAGAGAAGTAGATGTTCTGGAGATGCTGCATAGTTGAAGATGAAGATGCTGAATGAGTTGAGTGTTGATGGGGACGAGTTGACGATCGTTAAGGTCGAGGACGGCCATGTTACCACTTGAATCTACCAAGAGCATCACTTCTGTTGCTTCAGGTGCGTCTCGTGATAGATCTACACTGATACTGCGTAGTAACACAGGAGTTTCAAGTTGAGAGTTGGAGATACCAAGGTAGAAACGTCTCATGACGCGTTGTTGCAGACAGTCACGGAGCTCCATCTTCCAAGGTTTCGACACTGAGTTATGCTCGGTTTGCTGAACGGTGCAAGAGTACAGCACTTGGACAGATCCAGACGATGATGGTATGAATGTTGCTACGCACTGGTCGAGGTTGGGATTAGTGTGCAATCTCCATTCATCGGTTGGAGAGATCTCCTCACCATTTGAAACACTCATGGTTGGATCTGCGAAAACTTTCACCACACATCGACCATGTCCGTATCTGGCTGGACCAGTATACTTCACCACAATTACGAAGGGATGAACTGTTGCCTCTCCTGATTCCATCACATCGACAACCCCGATATGTACGTCAATTTGCTCACTCTTCGCCAGTCCCGGCAAGCGTTTCCGCCGAACGTAACTCGATGGCAGTAGCGTCAGCTCCCGGTACACCACTTCCCGCTCGCTTTTTCGACCCTTTATTCGTGGCTTCAAATTCGTTTTCGATCTCACTTGGGCGCTCTTGCATTGGCGAAGGCTTGTTCGCTTTGGTGGCGTTGGATTTGGCGTTTCTCCACTTCCTTCCAATGCGTTGGATATATCCACGAGCAGTACGCTGTTGCATTTTGTTACAACGAGAGCAGTAAATGCTCCTACAAACAGGATCCGGTCGAAAATGACCCGTGTGGACTTTGCAGACGATGGTGAGAGCTCAAAACGAGATAACAACCGCATTTCGCAAAGATCAAGCACTCGAAGCGATCCATCGCTGTACCCTGCCATTACGGTAGAGCCATCAGGTGTTGAGAACGGATTCACTGCGAAACACGTGCAAACTGCAGAATCAACTTGGAAAGAAGCAATTTCTCTCGATAACTCAGGCAACCACACTCGGATTGCATCGTCATTTTGTGCTGCAGATAGAAGAACAGTGCCGTTAAGTGCAAAAGCTGCAGCAAACGGAGAACTGGACTCGCTGTCGCCACGAGTTGATCCTCGTAACACCTTAACTGTCGGCAATGCGTCGAAATGAACAAGAACAACAGCACCTTCAC
Organism: Phytophthora colocasiae; assembly: GCA_018806915.1. Classification (NCBI taxonomy): domain Eukaryota; phylum Oomycota; class Peronosporomycetes; order Peronosporales; family Peronosporaceae; genus Phytophthora; species Phytophthora colocasiae. Next base: position 431,037 of record JAGKQI010000093.1, on the reverse strand, counting down.
TTGTTGTCGCGACACCAACATCACGAACTGGATCGATTGAGAGGCTACGTAGTACACCACTTTTTGTCAGCGATATTTTACACAAGAGAGATACACCTGCTCGAGCCAACCGTTGCCAGTCTATCTGAACACGAGCCGAGTGCTTTGTTGATAGCATGGGCAGACCATGCACGTACAACACGTTTTCAGTTCTGGATCCAGTGATCAACAACGATTTCCCAGCAGTGGTGACCCATTCCATGAACTCGACTATTTTTCGAGAAGAACAGGCGCTTTTAATCTCTTGTGTGTCTTCCTGCTTTGGATACTTTGCTTTGGATGGCAGCAGCAACAACTGTGTCGTTGCGGTGAAAGTGCTTTGTTGCAAGTCGTAGAAGTAGCAATACCGGTCGTTGTCAACACCAACGAGGAATCGCAGTCGGTCGACTTTCCCGTGCTTATTGAAGAGGCTGATGAGCTGGACTTGAGTAGGAAAAATACCAATGAGTGACTCAAGTTTGGCTTCCGGTTCAATGCCAGAAACGGTAAGTGTACTGATGCTGCTACGTTCGGCAGATAGCAACAGAAATTGGGAGTCTGAAGTCGAGACAATTTGCCGGATGTCTTCTGCTTGAAAGTCACTCGAATTCATACTGGACCAGATGATACTTCGCTGAGCTATACTCGCAACAACAATCACAGTTGAAGACTGCCCAAGATCTGGTTTTCCGAATTCACACGCCATACAAAGAAGTTCCTGGTTCTTTCCTTCTTGAGGATTCTGACTAAACGACAGGCTAGAAACACTGCGAGTATCGGGGAGAAGAGAAATCACAACCAAATTCTCGTTACTTTCATGACTGGAAGTGAGGGATCTCATCTTAACGACATCGAACTGGGACGAAATCATCGCGATAGCGTCACCAGTCGAAGATAGTTCCAGCACAACGATCTCAGCTTCATCGCCAAAATCCTTATAAAATTGTTTGAGCCCAGAAGCAATATCCTCAACAACCAGTATGGATTTGGTAGTGTAAACTATCTTTCCTGTCGAGTATGACCAGGTAAAATTGGTAAAATTTACCCCTCCAACTGTACTTGCGAGACAGAGATCACCACTAATACTGCTCGTAATTTCGATGACGTTGGTTTCGATATCAATACTCTGGAATTCTGTAGCGTTACTCAATACACTGGCAAGTTCATTTTCATTTTGTGAAGTCCATTTGAGAGCGTCATCCTCCAAACTCAAGCGGAAATTAATCTTCGAGTTTTCCACATTTGCCTGGTCGTTATCGTCTTCAAGTCCGTACAGCTTAAAAACATTTGCATCCATAGGACCACTCTTTTCCCGAGGAGAAAGTGGCGCCGAATCTCCGTAGAACTGCCAAATACATATCGCACTTGACTCTCCAGTTCCAACAAGACGTTTACCGTCTTTTGTGAACGCTAGTTCGTTGACTTTCCCTGCATGACCAATAAATGACTGGTGCATCCGACCAATTCTTCCTCTGTCATCCCAATTCCACACGCGAATCGATCCGTTTGTTCCTCCAGTGGCCATATACTTTGCGTTTGCACTCAATACAATAGAACTAATTCCTTCCTGGCCCAAAAGTGGCATTGACTGCACGAATTCCCTACCTGGTAGAGTGAAGACGTGCAGTTTATCACTCGCTGATAGAACCAGTAACTCAGCTGAGTGGTTGGAAAAGCGAGCAAGTTTCAGTGTTTCCTCAGGTTTCGGTGGTCGAACTGTAGCAATAACTCGTAGTGAACACGGATCAAGCATCAAAACATCTCGACGGTCCGAACTGATCAGCACTAACCATTTCTTGTCGTGACTGACCTCAAATCGACCATCCTCGACGTCAAAATCGGCTAATAGCATCTTCAAGGGCAGATATTCCGACTGTTGTGCATCATACAGACACAATTGTTTGCCCGCTCCTGACGTATACAAATGCTGACCTCCAGTATCGAACGCAATGTGTTGAATTGAGCTCTGATGTTGCCGAAACTCATGCAGCATACTGGACGGTGTCTCCTTAGTGGAATCTGTACGATGTACGTCAAATATCCGCGTACACCCTGAAACAAAACCCACAGCGACAATTCCGCTATGAACAGGTGAAGCAGCAAGACAGGTTACTTGCTCTTGCTGCATATCAAACTCGTACAATTGATGACCAGACATTGTATCCCATACTCGTAGAGTACCATCACTTGAAGCTGTAATAAGTTCACTTTCCGCCGTTCCCACACCTCCTGGTCGGATATCGTCAAGAACTAAAGATGCTAACGGGGATTCCCAAGGTGCAGGTGCCATCGCAGTGATCGTCTTCGTGTGAGAACGCAGTAAAGTTGCGTATTGCTGGTCTGAAATGTCCAATACACCGATGGAATTATTACGACTACCAACTAGGACTTTCATCCCGTCAGCAGATACATCCAACCAGCTCACACCAGCCTCATGGTGGGCTTCCAGGAAAAAATCCGTGAAATCCAAAGACCAAACGCGAAGGAAACAGTCGTCCGATCCAGTGACGCAGAAGCCTTCGTTCACTGACAGACAATTGATACTGGCATCGTGAAGCTGGTAGACGCAGATAACCTGTTTCGAATCGTAGTCGACTACCAGTAACGTACCTAAACTGGAAGCCACGTAAAGAGGACGCACTCGATGAATATTGGACGGATGCGAGTCAACCAGAGTGTCAAAACCAATATCGTTGAATACCGTTCCACGTGAATACTCGTTCAAAATAACTGGAGTGCCCGTGAGATGGCCAGAATTGGGGTTAACTCTCCAGTAGCGGACGTTTTCCCGTCCACAAGATACGAGATGATATTGATCATGTTGCTCGTACGGAGAGAAAGCGATTTGATCAATTGGGAAGTCAGAAGTCTGCCGAGCCATGAGATTAACCGACTTTTGTTTCCCACTTTGAAGAGAAGAGCAATCCCAGACGAAGATTTGAGTACGGAAACACTCGTCTCGACCAACAACACAAAGTAGAAGACGGTTTTTAGATAACGGAGAGAAACAAAGAGCGTGAACTCCTTTTGGTTGTGCCTTGACGATGGTAATACACTCACGCCTTGTGAGATCCCAGAGTCTGATGCCATTTTGCTGTGACTCTACTGGTTGCTCAGTTGATGCGAGATACTGACCATCATTTGTGATTGCCAGTGAGCAAATTGCACCGCAATGACCATACAAAAAGTGTTCTTTGGTCATAGTCATCGGTTCACTTGTTTCCACCGACCCTTTTACAGCTTCTGTGCTGTTATCCGCAATTCCACTCGTCAGTTTGCTTTCACTGCAAAATTCACGATAAACAATTGTCGAGGAACTTGAGTAGATACAGGCTGAACCATCCGGAACCCAAAGAAGCATACGAGGGAAGTCATTTGAGAATCCGATGACACGATCAAGCTCCAAAATCGGATCTGGCCACTCCGTTTTGGTTGAAGATGACACGATCCGAGTTCGCAGTCCTTGTTTCAATCCTGGTGCAAATTTCATAATAGGTGAAGCAAGCGGTGACTGATATGAGGCATCGACAGACTCTTGGTTCGTTCCTGTGTTGATGTCGAAAACACCAGCATCACGAAGAATTTGGTCTGCCTGCAGCAAAGAAAAAAAAAACATCAGAAGCTCACTCTGTTGTAAATTACGTTGTCGTGTACAAACCTTTGACAAAATTTCATTCCTGTCTCGTCGAATATTTGCATCCTTCGTTCTTGGTGATACGTTCGTGAAAACTTCACTTTCAATTTCGCGTGTAGGTGAAACTTCTTCAACTTTAGTTTCGTAGTCAGCAGAGAGTGCAGATTCGATTGAACCTCGACGCATTCGAGTCATTGGTGTAGGTGTTGCAGCGATACGGAGATCCTCCTGCTTCACGGCATCAAAATGTCGGCGATCAAGTGACGAATTGTCATCTAACGGTAGCATAATCCAGCAGTATTGCTCTCCGAAATCACCACAAAACTGAAGAGATCTAGGCAACGTCTGTAGAAAAATAACTTGACAAGTTAAACGAAACATTTTACGATCACATATCAGCTCCAAGCATACCTTTGGTGTGTACAGCGTCGAAGAAATAAAGACGTTGCGAAGATTCATGGAAGCACATAATGTGATAGTCTGCAGTAGCGAATAGTAACGTCACTTCGGTTCCTCAACTTTCATGGCGTATTGTCAAAATTACCTTGAGGTGACGGTAGGTATCTCGAGCGTGTTGGTTGAAAGAATGACGTTCCAGTAAGCGCACCATATCCACCACAACCACAGTCCATCGAGCGTCCAAGCTGAGTAACAGAATAGAGAAATACTCGTAACCTTTTGAGTTGCGTTTGTCCCCGTATTAATACAGCAAACTAACCTGAGTGGTACCCTCAAGACAGTTCCTGTGCTGCGAAAGAGCTCGTAAAGAGAACTCACTGTGAAACGTAATGCTGTTTTCTTGCTCGTAACGAAATCGAGATGGATCGTCATCGGTTGATTCCCGACTCGCCGTACTTGCAAATACACATATCGGCCAGTAAGACCAAGTCCGTGTGTTCCCTTGGCAGCATCCCTACAGTAAATAGGGTGTTAGTCATAGCACTGTGAGTGTGCTGTTGTTAGTAGTTGTTGAACCTTGGGACCCGTAAGTAGTTTGCTGCAGCGATAGCTCCTCGAATTTTGAAGACGTTTTTGTGAATATGCTGATCCTGCGTCTCCTCCACGTCTCCTTGTGTGTACCAACCGACATTGCGATGGGTCATGCCATACTTGATAACTTCGACAAAAGGATCCTGCCATACTATGAATGGCCGTAAATGTCAGTCAGCTGACTTTTTTCTTGTGTCCATCAGGACTTACCTGGTATCACCGTAGAACTGAATGGCGAAGTCATCTTGGGGCTTACGTGTTGCGCTTTGAGAAGCTACCAAAGAATTCTAGGATCCCTAAACGACCTTTCACAGATACAATTGACATGTGATGCACACTTGTGATTCTACCATCAACAGTATTTGCAAGACCTAAATGTACGCCGTCTTTACTACAAAAAAAAAAATAATGCTCGCTCGACCTCTATCGACAATTGCAGAGAGCTCAACAACAACAAAAAACTACCGGTATGATAGTACTTACGTAGCATAGCTCCTGTTGTTTTTGATAAGGAAAAATACAACGTTAGAACAAGTGTAGCGCAGCCAAAGCATACAGCCAGCCCGTACCAGTTACAGAGCTGCAGCTGGGTCAACTTGACAGCAATTCCTGTAAGATCTGTGTACCGTATCGACGACATCGATGACAAACAGTGATCGTAACGGCAACAATGATGACATTCACCGTGTCCAACCGTCTCCGGCACCGGGTAGATGTAGAATAGCACTAGACTTCGCTTGTCAATTTACCAAATAGACTTCGGCTACAGTTCCAGGAAGTTCGCGACTCCCCTCGAGTGTCTTCAATCCCTGCAGACACTACAACGAGACAATTTTTTTTGGTATTGTGTATTGTGTTACATAACCATTCCAAACCGGCTAGTCAATCGGATCTACCATTTCTGCAAAGATTCATCCAATCGACCATCTCTCTCTCGTTACGATTAGCTCTCACAGTACCCTCCGCCCCGTTGGTGCCTGCTTGTAAAATAGTCTCCTAACTGCATTTTCTTCTGTTGCTTCGTGTGTATACACACCTCTATTATAATCCGAAGCTTTCCTTTGTCCTGCCTTCCTCGCGTCTAGTACTGGCACACTCAAGTTGCAGCGGTCCTAGCTGCGTCTCCCACTTGTGCTTCGTGTTTGATGGCTGGACTAGAGTCTGAAGCCTTCTCTTGTCTCCTTCACGATCTTCTGGGGGAGATGCAGGGGGAGGGCGGGCAGGAACCCCACGGACTTCGCGTTCGAGAAAGGAGATCCTCCAAAGAGAGTCGCCTGAAGCAATCCTGAAACCACTTGTGCGAATTGTGAAGTGACAAGAATGTACTACGTAGTATTAACGTCTGTGTAGTATTCGTTGTCTAGCGAGATATCCCAAAAGTCCACGGTGCAATTGAGAGGGTTGCTTATGCAACACCGTGCAGCCGATTGATGAAAGCAACATACTGTGTGTGTAGAGTGCCGAAGTGTTCGCCCACTCCACTCAGCCGGCTCATGATCGTTTTGTCGGTGAGGCCCAGCGCATACCACTCCACGAATTTCTTCTCGGCATAGTTTTCGTTCACCAGCATATTTTCCAGCTTCTTGTTCGTGAACATCTTGTCCATGTAGGATTTATTGCCGCGGAGTTTCTTAATGAATTCCTCAGTCAACATCGTGTTGAGCTTCTTCTGACTAATAAGATTCGACAGCGAGGATTTCTGCTTGTTGAGCTTGCTCAAAACATCGTCGATCGAAGTGCTGACGCCGGTGATACCCCTTTCTTCCTCGTTGGCCTGGTATCGTCGCAGCGAGCGAACGCCACTGGCGCAGGGCTCTCCAAATAAGTAGGGATTAGGGATTGACGGGGCTGGAGGCGTCTCAATCCCTTATTGATGAACGTACCCTTAATTGACAATATTATTGTCAACTTCAACTTGTAAGATACTATAAAGATCCGGTAAGAGTCGAGGAGTAAAGCAGTCCTCGAAACCTCTCCCGGTGGGCGTTATACCGTGCCGGGGACCACAGCCACTCTCATGCTGGCATTTCCGATTTTGCGAACCAAGTCCAACACTCTTCTACTCAACTTGTTCACCCTCGTCATCCATGGCTACCTTAGACCCTGGTCTCTCGAACAAGGAGATCTGTTCGTTGATGTATCGAGACCAAACAAGCGGAGGAAGAACCTGCAACGGATGCAACACCTTCATCTTTCAGGACCGAAGTCGCGGCTATCATAACCTCATCTCGCATCTGCGGCACCACCCAGACTATGAGCGAGTGCTGGAGCGTTGCGTTCGACAACGAATCCCCGTCACTATGGACATGTTTGTCGATAAGGACTCCCGTACTACGCATGGTTGGATGAAACTTGTGGTGCTTAAGGATCTTCCATTTTCGTCAGTCGATGACGACGTGTTTCGAGAAGCGGTTAAGTACAACAAGATCAACTCGAAAACACTTCTCGCGCGAATGAAAAGCTGCGTGGAATTAATGGAACCTGCTATTATAGAAGAGCTCAAAAGTCAGCAATACGTGCTGATATTTGACGGTTTGACGGACTCTGCCCAGCATTCACTGGCCGTATTTGTGGCTACTAAGACGATGACTCGTTTCTTGGCTCTTTCTACTTTCGTGGACGAAACATCAATGTCAGCTGACGAGCACATTCAGTTCTTGGATATGATTCTGGACCACTACAAATTAGACCTGAGCAATCTAGTGGCGGTTGTGTGTGACAACATGAACACTAACTGTGCTATCTCGAAGCGGACGGGAGTTCCCATGATTGGTTGTGCCTCACACAGATTCAACCTTGCTGTGCAAGATCACATTAAAGCTTCCATGCCTTTAATAAAAAAAATCGCGACGCTTCAGCGCAAACTCAAGACGGTCAAGCGCATAGCCATTTTGAGAAGGAACGGTTGCAAACTCAAGCCTGTTCCGCTCCATGAAATCCGATGGAGTGGGGTGTTCCGACTTCTGCGTCGGTACGAAGAACTCCAGCCGTATCTACATCTTTTCGTCAACGACACGCAAGTCGAACGGGATCTTCCCAAGGACGTACCGGATTCAGACTATCGGCGCAAACCCATTGTCGACTTCTTGCCATCCGCAGAGGAACACGTTCAGATCATGCAGCTCTTGGAGGACCTGAAGATACTAGATTCGACAACGCAGAAGCTACAAACCGACAAAATCTCTTTGAGCCTGGTACGTGATATTTTTGACGAGCTGTTGTTAGAGTTTCCAGAGATGAAGACACGCCTATCAACCGAAGCCACCATTATTCAGTCCAAGGACTTTGAAAGAGCTGTCGTGAAGGTACAAAATAATCAGGATTCTGTCCTAACCACCAAAGAATCCGCAACGCTGGCTAGACTCATCCGCCCAGAAATTGTAGCCGCACGCGCTGCAAAATCTGCCAGTAAGAAGGCAAAACGGCGCCGTATCCAAGAAGAACCGGAAACCAACTTGGAGACATCAGGCCAAAAACGACGGCGTACAGGAAAAGAAGTGATGGAGTCGATCAACATTCGAGCTGCACTGCGCGTAAAGGAGGCATCAATATACTCGGATCTCACGTGGCTGCCAGCCACTTCGGTACAAGTAGAGCGTCTTTTCTCCAAGATTAAGTGCATGCTGGGGTATCTTCGGAAAAGCATCAGTCATGAGACGCTCGAGACCTTACTTTACCTGAAGATGAACTGGGACTTAGTGACGGACGAAGTGATTTCGAACGCCGTGAAACGCGCAGTTGAGGACGACAACGAAGAAGAAGCAGATCTCTAAAACCGTAGTTCTTAATCTGTAAGAAGTAGATAGAGACCCCCTTTTCAATAATTGCGTAAGTGCCAAATATTGAGATGGCCGCTCCCTCCCTTATTGTCCCCCTACAATAATACCCCTTTTTCAATAACAATACATTTTTGGAGACCCCTGGAACGCCAGTGGCCTGGTCGACCGATACAGCATCGCTGGTACTGGCAAAGATGGTCAACGCAGCGGCGATCAAAAGGAAGGTGAGGCGCATTGCTGCTTGAGGCTGTGGAAGCGAGCGCTTGAGTTGTTGAGAGCAGGAATCGAAGTGAGATAGGTAGAGGAATTGAGGGGAGCAGCAAAGCTTTAAATTCTTTCATGGGCTCCATTGAATCAATGGCATTGATACGGTACCATGGTACAGTACCATGGTCGTGTCCTCGAGATCAAAAAGTAAACGTACGTAATCACTGCTGTGCCGTGGACGATACGCGAGTGATGAACTACGTTGGGCTTTGCTGCCCGAGTACCAGCTGTACATGTACAGCATACTTTTAGGATTCTACACGTAACAATACAGGAGTGTGTGACCGACCGTATACTGTGCAGATTGATTTTTGCTATTAGCAATATGTTAAATTACCATGCAATCACTGCGGGCTGCTATGTATTCACCTTTACAGCTTCCCCAATGCATAGAGCTATTTAGAAATCGTTTCACCATCCAACCAAATACTACTACATGTAGTAGTAAATTACTACTACCTACTAGTAATTATCTTGACACTTGTATCACACTTGTACAATGTCATGTAAACTGTACCGATTTGCACTCATCGCCGTCACATCTCTTTATGTCATCCCAGTTGTTTTGAAGCAATTTAAATGAAGATTTGGTAACAGGATGAGAAAAGCATTCGAGAATGCTTTTCTAGAGTCTAGCCAGTGTACATGTACCATGGTACAGTATTCAGGTTACAGTACGCGAACACGTAATACATTGCATTACATGAAGCTATAATACTACTAGTAGTAGTAAATCGATTTTTTCTGCCCTATCATCAGCTTTGGATGGTAGGATATGGGCCTACCATATGCATCTGAAAAGCTATACCGGTATTGACCTAAATTGATGCATACGTCAAAGTACAATACTTTAACACTAAAGTGAATGGCTGTACTGTAAGATGCTCATTGATTCCAATGCTACAAGTATGTGTCTTATCTGTATCTTGTAGTCGCTGGGAGCGACAAAGCTCTCTCAACAAGAGAAAACATCTATTGCGTTAACGGGTTTCACTTCATAGAATTCATATGAAACACGAGGCCCATCCATCGGGCCCAAAAGCGTAGGTATTGCATGCTTACTTATGCTTATGGACCCATAACCAAGCCAAGGCTACATGCAAGCACTACAGCGACATAGGATCTGTACCGGTATTCTCACTTGGTCGAGAGGCCGCTCAAATATTCTTCCAACTCCTCAAAATCATCCGCCCCAAAGTTCATAACGTCATCGTTATCATCGCCAGCTTTTGGAGACAAACCCTCCAGACCCTTAAGCTCAGCATCGAGCAACTCCAGCTGGGGATCGACCTTGCCATCCGGAATACTCACCAGATCACTAGAGAATGACTGAAGGCCCAGCTCTTTCTCTAAGCTCTTCATTTCGTCGAACTCTTTCGACATGTCTGCTAGGTCATCCTCCTCACTCGCGAATTTTGCCGTCTCAGCGGATTTTTCCTCCCCAACATGCTCAGCAGCCTTGGCCAATGCTCCACTTGTTAAAGACTCGAGCTCGCTCATCAGTTCTTTGTCCTTCTCCTCGTTCCAACTGCCCTTGCGGTTGATTTTTTCTTTGGCTGTAACTGTGTCATCATCTGTGCCGCTAATACTGAACGACTTCTGCTTCTGTGCAGCTTGGGCTTTTTTCTCTCCATTGGCTTCAGCCTCGGCCTTTGCTTTAGATTCAGCCTCTGCAGCAGCAGCTTCTGCGATGGCCTTAGCTTCTGCTTCCGCCTTCTTCGTTTTCACTTGTTCCTCGCGTTGTTTCTGCAGCCTCTTCTTCCTATCCTCAATGTCTTGCCAGAAGGCTTCATCACGATGAAGCATGTCTTCGTACGCTTGACGATCTTCTTCATTCAATGCCACACCCTCACTCTTTGGGGTGTTTGCCGTTTCAGCTCCTGAAACAAAAACGAGGTGGGGTAAGAAAACCAGCCAAACATTTACAGTACCAGTAGTAGTAGTACACTACTTACCAGTCGCGCCCGCAGCTGCACCTTTCCCTTCAGTTTCCACATCCGCAAAGATTAAGTCGACAAAGAAATCCTGGTCAAAACGGGAGTCGCTACAAGCACCATCCAACTGAGCCTTCGTCAATCTGCGATATGAGTGCAGATTAAAGAACACCGAATTAGCAACAACAATCATTTTGACCAGGCCAGAAAAACATACCTCAGAATGCCCTGCGGGATATAACCCGTGTGGAATGCGCCACGAAACATCGAGACGCGTTCACCAGCGTCTGTCAGGTGACGGCAACGGATCAAAATATCTCCTTGCAACATGCAATTCACGTTGAACGATACCGAGCCATCGTCTGCACTTGCCCACTGAATTCCATGGCCATCTTCCATATCCTGCCACGTTGTTGTGAAGACGAGTTTCCCTCCCTTAAAAATCTGCAGGTACGGACAGCAACCCTGTTCAACCATCTCAATCATTTCTTCTTCCTGTGTGGTTTCTTCAGTTGAAGCAGCAGGAGTCAACGACTCGCCTTCCACTCCAACCGTTTCCGATCCATCATCCGTAGACGAGTCCTTCTTCGCCGGCTCGAGCACTCGTCGCTCTCCGAACACTGGAATAGTGTTAATGATCACGCGACGCAGCAGCAGTGGCGACGACCGCGGCTTCACACCTTCCATCACGTTGTTGAAGTACTGGATATATCTGTGCAAATTAACATTATGAGCACCCCACTTGAAAACCGGAGCATTATACTATTCCAAAAGCATATCAAACGTACCTGCGCTGTGACGGAATTGTGAGCTTCTCCACTGACGTCTGTCGTTGTTCAGCAACATATTCCAGACTCTCCATTGCATTCGGAAACTGTCCAACCCAAGCCAAATAGCAGGCAATCACTGTGCCTGTGCGTCCTTTGCCCGTCAGACAATGCACTGCTGCGAGGTTTTTCTCGTCCGCCTGCAGCCAGTTCTCAATCGATGAGCAGATCTTGAACACTAAGCCCAGCGGGGGTGCCGGGTGGCCGGGGAAGTTAAATTCCAGCACTTGATTGTCAAAGTACGTGTAGTCGTATGTCTCCTCACTCAAATTCCAGATCATATAGTGACCTCCATGGCTTCCATTAAGGTACATGGCCACTAGATCAATAGGGTTATCCTTTAGCAGTGTGCGATTGGTCCCCAGGTTCATGTTGGGGAAGCCCATGGCCACAATATTGTCCGTAATATACGAGAAGTTGAGCAGTTCGAGATTCACCTCGCCCGTGGATCGATCGAGTGCATAACTGAGTCTTCGCTGCAGTGCGTCCATGTCAGCGGCATCAAGAGCTTTACGTGCTTTGACTGCTCCTTCTTTAGCTGCAGAGGCAGCAACCACTTTGGCCTTTTGCATGAATCCCATCATAGTGGAAGCTGCGGCGGACATGGACTCCGAGTTGAAGCGCTCGGATAAAGTTGCCTTTAAAGAGTGATCATCACTCTTGGAGGAATTATCCTCTTCACCAAATAAAGTGGGAGGGGGACTCTTTCCGTCGGATTCAGGAGCAGGAGAGGGTGACCCTGTGGTGTCAGCGTCTGAGGAGGGAGATGTCGTCTTGGTATCGTGGCTGCCTGCGCCTGTGTACGCCTCTAGCCGTGTGGCTGCCGCGGGGAAGCGCTCCGACAGTTTCTTGAACATGGTAAAATTGACTTGGCTTACGAAGTGTGTATCGATTTGTGTCATGACACAAATCGATGGACTATAATTAATGTAGCCATGTCATATTTTCAGGGACGTCATTCGTCGATGATGGCCGAGCAGTTCTTGTGGCGTGTTGACCGCGATGCAACGCGTGGACGACTGTTGCGAGCCACGCGCGACGTGAAGACAGGCGAGAGTGTACTTCGAGATGTTGCATACGGTAATGTGGTGCTGTCCGCCAACCGCACGGCACTCTGCGCTGTGTGTCTACGTGCTGCCGACGCCGACATTTGCTGTGACGACTGTTCCAAGGTCTTTTTCTGCAGTGAGGAGTGCCAGGAGAAGCTACAGGATGTTCATGAGAAGGAATGTGAAGCTCTGGAAGAAGTGGATCTGGTGGCGTCCAAGACGTCCACGGACGTGAATCTGTTGCGCCTCTTGATCCGCATTTTGGCTAAACGCTCACAGGATGCAATGGATGGCAAACGCCACATGGATGAGGAAGGAAATGTGACGTCCAGCTACGTTAATGTGAAGGAATTGGTGCATGTATTGGACAAGGAAGGAGGACCATGGGTCGATCATGTGCGTGCTGGCGCCAAGAAAATCTTAGAAGACCTACCGGACGAGTGTCAGTTGCCGGTGGATGAGATTCTTGTCATAGCTGCGCAGATCAACGAGAACGCCTACTCGTTAGATGCATTGGATGACAAGCATTTGGTGGCGGCAGTGGGTTTGTTCCCGATTTGTGGATTGATTAACCACAGTTGTCAGCCAAATTGCACCTGGTCGAATGCAGGAGGCAGCATTATGGAGGTACGAGCATTGTGCGACATCAAGAAAGGAGAAGAGATCACACTGAGCTACATCGACATCGATAAAGAACGCAGTGAACGGCAGAAGGAGCTGCAAGACACAAAGCATTTTGATTGCCAATGCGATCGGTGCTCTACACCACTGAATGAGTCAGTTGACAGGTTCTTACAAGGATTCCGATGCCCACGATGCTCTTTAAAGGCTGACGAAGACAAGGACTGCTTGCTAATTCAAGTGGAAGATAAGCTTGTCTGCCCAGACTGTCAGTTTGATGTTTCTGCGGCTGCCATTATGTCGGCAACCCTCACGGCGAGATCAAAAGTGGACAAAGCCAAACAGAGCCTGAACCAGTTTAAGTACGCGGACGTGATGAGTCAGCTTGCTGGTTTTACCAAGAGTATTGAAGTGCGTGGTCAGGCGATACCTTTTCACCGTAGCCACTCCGTATCCATTGCAGTGACACGATTACTTTCCGATGCTCACTTCAAACTGGGCAATGTTATTCAAGCGTACGAGTTTCGACGACAACTCCTGAAAGCGCTTCAGCTCGTTTCTTGGCGCAACCATCTCCCACTTGCGCTTGCTCACTTCGACTATGCTGAGGCCCTTCGCCGAATGGTAATGAATCCGACGACACCGCTCCCTGAAAATCTGGACCGCGACGACCTGCAACAACAGATGCGTGCTTCGTACCAAACTTTCAGCGATATCTGCAGCGTCTGTCTTGGCAAGCTTCATCCTTTACGCCACCAGGCGCTTGCTGCTCTGAAGTTCTGAACAGCTTTTTACCCCCACTACCTAAGTTGGAGGAAGCGTTCTGAACCTTAGGAGGCTTAAAGAATCGGATATTCTTCAAGCATTTTGCAATACGATATCAAAGCTGTTTGATGTGTACTTGAAGTACATGTATTATCATCTTGCGGGCGATCGAGCCTTCCTCTGTTTTATTCAAATGAATCCTTGCGACGACGAAGGTTTTCGAGAACGCTGATGGGGTCCGTACCACCGACAGCGCTGCGGATAGTCTCATTATGCACACGTAGGAACGGGTTGTACTGCATCTCTTCACGTAGCGAGGATGGTACGCTGGGCAGGTTCTTCGCTCGTCGAATACGGACAGATGCAATCTTGTCTCGCAATGCCTGGTTAGATGGATCCACACTCAACGCGAAACGCAAATTGGACATGGTGTACTCGTGACCGCAGTACACTTTCGTGTCTTTAGGCAGCGTGAGAATCACTTCGTACAATGCTCTGTACATATCCTCCGCCGTACCTTCAAAGAAACGTCCACAGCCTCCAACAAACAGTGTGTCGCCAGGAAACAGCAGCGGTGGCGTCTCGGCGTCACCCGTGACGACGTAAGCAACGTGCGCTTTCGTGTGGCACGAAACGTTCAGCACCTTCACTTTGGCCGCACCAATCTTGAACTTGTCCCCGCCGTTCACTGCCTTGTTTCTCGCTGGGATCAGCTCGTGCTCAGGTCCGGCGATCATGATTCCAGGATACTTTTTCGCGATCTCTTCATTTCCACCAGTATGGTCCCTGCAACAGCTCGCATGAAATCCACATTATCCCCTATAATACTGGCACTGTAAGTGCATGCCACCTACGCGTGCTTGTGAGTGGTCAAGACGCCGAGGAGATGGCGATTCCGCGCGGTTTCCTCCTCCTTCACCACCGACAGGATCTTGCTGGATTCGGCCGGATCCACCGCGAACATAGTGTGATTTGCCTCGTCAACCACCACGTATCCTGCAACAATATCCTGTATTGTTAGCTATTCCCTACGTACATTGTGTTATTTGTAGTTAGTTCTATCAACCGTAGTTGTCTTGCAGCATGGGCACGATCCGGACGCGGAGACTGGGATCGTTCAGGTATTTTTTCTTCGGTTTGGCATCAGCTGCAGCCGCTTTACTCGACATGCATCGCCACTGGGGTGCCAATAACGTCGTAAATGCCTTTGCGGACGTAGTAAAAGCCGCAGGGCAGCGCATGGTGCACGTGCGTAGCAACATGATCACATGTGCTGGACAAGTCGCTCGCAAATTACCGGTACATGGTGAGAACCACCGATAGATAATACCGGTTTTAGATGGTAGTCGAATTACCGGTATACCGCTGCACTCTTCCAAAGGGAGGCAAAAGCTCGGTAGCGCGGCCATGGAGAGCTTTGGCACGGAGCTCAAGGAGACGCCGTACCCGCTCATTGCGGCGCTGGGTGTGCGCGAGCTACAAGCTAAAGTGCTCCCACTGGTGCGTGCAGCCAACGAGGAGTTTGTGCCGAAGCTGCACTTCGCGTCGCTGCCTCGTGAGCATCGCTTCCCCGTGAAGAAGGAGCTCCGGGAGAAGCACGGAACATTCCCCAACCAGACGCAGAGAGACTTTGAAGGCTACCGTACGCAGGGTGTTCTTAAAGCGAGATGGCTTAAGAAACACCACGAGCTACTACCGGCTGTTGTGCTGCTGTTCGATGAGTTCGACCCACGTTGGAGCCCGCAGGAATGGCAACAAAGGGAGGTGACGCTCCGAGAGGAGGTGGAGAAACTCAAACGCACGTTATCAGGTGGGTTTTATTGAGTAAAACTCGTGTTATTGAATCTGAGTTGGGTTTTTAACATTGATGCAGCTAGAGAATGTCGGGTAATGCTGATTCTGATGCAGCAAGTGGACGATGCTGGAGTTGCTCCGATGAACACCACTGAGGAGAGACTAGGAAATCTGAGGAGGAAGCTGGAAACTGATGCCAAGGGCTTGGTACTGCTACGGTCTAGAGATCTGGTGCGGGGATCTGCTGTACTGGGGAAATTGGAGTCGTCGGTCCGCAATATGGCACTTGAGTACTACAAGTCGCAGTCGAAGCGTGTGAAGCGGTATAAGAAGGCGCTGGCCAAGACACCAGGGTATCAAGCTCTGCATGCGAGGTTGAGCTTCAAGATTGCACACTACTACGAGTTCCGGCGGTATACGACAAAGGTGCTGCAGCACTATGAAGCATCGTATCGAGCTATCATTGCACTGCCATTGAACGAGAGTGAATCGACGGATTGCATCGCTTATACGCAGGTCATGACGATGGCGGAGTTCGTCAACTTTAAACTGTGCTACCACTTGATTTTCTCCTCCAACAACATCAAGGGCGCGGTGGACCAATTGCATCGCCACATGGGCGTGTACTCTCGCGCAATTATTGTGGCAAATCGAGCTTACGAACATTGGGAATGGGTGTCTCGACAGTATCACGTTTTCGCTCAATTGCTGGCTGAAGCTGCATCCATTCGAGGTTCACTGCCCAGCAATGGCTTGGACTCGGACGTGTATAAGGAGCCGTATTTATATTACTCCATTGCAGCGAAGTACGCTATGTTCCGGAGGAAAGCAGCTGCCAAACTGGGTCTTACGGCTGCTACTACCGTCCCCGCAGCCACGTCTAACGGTGAGATGTTATCGGAGCGGGACTTTGTCGTGGTACCTTCAGTTTTCGTTGGGGGTGACCCGGTGGTATCCGAAGCGAAAGCAGCATCACAAGATCCATCAATAGCAGCACTTGTGAAGTACCGACATGCGATGGAGAAGACTGTTCCCCATGCTAAGCGGTCGATTGTTCTCTTGGAGCATGCTATCCAGCATCTGACGATGTATTGTGCTGACCACAATGCCCCACGCAGTCGGATGAAAAGCCGGCTCCTGGTCCATTTGGGCACAGAGCGACTTGCGTCTGGCGAGTATGATCGTTCGCGCGCTGAACTACAGAAAGCAAAAGCGACGTTTGCGATCGAGAACTGCTGGGCTCAAACGGCTCAGATTCTGAAGCAGCTTTTGATCTGCACCTTTCGTCAAGGCGATACTGCAGCGTACGTGGACTATTCGCTGCAGTTATTGTCGCCTGTTGTGGAAGAATTTGTGTCTCCGAAAGAGCGTGGACGCATCCAGGATTCTTTTTTAACTGCGTGGAGAAACCCTGCGGCACTTGGAGTCCCATTCACGGAGAACTCGGCGCTTGGAAGTGGCTATGAACTGGCGCTTGATCGATCCCGTCCGGTGTTTGCATTAACAGCACAATTTGATCGTGCCTCGGCTTGTGTGAAGGAAGACGTGACGCTCGAGTTAGGATTGCGGTCACATTTCCCGTCACCGCTTGTATTGTCGAAGATAGAGTTCGTTTTCAACGACGAGCGTTACTGTACTGTGATCTACCACCAGGCCGACGTGGATTCTGGACCTCTAGCTCGCGTAGATGGAAAATTTTATGCGTCACTGGAGTTTACTCACAAAGCAGTCAAAGAGTTCCAACTCCCATTGCACGTACTGGATGGTCGGCAGATGTTGTCCATCCAGGAAGTGCGGTTCTATCTGAGTGGAGATCATGCTGCGAAGGTGAATGGCGTTGACGCGGATGGTGTGCAGCCTGAGGAAGAGTTCTTGATCTTCAGCCTGCTGGTTGAACGCGCGTCTGCCGAGCAACGGGAAACGCCGCAGCCATATCTTGTTAACGGGCGTGTGCCCGCTATGGGCAATGGGTCCGCTTCTCCAAGCTTTTCGAGAAGGAAATCCATGTTTTCACTTGTTGAGGGCCCTCGACCTGGTCATGTTGATACAACGGAACCTATACAAGAAGATGGCACGGCACATCTCCGGGGTTCATCTCTGATGATTTTGCAGCCTCGCGCCAAGGCCACATTGTCGATGCTGTCTCAGAAACCTCTTTTGACTGGGGATTACCGTGAGCTTGAGTTCAAGCTGTCATCCAATCAAGATACACTAGAGAACGTGACATTCCGCGTTGTTTGCGAGCCTCCTCCAGTGTCTGCATCGCCGCACGATGCATTTTTCTTTACAGAGCAAGGGGGAGCATTGATACCCATGGCTATGGACTCAAATTTACAACCTCGAGATCTTGTTTCGCTTCCCAACAAAGACCCCGAATCCGATGAAACGTTCCGAGTAATTGTTCGCTCTACAAGAGCAACTCCCGTGACGTTGGTGGTATCTGTTGCATACAATACAAAAGCTGGCGTGGCAGTGGGCTTTGACGAGCGGTTTGATTTGGTTTGCCACAATCCATTCAGCATTCAGGGCGGATTAATTCACGACTTCCTGAGCGGAGGTGGTGTACCTGGTGCTGCCCAAATGTCGAAGGGCTCTTACGGCTGTGTTGGGAACTCGGTGAGCTTTCAAGGTAGCGTCACGTGCACATCAGGGGAGCCCTTGCAAGTACTGGGGCTGGAATTTGAGTCTCGGGAGGCGAGCATAGTTGAAGATATGGCTGTCTCGGGGTTCGGAGCGGTATCCACCAGCAGTAGCCAAAGTGCTGACGTTTGTGCGACTTTCAACGACGGTGATTCGCGATGTTTCTGCCTGCGGCTGATGCCCAAGATGGCATCTCCATTTGTCACTCTTGGTCGTGTTAAAGTGCTTTGGAAACGCGTGTCGTCATCGATTGCCAGAGATCCTGATGGTGCTGGCAACGATGTCGTGAGCTCGTGGCTGGAGATCCCGACCGTTTCGTTCGTGGACGCCCCACTCACATTCAGTGTCGAGACCCCACCGTTTGGCGTTGAGGGCGTCGTCGTGTACATGGATGTCCGAGTAAGAAACAACGAAGCAGTTTTCCACAGCCTGCGAGTCAAGCCAGTGGATGCCGATGGAGCGTTCTTCATCTCGGGTCGTACAAATGCCACAGAAGACTTGCTCCCTTATGACGAGCAAGTGTTCCGTTTGGGTTTGGTACCAACGAAGACAGGTAGGTTTCTGACTGACCATTGCTGATTCATGGCGGTGCAATGAGTCCTTTGTTCCAATTGACTAACTGGTGTGTGTCTTGTGGTTTGTTCTCAGGTTATCTCCGACTACCCCGCTTAGAAATCGTGTCACTAACGTACAACCTCCCGTTCACGAACCCGGACGAGCGTCAGGAGCTGTTCGTTCTACCTCGAGAGTGCCCCGAATGGGAACCTGCCAAATGAAAAGCCTTAGTCGACTAATTGCTGCCAATTTGTGTGTGATAGACTTGATGAAGCGTTGCTCGGTTTCAGTCGGCGAGCTAAAATACAACCCATGAACTTCAACACGATTCACTACAAATGGATGTGGTACGCCGAAATTCTTTCTTTTCTCAATACTCTTTAAAATCACATACAGACGATCTATTTTAAGCTTCTACGATAGATAGGTTTTCAAACTTCAATTATATAAACCTCTCATATCGTATATAATATTTTGTGTAAAAATTGGAAACGGTAAGTGGTTCTGAAAATTTTCGCTCCCATCTCACGATGCGACGAACCCACCTCCACTATTGGCGTTGCGGCCCTCTTCGAAGCAGACGAGGAAGTCTTGGAGAGACCGAGACGAGTGCTGCGTGTGACGCGGGGCGACTTCCAGCCCTTCGCCCTGCCCTCCAGACGGAGAGCGTATGAGTCTCTGGTGTCGCTGCTTGTCGCGAAGACGCGGCGACCTGCAGAAACGCATGCTCTTCCAGGAACAGTTCGAGCGCATCAAGGCCGTGTACCCAGGCACCAGCTACGTCTGTCTATTGGATGGCGACAGTGGAGATATGATGTACGTCCATTGCTAACCAAAAGGGGCCATTACATGCGGAACTGATTGTCAACTTTTATTATTTTTGAAAGAGCTCAATCGGAGACGACAGAAGTGAATACGGACGAGTTCACCCGCACAATTATCAACCTCAAGGACGCTGCTCTGCAATTTGGTACGTGGTTTTTATTGGTTGGGAAGAGGTTATCATAGCTGATGGAAGTAATGCGTGTGTGGTGACTATTGCAGCAGCGACCCTCAATCAAATTGACCCGCAGGTGGTGCATGTCAGAGGAGCGCAGGGCATGTTTTCCTGTTATGGCTCTGGTCACATGGTGCGTTGCATTGGAAGACAGAGGTTGTTTAAAGGAGGGAGAAAGAACTGACATGTTGTAGATTCTGGCCTTTTACAGTGAGATGCCTGGGGTTGATTTAGAACTGTTCGACTGCTTCGAAGCGGACAAGAGCATTGAACCGATAACGGGGGAGCTACATCGAATTTTGGATGCCAACCAAGGTGGCAAACGGCGGTATCGCGCGTAATTCCCTTCACGGTTGACGAAAGACGTTAACAGCGTTAGTATCACAACTTCCAGTCGCCATCGACACAAGTCGACGGACAGCAACGGCGTACCACACCGGAGCCCAAGCGCAAACCCGAGCGCGAACAAGTACAAGAAGCATGAGGCTCGACATATCAGGATGGAGGTGGATATACATAGCCTCTCCCGCCAAACGCTATCAACGTAGGGATACAGGAGAAAAAAAGACAAAACCAAATGAATATATTTAAGTGGGGCCATGACAGCTCGTTTTGCACTTGTTGCAAAACGTTCGTTCCCTCCCCGTTGGTTCCATGCCAAAATGCTGCGTTTGCAACTCGATGGGATCCGGAATCTCGTCATTTAAAATCGCTCGTTCATTCTACTAGCTACATTGCGCATCTTGTTGTACACCTTGCCGGGCGGAGCGCCCATAATGAGTGAACAGATCGCATCACGCGCCAGCTTGATGTTAGCGAACGACCCAAGGATGTGAATCTTCTGGTCAGCCACGACAATACGCGTACGAGTGGCATTCTCCACGGCGTACTTGGTCTTACCGTCCTGTCCAGCCACACGACCAATGGCACGACTCAAGTGGTCACCCTTGAGCATTTTGACGTCGTTCACTTCGAACGTGTCAATGAACAGGTCCTCGAGACGCAGCAAAGCCACAGCATCTTGAACTTCAAAGCCCATCATATAGGCCTGGACAAAATCAGCAGCTTTCTGTAAAGCACCAGCGTCGGTCGTGTGTGGCGAGTTCTTGAGCTCAATGCAGCGCGTCTTGGTATTCATACGGATCTGCAGCTTCAGATGCTCCACAATGGGCTTCATGATGTTGGGCCAGTCGTTCTTAAGCGGAGTGTAGCGGTGGGCAGGCACACGCACACGACGGAAGTCGTTCTTGCCTCCAGACTGCTGCTGAGCACTAAGAGCGGGGAAGTTGGGGCGAACGTCACCCTCGTCCTCCATGTCCATCTGCTCGGTAGAATCCTGCGTCTGATGCGTAATCGCCTGCGCGTTGATCACCATATCCTGTCCGGCCATTGAGTCCACCTCCATGATTGTCTGTGTCTGTCTGTACGGGAGATCAGGAAGAGGAAGTGATGGCGATGACAGTGAATTCCTAGCCAACAGCTCCAAATGATTGGAGTCGGATATCGGATGATTTTGATTGGTAAAAAAACAAAACTAAATTTCTGATTGGATGAAAAAACAAGTTGTATCGAACACCGAAATGACTTCAACTTCATTCATTGGTTTTTCAGCTCGAGTTTGGAGCGGAAGAAGAGAAAGAGACCAAGTGGAGGCACCCAACCACCAATCCAAAGAATTAAAGCCCACAATGGTCTGCACACAGCAATTGTTAGTAGTCTAGCAACGACAAGATGGAAGTGACGAATGTACCTGTACAAAATCCAATGAAATCCGACGACCGAAAATGTGAGCGCAATGCTCATGCTACTGGCCAACAAGTGCTGCTGAATACCAGCTACAAGATAGCCATAACGTTCGATCAGTGGCCGGCGCAGGACGATAAACCCCATGAAGCCCACTACAGCCGCGAATAGCCGGAAAAAGCGATTCTTGCTCACCTACACAGCAAAAAAACACGACCACGAAGTCAGTATTTCGTTTAGACCAGACAAAATTGCAGCATAAGTATGTCCGCACTTCGGCATGCGTCTTCTTGTCAAAGAGCTCGCCAGCACTCATGATACCGTCTTCCAAAAGAAACAGCGAGTCGCCGGTGGAGCTTCTAAACGGCACTAGTTCACTGCCTTTTTGTTTCGCACACACAGTCACCGGGTAGTTGGGTGTCACTTCAAAATACACACGCTGATCGCCAAGTACCCACTCTCTCATTTCGTTCCGTAAGTAGAAAAAGTCTTCTTCCACCGTCACATTTGCCAGTGCACTTCCAGCCTCCCACCCATTTCCTTGTCGTCGATCCAGCAAAGTCGTCATGACCCGTCGGTTTGCAGAATCCAAATGAACAAGATCTCGTCGCTGTATCTGATCAACTAACTCATCAGGTAGCGAGAACTCCCCCACCACAAGGTTCTTCGCCTTTATCTGCTTCGACTTGTACATCCAAGCCTCGGCCGGTGGGTTCCTGTAGCTGATATCGTTGAAAGCACTACTATCAATCTCGTCCTCTTTCCACCGCAAGTCATACATGTAGATCCTCTCCCGGTCGTCATCAAACCGACGGTCCTCATCCTCGGGGTTGCTGTTCGTGGACGTGTGCGACGTCTCCACCCATTGCAGCATCTCAACATGACGATGCAGTCTCACACCTTTCACCGCAATACCAAACACAGAATCCAACACGAATGGACTTTGTCGGAGCTGTCGTTCGTCTGTATCATGTTCCGAAGCTACGGTGATCAATCCCGAGAAATGAATCAATTGATCCTCAGTATTCGCTGAAACTTGCGGTTTTGACAGCGAAACCACTACGGATCTCCCCTCCTCGAAGCTCTTGACGCTACGCACAAGAGAGGACTCGAACACGCACGTTGTCGCCACGGACGCCAACAGCAGTAAACTCCCGATCGCCACCTCCTTCTGCATTAGATTTTTTCTGGGATAACTTATGATTGGTGAAAAATACACTTTGAATATAAATTCGCACAATTCCAATAGTGCGTGGTGACTATGGGGCGGTCCGGCGGCTACACGAAGCCGTGCAAGTTCTTCCTGCAGGGAACGTGCCGCAATGGCAATAACTGTCGCTTCTCCCACGAAGCGTTCGGTGGTGGCAACCGCAACAATGGCAACAACTCGTCTCCATTCGGCAATAATGGCAATACCTCGTCTCCATTCGGCAATAATGGCAATACCTCGTCTCCGTTCGGCAATAATGGCAATACCTCGTCTCCGTTCGGGAGTAATGTCAACACCTCCTCTTCGACTGTGCAGGGTGTTCCTATGACAGAATCTGGGCGCTCACTGGCCATTGAGGAGCTCAAGCATCCGCCTATCTGGCCGCTTTCAGGCTTCGCAGTTGCAAAAGGCGTACGTTCTACATGTACTTGCGGTATTTTATTTGTATTAGAATAACAGATATTAATTTGTTCATGGTTTGTGCAGTTACCGAGTGTCGTGGGCGGGGATGTGAGTCCCGAAGAAGCTCGGTGGGAAGCGTACCAGGAATTGAAGACAACAGGCAACTGCATGCAGTCCACACAGAAGCTACAGGCGTTGGCAGCGGAACAACAGACTCAGAGGCAACAAATCGTGTCACTTCTAGAGAATCAACAATCGGCACAGAAACTTTTCGCTGGTGAACCAATTTCGGGACCTGGGGGATTCAGTGGACAGAATCAGAATGGAGCAGCAAACCCATTTGGAGGTGGTGCAGCGGCGAGCCCGTTTGGAGCAGCAACACCCGTAGCTTCCCCGTTCGGAGGAGCTGCTGCAGCTGCAACTAACCCGTTTGGTGGTGGTCCAAGTGGAGGCGGAAGCACTGCGTTTGGTGGGGCTGGTGCTCGTTCGTTTGGCGGAGGTGCTTCGACAGCATTTGGTGCACCATCAACTCTAGGGGCAGGAGGAGGCTCAGCTTTTGGCGGAGGTGCGGCAGCTAATCCTTTTGGAGGAGGCTCGACATCATCTCCATTTGGAAATCCAGCTACACCTGCAGCAAGTCCATTTGGATCGGCATCGACAACTGCATTCGGTGGGGCTGCTGCACCGGCGTCGTCTCCTTTTGGTGGTGGTGTCGCTACTCCTGCTTCTCCATTCGGAGGTAGTGTGCCAAGCTCTACGACGACTTTTGGCGGAGGATTTGGTGGTGCAGCAAAACCGGCAGCCTCCCCCTTTAGTAGTGCAGCGCCAGCACCGGCGTCCTCACCCTTTGGCGCACCAGCAGCAACAACGTCACCTTTTGGTGCACCTTCGAATACGGGAACAGCAACGAGTGCTAATCCCTTCGGTGTAGCATCGACAAACAATGCATCGTCCTCAGCTTTTGGTAGATCGACATTAGGATTCGGCACGCCTGGAAGCAGCACTTCGGTCGCTGCAAATCCATTTGGTGCACCGCCTGCATCCAGCTCTACGACTACATCTCCATTCGGTGCGCCATCAAGTACTCCGTTTGGCGCGTCGGCTTCAACAGACAGTACGAAGGCATTTACGAACCCAGCAGCGAACACCTCATCATCAAGCTCAGGTTTTGGGGCGGCATCTACAACAACTGCGACCGCACCACCCCCACCACCAGCTCCAAAGCTCAGCGGTCCCCCGCCTGATGCTCGCGACGACGCATGGAATTCTGAGCAATTCCAACGAGCGGAATTCACGTTAGGTATGGTTCCTACCGTTCCTCCTCCATCTCAGTTTTGCCAGTAGAGATTCCATATGCACAATAAACAATGTGTGGAAGATATCTAAATAAATAAGGGTGGGCATTACGATGATGCTCTGCATGCTTTATCCTTCTAAGCCCTTGAATGAGCCGGTGACGCGAGCTTTCTTCTTCATTACCTGACCGATACCAGCATCCACGAAATTCTTGGCCCGCAAAGCACGGAGAGATACGTCCACAATGTTGCCATGAGCATTGTTGAGCTGTAAAAGAAGACGATACACGGCATTCTTCTGAGCCAACGAAGCTCGTCCCACTAGTTTCGGACTCTCCGCGTACAGGAACAGCGGCTCTGTGACGGCCAATGCTGAGCGAGAGCTGCAGTTGAACCGCTGCAGCAACTCGAACGGCATCGCTTTGCCGTCCTTGAACTTGGACATTTGCGTCGCCGTCGGAGTCGTCATAAAGAAGCCTAATAGCAAGCCATCGTGCTGCATGACGAACATGAAGCGGCACTCAAAAACGCTGTCAGCAAGTGCCACAGGTTTAGCGCAGTTGCTGCAGATACGCAATGCATTGGAACGAGCGGCTGAGCTGAGCGCCATAGCCCACTGCTGACACATAGAGCGATTCCAGAGCTCGATACTCACATCGACTTCACGTCCGAAGAAAGACGTGACTCGAGATAATCCAACCGTTTCGTTAGAGCACGACGACTCCACTTCCTGAGGCTCTAGCGGGTGCGTGGTAATCGTTGACGAGGTCATCGCGTCTCTGTCGCGCGTTTCGAGCGGCGGTCGGCAGATAAGCTGCTGCAGGACGTAAAACTCGATACGCTTCGACACTTCCTTGCACAGTAGCGCCATCTTGTAGATCACACTTTGGGTCATCTTGCTCCGTGGGATGTAGTCAAAGAACAGGAACTGCAACGGCCCGAAATGAAAACCGAACGCCAGTAGCGCATACACGAAGTACACAACCATAATAATCAGCGACATCGTGTAGTATGCTGTGCCATGGAACGCGTAGTCGATCTGCAATGGTTGAAGACACAAATCAGTTGGCAATACGATCCGTGAAAAATGTTTACAGTACAGCAACTTACCAGTCGGATCTTGAACCAGCAATAGAAGAAACCAATCCACATGCGCTGCGAAGGTGACAAAAAGAAAACCCTACAGCCACGAATGCAATGTTGGGCAATGCGATAGCCGACGAAGGTGGCCAGTGTCTCAGCCACCAGGAAATAGGCCGAGAAGAGCCGCATATCCAGCTCCATTGACCGTGTCAAGTCATCCGGCGGCCCGTACGAGTGTGACCAGGCGTTGTCGACGTCGATTCCAACAGGTCCAGCGAAACTGAAGCCCGGACCGCGACGGTAGAGCGGCATGATCTTCAAGTAGATCCTCCTCGATGCTGCCGGCCTGCGCGTCACCTGCGAAGATGCGAGCTGTTCGTCAAACGGATCTGGCGCGGGGCTGCACGGCGCCGTGGACACGTACCGTCGCTCGCTGCTTTGTATCCTCGAGAGGATTCACACGGCGCAAGGTCGCCTGGAATTGCTATGTAGAGCTGCTGTTCCGTTTCGCCAGGTTTTTTTATTGGGAGTGCACGAGACGCTGTCGAGTTGAGGCGTAGGTTTAACCTACTAGGTTACTTGGCGTTTGTATGCAAAACCGGTACTCGAGCGGTTTAGTGTAGCGGGGTAGGTGTATCTGTACTGCAGTTAAGTCCGGAGACGCTTGGTAGAAAAAGGCCTGGAATTTCCCCCAATGAAAACCTGCCAACATGCAGGAGGATCCATGCTTGAATGAACCCGGGACGCAGGCGGTGCAGCGCGGCCGAACGGCGGTCTTACCACGATTGAGACTGCTGCATTTGCCGAGAGCCGGTGATCAACACGATGTGGCGTGCACGCGCGGCTTCAGCGAGGAAGTACATACCATGTCGACATTTGGTCCTCCAGGATACGACGGACTATTAATAGTTTACGCTCGTCGGCGTAGGTGATGTTTACGGTACTGTCAACACTTGATGTTTGTATGCCGCCAGCACGATCCGTTACGGAACGACCTGATTTGATCCGAAACGGCCCATTTGTGCAATCTCAAAAACTGGTTTTGCATCGGTTCGGGGGCAAACATAACTCCGATATGAAGCGCGTTCGATGGTGCTACATGCATGCATACGTTCTCGTGTATTGCTGCTACAGTGCCAAAGCAGCCTTGACGTGTTTGTACTTAGGCTTACAATGGCGTTTATGGCATCAATAGCGTGCCATATTCGTGAGTACCGGTATTCTGATTGGCCAACAACTTACAACGACGTTGGCACAGTCCTGTCAGTAGTGCTGGAGGCGCCTCCAATGGAGGCTTCCGACGCGACGCAAAATAAATCAGTGGGCTTGCGTGCCTTCATGTCCCGAGCGTTTGCAAGCGCTTCGTGTGGCGAAAGCAAAGCTAACATAAATTGCTGGACTGTACTTGGCTGTGGAGTAGCTTGTAATGTACTACAAGTCACAATTGCGGGGTATCCTTTTCAGCCAATCATAATACCTTTCCTCGCAGAACACATCAACCATGACGGACGTCGCGCTGGTACGGTGCGTCGTATTCGGTCGCCAAGGAGACGACCAGTTGGCTGAGGTGCTGACATTCCTTCGCGGATTCAGCGCTCTATATGGCTCCGGTCTAGCGCTGCACAGCGAGATTCGCGCGGATGCCGCGGAGGTGAAAGCTTTAGCAGCTCAAGAACTCGAGAAGAATCCCATTCAAGTGAACAATCAAAGCCGGGCAGAAGAGAACGAACTATTTGCACGCATGTCAATGAACCAGGAGGAGTTCATCGTGTTCGGCAAGGTGGAGTTGATGCAATGGATGAAGCTGCAGCTGCTTGAGTCCCGGTACACTGGGACTGTGACAACCCATGTCGTTCCCGAGACACCGCCGCTTCGCCTATTCATCAGTGGAGATCGAGCCCAAGTTGGCAAGTCCACAGTATGTCTGGGTCTAGTTGGTGCTCTGCTGCGTAATGGCTACACAGCCAGCGACATCGCGTACATTAAACCGGCCACGCAGTGTGAGAAACCCCAGCTTGTGACCAAGTTCTGTCGTCAGCAGGGTATTACATGCTGTGAAATAGGACCTATTTTGTTTTATAAGGGGTTTACCAGAGAATTTCTGAAAGGAGAGACAGAGACGTCTGCTCAGCTCTTGGAGAAGGCCAAGAAGAAAGTGGATGAAGTTGGTAGAGGCAAGAAAGTCGTTGTCGTGGATGGAGTAGGCTACCCCGCTGTAGGGTCGATCTGTGGAGTGTCCAATGCACACGTCGCCAAAACATTGGAAGTGCCTGTGGTTCTTGTTGGAAAGAAGGGGGTCGGTGACGCAGTGGATTCGTTCAACCTGAATGCGACGTTCTTCGAGAGTCATGGAGTGAAGGTGATTGGCGGCATTTTCAACCGATTGCCCGAAGACGGATTCTACAGTCTAGAACAATGTCGAGAGAATGTGACGGCGTATTTCAAGCAGTTTCTGCCAGAAAAACGTGTCTACGGCTTTCTTCCGGAGCTTACGGATGGCGGGCATAGTGCTCTAATTGCTGAAAAGTCTGAAGAGGGTCAAAGTGAGCCTGTGCCCGGCGTGTTTCTCTCTGCTGCAGAGGAAGAATTGGCCAAGAAGGTTGTGGATGCATTTGTCCAGAGCATTGACCTGACGAAACTGCTTTCGGATGCAGAAGCGAACCAGGGAGCAGCCAAGAACAACGGCGTGAAAGCGGAGGCTCCTAAGCCTAAGCCCAAGGCAAAGAAGCCAAAACGTGCTCGTGACTTTGAAATCCCGACCTCGTTTGAAACGGTTGAATTACCAGCTTTTGACACTGTTGCGACTACAAGCTCCTTAAACACGATTGAAATCCCGACGTCGACGGAGACGATGGCACTTCCTTCATTTGACAAGATGGAAATCCCCACCTCGACAGAAACCATGGCACTTCCATCATTTGATACGATATCGACGGAGACGATGGCGCTGCCCTCATTCGATACTGTCGAGATTTCAGCATCGAAGCAGACGATGCCCATGTCACCCGACACTGTTCCTCTCTGAACGGACGAATATCGACAAGGTATCGCGCGAGATAACCGTTGGAATACAAGTGTATGAGCTTCGTGCTGGAGTTTGTAGACTTTCCTAACATCTCGATGCTTCATCGCACACAACGAACGTCCATCGCTGCCATTTTCGCTGTCAACGTTCGACCAAACGGAGAGCGTAAGTGAACTCAAGCGAGGTGTCTCGAAAAGCAATAAGATTTTAAGTGAGCTCGATGAAGCCTTTCTTCAATGAAAGACGACCGGAATTCCAGTGCTTCGGGCTGCCTCGTAGACCGCCGCAACTAAGGTGACGAAGGCTGTTATATGGAGTACTTTTCCGGACGCAGCACCCTCGACATCTATTCGTACGTGTATCCATTAACAGAATACCACCGTCTTGCTCAGCTTCCTCTCGGTGTGTTCACTAACAGAATACCGTGCACTCCAAAGGTGTCACTTGCAGCTGAGCGGCACATAGGCCAGCAAATATCACAGGAAAACGTTGTACACAACACTGCCTTTGACGCGAAATGCAAACGCGCACTGTTCTCCTTCCGAGTCTCTCCTAATGTCGATAAAGCGGGTCCCAACAGCCCGAAGGCCAGTGCACAGGACAGCACCTTCACACTTAGCCATGCTCCTAAAATGCTTTTTTTTCCACCGGATCAACACTTGCTGTCCGTACAGTTGTATCGCCACTTCAACTTGGCCTCATCAGCCAATCAAAGCCACGCAAATCAAATGTCCTGTCGCCCAGCGCTGACAACCTACACAAAAGTCACTCGACACAATTGCATAGAGCACAGTAGTTCCGCACCACTCGACCTTTGGTGACCTTCCTAGCATCACTTTTGCTTTTGCGCCTTTGGAGTTCAAGACCATCACTCTCACCTCTTCGCAATGGGCGGCAAGGAAAACGAGCCCAACGCCGACGGCGTGTTCACGCCCAGAGCGGACTATTCGTCCCCAGATGCCCCTCCGCAGCACCAGAAGCGTCAGAACCTCATTTGGGGCGGCGTCTCGCTCTTCCTGCTGCTCAATGTCATTGCACTGTACATCCTGCACTTCGTAGACCGCGACAGCAATGGAGATTCGATCAGCAGCACCATCTCCACCACTGCCAACATCAACTCGGCCTCCAAGGGACAAGCTGTGAGCTACAGAGCGGACGGCCAGCTCGCACCCGGTGCTGGCACGACTGCTTACCTGGAGGCAACTTCTTTGCCCTTGGAGGGCGGATTCTTCGCTTACGTCAAGTTCGCGCCACTCGGCACGTCCGAGACGGCCTACGACTCCAATATCATCTCCTACCAGACGGGTTCGTCGCCGAATATCACGTCTACCGTCACTGTGGCTACAGCTGATGCTGATGAGAAAACAGTGGTCATTGCTGACGCTGATAGTGGAAATGTCTTCTCAGGAGCGACCGTCAAGGGACTTTCCACGCTCTCCGACTCATTGGCTATTGCAGTCACGACTATCACGGCTTCGGATGGATTCTCCGCCACGACGTACGTGACGCCTGTGAAAATCAGCGATGGTAGCGTCTCGGTGCAACAGGATCAAACGGTGGAGGCGTACAATACGTCGACCACCACTTTCATTACTCGTGTGAGCGACACGAGCTTCGCCCTTGTGTATTACGAGTCGTATCTCGTGAGCCCTTACTACCAGCGTGTTATTGTTGGCACAGTGGCGGACGATGGATCCATCTCTTTCTCGGATAGCCTGGAATTCGGCAATGCCAATGGAGCCACGTCCACCACGTTTGGCACGCCGCAGTCGGTCTTCAACTCCAGCAACACGGTGACTATTCCGTGGTATGTGGAGGCGTCTACGACGTCTAGCAACGACACGGCGTCCTCCTCTGTAGGCGACGTGGGTCTTTGCCTATTTTCCGCCAGCTTTGCGAATGGCACGCTAACGGAGACCGTGGATGAGTGTGATACGAGCGTAAGCCCTACGTACTACGTCGACTCGGCCAAGATTTCGGAGACTGTGATCGCTCTAAGCTACTTTGACAAGGCTAACAACTACGCTCTCACCGTCTCTCTTGTCGAGTTTTCGACCATTACAGGTTCACCTAAATTCCGCAGCAGCTACGTGCTACAAGAGTCCGTGGGTCAGATCGACTTCGGCTCGGCATTCGGCTTCTACCCGACCCCGATCGTCCGCGTGCTGGCCAACGACCGTCTCGCCGTAGGCTTCTTGAACCCGGCCAACTCCGGCAAGCCTAGCATCAAGGTTCTATCGTACTCGTCGGATCTGACGCTGTCGGAGGCGTCTCCTGTGCTCCCCGTTGCCAATGCAGACTTCTCCTTGGCTTCGGCCGACCCAAATGCCGCCGGATCCATCGTACTCGACGTGGTGGCCACGGAGACTGGTGCCCTTATTGGCTACGCGGGTCTGTGGGCTGGTGTGCAGAACCAACGCGTTGCTCTCGTCGAGTCGTTCGGCAGGCCCGTCGGCGTGATCTCCGATGTGGGCGACTCCGACTTGGACGTCGCGTTAGCTGGCACTGTGGACGTCTCGAGCAATCTTATTAAGGGAACGACCTACTACGCCTCAACCGAAGGCACATTGTACGCCGCGGGGCTTATCCGGCATTCCCGGGCCGCTAGGCCCGGGTGCCTCCGCCACCCGCAGGGTGGCGGCCGTTCCGCTCCGCCGCTTAAATTAGAGTGTCAAGTTGATTTCGAAGAGAAAACAAACAAAATGTGTGCGCTACGAGCTGTTCAATCTGCTATTGCTCTACGCAAGTTTCCACCTGTGCTATCCCTTCCGGAAAACCAAGGAGGAGTTATTTTGTCCGAGTGGTTCACGGTGCCATCCTTTACGTGGTCTCCGGAGGTTTTAACAGGCTCTGGGAAACCCATTTGTGTAATAGAGGGGTGCTCTTGTACTCCACAAGTAAAGGAGTACATACAACGGAAAGTTCACGATATCGATCACCAGACTACACTTTACTACGCAAGGTACAGTTGTCGGGGTACTTCTAAAACATCTTTTACTACAGTCGACGATAGATACTTAGCGTCGTCAAAAGAAGTGCTTTTAGCTTTTCCTTATATACTAACATACAAGTCAGAATCTGATGGAGCTGTTTGATCTAGTATATGACGGTATGTTGACGACTAAAGGCGTTTCTGGAGCTGTGAGTAATGTTACGCGTCGCCGTCAAAAGCGGTACTACTCGCTACTGGCTCGGGCAGCAAACTTCATTGAAAAGCGCAAGCACTTAGACCCCTCAGTATCGCCTCCTCTTTCCGTCAGTGGATCAGTTTATGACGGAACATGCCTGTCTAGATAACGAAGCAATTCAGAAGGTGTGGCTTCAACAGACGAGTATATGCAGCAAACTTGTAGAAGCTCACATGGCTTCATCGCGCTGCGAGAAGGTTATTCGAGCTGATCATTCCCAGAAGTTTTGCAGTAAACTAAAAGTATTTGGTGCGGACGGAAGTAAAGAACAGGACGCAGAAGTACGTATGCTGCTACTGGTTCAGAATGAAATAGGACAAGTTATGGCCCGCGGTCTCACCTGTTCAGAAAACCATGAAGAAACCAGAGCAATTTTGCAACCGATCGTCAACAAATTATCGAAAGATCCTGGTGCTGAACGAGTTTTCGTGTGTGACCATGCGAATGGCATGCGTAACCTTGTGAATTCCGTCTTTGGGGATGGAGTTGTTGTAAAACAAGACCCTTTCCACGTTATCCAGAGAATGACTGAAAAAATTAGTGATCACAACAAGAGAAAGTGGTTGGCGAAGAGTCTATCTGAAGCGATATATGATGTTGAGAGAAATTTACGCCCTCCTGAAATAATGGCAGCGCTTTTCACCTCTGCTGTTGGTAAGATATGTCCTGGTGATGTTCGTGCGATGGATGAATGGGAAAGAAGTGTGGAAAGCAACCTTGCGCAAATTCGTCGGGGTGACCTTTTCGTTGAAAAACAGCAACTATCACGAAGGCGGTGGGATAGTTCGGGTTGTTTCCACCAGCCAGCTTGAAGCAATTCATTCAAAACTGCGCAAACTACTGGATCGAGTTGTTTCGATTCAAGTTGGCCTTCGGATTTTAGATATTTTTATTTTGCAGGTGAGTGTGTACCTGAATATGGTGGCAATCTGGAGTAAGCTGACTTTGTTTGAGTTTACCACAGCACAATCTTCAAGTTGGAGCAAAGTTCCGCCGCAATCCTGAGTTTCTGGGTTTTGATTTTATTTATTTGTACCGTGCTGCTGTCCTTGCCGTGGAATAATACCAGATTCACCTCAACTGGAGTTTCTCAATCAAATTCTTGCCAGCTATATACCTTCTGGAAGTATCCAGCAACAATACAGACCCTGGGGAAATTAGGTGCCAGCTAATCGAGCGTGGGAAAGCATCTACGACATGATCCCTCTGCGAGTTGACGGAGCTGAGGCAAATTTGCTTGCAATGACTCTGCCCACGCAGATATTCTGAAGTTGCTGAGTGCGTTGAACACGACCGAAAAATGATGAACCAGAGAAGTTTTACTGACAACTTGGGTTTGGAACCTGAATATAATAGCACCTCAGAATTTACATCTCACGAATTTGCCCTGCTGAAGCAAATACGCTCAGAGCAACTCGCATCAAGAGAAGCCAAGGGAATCTTGCCCTTTGTTACTACAACTTTACAATTCCGCCGTTCGGCAACTAGATAATCCGAGCTTGAGCTTCGAAAGCATTCGTATCACGCAATTGCTCGACGATTGACCTCCATTGACCTACAGCTACAACGGTGCAATAAAACCTAGCTTTCGGGTTTTCAACGCATTATAGTATTGACAAGGAAGACTATTCAGGATGAGGATAACTCGGAGGATGACAACGCTCTTTCAGGAAAAGCTATTTCGACTGTTCAGACTGGCTGTCGGCGTAAAGAATGTAAAACAGGTTTATCGCTCGGTTTACGACTTTGCTGCGTGCGTGTGTCCAAGCATAAACCGCAAAAGTGATGAATTTCTCGAGCGTCGATGGGACTCAATGCGAAGAGCACAAAGTTACATCAGAAAAGGCAAGGCCGAAAAGGAGTCAAAAGTACCGGCAGATACAGCTACAGATTCTACCACAACTGATCCAAGAGCGTGGCCCATCTAATCTGCACGTGCGAACAACTGCACCTTCAGCTGAATCGTGTAATGAAACCATTCTCGAACCAAGCGTCTGTCAGCCCGTGGCGGTTCTTCCAGCCCGTGAAGTATTCACAGATGCAATAAAAACATGTCTTGTAGAGTATGCTGCCACTTTTCCGAAAGGGTCTCACGGAAAATGGGCACGTATTCACGAAATGTACATGAAGTTGAACCCAAGTGGAAAATTGAGCCAAAACGCGTTGTGCTGCCGACTTAAAGTGCGTCGTCCAAAACCTGAAGTGCTAGCGACAACAGACCGAGCCATCACTCCTGATACAACACACAGTCCCGAACACGAAGATCGTGCAAGTGAGCAACGTGCCGTCCAAGCTAACGACCCTCAAGTTCAAGATTCAATTGTAAATTACTCGCCGGAGCCCAGGTGACAAAAAGACACGAAGAGAACAGGCCAGCGTGTAGCAGTTGCAGGTCGCGAAAGCGCGGTTGTAACCCGAACAGCAAGAATCCGGACTGCGAAAAGCGAAAAAGGGGAACGCTCAAACCATTGCAAGTTTTTGCTCCTAGGATTCTATAAGGAACTACGAGCATTAGCAAATAAGAGTCATGTCTCGTCGAACATGATCCCAAAATTCAAAACGAGAGATCGAATTACATGATGAATACCTGATAGCCCGAGATTTCGTAGCTAGTATTTTGCCGTGGACCTAGTAGATTGCGCGCACGATTCGTGGTGAAGAGCGTGCGTGTATCACCAGCGTCTCGAATTGCTACAGGAAAATATCCAGCATCACCCATTGATGACGCTAAGAGAACAGATTCCAGTCAGCTAACTGCTGCAACACAGCATGCGTTGCTTACAAGTCTCTGGAAGATATGGTTTCGAGCAAAGCATTAGTTCACCCAATAAACACGTAGGATTGGCGGCTAGTGACTCCACATACCTGTGCAACTACACGGGGTACTTGAGAGAGGTGATGATGCTCAACTGCGTGGTATGCGCCTGTGATGGCGAAGCTATCTGGTGCATTCTGCGGTCTCCTTCTCCTGAAGAGTTTGCAAGCAGCGACTTTATGGCTCGCGATTGGCTGATTTTGTTGTCAGGGGATACAGGATATTTTTCAGGACATGGTCGTTTTTGGTCGTTTATGGTCGTTTTTGGTGGATTTCGGTCCCAGGAGAATCCCGACAATACCGGTCAAGCCCCCGCCGCGGCTTATCCGGCATTCCCGGGCCGCTAGGGCCGGGTGCCTCCGCCACCCGCAGGGGTGGCGGCCGTTCCGCTCCGCCGCTTAAATTAGAGTGTCAAGTTGATTTCGAAGAGAAAAAAAAACAAAATGTGTGCGCTACGAGCTGTTCAATCTGCTATTGCTCTACGCAAGTTTCCACCTGTGCTATCCCTTCCGGAAAACCAAGGAGGAGTTATTTTGTCCGAGTGGTTCACGGTGCCATCCTTTACGTGGTCTCCGGAGGTTTTAACAGGCTCTGGGAAACCCATTTGTGTAATAGAGGGTGCTCTTGTACTCCACAAGCACAGGACTACATACAACGGAAATTTCACGATATCCATCACCCGACTACACTTTACTACGCAAGGTACAGTTGTCGGGGTACTTCTAAAACATCTTTTACTACAGTCGACGATAGATACTTAGCGTCGTCAAAAGAAGTGCTTTAGCTTTTCCTTATATACCAACATACAAGTCGGGGAATCTCGATGGAGCTGTTTGATCTAGTATATGACGGTATGTTGACGACTAAAGGCGTTTCTGGAGCTGTGAGTAATGTTACGCGTCGCCGTCAAAGCGGTACTACTCGCTACTGGCTCGGCAGCAAAAACTTCATTGAAAAGCGCAAGCACTTAGACCCTCAGTATCGCCCTCCTCTCTTTCCGTCAGTGGATCAGTTTATGACGGAACATGCCTGTCTAGATAACGAAGCAATTCAGAAGGTGTGGCTTCAACAGACGAGTATATGCAGCAAACTTGTAGAAGCTCACATGGCTTCATCGCGCTGCGAGAAGGTTATTCGAGCTGATCATTCCCAGAAGTTTTGCAGTAAACTAAAAGTATTTGGTGCGGACGGAAGTAAAGAACAGGACGCAGAAGTACGTATGCTGCTACTGGTTCAGAATGAAATAGGACAAGTTATGGCCCGCGGTCTCACCTGTTCAGAAAACCATGAAGAAACCAGAGCAATTTTGCAACCTGATCGTCAACAAATTATCGAAAGATCCTGGTGCTGAACGAGTTTTCGTGTGTGACCATGCGAATGGCATGCGTAACCTTGTGAATTCCGTCTTTGGGGATGGAGTTGTTGTAAAACAAGACCCTTTCCACGTTATCCAGAGAATGACTGAAAAATTAGTGATCACAACAAGAGAAAGTGGTTGGCGAAGAGTCTATCTGAAGCGATATATGATGTTGAGAGAAATTTACGCCCTCCTGAAATAATGGCAGCGCTTTTCACCTCTGCTGTTGGTAAGATATGTCCTGGTGATGTTCGTGCGATGGATGAATGGGAAAGAAGTGTGGAAAGCAACCTTGCGCAAATTCGTCGGGGTGACCTTTTCGTTGAAAACAGCAACTATCACGAAGGCGGTGGATAGTTCGGGTTGTTTCCACCAGCCAGCTTGAAGCAATTCATTCAAAACTGCGCAAACTACTGGATCGAGTTGTTTCGATTCAAGCTGGCCTTCGGATTTTAGATATTTTTATTTTGCAGGTGAGTGTGTACCTGAATATGGTGGCAATCTGGAGTAAGCTGACTTTGTTTGAGTTTACCACAGCACAATCTTCAAGTTGGAGCAAAGTTCCGCCGCAATCCTGAGTTTCTGGGTTTTGATTTTATTTATTTGTACCGTGCTGCTGTCCTTTGCCGTGGAATAATACCAGATTCACCTCAACTGGAGTTTCTCAATCAAATTCTTGCCAGCTATATACCTTCTGGAAGTATCCAGCAACAATACAGACCCTGGGGAAATTAGGTGCCAGCTAATCGAGCGTGGGAAAGCATCTACGACATGATCCCTCTGCGAGTTGACGGAGCTGAGGCAAATTTGCTTCGTAATGACTCTGCCCACGCAGATATTCTGAAGTTGCTGAGTGCGTTGAAACACGACCGAAAAATGATGAACCAGAGAAGTTTTACTGACAACTTGGGTTTGGAACCTGAATATAATAGCACCTCAGAATTTACATCTCACGAATTTGCCCTGCTGAAGCAAATACGCTCAGAGCAACTCGCATCAAGAGAAGCCAAGTGGGAATCTTGCCCTTTTGTTACTACAATCCTTTACAATTCCGCCGTTCGGCAACTAGATAATCCGAGCTTGGAGCTTCGAAAGCATTCGTATCACGCAATTGCTCGACGATTGACCTCCATTGACCTACAGCTACAACGGTGCAATAAAACCTAGCTTTCGGGTTTTCAACGCATTATAGTATTGACAAGGAAGACTATTCAGGATGAGGATAACTCGGAGGATGACAACGCTCTTCAGGAAAAGCTATTTCGACTGTTCAGACTGGCTGTCGGCGTAAAGAATGTAAAACAGGTTTATCGCTCGGTTTACGACTTTGCTGCGTGCGTGTCCAAGCATAAACCGCAAAAGTGATGAATTTCGAGCGTCGATGGACTCAATGCGAAGAGCACAAAGTTACATCAGAAAAGGCAAGGCCGAAAAGGAGTCAAAAGTACCGGCAGATAAAGCTACAGATTCACCACAACTGATCCAAGAGCGTGGCCCATCTAATCTGCACGTGCGAACAACTGCACCTTCAGCTGAATCGTGTAATGAAACCATTCTCGAACCAAGCGTCTGTCAGCCCGTGGCGGTTCTTCCAGCCCGTGAAGTATTCACAGATGCAATAAAAACATGTCTTGTAGAGTATGCTGCCACTTTTCCGAAAGGGTCTCACGGAAAATGGGCACGTATTCACGAAATGTACATGAAGTTGAACCCAAGTGGAAAATTGAGCCAAAACGCGTTGTGCTGCCGACTTAAAGTGCGTCGTCCAAAACCTGAAGTGCTAGCGACAACAGACCGAGCCATCACTCCTGATACAACACACAGTCCCGAACACGAAGATCGTGCAAGTGAGCAACGTGCCGTCCAAGCTAACGACCCTCAAGTTCAAGATTCAATTGTAATTACTCGCCGGAGCCCAGGTGACAAAAGACACGAAGAGAACAGGCCAGCGTGTAGCAGTTGCAGGTCGCGAAAGCGCGGTTGTAACCCGAACAGCAAGAATCCGGACTGCGAAAAGCGAAAAAAGGGGAACGCTCAAACCATTGCAAGTTTTTTTGCTCCCTAGGATTCTATAAGGAACTACGAGCATTAGCAAATAAGAGTCATGTCTCGTCGAACATGATCCCAAAATTCAAACGAGAGATCGAATTACATGATGAATACCTGATAGCTCCGAGATTTCGTAGCTAGTATTTTGCCGTGGACCTAGTAGATTGCGCGCACGATTCGTGGTGAAGAGCGTGCGTGTATCACCAGCGTCTCGAATTGCTACAGGAAAATATCCAGCATCACCCATTGATGACGCTAAGAGAACAGATTCCAGTCAGCTAACTGCTGCAACACAGCATGCGTTGCTTACAAGTCTCTCTGGAAGATATGGTTTCGAGCAAAGCATTAGTTCACCCAATAAACACGTAGGATTGGCGGCTAGTGACTCCACATACCTGTGCAACTACACGGGGTACTTGAGAGAGGTGATGATGCTCAACTGCGTGGTATGCGCCTGTGATGGCGAAGCTATCTGGTGCATTCTGCGGTCTCCTTCTCCTGAAGAGTTTGCAAGCAGCGACTTTATGGCTCGCGATTGGCTGATTTTGTTGTCAGGGGATACAGGATATTTTTCAGGACATGGTCGTTTTTGGTCGTTTATGGTCGTTTTTGGTGGATTTCGGTCCCAGGAGAATCCCGACAATACCGGTCAAGCCCCCGCCGCGGCTTATCCGGCATTCCCGGGCCGCTAGGCCCGGGTGCCTCCGCCACCCGCAGGGTGGCGGCCGTTCCGCTCCGCCGCTTAAATTAGAGTGTCAAGTTGATTTCGAAGAGAAAACAAACAAAATGTGTGCGCTACGAGCTGTTCAATCTGCTATTGCTCTACGCAAGTTTCCACCTGTGCTATCCCTTCCGGAAAACCAAGGAGGAGTTATTTTGTCCGAGTGGTTCACGGTGCCATCCTTTACGTGGTCTCCGGAGGTTTTAACAGGCTCTGGGAAACCCATTTGTGTAATAGAGGGGTGCTCTTGTACTCCACAAGTAAAGGAGTACATACAACGGAAAGTTCACGATATCGATCACCAGACTACACTTTACTACGCAAGGTACAGTTGTCGGGGTACTTCTAAAACATCTTTTACTACAGTCGACGATAGATACTTAGCGTCGTCAAAAGAAGTGCTTTTAGCTTTTCCTTATATACTAACATACAAGTCGGGAATCTCGATGGAGCTGTTTGATCTAGTATATGACGGTATGTTGACGACTAAAGGCGTTTCTGGAGCTGTGAGTAATGTTACGCGTCGCCGTCAAAAGCGGTACTACTCGCTACTGGCTCGGGCAGCAAACTTCATTGAAAAGCGCAAGCACTTAGACCCTCAGTATCGCCCTCCTCTCTTTCCGTCAGTGGATCAGTTTATGACGGAACATGCCTGTCTAGATAACGAAGCAATTCAGAAGGTGTGGCTTCAACAGACGAGTATATGCAGCAAACTTGTAGAAGCTCACATGGCTTCATCGCGCTGCGAGAAGGTTATTCGAGCTGATCATTCCCAGAAGTTTTGCAGTAAACTAAAAGTATTTGGTGCGGACGGAAGTAAAGAACAGGACGCAGAAGTACGTATGCTGCTACTGGTTCAGAATGAAATAGGACAAGTTATGGCCCGCGGTCTCACCTGTTCAGAAAACCATGAAGAAACCAGAGCAATTTTGCAACCGATCGTCAACAAATTATCGAAAGATCCTGGTGCTGAACGAGTTTTCGTGTGTGACCATGCGAATGGCATGCGTAACCTTGTGAATTCCGTCTTTGGGGATGGAGTTGTTGTAAAACAAGACCCTTTCCACGTTATCCAGAGAATGACTGAAAAAATTAGTGATCACAACAAGAGAAAGTGGTTGGCGAAGAGTCTATCTGAAGCGATATATGATGTTGAGAGAAATTTACGCCCTCCTGAAATAATGGCAGCGCTTTTCACCTCTGCTGTTGGTAAGATATGTCCTGGTGATGTTCGTGCGATGGATGAATGGGAAAGAAGTGTGGAAAGCAACCTTGCGCAAATTCGTCGGGGTGACCTTTTCGTTGAAAACAGCAACTATCACGAAGGCGGTGGGATAGTTCGGGTTGTTTCCACCAGCCAGCTTGAAGCAATTCATTCAAAACTGCGCAAACTACTGGATCGAGTTGTTTCGATTCAAGTTGGCCTTCGGATTTTAGATATTTTTATTTTGCAGGTGAGTGTGTACCTGAATATGGTGGCAATCTGGAGTAAGCTGACTTTGTTTGAGTTTACCACAGCACAATCTTCAAGTTGGAGCAAAGTTCCGCCGCAATCCTGAGTTTCTGGGTTTTGATTTTATTTATTTGTACCGTGCTGCTGTCCTTTGCCGTGGAATAATACCAGATTCACCTCAACTGGAGTTTCTCAATCAAATTCTTGCCAGCTATATACCTTCTGGAAGTATCCAGCAACAATACAGACCCTGGGGAAATTAGGTGCCAGCTAATCGAGCGTGGGAAAGCATCTACGACATGATCCCTCTGCGAGTTGACGGAGCTGAGGCAAATTTGCTTCGTAATGACTCTGCCCACGCAGATATTCTGAAGTTGCTGAGTGCGTTGAAACACGACCGAAAAATGATGAACCAGAGAAGTTTTACTGACAACTTGGGTTTGGAACCTGAATATAATAGCACCTCAGAATTTACATCTCACGAATTTGCCCTGCTGAAGCAAATACGCTCAGAGCAACTCGCATCAAGAGAAGCCAAGTGGGAATCTTGCCCTTTTGTTACTACAATCCTTTACAATTCCGCCGTTCGGCAACTAGATAATCCGAGCTTGGAGCTTCGAAAGCATTCGTATCACGCAATTGCTCGACGATTGACCTCCATTGACCTACAGCTACAACGGTGCAATAAAACCTAGCTTTCGGGTTTTCAACGCATTATAGTATTGACAAGGAAGACTATTCAGGATGAGGATAACTCGGAGGATGACAACGCTCTTCAGGAAAAGCTATTTCGACTGTTCAGACTGGCTGTCGGCGTAAAGAATGTAAAACAGGTTTATCGCTCGGTTTACGACTTTGCTGCGTGCGTGTGTCCAAGCATAAACCGCAAAAGTGATGAATTTCTCGAGCGTCGATGGGACTCAATGCGAAGAGCACAAAGTTACATCAGAAAAGGCAAGGCCGAAAAGGAGTCAAAAGTACCGGCAGATAAAGCTACAGATTCACCACAACTGATCCAAGAGCGTGGCCCATCTAATCTGCACGTGCGAACAACTGCACCTTCAGCTGAATCGTGTAATGAAACCATTCTCGAACCAAGCGTCTGTCAGCCCGTGGCGGTTCTTCCAGCCCGTGAAGTATTCACAGATGCAATAAAACATGTCTTGTAGAGTATGCTGCCACTTTTCCGAAAGGGTCTCACGGAAAATGGGCACGTATTCACGAAATGTACATGAAGTTGAACCAAGTGGAAAATTGAGCCAAAACGCGTTGTGCTGCCGACTTAAAGTGCGTCGTCCAAAACCTGAAGTGCTAGCGACAACAGACCGAGCCATCACTCCTGATACAACACACAGTCCCGAACACGAAGATCGTGCAAGTGAGCAACGTGCCGTCCAAGCTAACGACCCTCAAGTTCAAGATTCAATTGTAATTACTCGCCGGAGCCCAGGTGACAAAAGACACGAAGAGAACAGGCCAGCGTGTAGCAGTTGCAGGTCGCGAAAGCGCGGTTGTAACCCGAACAGCAAGAATCCGGACTGCGAAAAGCGAAAAAAGGGGAACGCTCAAACCATTGCAAGTTTTTTTGCTCCCTAGGATTCTATAAGGAACTACGAGCATTAGCAAATAAGAGTCATGTCTCGTCGAACATGATCCCAAAATTCAAACGAGAGATCGAATTACATGATGAATACCTGATAGCTCCGAGATTTCGTAGCTAGTATTTTGCCGTGGACCTAGTAGATTGCGCGCACGATTCGTGGTGAAGAGCGTGCGTGTATCACCAGCGTCTCGAATTGCTACAGGAAAATATCCAGCATCACCCATTGATGACGCTAAGAGAACAGATTCCAGTCAGCTAACTGCTGCAACACAGCATGCGTTGCTTACAAGTCTCTCTGGAAGATATGGTTTCGAGCAAAGCATTAGTTCACCCAATAAACACGTAGGATTGGCGGCTAGTGACTCCACATACCTGTGCAACTACACGGGGTACTTGAGAGAGGTGATGATGCTCAACTGCGTGGTATGCGCCTGTGATGGCGAAGCTATCTGGTGCATTCTGCGGTCTCCTTCTCCTGAAGAGTTTGCAAGCAGCGACTTTATGGCTCGCGATTGGCTGATTTTGTTGTCAGGGGATACAGGATATTTTTCAGGACATGGTCGTTTTTGGTCGTTTATGGTCGTTTTTGGTGGATTTCGGTCCCAGGAGAATCCCGACAATACCGGTCAAGCCCGCCGCGGCGACTACTACGACGGATAACTACATTTTGGCCAAAGATAACAGCGTCGTCATCTCCAAGGACGCGCTTGTGGGTGTCGCCGTCAGCAGCAAAAAGCTAGTGATCACTGTCTAACGCTGTCACGAGCCTGGATCTGCTGTTTATACCCTCAGTACTCTGTCGAGTAATTTTCCTTTAGCTCAAGCGTCTTCAAACACTAGCTCGAACGAAATGGAGCCTCAATAACACACATATTTTCACTTGATCCATTAGTCGTCGACGTCACAGCAACTCTATTCTGTGACTACAGTATGTTGTCTTTATGGCTTCTCCTCATTGTGTTCGCGTTGAGCGATTTCTCGGTGCTTGCGTGTACTGCCTTCAAGGCCGCCCAACACGTCGTCACCTTCCTGGCCGCTGCTTGGGATCACCATTTCGAACGTCTCCGTCACCACTGTGTACTGGTAGTATCCGCAACGAGCAATAGGCTTCGTCTTCTTGACGTCCAGGATGCCGTTCGTCAGCACCTCGTCCTTAACCCCTCGAGTACGGATGCTGCATAATGCAGCATAGCCTATCCACTTAAACTGAATATATTCAGTTTAAGCAAATTTAGACTTAAAGTTTGTATTGGTGTCCTTTCCCCCGCCACAGTGGCATACAAACACCAAGTCAAGCACTTGTTTAGTTTCTGTACCTCTGTTGAAGTGTGCATCGACCAGGGTTTTTAGAATTTTGAAATATAAATTCTCAACGAGTTCTGCGAAACTGCAACTGATTTGCATTATGTTTTAGAGACACCGCGAGACGTGTGGTCCAACGGGCCCAACGTGTGGCTGGCAAGCTGCCGCTTTCACAAAAACTCCCTCATTCGAGAATTTACGCGGCCAGAGATCAAGTGGGGTATAGAGAGTATGGTAGTGCTGGACAGCGAGGTGACCGGGAAAGACCTCTCCTTCAAGTCCGTCTGGAAAGAGCTCAAGGAGAAAGGGTGGACGCGTAAGCCGCCACCACGCCGCAGCCTAGACGATCGCTACTTCTACATCCGTCCTGGCCGCAAAATAACGGGGACGGAAGGCGTTGACTACGTCCGCGGTGAGAGGGTTGTGTTGGAGTATTACGCTCTAGGTATGTTAAAATCAAAGCGGTATATACATATTTTCTAACCTATCGTGGTATTGGTACCAGTGCTGCGCAAGGAAGCTGGTGTTCCTCTCCACGGTCAAATAGCGCCTGCAGCTCCTTCAGCAGAACATGGTGACGCAGCAGCTCCTACCGTTACGCCTCCAGTTCAAGCGGCATTTTCTCCCGTGACTACGAACCAGTCACAAGCGGCAACAGACGCGACGCCACCTGTCAC
This sequence comes from Phytophthora colocasiae, assembly GCA_018806915.1. Classification (NCBI taxonomy): domain Eukaryota; phylum Oomycota; class Peronosporomycetes; order Peronosporales; family Peronosporaceae; genus Phytophthora; species Phytophthora colocasiae. The sequence goes on along the minus strand of JAGKQI010000093.1, from coordinate 387,244 downwards.
GACACCGCCACGTCGGGCACAGGGAAAGCGACGTACCCGTCGTTCCTTGATCCAAAGTCCTGTTGCGAGCACACCACCACGGTCTCTGGTGGCGACATCACCTCATGTCCAAGACGTGGATACGGGGTCGGAATTCGACGATTCGGCTTCCATGGACACCGTCATACCTCCAAACGATAGTGCAGCATCTGCAAGCGAATTCGAGAATGGTAAGCTGTATAATAAGCTGCATGTAATACTGAATTGTATGCTGTCTGCTATGCTGAATGCAATGCTGCATGTTGGACTGAATTTTATACTGACTATTGTGTTGCATGTGATGTGGTGTCATGACAGACGATTCCGATGAAGATGGTGATCAAACCATCTCATTTGGGAGTGAGCTCTGGCAGACAGCAGCGACGTGCTGAATGCAGTTCTTGACGGAGATGTCGGGTCACAATTTGGGGCAATGGAATCGGGCGATGAAGCAGAGAAGGATGACATTGAAATTGGAGAATACGGCTCGGATGAAGGCCCAGAAGCATTCTGTGTTCCGGACGATGTGTCCGATGATCTTGAAGCAACAGAACAGCAGATTGCAGATGAAATGTTTTTCGCTAAGGATTTCCTGTCCAAATTTGGTGGAGAAGACGAGGTGTTGGCTGGAAACCTGAAGGATACCGTGTTGCGCGAGATGGGTACGGTTGGTTGGGAAGATATTGTCCAGCCCGACATCCACGAATATCTTATGAGCCCATATGAGCCGGTTAATGACACTAGAAGCTACCCGGGGTTGAGACAAGGTTACTCAGGTCCAAGTGCGGAAGTGTTGCGTCGAGGAGACTCGCCGGTTGCGCTATTTTTACTTCATGCCGGTAGTTCTGTGGCAGCATATTGCTGCCTGCTCAAATGAATATCACCGTGAGAAGTTGCCATTGCAGTGGATGCCGCCTTCAGACGGTATCGAGCTAAACGAAGATTCAATGACAAGCTTCCCAAAAGACAAGACGGGATATTGAACACGAACTGGAAGGAATGAAGCCTATATTGCCTCATGAACTCGGGCGGTTTATTGGCCTATTGATCGCTCGAGCTATAGCTCCCAACCGCGAAAAATTGACAAACCACTGGAAGACTACTGATGAAGGAGCGATTTCTCGAGGCTGCTTCGGATCGGTGCTAGCGCGTGACCGCTTTCTGGAAATTTCGCGCAATCTGCACTTCAATTCGAACGCAGACCCCAGATCACATACCGACAGAGCCTGGAAAATCTGAAAAGTGGTAGAAGTTCTCCAACGGACGTTCGTACGAGGCTATGTCGCTCCTGCTCACTTGGCTTTTGATGAGGCTATTCTGCCAAGTCGATCATCGTTCAACAAGATGCGTGTGTACCTAAAAGACAAGCCGCACAAGTGGGGCACAAAGCTCTTTATGCTTTGTAGTGCAGTCACTGCGTACTGCATCCGGTAAGTTTTTTTTGCAAGTTTCTTTTCACTACAGTGCATTATGCAGCTTTCGATCACTGACTGAAGAATTTTAAACTGAATATGAACAGGTTTGAGGTCTACTGCGGGAAGAAGGAACACTCAAGCGATGCGCACAACACTGACATGAAGTCTGGGCCGGCAGCAGTGGTTCGAAACCTACTGGAGGTTTTTGGTCGTGAGTCGAAGAAAGAAGGTATGCGGCTGGTCGTAATAGGACCGATTTTATACATCCGTTGCGCTAGCTATACAGTTGCTGGTCATGGGTTTTTACTGCGTTGGGACTATCATGACAAACCGGCTAGGCTACAGCAAGTCTGTGATCGAGAAGAAGAAAACTCGTCCTGCAGAGATTGCACGCGGATCCTTCAAAGTGTCTAAGTCGAAGCACGTCCCCAGTATGGCGGCAATTAGCTGGTGGGACTCACGTCCCGTTCACTTCCTGTGCACTGGTGGAAGTCTTGAAATGGACCGCGTTGTTCGGCAGGATGGTGCAACCCAGGTGGAAGTGGCGTGCCCCCGTGTCGTGAAGGATTACCACGCCTTCATGGGAGGCGTGGACGTCCACGACCAGCTGCGTCTACAGCGCTACTCGCTCCAGCGAGCCCTGCGATTCAAAAAATACTACAAGTCGCTTGTGCTCGGGCTAATTGATGTGGCCATTGTGAACAGTTACATCGTTCACAAGGCTTTTCACAAGAACAAGACCTCCAGCCCATTGAGCCACGTCAAGTACTTGAAGAAGCTGCATATGCAGCTTTGCAGCCTGGTGCCGGCGGACATGTACGAAGCTAACACATTCGGTACTCAGCGGCCACCTGAAACCGCTTCATACGAGCCAATTTCGACTGGGAGAAGCCAAACGACAGGTCACACGGCTCGCCAAGTTGATGAGTGGCGAAATGCGGATACTCAGGCAAAACGTCGACAAAGGACATGCAAGGTGTGCTCTGTGTTGCGCGCAGGAGTGCAGCGTGCGTCGACAACTTCATTTTTCTGCAGTGAGTGCAACACTACAGGCCCTATTTTCCTTTGTATGCGAGCGCGTCGCAAAGTGCGTGGAGTGGCAATGACGTGCTGGGATATCTGGCACAAGGAGTGGGCCGATGGAAAGCTTATCCCCGTTCAAAGCGGTAGGAGTATTCGAGTGCGACGCAAGGCCATACGTGCAACGCCAGGAACACCATCGTCTCCGGGCACGCCGAGCACTCCGGCTTCAAACAAAAGGCGCAGAACAAGTCCGTAGGTGGTAAGCTGAATAATGACCTGCATATAACCTGTATTATTCGGTCTCTACATGATTACATTGCGTGCTGTCTAGCAGCACATCATCAGCACATCCCAAGTCTGATCATCACACATCAAACGCCAAACACTTTCTTTTGATTGCAATAAATCATAGGGATGACACACCTCCTTTCTATATAAGAGTTTGTATTGGAAGTATCAAATTCAAAATTTTTGAAACTGGCCAAACGAACGCATTCGTTTCTGTTCAAGTTGGCGGGAAACGTGTCCAGTCTCTATCTTCATTATGGTGAATAATGCAGTTCAACACCGTGTCATGGTGAATTCATATTCAGTTTACATGCACCTTTAGCACGTTTGTGTCCTTAGCCTACCTATCACCCAGGTCCGCCCTACCCCGTAACATACAAATGCCAAGACTAATTATGCTGAATACTGCATATAAAACACATTTTTTTTTCCGTACTCGAGGGGTTAATGTGCACGGCCACGACCTTGCCGATGATCACATCCACGGACCCCATGGGTGGGTTGCCCGGCAGACGCAGCGTGCTGTAGTACTCGCACTCGAACTTGACGGGGCTGTCAGCCACCATGGGGACCCCCTCAATGTGCTTGGACATCTCCTTAGTCAGACCGGCGCGTTCGAACTCGTCCACGCCGGGGGCGACCTGTTCGGCGGTGATGTTGACTGCTTCACGCAGGTCCCAAGTGGCCAGGTTCCAGCAGAACTTGCCGGTCGTCTCCGTGTTCACAGTTGTGTCTTTCTGCTTGCCCGACGGCTTCTGGTTGGCGCTGAACATGACGTACGGCGGGTCGAATGTCAAGTTGTTGAACTGCGAGTACGGTGCGAGGTTGATAACCTCCAGTAGGGATCATATACGGTACAGATCTGATAAAGGATCTGACTCATCTCTTTGGTAGTGATCTGATAGCTGAACAGGAACATGTCAAAGAGGTAAATGGGCGTGTATTCATTATTTGTCTGTACTCCTTGTCCGAACTAGATGTCACTAAGATACTTGCTAAATGTACTTACAGCTCACGCTTCTCACAGCACCATTTCGGTGGTGTCTTCATCGGATGAGCTGTCGGACAACTGCTCTGTAGCCACAGGTGCTTCATCTTCAGAATCATCGCCGATATCCTCCGGTATCTCGATTGCTTTGGGTAGTTGGATCACCTCTCGAGTGGGTCTTCGAGCTCGCCCCCGAGGAATGTCAGCAAGACGCTGGACGTACTCACCCGAGATGGTCTTGATCACACCTACGAAACTCGCCATACTTGGACGAGGTTTTGGAAAGTGGTTATTCAGTCCTCGATTAAACCTTTCCAACGGGTTATTTGTGCGTGCGATAAGCTCATTGTTTGGGCCAGCCACGTTCCACACGGTCACGTCGTACTGCTCAATCCATGTTCTGTTGAAATACCCCCAGAAGCCCCTCCACTTAACCTTTGAGTACGTTATACTGGCCTCGGCGCAACGCCAACGGATTTCAATCTTTACCCATTTGATACAACACTTGACAAGGCTGTTATCAATGACGGTAAGCATGTCGAGGACTCCCTTGCTCATAGCAATAGCGCACTCTTCCTCTGGAAGCAGAAACCGCTTCATAGCGCGTCGTAGTGCCTGCTTCCAGTGGAAGAGGCAGCCAATTACGATGGCGTTGGGGAACTGCGACTGCACGGTCTGGATAAGGGCACTCTCGAAGTCACACACAACTTCGGCAGGCTCAACCTGCTGATCGGTGCCTTGCACCACGAAATGAATGATGTCCCAAAACGAATCTCCAGTTCGCGAAGTACTTAGCACGTAGTACACAGGTACATACGGGCCTGAAGCTCGGTCGTGCACCATGACAATGACGCACTGCTTGTAGCCGTGTGGCACACAACGGAACGTTCCATCGATAAAAATGGTAGTTCCGTGGTAACGTAGCAGATTAACTAGGGAAGGGTGGGCCCAACCGTTTAGACGTGTGGGTTTGTTGAGGTTCTCTCGGTTCGCCGTGACATGATGAAACTGAAAGAAGGACACAGCTTCGTTCAGTGCTGTGGAAAGAGGAGGGATTTCGATTGCCCCATGAACGTCCCCGCTGAAGTGCCGGTTTCTGGCTTGGTACACCCGACGAAGAACTTGTGGTTCAGATAATCCTTGTACGACATGCTCATTGTTCGCACCGTAAAACTCATCTCGCACGACTTCCCAAATGCGCCGCGCTGGCTCAGCGACTTTTTCTATGGACAGCGTGTCTACTCTGTCCTTCATTGAACCCGTAACATCCACTAGGCTAGCGTCCGTAGCATCAACATTCCGACAGGTGTGGGGACGACCCAAGCTGTAACCCATCGTACGAACATGGAAAAACATCGTGCCAGCACAGCCTTGACGCCAATGGCTGCACCGGTATGAACCTTTCTTCGAAGACATCCAGGCGCGCGTGTACTTGTAACCGCGGAAGTAGCATGTTGTAGTCTCCTGGCGAACTTGACCGCGGGTACGGCCTGGTAAATTGCTGCTGGAAGTTCCAGGTGTGTCCGGGAGAGACTCCATTTTACCGAATGAGCCTTCACTGTCTAAATGTCACCACCCGAGAGCTTACGCGGGCATCTATCCACCGTCCATTTCCAGATCTCAAAACAGATCCAGCAGAAAGGAAGTATGTACAGAGAACAGATCTGTACCGTATATGATCCCAACGAGGTTTTACCGCGAGGTTGGCCTCCCCCGTGGCTGAGACGGTGGAGATCCAGCCGATGGGGCGAGGAATCACGCACGCCTTGAATGGGTCGTGCGGTAGGTTGTGGTCGGTCTTGCCAGGTTCGTAGAACATGTTCGGGGCTTGTGGTGCGAAGAAAGCAAGTTGGAAAATGAGATCTCGGTGCACCTCGAGCAAAGCTGCAAGAGTCCTCTGCGACTATCGGAGTGAAGAGCGCCACGTACGTCGCACACACTGATCAGTGCTTGCACTTTGTATGCGCGCCGCCTCTATGGATCATTACGCGTCGGTCTTGTGACAATCAAATCGGTTCCATTGCATCTCCATCTGGTCCCCATTGAAGGAGTTCCTTCAAGAAACGTTCCCAGCCATCGACCATGACAGCACGACTTCTTTCTTTGCGCTGTTTAGATGGTATGAACTCTTTAGATATTGTTCTGGACAACTCTTCGAGTCAAGGAGAAACCTCATCCACTACTACCTCCGTCATTCGAGTGCGCTTGTTTTTCTACATCCGTGAACCATAAGTCAGCCCTCCAGTGTTTCTTCACCTGTAGGTAAGCCTATCTTCTTCTCCTCCTGCTGCTTCACAGGTAACCGTACCATCGATCTGCTTGAAATGGTCAAAAGTACCGTCGTCCAGACGAGGTTGACGCAGTTAATGAACAGGATACGATACTGCAGCGGCACGTAGCTGTAGTTGACAACATTTGCGAGCGGCCAGATCATGTAATTAGCCTTGAGTGTCTGTGGAATTCGGTCCACCGCGAAATCCACACCTTGGCTAACCGACTTGCCCTGCATCATCTGCGTCGACGTGAAGAAGAGCGTATTGATGCTCGGGGCAAACACGAATGCATCCAGCAGCACCTTCTTGAAGACTACGACCTTGCCGTGGCTGCCGACCGTGCGCTCAATGAAGTGCACCCACGTGTGAGCAATAGGCGCGAAGATCACACTCCCCCAGATCATCATCCGCATAGTTCGAGCTGTGCTTTTACTTACGAGCGCTCCGTCATCTTCCATCTCCTCGTCCTGCGGCCTGCGGGACTTCTCCAACCTCTGCGCGATTCGATCCCCCAGTCCAAAGAGAACTGCCGAGGTGACGCACTTAGTTACCACCGGTGACCGACGCAGCCAGCCATCGTACAATAGGCCCAGACGTCGCATCACCAGCGCAATTCCCCACTGACGCTGTCTGCTATCCAACCACACGAGGGCTTCCGCTAGAACCGTGAGTTACAAAGACTATGATTGCGCAAAGTGCTCATGATGTGTGGAACTGCGAGAGCTCTACAATGGCATCTTCAGCTTAGCTTTGGTAGTTTGTGTCATTCATGAGATAGTTGTTTGTTTTCGAGAGGTTTTCACTTGAAAACGAATCTGTTGTTTGTTCTGATCGTCAGGAATAGAGCTCTGCTTCACCCATAGGAATGGCTGTGATGAGTGACCATGTACTTCGAGAGAATGGAAGCTCATCCGACGTTCACGAAGTTGGCGAACAATGAAGCGGCATCACACCGTACGTGATGGAGTTGGCTGCTGGCCACAACATGTAGTTAGCCGCGAGCATCATCGGCTGCTTCTCGGCTGCATTTGTCGAAAGCTTCTTGGAACGAATTACCTGACAGGACTCCTATTGTCGTGAAGAACCAGATTGGCAGCAGTCGGCCTTCCTGGACGATGTCGTCCTCTGCTATCGTCCTCAGCTCTTCATCCATTTTGCCGCTCTTCTCTACACGTTGCGATAGTCGATCTCCGCTGAAGAGTATGGACGACGTCACCATTTTTGTTAGCAAAGGCCCACGACGCAAACACTCGTCGTACATGAAGCGGAAACTATGCATCCTTCTTGCCGCTTGGTAACGAGCTCCAGATCGATTTCGGAAATGAGCTGCTCGATGTGCAGTGAGGATATATTGACTGGGGCAGAACCAAGCTTTCGGTAATTGAGAAGCACTTCAGCGTCGAATTTCAGAGATCGAGTGCTTGCAGCTCTTGAACGACCAGAATCGTTCACGGTTTAACACGAGCTCGCATCGTGGAGACCCCGCCTCACGTCCAATGTTCAGAATGAGACACCATTCACGGTCCAAGGGATCTTGCATGCTCACCTATCAACACGCTTGGCCACTACGTCATTTGTCAACCTGTTCGCCGTCGTACAGGTCTTAACGCCAGGAATTGAAAACAACCAAACATGCGCAGCTTTCGACTTGTATACGATGAGTGGCTGCAGCGACAGCCGCTGCTGACCAAGATGGTGACGTCGTCCGTGCTCTTTGGACTTGGAGATCGTCTCGCTCAACGTGTAGAGAAGATCGGCAAGACCGACGAAGAACTGGAGGAAATGGCAAAGGATAATACAGTCCAAGAAGGTCACTTGATCAGTGAAAGCGCAGCGAAAACCGTGACCACACGTGGTACAACTTGATGGAGAAGGTCTTCCTTGGAACGGGTAAGCTTGTTGCGGCCAAGAAGGTAGTGGCAGATATGGTTTTCGTAGCACCACAGATGCCTATTTGGTTCTTCACAAGCACGGGACTCATGGCCGGGAGGACTCTACAAGACGCCTTTGACGACTCGATCGACAAGCAGCCAATGACGCTCATGGCCAACTACATGTTGTGGCCAGTGGCCAACTCGATCACGTACGGCGTCATGCCACTTCAGTACCGGCTTTTGTTCGCGAACTGTGTGCATCTTGGCTGGGCTTCGTTCCTCTCCTACATGGCTAGCCATCCCCTCCCGGCGTTGCCATTCTTACCGTCTTTTAAACAGACAGCAGAAGATCCCTCACATACACATTCATCCAAGAGAATTGCTTAAACATTGAGAATTCAGCCGTTCTTGTGTTTAATCAGCGCTATCCTCTTCGTCCGATTTGGGTAGATACAACGGTAGCATATCGGCTTCGTAGCTCGCCATTCCAGACAGGAAAGTCGACCACACGAGACTCACACAGTGAGTGAGAGGTGTGCGATAATGGAACGGTATGAAGCCGAAGATGATGATGTTTGCTACTGGCCAGAGCATATAGTCTGCGAGCAACGTAGATGGCAGCTTGAGCTTTGCCACCTCAAAGGCGTCACTCACCGGTTCGCCCTCCATGCTCTTGGTGACGGTAAAGAAGGCCAGCGATGTCCCCGGTGCAATGATCATCATGTCGGCCACCACTTTCTTGGCGATAACGAGTCTCCCAGTTCCCGGGATCGCACGGTCTACGACGTGAAACCACGTGTGCATGATGGGGGCGGCGAACAAACCGCCCCACATCATCATCCTCATCGTTCGGGCTGTACTCGCACTCACGAGGCTGCTGTGATCCTCCTTTTGGCTCTGGGTGTCGGCGTGAAACGGCATGAAAAGCGAGTACAAAAGGGAAGGACGTCGAGTACAGCCCATATCGGCATATAATCGAGTAAATTTTCTTCACTAGGATAATGATCGAGTACATACTGCCATGTGTTGTCACAAGGAAGGTTTGAGAGTACAAAGATGCTTTTGAAATGACGTTTACTCTAAGCTCTTAAAATGAGTCCTTAGTTCTTCATCACTGTGTGGAATACGGCGGAGGCGTTGTCGTATTCTTCACTATGTACTTTGATATGGCATGGCACAAGTAGTCGGGAATAAAAGCCTCACGGAAACAAGATGAAACGATGCATGATGGAAAGTCGTTGTCTTGGATACTCATGGCTACTGCAACTTGCCCATGATGGGGAGTCCGGCGTCGTAGCTGAACTTTATCGCCTCGGCGAGGGCTTGGCATTTGAATTGCTTGGATGATCCATCGCTGAAGTGTACCTCCCATTTATATTCACGACCAGATATCCATTTTACGATGGTACCAACAATTGCACCGTTGTCACCAGGCTTCAAAAGATTCCAGTGTAGGTTTCTGGCTGGGAGCTTTGTGAACAGTGGAACCAAGTTATCTACAGAGAAGTAAGCAGCATCATTTGAGTCTCGCGTGAGAGCACCTCGCTCCTTGACCTGGCCTCCTGGTGCGAGTCGTATTGGTAGTGAAGCGAGTGCCATATCTAGATTCAGTGTACCAATGATACCCATTGTTGCTAGGATATGGCTACATATCCATCCAGTCTGCCGGTTCCCTTTGCACCCGCAGAAGTATCCTCTACGGACTTTGGATATCTGTGACAATTGCAACCAACGTTTACATTGTAGTATCGTCAAATGTATGTGTAAATGCTCATCTTACCTGGTCACTCGTCCATATCGTTTGCATTTTGAATCGTTCTTGGGTTTTGTCTCTGACCAACACTCGATGCAAAGAGAGATAGTGCAACAACATTGATTTAGCTGTTGCGTTTTTGGCGAGTTGACCACCGAGCGACTTGATGTATCTGTCAATTGCGACATTAGACTCAATCATACAAATGCACAGGAGCTATGGAGTCATTCGAACCTGTTCATACGCTGATCCGTTACGGTTGTTCCTTGTCGGTTCTTGACAGAGTATGCATAGTCACTTGAGTTGCACACGACTGCTAGAGTCTCATCTGACTCAGCATCCGTACCAAGACGGATATAATTTCGTGGGTCGTCCTTGATATTCTTCGCTCTAACAAACATCTCTGCAGGAATCGGACCTGCACAGCAACATAGTGAGAATATCGGCGAACACAAAATCCATTGGCATACTCACCTTCCCCGAAATGACCCATGTAGTGAGACGTAGCTTCTTGACCATAAAATGCAAGCACACCAGGAAGACTTTCGTTAAGTACGGTTGCCGTGTTAGCTCGTAGGCCGGGGATGCAACATTTTTAATGCTTGCGTTGAATGACTCCAACGCGTTTTGTGAAGGCGTAATTCCGAGAGTTCCAGCACCAGCAGAAGCAAACCATGAATCCCATGGTGGACTGAGGTAGTTTTCTTGTAACCAATCGGCATAGTCGTCTTCACCATCCTTTCGCCACTCACCGATACACATCTTAGCAAATGCTGCGAATTGTTGCGCCGAACGAGCTAGTTGGATCCACCCGATGTGTATCGCGATGTGAGTGTCGTAGTACGCACGCTGTTTAAGACGCCCTTTCTGTTCACAACTCTTTCGCCGGAAATGAGGCCAACACGTCAACAGTGATACACCAGCCCACGTTGATTGGAACGCATTTGCAATTGGCCACGAATGGTCCAAGCTGCCAAACTTGATTTGCAGATCGATATCAAAGATGATTTTTGCGAAATCTTTCGTTGACTGGAACAACGTAGAATATGTTGCTTCATGTTCAGTTCGAACAAACATGAACGTGAATGGTACAAAATGTTTTGAATATTTGTGATCGACGTATCTTGTGCAGTATGTTCCGAAGCAAACGAGCGTCCAGCCCCCGAAATGAATTTTGTATGTCCCATCCGTAGCCCCTAGCACACCATCGTCTCCTTGATCTCGATGGGCGTAGAAAACATTACAAAATGCACGCCTGCTCGAAAAGACAATGACAATTGCTTCAACCTCCCGACCACCAACAGTTGTCATGTATGACGAAACACTAATGACAAAGATATCGTCCATCTTGGCTGCAGTCTGACAATCAAATAGAAGCACACCGGCTTCTTTGTTGGCATCCGAGCCATAGAACTGTGTCACGGTCTCGATTATTTTATCGGACGCCCATTCGTGAATTGCAGCAGGATTTTTGATCTCCCATCCACCTAAAATCCATTAATCTGTGGTTCAGTTCCTAACAACAAGCAAGTAGAATTTCATACCTTCCATGTTCTTGCGCATAGCGGCCTTCAAGTTTTTTAACTGGTTTTGTGAAGGCACTTTTGAGTATAGATTGTCGTCACCTTTGTGTTTCTTACGGAGATGGCGCCTGCATGCAATGGGACCAACACCAATAAGTGTACTCATCGCGTCTTCTTTAAGGGCGATTGAAACCCCAGTCTTTTGCTCTCCAGACTCTTCCGATCCATGTTCACCAGACTGTTGTAGTTGCCACTCGCCGTCAATTTCAACAATTCGCACAAGATGGTCGCAGTCGACGTGAAATACACACTTATAAACAAACCCTCGCCCACGTTTGCCATAGTTGTAACGAAATTTGTACACGCTCTCATCCAAGGCCTCGAGCTCACGTAGAGCTTCAATCTTGGTCTTGTGAACTGAAACTACCGAGTAAGTGCGACGTTTGCGTCTCTTGCCATGCGCACCCCCACCCTCACGGGGAAGCCGTATAGGAACAAGATCATTCCCGTCGTCCCGATCCATGGTCTTGGTTATGCTGTCGGTTGGTGTTGCTTTCACTTCTTCTTCAAAACTGACTTGCGTTGCACGGTAACTAAAGGCATGATCAAAGAAAACAACCTATGGGATACGACAGAAAACAACCTGAGATGAGACAGGAAAGTATTGGATTAGAAAGGAAATAATATAAGACTGGAAACTATGGGATGAGACAGGAAATAACCGATCCATTTGTGCCGTCTCATGAACTGTGTACTCGTCACCCTTCCCAAATTGCGCTGTACTCGGAGATGTGCCCGACAGTCGAAAATGTACTCGAAAAACATGCAATTTGACCTGTACTCTGAAATATGACGAAAAGTACTCGGAATCGATCCTTACCCGTGTCGGCGTTTTCGCCTTCAATACGTTGGGCGATCCGATCGCCGAATCCGAACAATGTTGCGGCTGTCAGGGCCTTGGTCAGCAACGGAGCTTCATGGAGCCAATGGTGATAGAACTGTCCTAGGCGACGCACCATTGCCACACCAACATCAAAGAGAGAATGACCTTCCCGTTGAGATCCCACCGGGACGTCTGCAAAGACACGATCTTCGCGTGCGAGACTTGTGCCTCCATGTGGATGAACAGCAAACTACTGGTGCGCAACAAGTATCGGTCCACTTTAAGTTGGGGGGGGAGGCAGTCGATAGTCTCCAGTCCGAAGATTGCTTGCCCGTTGATCTATTTATTTGGGCGAGACGTTTCAATTCCTCGTCCTCCACGCTACCTCGAGACTTGTTTTGGTTGGTGCATCCGGTCGGCGTACAGGCCAGCCATCACCTTCCTTAGGTTCACTCGCGTTTTAGCGTTGCAGGCGAGATGCGTCGCATTGGGGAGCTTTACCACTACTGGTTGCATGAAGCCCCGCTGTTGACAAAAGTCGTCACGGCGGCCACGTTGTTCGGCACGGGTGATCGGATCGCACAGAGACTCGAGTCCAAGACGAAGACAAGCGTCTTTGGAGAGTTATCGAGCCAACACACTTCACACAGTCAAAAGTTGGTGAGCGACAGCACCGCTCGAACGTTGCGTATGATGCTTTGGGGCGGATTGTTCGCGGCTCCGATCATGCACACGTGGTTCCACGTCATCGAGCGCGTGATCCCGGGTACCGGCAAGCTAGTGGTTGCCAAGAAAGTGGCAGCAGACATGATGATCATCGCTCCGGGGACGTCGTTGACTTTCTTCACCGTCACAAAGTGCATGGAAGGAGAGCCGTTGCACGAATCTTTTCAAGTGGCGAAGACCAAGTTGCCCCCAACGTTGATCGCGGATTACATGCTCTGGCCGGCAGCTAACGCCGTTATCTTCGGACTAGTTCCGCTGCACTACCGCACTCCGCTTACGCACTGTGTGAGCTTCGTGTGGTCGACGTTCTTGTCTGAAATGGCCAGCCACGAACCTCCAACGCTGACGACGCCGTGGGAGGCCAATGCCCCGAAGCCTTCAAGCGCGATCACACTTTAAGCAGAGTCAATCTATTCAAAGTTAACTAAAATCTACGGAAGCTTCTACTTCTTGAGCCTTGTTTACCTTGCTGGCCATGCCAGACAAGAACGTCGACCATCCCAAGCTCACACAGTTGACGAATGGTGTACGGTACTGGAACGGAATCACCGTGAACACGAGGACATTAGCCATCGGCCACACTTTGTAGTTCATAGTCAGCGTCGGCTCCAGCTTGGCCTTGGCAATGTCGAAAGCGTCACTAAGACGCTCCCCCTCCATGCTTTTGGTCACTGTGAAGAAGCCCAAGGCCATAGCGGGAGCCATAATGATCATGTCCGCTGCCACCTTCTTGGCAACCACTAGCTTGCCGGTACCCGGAATCGCGCGTTCGATGAGGTGAAACCAAGTGTGCATGATGGGGGCTGTGAAAACCCCTCCCCAGACCATCATACGCAACGTCCGAGCAGTACTGGAGCTCACAAGTCCATCGTTGGTGTCTTGCTCAACTGTAACTGGTGTGGTTTTGGCCTCGATACGTTGAGCAATTCGGTCGCCTATACCCGAGAGAGTGGCAGCGGTCAATGCCTTGGTCAGCAATGGAGCTTCGAGCAGCCAGTAGTGGTAGAACTGTCCGATGCGCCGCATATTGGCGAATGTGTGGAGAGGAGAGTAAATGCACTTGATTTGAAGCACACAGACTGAACGTCAAGTACGCGCCGTCCTACCTCGATGAAGCTGGTTTAACAAAACTACTTTATAAACTACGGGGCTCATTCATGCGGCCGCTGTTTCCTCCTCCTCCATGTGAACCAGGAACTCCTCTAGCTTGTGTCCATTTGAACCTTCTTCACCTTCACTCGCCATTCGCGAGAGGAACGCGGACCAGCCGATGTTCACCACGTTGATAAAGAGGATCCGGTATTGCAACGGCACGAAGCCGAATGTGCACACGTGCACTAGAGGCCACACAGTCCAATTCACTGCCAATGTAGGCGGCAGTTTGGTCACTGCAGACGCCACTGTTTCACGTACTGGTTTGCCCTCCGATACACCAGCGTAAGTGAAGAACACAAGAGACAGCGGTGGAGAGAAGATGAGCTGATCTGCTGCAATCTTCTTGACGATAACAGCGGTGCTTTTGCCCCGTACGGCTTTCTCGAGGAAGTTATACCACGCGTGGCCAATGGGGGCGAACGCCAAGCCGCCCCACAGCATCATGCGTGCCGTCCGTTGCCATCCGGCGTCGTCTTTTCCGGTCTCGGAATTCTCTGTCCGCTGGGCGATTCGGTCTCCAAGACCGAAGAGAATGGCCGACGTCACACCTTTCGTCAGTAGTGGCGAGTCTTGCAGCCATCGATCGTACTTGACTCGAAACCCGCGCATCGTCGACAGCGGGAGAGTTGGAAAATGCCACAGATGTCGCCGTTACTTGCTTGCAGATGAAGATCCGTTAAACGATGTAGTGTTGCAGCTCTGAGACCATCGAGGATCGCTCGTGAGGCTTTGCATCGATGAGTGGTTGAACCATGGCTAATCTACTTCAACCTAAGAAGATGGAGATACATGTTCAACAAGAAAAGGAAAACTTTTCCGGCGTTGCCACCGATAATAAATAAGCAAAAACGAAGAGCTCGCTAAGACGCTGCAATACTGTTCACTACTGTACAAGCAGCTACCTAGCAAGAACGTTCAATGCCTCAGAAATCTCACTGTACTGCACACTGGTTCGCTCCAAACACGCGGTCTGCATCTTCAGACTCAGGTCGGAGCCGGCGAGCTTCAGCAAGAAGCAGCCTGGCACGTCGTCGACGTCGCCACCAAAGCTGCAGCAATACAACAGCCTTGTGGTCAATGCGTTCCTGCTCTTCCAGAGGTACGGAACCGGGGCCATACACGGTCAGCAGACCCACACCACTTGGGTCGAACTCGCGTGGCTTTCGAACGATCACCTTCGTCATGGTGCGCTCTTCAGCAGCATCAAAAGCATCCACCTCCTCGATTACAGCACGCTGGAATGCAACCAGATCATCTTCGAAAGCTTTGCGTCGACTTTCAGGAACAAATGGTGTCAATATCGCGCCGAAGATGCCGGTTGCTCCTGCAACGATTTCGTAGCTAGCGCTGATCGTGTTCATCGCCAACGAACGGACGCCGAGATACGCGCCGCTGATAAGCTCTAGAGGGCTACCAGACGCCAAACCACGCGCGGGTAAACGTACAAGTTCCACCACACCATGGCCCAGCCGGTAAACGATTCGGATCGGATTCGCGTACACTGAGACAGTGTGCAAACCACTGAGAACGAGAATGACGGCCTGTTGCGAGTATCGTCGGGTTACCTTCTCCACCACACTGGCTTGAGGCTCGTACAGGTGCGTAAATGAAAGCTTCGTCAGATTCAAGCGGAAGTCCTTCACGTTGGATTCAGGAAGGTAGACAGCCAGTCGCCGACCAGAAGGACCCAGTGTTTTAATGTACCGTCCACCGTGAAGTTCCATGGTAAACTTGATGCGGATCGCTTCGATTGACAGCTCTTCGATGTACACACCACTGGGTTCAGCCGTTGCAGAACCCGCACCTCCCACTCCACTGCGTTCATCAGAGCCTGCAGCAGGCACCACGGCGTTACTATGAAGACTGCCTGCGTAGTCCAGCTGTGTGTTCACGATTTCCTCGAAAGTGTGTTGGCTTGTAAGTCCCTCTAAGCCTTGGAAGACACTGATCAGATTTACGACAAACTTCTCATCTGTTGAAACTTCCAGTTCTTGCATGATGAGCTCAATAAGTTCGTAGTGCATGAACTCGCCTGCGTGGCAGCTGGAATTCCACAGCATCCGAAACTGAATGACACTCAGACTGTTGGTGTCTAGTTCATCGAAAATGCCGCGGTATCGGTAATTCATGAAACTCCGCCAGCGATCTCTCAGACGCACAGATACACCTTCCTTGACTTGATGGACTTTAGGCCCAAGAACAACTTCACGCTCCATCTGGTTATCCATTTGTAGGTTGCCAAGCGAAAACACCACCTCGCTGCTACCACCGGCACATGAGTAAAGCAAACCGAGGCGTTGCATCGAGAGATACGCCACTTCAACCATACCGGAATTCGCATTGTGAAGGAAGGAGAGGCCAATGCTCGGGATAATTGCACTCATGTTGTAAATACCCGTGGGTTGGATGTGTTCACGCACTGACGTACGGAACTTCAGCGCTACCAGTACTTCGCCAACCAAATCTCCACTCTCTGGGTCGCGCAATTCCCACCAGTGACCTTCCACCCGTCCCAATGATCGGCGTGCCTGCTCTGCTGTACTGTAGGACAGAGCAATTGACCGCTTAGCCCCGACACCCATTCGAGTCCAAGCTTTCTTCGGGATTTTGATCTCGACAGTTCCAGCTGCACCGTATTCATGCTCCTTTTTGTGACCATCTTCCTCGTCAGACTGCTCTGAAGAGGCATAGGAATCGCTAACTCGCTCGACATCGCTTAGCTGCACTGCTGGTCCATCTACATACGAGAGATTGCTGTCATGTCGATAAAACGCTTGGTTCCGAGACAACACACTGTCCGAGATATTGCCTGACAAAGGGCGACACCGCCGGACAGGAGAAGCTGCAGGTGTGTACATCATCTCGAACGAAGTGGAGTCGTCACCAGTTCTCGGACTCCCTGAGCCATCCAGTTCAGTGGCATTCAACGCCAGCTCTGCCGAGCTACCTCCAATTCGATTAACACGATTACTATTGAAATAGCTCTCATCATCGATACCAATGGAGGACATGTCGCGCAATACACCTTCCTGGTCTCCTTGACTTTCGTAGAAATTTAACGTAAGCTTCTTAGGTCGTGAGTCACAGGCAAACTCGAGGTCAGAGTCGAATCGATACACGTGAGCGGTCTTTAGCTCTTTCGATTCCGCTGCTTTCGCCTGAAAAAAATTAAAAGGATAGCACAGGTGTTAGCACACAAAGTCCTGCAAAACCCAGAGTGCTCTGTTAGTCACGTACGGCATGGTTATCGGTTTCAGCGATGAGTTCTGCCGTCGAGTCCGGCTTCAGAGAAAACTCGTTGCGCAGGCGTGCCGCGACGATTTTCACCTCCAGAATGTAACTCGGAGGCTTGTCCTTGTCATGGTCGCGGAAAACTAACACGCGTGAGGCGCGGTCCACGACAATGTCTCCAGTAATCGACTTAGATTTGCTCCCAAACATCCGATAGCGCAATGCATCAATGTTCCTTTCTCGATCCAAGTTGGCAAAATCGTAGATCCCATAGTTCCGTGAGACCATTTCAACACGCCCCACGACGCTTCCTGTTCGACAAGCCACTCGCCTGCGAACACGAACTCGTTAGTATAAATCGGCATGGCACCGCAAGAACAAGTATTCCACTTACCAAGGTCCATCCGGCTTTACCCACGCGAAGGGGATGTACTCGTGGCTCCGAATCACCACTGTTTCGTCTGAATTGTGCACCTGGCTTACGAAAACATCGGAACTAGATTCGTTGCGGATCATATACATCGGCGGATCGTCACGCAAGAGTGTAACAACCATACTCGGGCCCAAGTTGCTGATCCGAACTTTGACGCGGTGCATCTCCGCGACACTACGGCGGAAACCATCGTACGCATTTCCACTGCTATCTCTCCAAGAATCCATCACCGATCCTTTGAGCTTCAGTGAAAACTCATTTTCCTCGTCAACAGCAAATGGACCACTCCATTCCGCTCCATGGTGGTCCATGCGTAAGTAAACTCGTCGATTTGCCAGGCTAGTTGCAGCATCAAAGTCAAAATGGTGCGATGAAGGCGCTCCTTTCTTCGACATGGCAGGGAGTTCCACCACTCGGTCGCTCGTCCTCATGTACTGCGACACCTTGAATGCTGCGTGGGTTTTGTTGACAAACACGAAGTGTGACGTCACGATAACCTGGGTCGTGCGGTGAAACTGGCCAAGAGGTCTCTGGATGGAGATTCCCAGTTCATTGCGAGTTTTCGGCCCCAATTTGCTGCCAAACTTCAGGCTGATCGGTTCTTGAACGCCCACAACGGTCGAGTGAATTTTGTCTGACCAGCGAGAGACTTCTGTGTCGATGATAGTACCAATCTCGAAGGCTTGACCAGGGCAGTCCATTAACCGAGGAACAGGGCGCTGAGGGACGAGCTGAGGCACAACCAAAGTGGTCGCATCCGGGTTGTCAGCACATCGGAACAGCAGCGTCTGGACGTGAGACTGATTGTACACCCACAATGAGCAGTACAGGACAATTCGTGGGCTCCCATCGTCTGCAGCAGTATAGTCAATGCGGGTAGTAACCGTGTTCGAAGAGATATCCCCCTCCTTAAACGTGATGCCAGAACTTTGCGGGGATGGGCGGAATTCCACGACTGGGTCCCATGCGCCGATTGCTCCTAACATCGACTTAATCGACTTGTCCATCCCTTCACGGTAAATGCAATCGCCAAGATTAATCAGGCGACTCCAGATCGAATCCATTTCAGGCAATCGCAGCATCAAACGTGCGTCCAATTGGAAGTCGTGGATAGGTACCTCTTCACCAGGAGAAAGTGTACCAGTACGGATTATCTCCTCCAATATCCCACTCGCAATAATCTTGTACTGGACCCGAATTGGGAGGGTATTCTCAAACATTAGGCATGAGTGCAGACAAATCTGATACTTGGTAGCGTATGTCTGCAACTCGCCATCTTGGTTCGCATTTCCACGAGTGATCATTCCCTGGTGCTCTTCTCGGTATACCTTGCGCATGTGGGAAGTGATGTTTACGTAAAGACAATAGCCCAAGCCTTCAGGGTCTTCTGCTTCCAGCGTTAAAATTGTAGAACCGGCTGCCAGCTTGTTTAGATCTGCAACAACTGTTGGTTTGCAGCCATCCACCTTCACAACAATGGAATCCTTCTCTTCACCAAACATGGCGCTGATTGGAACAGACATTTTGTTGCTAGTAGTCAGCGTCATCAGCTTTCCTGTTCTTGGCAAGACCCCACTCTGTATAGCAAATCGCCACATTAAAGAGTCAGCTTCCGGTACGAGTACACAATTCCAAGCCCACAAAAACAACTAACCTCGCCAGGAGCTAAGCGCGTGCGACAGGTCCACAGCTCCATGTCAATACTTGTGTCTGTATAAAACACAGATACGTTAGCACTATCCATCCGTATTAGTTCTGAACATGTACCAACCATTCTTCAACTGAACAGGCGAGCTCAACAGCAGCACACGTCGTGACTCATCTCGCTGAGCAACCTTAACTTCAGCAAGGACATTCTCGCCTTGGATTAAAAATTTCCCCGCGCGGCGTAGAGGACACATCAAGCTCATTCGTGACGAACCAATCATGACTTCTAAAGCCAACGGCGGGATATAACTCCCGCGTAGACCATCTGACAGCATCACGTGGTCCTTGCATTGATCTGTAGGGTTGCTTGGGTTCGCAGTGACGATTTTCAGTGGATCAAACACCAGGAACTGACCATCTTTCACTTGTTGTGGCTCATTCATCCTGTTCCTCTGGACTGGGTTATCCACGTCTGGTACAAAGTGAAGACCCACAAAAATCTCGCCCGTGACATTTCCGCGTAAGTCGTGAAGACGGTACCATCGGTTCAGCTTCATTCGATTCGGATCTAGGGAGGCCATTACGTTACCAGCCAGGTTAATTTCCGCTGACCCAACAGATGACCACTTTGCCCGTTGAGAGATACTCGTGTTCGTGCTGTCTCCCCGATTTACGCAGCTTTGAGTATTAGGTGGTGTGATTCTCTGTGCAGCAGGTACGTCGAAGAAGTCATCTTCCTCTTCTTCTTCGACCTCCACATACTTGTTGGTGACATGATCAAACACATAGTTGCGTTTCCCCTCGTCCGTAGTGAGAACGTCGATCCGCAGAATTGGCGTGACACCGGACTGAGCTCCTCCGTACGGAAGCGAGAACTTGTGACGGAAGTTCTCTACCTCCTGCATCTCCCGTGGGTGCCACCAAGGCAACAAAACTACCGACACGCGAACGTTATGGAAGCGAGAGTACCCTGGGAATGACCACCCGTCTCTTACATCAACGTGAAGTGTCCCTGCGTGTGACGTGTTAAGATTGGCGAGCCGAATTGGAACACCCAGGTTGTTCAGGACGCACACTCGGCCGTCTTCTTTTTTGGCTTCTCCGTCAGCAGCCACTGCGGCGAGGGTCCTCTTTTCAACGATGAAGTCTTGCTTACGACGGTTTTTCGCAATGCTGGACAACAAGCGAATTAGTGAGTCAGTGCAATTGACATTCAGTCGCTGTAATGCACTCAGCTGCATGGTTGTTCCATCCTCTCCGCCATCGCTTCTTGCTTTCGCGTACGCTCTCCATGGCTCAATAAAGGGCTCCCAGTCTGCCAAAGAAGTGTTGTAGTAACGTGCGGATATCTCCACGCTTGCATCCACCGCGTGGTCCGTCAAAAACTCCGTCCGCGTCATGCACTGCATCTTCATATCGCTGATGGAGAAGTTCATAACAGGGATGTAAGTGTCCAGTGACACAACGGACAAACTCCTTTTGATCACTTCAAACACCACTGAGTAACACGTGATAGATAATCGGTCATGGATCCTTCCCATCCGCAAGCGCGTGCGAAAAATAGTCCTTGTCGAAGTATGACGCTCTAAGTTGTCGCTTGAAATGCCAACAAGGAGCTGATAGTTCAACAATGGGATGAAAGCAGACACCTTCGGCTTTCGCTTGGATCGCTCTTGACTATTGTCATGCAATCCGTAGTTTAATCCAGCAGAGGTAGCAGTAGACATCCGGCTACGTCCCGATGGAGAAGCGTATGGCCGACTGAATCCAGTCGCATACATTGGCCGTAAGTCACTCGTCGAATCCTGGTCTTGGAGACTGAATTGCATGGATGGAAGTCGCTCTGTTTGCGAAAAGTTTTCCCCTGGTAAAAAATTGACATCATACCCTCTCCTTTCGAACCCATCTCTGTCACTGTCCATAGTCTTCTCTTCGTTCGCACTATCGAACTCAGTATCTTCGGCTTCAGCTGGCACTTCACTGTATGTGAGAGCCTCCAGTAATGCAAAAAGAAGCTCCAGTCTTCGGTCTGCCTCTAGCTTGACCTGGCCAATCGAGATGCTAACAGAACGATGGCATACAGGCCGCTTTGTGGATTCATCACAACACAGGTCACACCCTCCAATGGGTGAGTCCGTTTGCCGGTGTATTCTGAGGTCGTAACTGAGCCAGAACTTGTCCACTTGGACAAGTCGAAGGGCGACATCTTCAGTCAGCACGAACAATGCCGTCGGTCCAAGATGCAGCTTAAAGTTTTCAACTCCAGGGTCAGCACGATACGAACATGAGCTGTCCTCAATTGTCAGCTTCGCCACACAGTGGGAATCTTCAAGGTATGCCTCTAAGATAGGAGCGCGAATCTGGATTCCAAGCTCAGGGACCTCTTTCCAGGCAACAGAGCTTGGTGGCTCGGGTGCGTATGTACGACCAGCTCCACTTTCCGCTGTCTCGGTGTCAGCAGTCCATAGCACATCCAGAACATCGAGTATCTCAAAGAGAACGTGCGTTAGAGTGAGAGGCATCACCCAACCCGATATGGTAAGATCTGCATGCAGCCCATTCTGTAGCACAAAGCAATCGGATCCACCACGCGCCCCTCGATACGACATACGCAGGGCGAGAAATGGCCCCTTGCTAAGATGATCCGCTCGCATCTTTCCAGGAGTCAATTCTCCATTCTTCAAACTCAAAAATCTGTCTCCGACGTGCAAAACGCCATAATCAGACGATTGTCGATGATCCAATACCGTGAAATCCTTCAAGCCAAGATACAAAGCAAATGCAGAGCGGTCTGGCTCGGATACGCGATGCACATCAACAGCGAAGGTCACGTTGGTGACGCTCAGTGAGAACCACGATGACTGCTCTTTCTTGAGAGTTGCAGCCGGCCTATAGAAACTGGAAAACCCTCCGAGCAGCAGCTCGTCCCAAGCTGCAGCAGTTCTCTGGTCTGAAACTCCAAATCGCACCTCATCTTCTTCAACTTGGTAATTGCCGTCTTCGATTGCTGTCTCGTACAGAGCATCTTCTTCCTCGATATCTTCACTGAGTGATCGCTTGGCCGCATTTCTTGCACTAATTTCAATGCTCTGCTTCCACTTCTTTAACTCTATCAGGTTGTCAGAACTCAGGACCTTGCGAAGAATACCAGACACAGTTGTGATCTCGAGTACCTCACACAATTTACCCTTCTGAGAACCCCAAGGCCCTCCGGAAGCATAGGGCAGCATGATCACCTTGCATCCAAGCAGGCTGAACTCGTCGAGGATATCTGCGCCTGAACCGTTACTGTGTATAGAAAAATGACCGTCTTCATCCAAGTGACACCACGATCGCCGCCATCGACGAAACGCGAGAGAATCATCTCGTGTATACAGCCAGCCCATCATTTCGCCACCTTGATAGTAATCCCAGCGACTCCTCGCTAGCGCCAAGCGAACCATCTTCCGCTTCCGCACGATAGCTCCTCGAATAAAACGCTGCATCACTACAATAGCATGAGCAGCTTTCGCCCAATCCGGTATAGCTGGTGGTCCGCTCGGCTCATCTCCAACGAGTTGCTTTAACAATGCTCGATAGGAAGGTTCATTTGAAAGCTCTACAGGAGCCGCGGGTGCTTCAGGGGCACTAACAAACACGCGTAACATGTCAACCTTGACTTCATATGAATAGCTGCTTATCTCTGTTGGTGGGAAGTTCTCGACAGTATTGGATGGACTGGTCGATGCGTATGACGACACCAACTGTGAGAGAGGTGGCATGGCAGTTAAATCAACATCCATTCGAGTGAGACTGGACGATGGGACGCCACTTGAGTAATTGCTTGATATCGCACCGAGCCAGCCGTGCCATTCACCAAGAAGCGCAGTCATCTTCGCTTCATCGAATACAGCAATAGAGTTTCCAATGGCCAAAGAGATCTTCGACCCGTACGTGTCAACTTTACCAGGTCGAGCATCAGGATGGGTCTCGTAGAGGTAATTCATACTGAATCGAAGGGATGCGTTCGGTTCATCTTCGTCAATAAATCCATCGATAGGTTTGCGTATACTCGAAGCGATGCAGTGATTCCCCTCATTCTCTTTTCTTGACATGCTTTGAACGTAAAAGTCCTCAACCTTGACTTCATAAAAATGATACGAAAACAAACTCGGGCCAAAGCCATTAATTGTAACCGCAGGGCGATCCAGCATCACTTCTGCCACCACTTGTTTCTGGAAAGCGCGCACAAGGCAGAACTTCAGCTGGTCTGAAGTAAACGAGACTTGGGCAACTGGCCGCGACGGAGTAATCTCGGGAGGAATCACAGAGGGGTGACGAAATGTTAGCACTTTCGGTCCTGGCATGGAATCAATCGCTAGCTCCAAATCCAATCCCGACTTAAACTTGAAAACTGATCGCAGTGGTCTGTCATCAATCTTAATAAGCAGTAGTCCCGATTTCACACTGTCTTTCGCAGCAGCAGGACTTTTCTCAGCGCGCTGTTTAACTGCCACGTCACCAGTAGGCAGTATAGTGAAGAAAAGGCCAGTTGGTCCTTTGGGAAACGCCACACTGATCTCTGGTAGCGGAATACCTATAGCATCTCCAAGCCCATACAGCGTACTGGGGTATGGAATAGTCTTACCCTCTCCTGCAACACAATCCAGTCCAAGCCGATTCCGTATGGACACCACCACCTCGTACGGAAGTTGTTGTTCTATCCTCGTCGCATTAATCCACACCTCACTTTTTCTCAGGGCATCGATTCCTTCGCCCTTCATCGTCATAACCTGATTCCAAAGCAATAAATAATGTTCCGCCAGCTCGGTCATTTTGACCTCGTTACTTGCTGTGTGGCGCTCTGACGCCTTCACTTGTTCTGCTACCATAACTCTCCACTTTTCATGCCCTGAGAACGACTCAATAATCAGATTGAGCACTGAAAGCTGCTCCTCATCCAGTGTCATCCAAATTCGCGACAAATGGAACACTGCGTCATACCGGGGATCTTCCGTCTGTGAGTGATGAGTCGCAGTATTCATCGTTAACTTTAACGCCACGTTAATCGGTGCCACCAAGAATCTGTGTGCATGCGCGCTTTCTTCTGCGTTCCACCAATCGGCCTTGGCTGATCTGGATCCCATCTCCTTCAGTCTGGACAGAGTCGATTGCAGTACTTTTGGATGCACTCTTGAATGGATAAAATGTAGAGCGTTCGGATCCACGTACGCCGACAGATCGATAGCATTAATCAACTTGAACACCAAGTGGTTTTTCTCCTGCGGCATCTCCTCCTTCTGATCGTCAAATCCTCCAACTCGCCAATTACTGGGGGTTGTAACTGCTGAAAGAGCCCCAAGCGTAAATCCTGCAGCAAACTTCACTCCGTCCGTCCTGCTCTTGTCCTTATTACCTGTCCTAGACGTCGGAGGGCTTCTCATAGGTCCAGAAGGGGACCACACTCCTTCCACTCTAATGTGCAGATTCCTGATGTCAACCTGCAGGTTGTCAATAAGCTTGGTCATCGTTCGTCCTATCCAGCCATCGGTGCCGAAGTAACCTTCACTCTCATGTGGAACTGTATACTCTGGTACTTGAGGGCCGTTCCATCGGTCCTGCAGGTCCTGTTCAAGTCTAGCCATCTTCTGATCCACTAGGGCGGAGATCTCGTCCTGTAGTTCTTCATCATCATGTTTCAAAGGTTCCAGAATAAGTAGAACGTCCTGGAATTTGATCTTGGCAGAACCACTACCGAAGATGGCGGAGATCGGCAGGTCTGCTTCAAATAGGCCGATAAAGCCTGTTTTAAGTCTGAAAGGCAACCAACTCGGAATTACACTGGCCTTTAGCGTCAGATTCTCGAGCTTAAGCCGCTCCGACGATTGCCAAAGCTTGGCTGACACATTCACCGTTTGGCTCTCCACGTATTGGCCTAGGAAGTACACGATCCACGACTTGAGCGCGCCTTCCAGCATCGTGGCGAATAAATAATTAGTGCGAAATGGACTGTTGTTGACTATTGAGAGCTGGCTTTCCGTATATAAGTAAAAAGATGCTATTGGACAAAAAAATATTCAACAGGCAGACGAGTCGAACCTGTTAAATCGGATCGCGTGGGTGAACTCCTGTGCAACTTGCCATGAGTCAACGAATACGTCATTGAGGGTTCCCAACTGGGTAGAGCAGTATATAGAGCTGGTGAAACTAGATCGGAGACTTTCGTGGCGGTATCATCTTTGGTGAGCTCGTGGTTGGGCAATTCGGTGGTGCATGGCGTCTACATGGCTGATGGTTGAAAGTGGAATACTAGGCGAGCTCCACTCGCCCGGGCCGTGGCCGCCACTGAATTCATAACGAATTCGCACCACGTAACTCTTGGAGTAGTCAAGACCGAAGATCGTCGTAAAGAGCTCGCGTTCGTTGTCACTTGATCGTCGAGGCCGCCCAGACCAGCTCTTCCACACTTTCATCGTCCAGTCCCGAGAAAACTGTAGGTGATATGATATAGCGTTCGAGTGCACCCGCCATCGAACGTGAATTGCGGCCTGTCACCGATTGTAAATGTCAATATTTAGCTATGGAAGGCTTCAGAAAACCCGTACCTTTGAAGGCGAATCGAGAGAAATCTCTGTGCGAGGTGTGGCTGGCACAATACCCATGCGAAGCTCTAAACGACCTCCGTCAAACCCATCATTACGACGGAACGGCTTACGTAGGAATGCTGCTAACCGTGACGACTGCCGGCTGGACGTCAATTCTGCATCTGTAAAGTCTGTAATCACCGAGCTGTTTTCAGTCGATCGTGCGCTGTCGGCGTCACCAAAGCTCTCCGACATGACAGCGCCTTGGCTGTCCGAATCATCTCGATCCTCTTCGAGGTCCGAGTGTTCAGGGAACAGGAAAGACCCTACTGCTACTGGTACACGCAGCTCACTATCAACACTGCTCACACTTGAACATCTGGACGATGCCTCTTGTTGTTCTTCTCCTGACATCGACCACGCTCGGCGCGCTCCTCTTATTGTGTATCTAGTACGGAACCGCAGTCGAATCGGTCTCGGAGCGATCTTGAGGATGCGAAGTACATCTTGGAACTCCAAGTTCGCAATGCTTTCTCCATTTACCGATTGCAACACGTCACCCTCCTACAAAAAGCGAACAGGATGGCGTTTTAGCCTAAAAGAATAAGATTGAATGTTGTCACGTACTCGGATCTGGTGTGAAACTTGACCCACACTGAAGATCGTGGACTTCACAATCGTCACGGGGATCCTGTATCCTGAAGGGTCCACTTGCTCCTGGCTTTTCAGCGTTAAGCCCAACTTGTCCTCCGTGAATACCACCTGAGTCAGAAGGACGACAACTGTCAACGGCCGTTCGACTTCAACATCCTGCAGTATCTCTCTCTACAGTAGTTTACGGTTATACCTCATAGTCCTCGTAGGACTGGTCAGGACTCAAGTGCCAGCTAGGGCGAGGTCGAGATGACGTCAGATTAGGTGCTGGATAGTTTGTGACTGTGCTGCTATTGCTGCAGGCCGAGACGCTGAGGCTGCTACTGCTGGAGCTGCGGTGACGATAGTGCACAGACAGGGACGAGCGTCGCGGCTGCGGATGCACGATGTCCTGCGCAGAGCGGATCGTCACGGGCTCCTCCATCCTGCGGAATCAGAAGAGCTGTGGTCGCCTTGTTGCTGACTTCCTTCGTTTTTCTTCCGACCTTTAGCTGAATCAGAATTTATTTAGATGTTTGTATGCTATAAAAAACGAACTTAACCAAGCGTATTATTACACGGTATGAGCACATGTACTACCTACCGGTAGTAGTTTCCCAATAGAAAATAGTAATAGTAATCAAAATGGCCCGGCTATGTGGTTTCAAGAAAAAGCCGGGACAGGAATGAGACGGGGACGTCCCTTAGCCTTAGCGGCTAAGTAGACTAGGCCAATTTGGAAAAACGTAAGTAGGTAGGAGTCTGTGGTATAAGTTGGTGGGAACGATAAAGTCATTTCCAAATTTAGATTAAGTGCTTTTAGAACTGTGTGCAATCGTACGATTAAAAACACCCAATAGTCGTACGATTCAAAATATGTAGCTGGCATAGCATGTTAGAAAATTGAATCGTACGATCCCAACATGAAAATAAACCTACTTAGGGGTTTCATTTTTCTCGTCCTGAGAACGTCGTAGTCGTTAGACTTTGTTTGCTTAAGGGTGTTCTCTCACTTTTCATTTTCCAAGCTGCCGCAGTATTCTGCCCCGCCCTTTTACTCTACTCCTACCATGCCTAGTGAACTCCCTGTCGGCTCAATTGAAGACAACATTCGAGATAGTGTTGGTCCACCAGCCAGCCAACCAAACCGGACTGTCATTGTAGGAGAGCCACTACTTCCTACATCAACGTCAGCTTCAACAGATGAAGTTCCTGCTCCAGAAGCGGTTCTAACTGCAACTCAGTCAGCCTTGTCTATCAGTTCGCTTAATGCTGACGATGTTAAAACCTTACGGGAATTGGGACTGCTGCGGGAAAACTTAAGTGTTGGAATGGATCGGCGAGATCTGGCTACGTTTGGTTCTGTATACGACAACGGAAGAAACCTTGCTCCAGCAATTTTTGAGTCTCGGACCTTGCTACAACAGCGATGCAGGGAATATGCGCGAAAAGTTGGCTTCTCTTTAAAGGTTGGCTACAGCAGTTGGCACAAAGATCAGCGAGAAGGAAACGCGCGGTACGTGTGCAAATTACTGAAAGGTCAACAACAGCTTTTTAAAGAAAGCAGACCCAATTGCCCGTTCTACATTACAGTTTATGGCATCCGAGATGAGTGGAAGGTAACACGTATGTGCTTGGCTCATGATCATTATCGACATGCTGGATTTCAGGAAGATACATTTGTCGAGGGAGCACTGGCTCACGAAACGACACGACAGCGCCGCCATGACGCGCCCTTTAGTGTCATGAAAGGTCTGGTAGAGCGAGAAATGTTACCCGCGTACAGTGGAGCGTGGGAAACCGTAAAGGGAAAGTCACTACTGGATTTCCTACTCTCAAAACAGATCTCTACTAATCGCCAAACTGCTTCGAAGATCAAACGTCAACTGTTGGAGAAACTCCAAGGTGACATGTTAGAAAGTTACCAAAAGCTGGAGTCGTATATAGCAATGGTGGCCGAAGGAAACCCCAAGACGCATTTCAACTTTGAGAAGACTCCCGACGGTATTTTCAAGAGGGTATGCGTGTTCCCCCGTTCTTGTTTACAGGCTTCTCAACACTGTAAGCACGTAATTGGTCTGGACGGAGCACACCTCAAAGCAGACATGAATAAACACGGTGTGTATCTGCTTGCTACGACAAAGGATATGCATGGCCACATCATCGTGTTTGGGTTGGCCCTGGTGATGCAAGAAGATTACGACAACTGGATCTGGTTCGTAAAAGAGATGCAAACAGCATTCAGCAGTTTTGAATCCATGTGGAAACCACTGTTTGTATCGGATCGACAGAAAGGTCTTCTTGCATCGGTGTCAGAGGTGTATGGTGGCTGTGGACACCGATTTTGCGTTCGTCATATTATCACCAATGTTGAAAAGAAGGGTTCGAAGCTCACGCCCAACGAACAAGCACTGGTCTTTCAGATGGCAAGAAGCGAGTGTGAAAACGACTACAACTACTACAGCTCACGGCTCGGTGATACTCGACCGCTAGCAGTCGAATACTTAAACGGAATCGACAAGGCACATTGGGTTACTTACGCGTTCAACGAATCACACAGTCAACCTTCTTACGACGAAGTAACCTCAAACTTGTCGGAATCAGCGAATAACTGGCTCGGTAATTCATGCAGAAGCTCCTATCCGAAACAAGCGTTTGAGCAATACTTTCTTAAAGTTGTGGAGCAATTCGCAGACCGGCGTCGCGAAGCTTGTAGAGGAAACAGCTCAACCACGCATCCGATCGTTGAAGTCCCTGGTGGTGAAAGGCTTCAAGAGTTGGCTCCTGTGTACAAAGCAAAACTGGACCGGCTGCTTGCTTTGACAAAGGCACTACATATCGTACCGTGCCTCGAGGGACAATACATGGTACGCTTTACTGATGTTACCGACCAGACCACGCACACATGTGGAGGACGGTAAACCTTCATGAGCATGAATGCACGTGCAGAAGGTGGCAAGATGAGCTTTTCCCGTGTGTGCACGCAATAAAGGCTGCGATCCACCATGGTACTCACATTACGGACCTTTTCGACTTTACAGCCCATTCTTCGTCGACGTACCAAGCAACATACTTCTATCAATTTCTGCCTCAAGTTCGTACATCAGGAATTAAACAGGACAAAACAATACGGTATCCCGACGTTGTGATCGCGGAGGAAGAACTCGGTAAGCGGGGCAGAAAACCAGGGCCCAAATCAAAACACAAGCGCAAAGTATCTCGTCCAGGATCAGCGGCGTCACCACAGGTTGCTATGACACAATGATACACAAACGTACGATTAACAACGTTCAAAATATATTATTCATTCGAATCGTACGATGTCGTAATTTGAATCGTACAAATACAAATTTAGAAGTCGTACGAAACCACACAATAGTACGTCAAATTTTTAATAGTCGTACGATTTATTTCTGAATAAGAAATCGTTTTTTATTGGTTAAAATTTGCAAATATTTGAAAGGATACCTTTCTCAAGCACTCCAGCATTGACACGCAATTTTTTTATTTTTAAAAAGTTATCAAAACTGAAAACGACGCAAAAATGATTTAAAGTAGAATGTTTACCCTGCAAAGTGGGCATCGAGCTTCGACATTTTCAGCTAGCGCGTGTCCAATATGAATGGACACGCATTCGCTACACATTGCATGTCGGCATGACCGAAATGGCACGGCGCAGATGACTTCCTCCAAACACACCGGGCATGAAAAACTGCTGGTGTCCTCCGTTGTAAGGTCGACAATGACGGGGGGTGGAGGAAGAGGGAGCCTTGTGCGTCTTGGGGAGATTGGGTTTGCTGGAGCGGGGGTGAGAGGTTCCGAGGGGTTTGTCGGGGCCGGCAGTGTTGATGGAGGTTGAACGGGAGGCGGTGAAACTTCGTGGCCGATGCCAATAACGCGCATAGCGAGAAGAGCAATAGCTTCGCGCCTTGCCTGCGAATATTGACGATCATATTCTTGTTTTGCCCTTGCCGCTGCCTCTCTCCGCTGGCGTTTTAGCTCAGGAAAACGGCGCTCGATTCACGTCCGTTTCCCAACGTGTGCTCGGATGCTACCGCGAGCTAAGTGGTGGCCACAAAGTGGGCACGGGATGCGAGAAGAAGACGAACTGGACGGCATGTTGGAAATTTGCAAGTGAGCAGTCTACTTATGCGATAGCAAAGAAACCTGTCGCCCTCGCAATCTTGTTCAAGTTTTCTAGTTCTTATTCTAAATCCTTCGATTTCTTGTTCTATTTTTTTTCGAGTACTTATAAGTAGATATGCAACCTACTTACGTTTTTCCAAATTGGCCTAGTCTACTTAGCTATTAATTCCTCTCCCTTAGCGTTACTCTCGTGGAAATCCCCTAAGTAACGCCACCGCCGTTACTTTGCGCTTACATCATTGTAGTGCAAGCGCTACATGCGCGCCTCTGCAACGGAAGCAACATGGTGTGTTCACTAACACTTCTTGTATATATCTAGCACGTCTCGCCGTCGGATTCGCACTTGCAAGCGCGCAGGATGATTTGGGGTCAATCGGAGTGAGGGGCGCCCCTTTTATGGGTGTGCGAGAATACTATTTTTTCGTAGTACATTAGGTGGACACTAGGTGGATGGTCTTATACCCAGCTAAGGATAATTGCCAACTCCTCCTTGTTGAATGGTGCACTGCCGCCTATCAGCTGGACTGTGTAGAGAACCAAGCAGGACTGCAGTCTCGCCTTTGCCTGTTTGCTAAAATTTAAATGAAAAAGACTTTGCCTGGGACGCTCACCTTTCATTTTGCAACAATGCGCTTCGTACTGACAATTCTGCTACTCTTCACGCTTCACAACGTTGTGGCTCACACTTGGATCGACTGTTTTGACACGGATCGTTCCAAGATTTATGACCAAAGTGCGTCGTATATCTTTGGAGGTGCCGGTGGCAACGGATTCTGTGAAGGATATGGAGCAGGATATCCCGGACGTGGCGACTCTACCATTGGAACGGAATACACGTTCAAGATGCTGGAGAACGAAGTGGAAGCTGGTACAGCTGTGTGTAAGACTGTGGATGCAGATACCTACAGCAACACGGACTGGCGGAAACGACTGTCGGTCGGAGCTGGTATTCCAGTGTACTTCGCTTATCTACCTAATGGACACATTGTCAAGGACAAGAAGGCCATTGGAACGCAACACGGAGTCTACTGGACAGGAAAATCGGGTTCTTCACTCACGTCAACTTTGGAAATGACCCAGGAGAACCTGATAAACGGGAAAACATTGGACTACGACGACGGGAATTGTGGCGAAACGTACGACTTCGATGGTAATCCTGGCGGTCGAGCAGGAGATGGTTGGCCCTGCATCGGATCATTTGTTGTGCCGGCAGGAACAGCTCCTGGGATTTACAGTATGGTTTGGTTTTGGACCTTTTGGCTGGACAATGAAGCTTCCTATGTGGATCAATCTCAAGCACGCGGGTACTTTGGCGCCGCGTATTCAACGTGTTTTGAGGTGGAGGTGATGTCAAGTGGCAACGTAGTCTCTGCTACTACGACAAGTACAAGCAGTACGAATATTACAAGAAGTGCAAGCACTACAAGCACTACAGACTCATCAAGTACAAGCCGCACTGCTGCAATTTACAAAGCTAGTGCCACATTCTCGAGTTTGGGGGAAAACGACACTCTGGCTGGTGTGCATGCAAATTCGAGCAGTGGATCTCACGGTTTAAGTGACGTTTCTTTCGACAACGCCACCGTAGGCTCGGGTGGCAGTGCATCATCTTCTAGCAAGGAAATTGTTGGCACGTTGGCCGATAGTTTTTCGCCCAGGTGCTCAAGCGCTCTAAGCATCGTGAGTTTACTACTGACAGCGTTAGTCCTGTTCTAGGTAGTCATCACACCAACGTATTGTGCATGATGTTACGTGGTATCGCGTATGAGGTGGAGTGAAAATGAAGTAATGTTTCCTATTGTGTTTCCTATTATTCTAACACACGTGCAACAGGGCGAGAAGCCAATACTCGGAAATTCGAGTTGGAAAGCGACATCCAGCGCAATTCTTCTGTCTCACCTTTGCGAAGGAGATGTCTATCTGTCTTGGGGTCGTAGCTAACAACTACAGCATCCGTTTCTTCCTCCAAGTCCACATTGTATCGCTTCACGACCGACACTAGGGGATCTCCGAAGTGCCGATTGTCAAAGAGGCGAACACGACATCCAAGCGTCAATTCATCACCCCAACACACGTGTTGGCTGGCATTGAAGTAGCGAATTCGCTGGTTCGGACGGAGAACCTGCGGGTTCTTCGCACAATTTGCATCCTGTTCAGTATTTCCACGGCCACTGTTGAGCTCATCCGGGTCGCTCTCACTGCTTGTGTAGATCCCTTTGCCCTGCATCTCGTCCCGGATGAAATTCCCCTGCCAAGATTCACCCGAAGCCCAGTAAAACGTACCGTTGCCGTGCATAAATCCATTTTTCCATTCACCCACGTACCGAGTTACACGCTTGATGTCTGCACTTCGACCCATAGTATTGGCATACTTTTCCTCTGGGACCCACAATGTCCCGTACCCGTGCGGGATCAACACTCCATTCTCTTTGACTCCATCACCATCGTATTTACTACCATCTTCATACCGCTTTACGATCTGTCTAGCTCTCCAACCTGAGAGCTCTTGTCTTTCCTGTTCTTGTCTTTCACAAGCAGCTTGAGCCTCTAATACGGCCACTACTTTGGCCTTTTCACCTCGGATGAAATCTCGTTTCGCCTGGCGGAAAGCTGCTCGTTCCTCGAAGAATCGACATTCAAGAGCTTTCCACCCGGTTTCGGCATTGTCTTCACTCGTTTCACGATCATATTGCCCAATTTGAAACAAAGCTTGGATTTCGTCACCGTAGGCAATTAACAGAGCACCCGCTGCCCCCTCTTCCGACAATTCCTTCCCGTCACTAGAAGCTCGACCAGCTTTCGTGCGTACTCGATCGATCGTCACTTGTTTGTAAGGATATTCAGGCCATTGCAAACGTGAATTCTCATGGGCGTGAAGGGCTCGTAGTGGGTCAAACGCAAACGCTAGAGCTCCTGAAGGGTCAAAGCTCGACTTGTACATGGCGCAAGAATGACCTTGAGTTCGTAAAAATCCGTTTCTTGACGCTGCAAACTTGTTTTTAGGTTTGTTTCTTCGAACTAAAGCAGTGATGGACCCAGCGGGTTACTCGTGGAATAACCAGAACAATGTTGTATCGAGCTTAGATCTCCTAGAGGAGGAAGTACAACGGGAAGCGAGTAAACATGGTCCGCGATGGAAACAAGACAAACACCTTTTAGTTGAGGGGGAACCTGCCGCTACATTTCCAAGGTTTGGTTGTGTGTATGCTTTAAACTTGGTACAGTTTTAATTCGTTTTCTTGCTACTTCAGAGAAGTCACGATAATTTCCCCACGAAAGCCTCAATCAGTGTCCAAGACAACACGCCGGCGAAGGTCACACATTAGTATTAGTCGTTTGGATCGTAGTGCAAATAACGCAGAAGAAGAAGAAGAGCCCAAGAAACAATTACAGGTAAGGATTGACTGCTTATCTATTCAGTTATCGTTACTAATTATTCGCTGTCAGCTTGAAAACGAACGTCTTCAACGTGAAATTTCACAATGGCAACGCGAGATGAAACACGCTCGTGACGAAAAACTCGAACTGGAGGCTTCGTTTCGTCGATTAGACCAAGAGATCGGGAATGGCTACAACCTTGCAGAGAGAAAAGAGAAGGAACTACGGATCGCAGAACTGGTGACGAAGAATCAAAAGGTGGGGAGCAGCATAGAAATCAAAATTTATAGCCGAGTTATGACAAATTCCTGTAGCTGTCACAACTGTTGGAGAAGAAACTCCAGGGTCACGATGAGCTCCGTTTGAAATATACAGAACTAGAAGGGGAACACAAGAAGCTCACAGAGCAAGTGACTCTCCTGAATCAGGTGCTCAATAGTGTGGAAACCAAATACGCTGAGCTGTCTACGTCTCATAGCTCGCTTACTACCAGTTACGAGGCAGCTCACCACCGAATTGAAGCTTTGCAGCGTGATAATCTCGTACTTCAAGACAAATTGAGCACCTCTGACACTCACGTTCAAATTGTCGACGAGTATGAAACCAAAATTCAGCAGTGGGAGCGCATCTGCAGGGAATTGGAGCAAAAGTGCGAGTACAAGAGCAATAAACTCAAGCAAACCCAGAAAATTGCAAGTGCAACTCAAATAGAGGCTCAACGCGCTCTCGATCGTCAAGAAGAACTGGAGCAGGAGCTGCAAACGGTACACAACCAAAAAATCCAAATCAACGCCGCCTTGAGGACGATGGAAGCTAAACTTGAGGAAAACATGCAAGTTAGCAGTACTCAAGAATCGGTACGTATCTGACTTCAATACGTCAAACGGTTTAATTACTGACGAGAATGATGAAAGCTTCATCGCCGGATCCGCCAGTTGGAGATCGAGTTGCTGCATCAGAGCCGAGCGAATTCAGAACTGATGCAGACTTGTAACCAGATTCTAAGCTTACAAAGGAGATCAGGAGCTATCAAGACCCATGTGACCGCTAGAAATGACAATGCAATGGCTTCTCGTATGGCTAAACTGACGTCAACAATCACTTGTCTAACCGAAAAACTACGTATAACGGAGGAAACTCAGTGAGTACACACAGTAGACCAAACTTACTTGACGGTAGTCTAATTCTTTTGTGGTATTTAGGAATCACAAAAGCAGAAGCTTGGATATCCTTATGCAGGCATTTCCGTTCTTGTTACGCTGTCTGGATGCAACACGGGACCAACTCGCTGCAGTTGTCGAGTCCAATGATATTATAAAGAACGCACTGGAGCAGATCCACAATCCAAATCTACTAAACCCCATTAACGCTAACGAAGGACCGGTTAGTGGGCCAATGTATCTCCGTTTAGCGAGACACAAGTATCTGCTCGAAGCTCCGTATCCAATTGATCTTCTTGCAGACCAAACGGCAGCTCAAGCATTAAGTGGAAATCAAGAGACACTCACGAGGGCGAAATTGAAGCGATTCCCTCCATTCCGAATTACCTACAGCGTGCTGGAAAGGAGAGACAATCAGTTTGAGGACGAGGACGAAGATCAGATGAAACTTGTTCTGCTCTCAACCGACTCCAATGATACCAGCGGTGCGTCATACTTGAACCGGAGCAAGATCAACGCATTTCTTGAAGTGATTCAAAGCAACGCTGCTCGTAAGAAGTTCAAGACGCTCGTGATCGGCAAATTAGCCGAATATATGAGTAAATTACGTGAATTGGCGCACCGATCAGCTTCCGAGGCAGCAATGCACGAGGCCTCGGTACAAATGTTACAGCGTGAGGTAGCAGACCTTCAGCTGCAGCTGAAAAGCCGTAGTGACGAGTCCAAATGCTTTGTGGAGAGAGGAAAAATTCACAAAACTCGTCAATTCCTGATGAAAATGATCGATGTGTACACTGAGAAGCAGCACGAGAACGACCACCGTCAAATGACGTTCCTCACACAGCAATTGACCAGTGATATGCTTATTACCGACGTGGAGAATGGGACAAATGGTTCTCTTGATGATCAGTTATGCTTATCTAACTGTGAATTGGACGACGACGACGTGGCTCAACTTTTGCTGAAAATTCACGTGAGTGGGGTGCGATTTCGAGAGATTAACCTCAGTTCGAACAATTTGTCGGATGTTGGAGCACAATACGTTGCGGATTTCTTAGAGAAAGCCTCTCCGAGTGTTCGAGTGGTGAATCTCAACGATAACAAACGAATCTCACGATGTGGTATCGAGTTGATCAAGCGAGGGTTGCTAAGGAATCAACGTGTGCAGAGAGTGAAAGAGGACCAAGAGTGTGAAGCTCGGATGATTCTGCGAGGATTGGCGATTCAGCAAGAGTTTGAAGTTACTGCAGAAGGCACAGATATCCTTTGCGTCGTTCTACCGTTTGCATCGGAGTATGATGGAATTACAGTGGACTTAAAGACGACAACTCCCGAGGCAGTTGGTGCTATGATGAAGAAGCTTCGTCAGCTCGGATTCAGATACAATATCCGACCGACATCTGCGTCTTCACGGCTACGACCAACTTCTTACAGCAATAAGAGCCAGCGAACTGATGCTCGTCCTCGAAGTGCTTCAGCTGTGCCTTCCAGCAGAAAAACACCCGTTCCTAGTAGTGTGGGAGCTACTACTAGGAGGAAATCTCTTCCAGGCACTCTCACCAACACTGTCATCACTCGACGTCAACAGATAAAGCAGCAGCAAGATCAGCGATTCCAGTCCCTCGAAGCTGCTATTCGGCGAGCTGCAACACCAAGTCACCGGGTTCAATCGACCCGATCATCGACCTCCACACAGTTGAATTCTCGGATTTATCGTCAAAGTGTCAATGGAACAGCTAGAGGCAGTAAGAGGCGATCTGTCGGTAACACACACATCAATACGATACGAGGACTGAGACCTTAATACTACGACACCAAGATATAAAGCCAAATTCTTAGACGACAAACAATCGACAACTTGCTTTACAACTTTTGCTACGGCTAAAACTTCACGTGCAACGGTGCTCGTTACTGTCAGAATGATGCAACAGCAACTATGAAGGCAACCGCTAGTGCCATCCAAGAATGACACGGCGAGATCTTCACCGTGAAACTTGTTTCGGCATTGGCTGACGCGCTTGCAGTTGATGAAGACGAAGCTGCTGACGTTTGGGTGGGTGTATGGGTAGTAGAATCCGAGTCACTAGAGCGTTCTGGCTCAACTTCATAGCTGTCAGAACCAATTTCAAAGCCCGTCGAATTGTCACTTGAAGACGAATTGCTAGTGGAAGAACCGACTTCCCAGTCTAAAGAGCTGTCAAGTGACGATGAATAGCTGGTGGATGCCGAAGAGCTTGCAGTGGAAGGTCGAACGGTTCCAACACTACCCTCATCGCTGTTAAAGGATGAGAAGGTGGCTGTATCAAAAGGAGAAGAGTGCCCACTGTCCGATCCGCCGGAAACTATCGGTACATCCGTCGTTTCCGTTGGAATCACTGTGGTTTTTGATGGCACAGCAGTTGTTTGCTCAGGAGCCTCTGTCGCCGCTACTGGAACACTCGTCGTTGCTTGCGGGGCCTCTGTCACTGGAACACTTGTTTCCGCTACTGGTGCACTGGTTGTCGCGATCGGAGCTTCCGTCTGTGCGACTGGTGACGTGGTGGTAGGAACCGGGGTCTCAGTAGGAATCGGTAGGAGCCGCTTTCGTCAATGCTGGTGCACTTGTCGTGGCAGGAGGTGCTGTTGTTGAAACTGGCATTGCTGTTGCTAGTTGAGACGCACTAGTCGTTGAGACCGGAGTGCTGGGGATCTCCGCATCTCCAGCAGCGGTGTTCGAGTCCACTTGATCCCACGAAGTAATTGGAGCGCTGGTAGTTGATACTGGCGTTTCTGTAGTTGCCACAGGAGCAGCCGTCGACAATGGAGCTTCAGTAACAGGTATTGCAGTTAAGGCAATTGCTGTCGTCGCCTGCTGAGGAGCAGCAGTAGTAGTTTGTGGTGTAGCTGTTGTTGCACTCGGGGCGTTTGTAATTGGCGATTCTGTCGTTGTCGCTGAGCTGCCACTTCCAGACGTGACTTCCACTTCGAAACACGTTGAGTAAGCTGCACCAAAGTACCCTCGCGCTTGAGATTGATCAACGTACGATGCCTCATTGTCCAGCCAGAATGTCCAGTACCAAACCATGTTATAAATTCCTGGGGCCGTGCCTGTCGGAACAACGAAAGAGCCGATGCACGGCTTGCCGTCGCCTGCTCGACCGCCAGGATTCCCTTTGTAGTCGTATGTCTCTCCACAATTCCCGTCGTCAAAATCCAGCGTGTAACCATCCATCAGGTTCTCCTTTGTCATCTCTAACGTCGACGTCAGTAAAGACCCTGCTTCTCCAGTCCAATAGATCCCGTGCTGCGTTCCGATTGCCTTCTTGTCCTTGACAATATGGCCGTTCGGCAAATATGCGTAGTAGACGGTGACACCGGGCGCGACCGAGATTCGTTTGCGCCAGTCGGTATTCGTGTAGGTATCGGCGTCTACGGTCTCACAGACAGCCGTGCCTGCTTCCACCTCGTTCTCCAGCATCTTGAACGTATACCCCGTCCCGATATCGGTGTCACCGCGACCGGGATACCCGGCCCCGTAGCCGTCGCAGAAGCCGTTGCCTCCAGATCCGCCGTAAATGTACGACGCACTCTCATCGTAAATTTTGGTGCGGTTCGTGTCGAAGCAGTCGATCCATGAGTGCGCCGTCGTGGAATGCTTACCAAGCTGTACGGCGGTGGCCAGCGCCACTACGTAGACGGACCACAGCTGCATGGCGGAACGGATTCAATGCTGTCGATGCTAACCCGTGGTTACTTTCCACTAATACCATCACTAAGAGGAATCACAATGGCCTTTGTTGGGACTAACCCCAACGGGACTTGCTGGAGGCAGGGAGGTTCTAGTAATGAACTGTAAGCCTCCAGCTCAACCCTTGACTGTATATGTAGTAGATAGTTATGATGCAAAAATGACTGGTCCTCAAAGACTACAGCTACATGTATACGTACATGTACATGTACTATCCACTGAACATAACCGGCTCACACTCCCACTTGGTCCGTGCTCACGAGCGTCCTCGTAGCGCGCGACCATAAAAACGCCGGTGACTTCAACGTGGCTCCAAGCTCACAGTCCACCGCGACCCACCGCACGAGCCCAGCTCTGCGTCCTCTGTCGTTCCCTTAGCGTAGTGTAGTGCCTTGGCATGTGCGAGTCCAGCAACTCCAGCATCATGCAGAGCCCGCGACCAGTGTCGCCGTGCAGCTCCCAGAGCGCACCGACTCGTCCTTGTCCTAATGCAGTACCAGCGTACGAACCATCAAAGCTCGGCGCAACATCCAATGTCGCTACCTGCATACGAGTCCTGCCACGCGCATAGTGACCTCATGTCAACTACAGCTCCCAGAGCATCCTGCGCAGCACCGCTTCGGTCTCTCCCAAAGCCGAGCTTCCAAAGCTCCCGTTCCGCATGTACCAGCGTACATCTACTGCAACTCCTCAGGTGACAGCACCTTGAGTGCTTTACGAAACCTAGCGAACTTCACAGCGCCCAGCGCCTTTGTCATGATATCCGCAACCATGTCGTTCGTACCCACATGTTCCACCTTTAGCTCCTTCTTCTCCACGAGGTCACGCGACACATGGAACTTGTTCTCAATGTGCTTGGTCCTACTGTACTTGCCTGGCCGCGCGGTCATGTAGATAGACGCCATGTTGTCGCCCCTCAGCAACGGGATCTCGTACTCCCACTGGAGCTCATCACAGAGCTGTCGAACCCACTGTAGATCCTTTATGCCCTCTGCCATCGCGACGTACTCAGCTTCCGTCGTGCTCTGTGCGTTCAAGCCCTGCTTGCGCGAAGCATAGGAGATCACATTGCCGTCAATCATCGTCACGTAGCCACTAATGCTCTTGCGATCATCAGGATCGTTTGCATAGTCTGCGTCCGTGTACAGTAGCAACGTCACCGCCTTGCCCTCGCGTACGTCCATCACCAACTTGTAGTCAGCTGTAGCCTTTAAGTATCGCAGCACATAACGCGCCAGCTCGTAGTGGGTAACGTCGAAGTTGGCTAGAAACTTGCCCAAGTGCCTCACCGCATGTGCTATGTCAGGTCTCGTGCCCGAAACTAAGTAGCCCAGGGCTCCCACTAGTTCACGATATGGCAGTGGCGCGTCGTCCTCAGCAGGAGCGCGCACTTGGAGTGTCCCGGACGGCTCCGGTGTCTTCGCGCCACGGCAGCTTGCCATGTGGTACTTCAGCAACATCTCCTTGATGTACTGCTCTTGACAGTAGGTTACACGCTTAGCCTCACGGTCGATAGAGATCTCGATACCAAGAAGATACTTCACTTCGCCAAGTGAGGTCAGCTGGAAGTCCTCCCGCATCTGTGCAGCCACAGTCTCGCACAACTCCGTAGGCCCAATCAACAGCAGATCGTCAACGTACACGGTGATCAGCATCGTGATTACTCCTCCCACTTTTCGGGCATAGAGACCTCTGTCCTTTTCCATGCGCTCGAAGCCCAGCTTCGTCAACTTGGTGTGTAAGGTCTGATTCCAGATGAGTGGTGCTTGCCGTAGCCCATACAAACTCTTGAGCAAGTGGCACACCTCCCCGTCATCGCCCTCTTCCAAACCATCCGGACGGGCCATGTAGATCGTCTCGCCCAGCGGTCCATATAGGAATGCGGTCTTCACGTCAAACTGCATAACCAACCACCCTCGTTGAACTCCATAGTAGATAGCAGCACGAATCGTCTCAAAACGAATCACCGGTGCATAAGTCTCATGAAAATTCACACCATACTCTTGTTTGTGACCATGAATCACCAGACGCGCCTTGTAGCGCTTGATAGCACCATGTTCATCACGCTTGATAGCAAATACCCAGCGGCACGTGATCACCTTGGCCTTCCCAACCTGAGAGCGAGGAACCAGACGCCAGGTCTGATGCTGCTTCAGCGAAGCAAGTTCTTCCAAGATTGCTTTCCTCCACTCTGGCCACAGATTGCTCGCCTTCGCTTGGCGGTAGCTTTGCGGTAATTGGACAGCTCCAACACCTTGTATAGCCACATTAAACACAAAATCCCGAAGATGCGACGGTGGAGCCCGTTTCCTACGAGGCAACACCTTCACAGGAGCCACCGTTGGCTTGCGAACCAGGAACGGCACGTTTTCGTCCGAATCACCATCCTGGTGAGGTCGCTTCCTCTTCGTTCGTCTCTTTCCCTTTCCCTTCTTCACAGATACTTCTTGTGGCTCAGCTGAAGACGTCTGCACAGTAGCAGCACCCTGCGCACTCTTTGATAGTGCCTCTTCACGTCGTTCCACCTCCAGTGAGATGTCTGCAAGGTAGTCGTCTTTGCCTTCCAGAGGCAATCCAGCAACGACACGTCTCGCCACTTCATCGTCTTCTGCATACGACTCAATACCAGACTTGATCGCCACAATAGGGATAGTTGTGTCACCATTATCCTCAGGTACGTCTCGCGTCAGAACGCGCATTACGTAGTCACGTCCAGCAGTAAACTTCTCATGGCAAAGATGTTCTCGAGTCGACTAGTACGTACACCACCATCTTGCAAGCTCAGTAGCTTAACTCCTTAGTGTTGTGAGAGTAACCAAGTAGAATACACATGTCCGTTCGTGAATCCAGTTTGTCACGATCTCGGCGACTCTCTGGTGCAATCCGAGCTTGTACTAAGCAGCCCCATGTACGTAGGGATCCCCAGATCCGGCTTCTTCCCATACAACTTCTCGTACGGCGTCTCACCCTACGCCAGTGCGCTAGTTGTCCACCTGTTGACCGTGAACACCGTGTGAAGTAACGCCTCACCCCACAGCTCCTTGGGTAGCCGAGTAGCGGCCAGCATCGCACGCACGCGAGGCACCAGTATGCCATTAGCTCGCTCCACAATGCTGTTCTCTTGGGGACTGTAGCCATTCGTCGTAGTCGTCTCAATCCCGCGTTCCTACAATAGCCTTCAAGCGCTTTATTCAGGAACTCACCACCTTGGTCACTATGCAGCACGGTCACTCTCCAGTTCTTGTCCTGGAATTCCCTGTCCAACTTTGACAGCAGATTGCGGAGGTGCCCTTCAGCTTCACTCTTTTGTGTCAACAGAAATACCCACTTAAAGCGTGTCGCCTCGTCGACAACCAGTAGAAACTTGCCATCTCCGATGTAGTGGCAATTCCAATTGAGCAGACATCAACTGCAATGCGTTGCAGTGGTCGTGTTCGGCGATCGGGCCCTCTCTTGTATGTCATACGTTTGAATTTGCCCATACGGCACGGAACACAGTCGTAAGATTGAAGTTGCTTTGAATTCACATCAAAGCCAACGTCAAACTGCTGAGCATGACGTCTAATCTCCTCCATTCCAGCGTGGTTCAACCGATTGTGCAGCAGCCCCATAGCTGCGCTCTTCCCAATGACCGACGACTTCTCAACACCAAGCACCATGTGCTGGTTCGCCTTCGCAGTCGACCCAGTGGCCTTCCGCGTCCACATTCGATACAGTCCATCAACCAACAGAAACTCCAATTTCATTCCCGTCTTGGTCAACCACAACTTCTTCTTGTCCTTCGAAAACGACATGTCGTAGCCAGCGTCAATCAACATGTAGCCCATAGAGATCAAATTACACCTTGCATTAGGCGTATAGTACGCGCGTTCCAGTATACGCGGCTCGTACTTCCCGTGATCTCGTTACGCACGGTCAGGTGCACGTCCCCGCAGGCCACGTTCGTCTCGCGTGAAGGTGCACAGCTCGCTTTGGCGTCGACACATCCAGTGATGCATCCTTGGACTCCTCGTCCGAATCCTTTCGCGACGCAGCCGCCACAGCCATCTCCGTAGCCTCTTTAATGCCAAAAGCCTCGGTCACACCCTCACCACCGGAACTCCCACTGGTTCTTGTACCACCGGTATAAACGTCAGCACCAGCGGCGTGATCACCAGCACCAGAACTCCCACTGGTAGCGACGACGTGGTCTCCAGACCCTTCGTCACCAGCTTGGTCTCGATCACCAACATCTGGAGCCAGCGCAGAACTGTTGCACGGCGTCAACATGACGTTCAGCGTCTCCACGTTGTTCGACTGGCGTCCACCACTGTTGCCATTACCACTTTCAGTAGGCGGTTGCGGGCAGTCCCGCACAAAGTGCTTGCCCGATCCGCACCGGAAGCACGTATTCTTCTTGGACTTCTTGCTTGGGCGCGACGATGTCGTAC
This sequence comes from Phytophthora colocasiae, assembly GCA_018806915.1. Lineage (NCBI taxonomy): Eukaryota > Oomycota > Peronosporomycetes > Peronosporales > Peronosporaceae > Phytophthora > Phytophthora colocasiae. The sequence continues at coordinate 343,977 of JAGKQI010000093.1, read as the reverse complement.
TCGAGCTCCTCGGTCTCGAATTCCCACGTCCACGTCCACGTGAAGCTCCCCTTCCACGTTCTTGCACGTAGTTAACTGCACGGCCACCAAGTCCTTGGCCACTCTGCTCATTACCACGGCGATCAGCGCCAGGCAAATTATTAGCAATTAACTCTGCATTCTCCAGACGCGCAGTCGCATCACGGAGCTCCGGTTTCGCGCGTGAAGACCTCTTTCTTTCTCCATGTTCACGGGCGAGTCCCGGATATACTTCCACTGCGTTACTTAGCATCACATCGGCCAAGTCTTGGTCCTCGATGCTGTCTCCATTCTCTCTCAGGACACGACGAAGTCGCAGTAGGTCAGCAATGTAGTCGCCAGCCTTCTCATTCGGCTGCAAGTAGCGACTGTAAATGTCTCGTCGTACATACACGGTGTTCAGTCCACCGCCTGATCCATACTCAGACCGTAGAGCATCCCAAAGCTGCATGGGGTCCCCAGACCGCACCTCCGTCTGAAAGCGCTGGAGCACGTCCCACGTGATGTGTTCCACCAACATGTGATGAGCCTTTAGACGTCTCTCACGGAAGCACACGCGCCAACTCTGTTGCTCGTTGCGAGTCCCTGGCGGCACGTCATTCTCTCGCTCTTCACCGAGTACAAGCTTGTTGTAGTTCAACGTGAGCATGGCCGTCTGAATGCGCAGCGACCACTCCTCGTAGTTCTCCGTCCCTTGGAGCTTGATGTCGAGCTTGAACGACGCAACAGCCATGAGTCTTGTCATCGTTGGTCCTTGGTCTTCTTCTCCCGACTTCTCTTCAGTTTCTCCTCTGCGAGCGGGGGAGCTGCTCTGTCGCTCCAGATCCAGCGTCACGTCTGAAGCCTCGTCTGCTCTAACAGCATTTTGGCCAATGGCGTTGGGCTCATAACCTAACCCGTGGTTACTTTCCACTAATACCATCACTAAGAGGAATCACAATGGCCTTTGTTGGGACTAACCCCAACGGGACTTGCTGGAGGCAGGGAGGTTCTAGTAATGAACTGTAAGCCTCCAGCTCAACCCTTGACTGTATATGTAGTAGATAGTTATGATGCAAAAATGACTGGTCCTCAAAGACTACAGCTACATGTATACGTACATGTACATGTACTATCCACTGAACATAACCGGCTCACAGATGCGAGCGTTTGAGGAATAACATGACGGTAGACTCCTGGTGAAGCGTTAGACTGGCTCGGGAGTGACTGCAAATGATACACCAGCTTGTCCTAGGAGCTACAGCTGTCTGGGAGGCATTGGAGACTTGCTTTAGTCGAGCTAAGCCAGATGGCTTCGCGAGTCATTCGTGACGCGAAAACGGGCGGAAGTTTGCGGCCGACAGACGCGTGCCCCGTTCCCGACATCCGGCGATCCACTGACATGGCCACAAGCGGCAGCTCGGTGAAGACAGATGAAGACCCACAACGCTACAAGTGTACATTTCTTAAGAGAGTTAAGGAGGAATATCTATTGAGCTCTACCAGATACAAGACGCTATGCTGCAGCAGACACTTCCGGCCCAAAAACGAACGACCAGCTTTTACGGCGCTCTGGCGGATCACCAGCTGGAAACTGCGACTGCGAGCCGTCTGATCCGGGCATTAAAGCTGAACGGACCAGTGCAGCGTGCACTGTACAGTGCGGAGGCAATGCCTGCCAGACATAGCATGTTGCAAGGAACGATGTTTGGAGAAGGATCATAGCAACGTCCCGAACAGCAATGCGAACGCCAGGACCACCCACCGCTCGACGGTCGTAGTTGGGACGGCCGCGCTCTCCATCGTCGTAGCAGATGCACCGTCAAGGGACCTAGACGTTGAGCCTGAACCTGAGTTCGAGGCCGGTGTGGAGACCACCATCGATGGCGCTGAGGGTTCTTCCTGACCGACATCACCGTCACTTGAACCAGAATCCGAACTACTGCTGTTCGCGCTCGCGCTTGCAGAACTGTCGCGTGCTGGGTGAACAGTAGCCATGTCACCCTTGCCGTACTTTGCAGGCGGAAGGTCATCGTCACTTCCATCGACAGGCTCAGGAGCAACAGTACCTGCACTTGACTCGCCCGTTTCCGTCGGTGGGGCTGGCGTCGGAGCTGCAGCACCGACAATGGGAGCTCCTGACTTAGCCGGCATTGGTGTTGGAGCCGGCGTTGGAACTGGTGTTGGAACTGGTGTTGGTGCTGGTGTTGGAGCTGGAGTAGGGGCTGGAGTTGGTGCGGGTGTAGGCGGTGGCGTTGGTGCCGGTGTCACAGGGGCAGCAGGCACCGCAGGTGCAGTTTTGCCCGCAGCGGCACCACCTGACGTCACCTCCATCTCAAAGCACGTGGAATATGCTGCACCGAAGTATCCCTTCGCCTGAGCCTGATCGATGTATGCAGCCTGGTCATCGAGCCAAAACGTCCAGTACCAAACCATGTTGTAGATGCCGGGTGCGGTTCCTGCAGGTACGACGAACGAGCCTACGCAGGGCTTACCATCACCTGCACGTCCGCCGGGATTGCCGTTGTAATCAACCGTCTCGCCACAGTTTCCGTCGTCGTAGTTCATGGTGTGTCCATCGAGCAAGTTCTCAGGCTTCATGTCAAGTGTAGAGGTCAACGACGTCCCAACCTGACCTGTCCAGTAAACACCATGCTGTGTGCCGATGGCCTTCTTGTCCTTGACGATGTGGCCATTCGGTAGGTACGCGAAGTACGCCGTCTGTCCCGGGGCCAGTGTAATTCGCTTCCGCCAGTCCGTGTACGTGTTTCCGCCAACATTCTGACACACGGCAGTTCCAGCCTCGACATCGCTCTTCAGCACCTTGTACGTGTATCCCGTACCAATGTCGATGTCACCGCGGCCGGGGTACCCAGCTCCGTAGCCTTCACAGAATCCGTTGCCGCCGGCACCACCGAAAATGTACGACGCACTTTGATCGTAGATTTTGGAACGATCCGTGTCAATGCAGTCAATCCAAGTGTGCCCTTCTGTAGTGCGCGTCATTATCGAAAGCAGGAGAGGCACCAAGGCCATCGCTGATGTGACGACCGAGACCATTGTTGCCCTGAGCTTGTGGCTGTATCGCCGTGGAGCGAGATGTGACCACAACCCAAGAATTTAGAGAGTGCCATCACCTGCCAGGTGACCTGGCAATCCATTTTTACTGTTAGCGAGTGAACTGATCTGGTTTAGAGGAAGGCACAGAGAAGAGCTGGGAGCGGAAGAAAAGCTGGGCATTTTCCCTCTACAAACTGCAATCGACCAAAAGATCATCGGGACAAGCTGGTCGGATCGGCCCATGGTCTCCGCAACAAAATTTTTGGTTACAGTACTGTACTCGATGGTCGACGCCATCTGGAGTTTGAGAATGCGTTGCGCTGCAGACGAACTGGTTTGCACCGCATACATGGCTTCGGATCGGACACGCCCGCGGTAAATCAGCGTTCGTGTCCTTCAAGCCACCGAAGGCACGTGTGCTTGAGTGTATGCACTCAACCACGAAATAATGGAATGGAATACATGTACATAGCACACCGAGAAAGCAGTGTTCTGGTAAGCCATCTATACTGCATCAACTTAGCACACAAAGATACTTTCTTGACCTACAACCGGCCAAGTGTTCTACAACGTACAGACCACTACGTCCAAGTCGGTGGCGTCACTGTTCCTGGTTTAGCGGCGCTTTGAATCGAAGCACACTCGACGAACGCAGCGGACTTTTCAGTGTTTGTGACTTTGCAGTACCGACAGATCTCGTCGATGCACCCCAAACCGCCAACATTGCAGCTAGTGTCGGTGGCAATATTGATGCCATTTGCTGCATCACCCTCCGAAACTGTCCGAGTGCACCCTGGAGCTGCTGGCATTGGCGCTGCTTCTCCCCCAACTTGATCTGCAGGAGCTGGGGTAACAACGGGAGCCTGCGAAGGCACTGGAGCTGAAACCTTACCAGGAGCTGGAGCTGGAGCTGGAGCTGGAGCTGGAGCTGGAGCTGGAGCTGGAGCTGGAGCAGGAGCAGGAGCAGGTGCTGGGGCAGGTGCTGGGGCAGGAGCAGGTGCTGGGGCAGGAGCAGGAGCAGGTGCTGGGGCAGGAGCTGGAGCAGGTGCTGGAGCAGGAGCTGCTTTCTGTGTCGTATTACCACCGCTACCTCCTGTCACTTCTATTTCAAAACACGTCGAGTACGCCGCACCAAAGTATCCTTTCGCCATGTTCTGATCCTTGTACGCTCCCTCGTTGTCCAGCCAAAACGTCCAGTACCAGACCATGCTGTAAATTCCAGGTGCTGTACCCTCTGGAATGGTAAACGAACCGATGCAAGGCTTCCCGTCACCTGCGCGATAGCTCGGATTGCCATTGTAGTCGTATGTCTCGCCGCAGTTGCCGTCATCGTAATCCATGGTGCTGCCGACCAAATGCTCCTTTGTCATGTCTTTCGTGGATGAAAGCGACGTGCCTGCTTGACCTGTCCAGTAGACACCGTGTTGAGTGCCTACTCCCTTCTTGTCCTTCACGATATGTCCATTTGGTAGGTACGCAAAGTACGCGGTCTGTCCTGGAGCTACCGAGAGCCTTTTACGCCAGTCCGAATAGGTGTTGGCTCCAACTTCTTGGCAAACGGGAGCTCCAGCCTCGACTTCGTTCTTGAGCATCTTGTGCGTGTACTCAGTGCCAATGCTGGAGTCACCGCGACCGGGGTACCCCGCTCCATAGCCGTCGCAAAATCCGTTGCCACCGGAGCCACCAAAAATATAGGAGGCGCTCTGATCGTACAGCTTGGAACGATCCGTGTCAATGCAGTCCAGCCACGTGTGTCCTTCGACGAAGTGTCGAGCGACTGACAACAGCAGGAGCGGCAGCAAAGCTATCCTTGATGAGACTACGGAGACCATATTATTGTTCTGTGCTGGAACCTGTGAGCTTGACTCGGTAATTCGCAGACTGAGCCTCAGTCAAGAAAGTGGAGACACCAACCGCTTTCGTGTCGTGGGGACGGAACGGCAAGGCGGTTTACAGCAGGTACTTGTGGAATGGCCTGGCGTCCAGGTGGCAAGAACGGGACCAGGAACTCGCTCAAAGCTGGGCATCCACAGCGCGAACGTCCGATGTGGAGCACGGAAAGGCTGATCGGGATCGGCCCATACGGAAGCGTCAACAACTCTCGATTCCCCGTTCTGCCATTGTCAATTGCTGCGATTGTCTTCGGCACTGCAAACGCGGCCTCCAAGACGACGAGTCACACTCGTGGTGTTGATAGCTCATTTTCGATGTGAGCAACGCCAACTCGGTGCACGATTTTTCAAGCATGAAGTGCTTGGTTAGCAGCCAGAGAAAGTGATCAAAGCTGACTCAACCATCTGGTTCCGACTTGAGTTCGGCTGGCGGTGAGCTCTGGTCCGTCGCGTCAGTTGAGCGGTAACAGCACTGCTGTTACATGTACAACCAGCACTGCTATTACAGCTGCACTACGATAGGGTTCCGATTCGGAACCAGTAGACGATCAAACTGTGTTGGCAATATGAAAGCGTGGATTACTGTTATTAGTTGGCAAGACCACCAAAATGCACACACCAGATTCCATGCAGCGCCTACCAGCAATAGGAACCGTACCAGTAAACTGGAGACAAACGAAAGAGCAGCAAGCTGAATCGGTTGTTCTCCTGGCTGCCAAATAATGACAGCTTAGCCCATGTGAACGGTCACGGGCTTGCCCATCTTGCCCATAATGACGAGGTGGTCAAAGTGGCCAGCCAAAGCCTCCGTGAACGTGGGGAGAACAGTGTAGTGGATCTTGTACTTCTTGCACACGTCGATGATGATCGGAGCGATGGCGGGGTAGTGATACTGCGAGACACCGGGGAAAAGGTGGTGCGTCACCTGGTAGTTAAGCGCACCCGTGAGGAAGGCCGTGAGTGGCGAGCCGTGGGCGTAGTCCACCGACGACTTCACCTGAGAGATAGCCCACTCGTCGTCGATGGCAGTGACGCCCTCATCGTCACCAGGGTACTCGCAAGCCGTGGAAACGTGGCTCACCTGGAAGTTGAAGGCCAGATACCAGCCCGTCATGAACTCGGCGAGGAAGAATACGCCCCAGAAGCGGGCGGAGTCAACCTGCAGCACGACCAGCGGGATGTAGATGCGGTAGAACGCCCAGAAGGCCTTGGACATGACGAGCTCCACCCAGTCGCCAATCGAGTGCGGGTTCACACGCAGCGGGCCATTCGTTAACGAGATGAACGTCTCGAAAATATCCTGCACACGGAACTTGAGGCCGAGCACGCCATAGAGCGGGGGCAGGTAGATGTGCTGGAACTTGTAGATCGGTAGCAGGACCTGACGGTAAACGATTCGGCGCACGTCGCTCTTGAAGTCCACCGGAAGGTCTGGATCAGCGCCGGGAACGTTCGTGTAGATGTGGTGGCCCACAACGTGTTGGTTGAGCCACGAAACCATGTTTGCTCCGGCGACCCAGTCCATCGCAAGACGTCCGATGAGCGTCCAGCCCGTGGGGCTGCTGGAGATGGCAGCGTGCGACGCGTCGTGCATCACGTGAAGCAGCGGAAGAGCCTGGCACACGCCAAAGAGGGCGCCCCACGCATAGTGCGCGTAGATGTTGTCCGACAACTGTTGGTTCATTCCCATATAGGCCACAGCTCCAACGATGGCCACGAAGAACATGCGCCACAGACCCGAGTACGGGTTGCGCGGGTCCAACTTGTTGTCCTTGAAGTACTGGCCCACACGGTCGCAGCATTCGCGGTAGAAACCCGTGTCAGGCTTGTACGTGGGGAACTCGGATCCTCCCACGAGCTTTCCCACTGCGTATTTGGCCAGGATCTTGTCCGCACGACTAGAGAACGGATGGTACGAGTCGAACGTGTCGGTGCACTCACGTCCGGAGTGCAGCAGCACGAGCTCGCGGCCCCCAGGGTGGCGGTCGGCCCATTCTGGTGGTACAGAAGCAACAAGCAGTGAATTGTCAGCACGAGACTATCAATTGTCAGACTTGACAAGGAGAAATACATACCGGTAACATCGTACACGATTCCGCGGATGATGACCCAGGCACTCTTTGCCGTGTTGTGCTTAGCTACGTCCTGCCATGTGAAAGTGGCAGTGTTCTTGTCCGTCGTGGCAACACTCTTACGCTGGTGCAGACCCTCTAAAGTAGGAAGAACGACACGCAAAAGTCAGTGGAGAAGCCTCAACAGAGAAACCAGGAGGTAAACGTAGCGTACCATTGGCAATAACAGCCTTCTCGGTTTCGATGGGGGCCATGGCAGCTCCTAGTTCGTCAATGGCTGGCGGAGGTTCCGATGGTTCTTCCGGGCGTGGGCGCGAATCGAAGTGTGATGTCAATGACATCATGTCATCCGTCGAGTTAGAAGCTCCGATACGTCAGGAAGTATCAGTTACAAATATGAGATTGTTTACAAAGGGTATTATTAAAGACAGGTCAAATGTGAGTATGAAACGTGGAAATGAAAAACTTTTATAACAGGGTATGCAACGTCAGTGTTTTGATGTACATTTTGTGTGGCACATTGCTGGAAGATCGCCTTACAAAACGTGTGGCTCTCCGAATGGCCACGCCTCTTTGTAGCTGAAGCAGCCTCAGCCTACCGTCTTAGCAATCCTCAGACGAAGCGCAGTGTGTACTGTCATGCGCGGGTAAGACAGTCTGGCCCATTGCCCAGCAACTTGCTGCGTCTGTGCAGAGTTCGTTCTGGCTACTGGACCATTGTCACAATGGTTGTGGTGCCGCGGTGCCGTTCTGATGGTCTGCGTACATACTGGCACAAAGACCCGACGCGCGTATTTATTTATGTTAACTCACGTTGTTAATCACATGGCTACATCAGAGCTTGATGCGGATGTGTGCGTGCTGTAGCAGCGAAGCGAGAACACAGACTGCCAGCATGTACATCAGCAGCACACCTGAAGCAACATCAGGACTCGTGTTGATTGTGTGCATACTCAAGTTGACTGCGCCAGTCATCAAATTGGCCTAAAGATGGGGTGTTAGTTCTACGTGGTGCTAGGAAAGACAAGATATGAGCTCACCACAATGAAGACGAAGAGCTGGTTGTGGTTGATGCCTTGGTACAGCAGTGGCACCCTGGGCAGCATACTACGTATCATGATTTGGTGTTAGTAAAGGAAGCTTCGAGGTCTGTAAGAGCTCGTTGGACGTACCAGACAGTTTGAATCCCGCTGTAGAGAGCTAGCAGCGTGAGAGACTCAGCCAAGACCCAGAGCAAGTACGACAGGTTCAACTGGCAGTGAGTGTATCAATGAACCAGTACGTTAGTGTGTTAGGCAATGTATCATTAAAAAGGCTGACGAAATGCGTACCATTCGACGAGATGGACGAGCAACAAGGCGCACCGACAGGAAGGTTGATAGCCACAAGAACCCAGCAACAACAACCAGCGTGACGGTAAGCCACCTAATGTTGCGGTGCAGCTTCGAACCGTTGGAATTCATGTATCCGAAAATGCTTTGGCCTGCATACACAGCGAGCATGTACAGCGAGGTGTAGCCTGAGCAACAAGCAAGGTGCATTAGATTCTGTGGTCGCACTTTTAAGAATTGAAGAGGACTATGTACCAGCCAGGCTGAGAATTCCTTCGCGGTTCTGACTCATCAGGTTGTCCCGAGGTGCGTTAAGAATGTAATCTTCACCGCCATAATGTGAGAGATACAGCTGGTAACCTGGCAAAGAGGTATTTCAACACGGGTCAGCCAGATACTAACAGTCAGCAAAACACAATATACGCACCAAACGCAACAATAGCTGCCACTACAGGGCTGCATGCCCATTTCCCGAAAAGACAGAGAATAGTGTACACAATGTACACCCCTGCAAGTGTGAAGTAGAAGTTCCAGTGAACTCCATACTCAGACACGTGCTCCTGCCGGGACATACGTCAGTCCCTGCTCGAAAGTAAAGCAGCTACTACTATGCTACAGCATACCTGGTAGTTGACACCTTTGACAGTCAGAAAGCGGGCGGTTCCAAATACCAGTACAAGTGCAATTGGTCGAAGAAATGCATAGCATTTCATCATAAAGGTCTGGGTTTGTTGAGATCTGCAATGATGAAAGAAAACCGTATTCAGTAGTGATATCCATACCGGCCCAGCTAATCCCACCACGTACCTCTTCGTGCTATCACTCAGCCGAGCTTGACGAGCTGGTGCAGATACAATAGCCGAGGATACGATAAATGCGCCAACTCCAATGTCCATCTAGTTGATACATACATTCTCAGTGAGAGCTATCCCATTGTTGCATATTGCTTTCGAGAAACGCTGCTTACCACGCTGAAGCCATAGTTTTCCGTTTTGGCAAAGCGACGAGGGAAAACAGTGAAGTCGACCGCCAGAATCGCGAAACACCTGAAACCGGACACGTAGTGAGCTTTACCATTAAACCATAGTAGCTTTGCTTATCAACATACGTCGAAATCATAATCTGTGCTCGAAAGTTGGTCAGGAATGGCAGCTCCTTTTGGAGCAACTGGTTCATCTTCTCTTTCCTGCAGTGTTTGCGAATAAACTCCTTGGCATGGAATCGGGACAGTGCACTAAACATCGACGCCAGTGTGTATACCATTACGAGTAGAGGCACCGCATATTCTGCGAAGCTAAAGCCGATCATCGTAGGCACCACCGTCACTACGAATTCCAGCAGGATCGTCGCCACTAAGTTCTGTCACGAATCTACCTCTTAATTCCTTGTAACAAATGATCACAATACAAGGAACTTACAAGATTGCCGATACCCAATTGTCGGACTCCAACAACCTCCAGCAACAGCAGAAGCTCCGAGTAAAGCCATAGACACCCCTGACACAATGTAACAACGTCCTGGTTTAGTGCTTTTCGAACTCGATTCTTAGCGGTTGAGCCTCATTCCACCGTCATAGCAACTGCTAGTCAATGCGCACCGGTGCAATAGCGAAAACAATGAAGACTTCGCGTGCGCTAGTGCCCTGGAGTCCGGCAACGAATGCCTCCTTGGCGAGCTTGTAGTCCTCGTCCATGATGACAATTATAAAATGAGCTGTAGTTATACCCAATCAGCGTTCAATATACGTGATATTCTACCAATCACCGGGGCAGTTTGGCATCGCGTACAGCTCAAGATGACTGGTACGAGTGTTTACAAGTGATGCACACTTGCTACGTGACTTTGAGGGTGCTTGCATACGTAGCCATTGCTTGATTTAAAGGGCTGACGCTGTGTTTTATTGTGGTTTAATTTACAGATTATAAGGAAGAGCAAGCCATGGAGGTGGAGGCCCTCGAGGCCATCTACATGGACGACTTTACCCGTGCGTAGATATTCAATTGCTGCGATTTCGTATGCATATTATACAGTGAATTAATTGGAGCAATTTATCGTCGTGGTGGCAGAGCTGTCGGAGGAACCGCTGACTTATCAGGTGCACGTGGTGCCAAACCAGGATGGCGAGAACAACTTTGGTACATTCTGGTGGATTTGATCCTGGTTGTTTTTGTGAATTTGCTAGCTAATGTGGATATATGGATCTTCATTTATCATATGCAGTGGCGTTGCTGCTCAAGGCAGAGATCCCTGAAACATACCCGGACGTGGAGCCAAAGGTTTGTGCACTAGATGGTGCCAGTATGACCCGGTGGCTTGAGCATTGATCAATTATGCTGTCGCTGCCATGTAGATTGAGGTTATCGTAAAGAAAGGTCTGGCGGACAGTCAAGTGAAGGAGATCAAGCAGTTGCTGGCACAGCAGATCGAGGAGAACATGGGCATGGCCATGATGTACACACTATCGGAGGCGGTGCGAGAATATTTAGTGGAGAACAACCGCGAGGGCAATGTATGCTGCACACTTTTTACAACTGCAATGCGGGTCGATAAACTGATGTGAATCTCGTGTGAATCTGCTGTAGGATGGATCCGAACACCAGGAGATGCTGCGTCGTATGGAGTTGAAGAAGAAAAAGGAGGAGAAGGTGGAAGCAGACAAACTAGAGGAGGTGAGGTTGAAATTGAAGCACACACGCTGGCAGCTGCTAACACGTCGAACTTTCCCATTGACAGGCTAATGCGAAGGATGAGGAACATCGGCGCGAATTCCATGGTAAAGATTCGTTGTCACTGCAGTGGTGTTTGATTTTGTAGTACTAATGGCGAACGCCTTCGCTTTACAGGTACGCCCGTGACTGTCGAGACGTTCGCTATCTGGAAAGCCAAGTTCGATGCTGAGATGGCAACTACGACGAAGACCAGCGTTAAGGATGAGGCCACTGCAAAACTCACAGGTGCGTTCTGCAACATCGAATGCAAACGACTCTACCGGTAGTCTAATGTAACTGTCTGTTCTCTACCAGGCCGTCAACTGTGGAACAAGGGTCTCGTTACGGAAGATGGAGCTGTTGACGCTGAAGCCGAGGCTGAAGGCGAAGATGCTGCTGAGCACGACGGCGAGGAGGAGGATGGCAACGATGACCAGAAGTAGAGGTCAAGTGACTGCAATGTAGCCATATGCTTCAGTAGAGTTTACATGCTCCATGATAGGACGGGGGAAGAAAAAAGACATGTGGGAAGACGCCGCAACTGCGTTGATCCCATCTAAAAATACTTTTGGTCCACATTTGAATAAGATACCTGAGTGCCAAGTTGGCCATGGCGATGTCTGCGTACACTGCCGCGACCAAAGCTGGTGCCGGTCTGCCAGACACAGATACAATGGAGATGACGTCGTTCTGTCAGTGCTGCCAGGTGGCGTGCCATCGTTTCCGACCCGCTAAGCCATGCAGTGTTCGTGACCTTTCGCTCTTTTTTCAGACTGTCAAACTTTTTTCTTATCAGATTTTTAATTTTTTTTATGATGCAGTTCTGCCACACATTTGTATGTCAATTCTGCTCATGTGGAACAGAACCCAATGTATTATGCAAGAGTTGCCAGCCGCAAGTGCGCGGTGCCCAACCGGCCTTCTCGATTCGGCAGTTCTTGTGGCGTTTTAAAATGTTGCCATTTAGTTGTCACGGCGAGAAATGGCTGTTTCTAGTGCGCAAACGACAGTCATTCGTGGTGCCCACAGATTTAACTGGAGATGATTACCAGTGGCTCGTACATCAGCTTCCTAGGCAACGAAGATTGCAAGGAACACACTTGGAGCAGAAGCGGACTCTTGACAGGGTACATATGGGCTTCAACTATTATAGTGATGAGTACATGCAATGCTGACATTTGATTTTACTGCTCAGGATATTGATCGCACGTTCCAGCAACTACAGATAAGGATGGCGAACGCCAGGAGGTCGAACTTCCTGGCTAAGTCCCAATACTCGTCGTCCGAGTTTATGACTTGGAAATCCAGTACACACCAGCTTCTTAGTGTGTTTCTGATGCTCAAGCCGCAAATTGGCTATTGCCAGGTTAGTATTTAATGATAAAGGTTTTTCTATGTGTAGTTGCTGACAATCGTCTTGGCGTTGAACAGGGAATGACGTCTGTAGCAGCAGTGCTCGTACAAGAATCCAAATTGAACAGCGAGATCGCATTCCGCCTGTTCTTGGCTCTATCGGAAAAGTACAGACTTGATGATGTCTATGGGCCCGACATGAAGGATGTAAATCTTCGCTATTTCCAGCTTGATGAAGCTCTGCGGCTGCATCTCCCTCGTCTTCACGCCCATTTGTCAGATCAAGATGTCCACCCTTCAACTTACGCATCTTGGTGAGCTCACATGTTTGCGGATACATGTGTACAATAATGTTTCCTGCATCTTCATGAAAACTAACCCTATGGTTTGCAGCTGGATCTTGACATTGTTCACAGAGTGCCGGCTGTTCCCCCACCGTTATGTTATCGCGTTTTTGGATCTGTTTTTTGAGTTTGGATGGAAAGTGTTTTTCCAAACGTGTTTAGCTGTTTTCAGTACGATTGAGGTAAGATACGAGAATGCGAGCGGGAGTGGACGTCTTGATGTACAGTACTGACACATGATGCACTGAATCTAGGCTGCACTTTTACGTAAGTCATCCTCAGGTGAAATCTTCGCGTACTTGTCGAAGGTCACCTGGTTCCATCGGCACAAGGTAGATAAAATCACTTTTAGCTGCAATCTTACCACCACTGACATGTCTCCTGTGATGTTAGTCTGAAAGCGACCTCAATCGATTTTTTGCGATTGCAAGAGCATTTAGTGTACGTAGCTTGAATATTTCTACTATTTTGTTGTGTTAGTTCTCACTGCTTATTTTTCAACAGATCTCGAGCTCTTTTCTTGATGTACTGCAAGGCGAATACTCCACCGAGGCCAGCATGAGTATGAACGAATATGATTAACCAGCAAGGCTTCGTTTTGTTTGAAGAAGCAACAACTGAGCAAAGGATCATTATATCGGCACCGACAAGTGAGTGATCCTACGTTGAAAACGTTACAGCCTAAATAACCTTAACGTGAGAACTTGCTCCTTTGCTGAACTATAAACTTCCTAGTAGTCTTAGGACTCGTATTTCCTCATGCTTCCTGTCCTTGTGGTGCTGTTTCGAACGTGACGTGCTGGGTAAATGATACGCGTTTGCGCTTGCGAAGCGAGGCCGTGAGTGCTCGCGGCTTCGCTCGCTTCGATGCAATTCCTGTTTGCGAGCCCCATTTCAGATGATTGAAAAGTGCTTCTGTAAGAAGGTGCTCGCGGATAACCCCGTCATTCACCAGCGGCCGAACTTTACCATATAAATCACTGACGCTCATCGTAGGAAAACGGACGAACTCCATCATTTCCGCCAGTAGATCTCCCAACGACTTGTCAGCGTTAGCCACACGAGACTCGCCCCACATGACCAGCGCCTCCATTAATGCCAGCTCTCGAATCTGCAGCTCATCCTGTGGAACGAGTTCCAGCAATATCTTCTCTGGAATCTGCACGATCTGGGGATCACAAAACACTTCGTGCGCATACTTAAGCACAAAACCCTTGCACATTTCTCCGAGTGCAGCCAATTCATACATTTCTGCAGCAATCAAGAGCCCCAGCACACTCTCCAGATCCAGCACCACGTCTCCTGTATAGATAAAGAGCAGCATCTTCTCCACAATATTCGGCTCAATGTCATGCAACTCTACATCCCGCCGTGATGACTCACGCATGCTTCCCATTAGCATCGCCCGAAATGGCGGAGAGCTCGCTGCCAGAATGAATCTGTGTGCGTGAAAGCGCCGAACACCTCCAGGTTTACTTCCATTAGTCGTTGTGCTCCCATTTCCGTTGGATTTTTTGCGACTCTCTCCATATCTGACACAAAGCACCACATCTGCTCCAATCATCGACTTGCCAAAGCTTTCTTCTCCGTCTTCCTCACACGCCACTGCCTTCTTCATCCTTTCAGATAAATTCCGGTGGTCTGAACATGCTGTCGACACGCGTTTCCTGGTACTCCGACGCCTTCCGGGCTTTACAGAGCCTAGACTCAACTCAGACGAGGTCTCTGACCTTGAATCTTCGTCCTCATTGGACTGTGGCGTCGACTCGACGTCTGCAAATGGGGATAAGTTGGTTGCTGGAGGAGCTGGAGGGTCTACATTGGCAGCTGGAGGACCTGTAGGTGACCCTGCTATTGATTCAGTCATTGGTAGAGGTGGAGAAGTAGGTGGAGAGCGTCTTTGGATCGGCGGAGGACTCGTGTCTCGCTGTGTGTCCGGCAGTTGTTGTGTCATTTGGTCCTCAAGAGGGATCTGTGTCTCTTCTTCGTCATCTGAGTCTTCCTCCGCATCTTCCATATCCTCCGAACTACCAGCCGATTGCCGTCCGACTTGAGCACGTCTTCTGCCTCGAAACTCGACGCTGTTAGAGCCATGACGAGAGCGACGTGCGTCGCCAGCCCGAGCACTTGTGGACGTTCCTGCCATGGTCGAGAAAAGTCTCGGATCTATTTTTTGCAGATGATTTTCAACCAATTAGTTATGGATATGCATTACGAGAGGTCTAATATGAAACTAGGTAGACTGATGATTTTTTGTCCAAGATGATCAAGGGGATCCTCATCGTCAACAACCACGGCAAGCCGCGTATCGTCAAGTTCTACGAGCACGTGGTACGTCTACATGCCGTTTTGCAGGTATATTAAACTATGCATAACTGCTAATGTGGTGTATCGTTTTGGTAGCCTGATGCTGAGCAGCAGGCTGTGATCCGAGACATTTATACGCAGGTGTCCAAGCGTCCTGACACGCTCTGTAACTTCCTCGAGGGCACGTACGTAGATTGCAGTAGTTCGTTACAATGAAAAATGGGTACATATGTGGTTGACGCTGGCTTGGTGGTGATAGGGTGCGGTATTGGGGAGATGGCGTGAAGTTGATCTACCGACACTACGCAACTCTGTACTTTGTGTTCGCGGTGGACAAACAGGAGAGTGATCTCGGCATTTTGGATTTGATTCAAGGTACGCTCGAGGTTGTTGCAATAATGCTGAAGGGGGGGACATGTCTGATGTACTGGTTGATCTATAGTGTTTGTGGAGACGCTGGACAAGATCTTTGAGAATGTGTGTGAGCTGGATTTGATTTTCCACAGTGACAAGGTGCACTATGCACTGGACGAGATCGTCATGGGAGGAATGGTACTGGAGACCAACATCAATGAAGTATTGACGGCTGTGAACGAGATGAATCGCATGGACAACATCTCGTCCAGACGCTCATTGCAGTCCACCATCAAGAAGTAACACAGCAAAACGAGGACCAAGTTCTGGACATCAGCAACATCAGTGTATCGATCGATTTTGACGTCTCGTTACGTACAGTCAGCTATCTTCTATGGCCTTCTGCTTCTCTCAGGCCTAAATAAGCTTGCTCTTCTTGCCCTTCTTGTCGTCCCCAGTCAGGGCTGCGAGGGCCTTGGCTTCTTCCTCACGGTCACGCAGAGCCTTCGCTTCTGCCTCCTTGGCGGCCTCCTTAGCCTTTTCCAGAGCGTCGTCATCGGGCAGTTTGCCACCCAGATCCAGCACAATCTTCTCCAGCACTTCCACCTTCTCACTCAGCTGCTCCTTCTCACCCTGCACAGCCTCATAGCGCTGCTTGTACGACACCATCTGTGACGACAGCGACAGCGTCAGGAACGCCACACCAATGTTGAACACATTGAGCTTCTGTGTGCGAAGGTGCGAGATGAAAGACGTAGGGTATTCTAACAACAACAACAAGACAAGACAAGGGTTAACCTCAAATGCATAGAGAATGCACAGGTTATTCTGCAGCTTACCTTTGCGAGGAGCTGCCGTCGAGAGGCGGCGGATCCCACGTACAGCAAACATCTTCGAGCCAAAAGTCTCTGTCTGTGGTTGTCAACTGTGTAGAAAGTGGTGTCTTTCACACCATCTTTATCAAATTATAATAAAAAAAACGCTATACATGTAGTTGTTAATACAGTAGTACTACGTAGTACATGACGCCGTGTCTTGATCCTGGCCCTTACCCTTCGGTCGGTGGTTGCTCGGTGGTTGCTGCACCTCGTCCGCGCTGGCGTTCGTCGTGTCCCGATGCGATTCCTTCCGGTGAATCGACGCTGCGGACTGGGAAGCTGCTCAACGGAGGTCAAAATGAGCAGGTTTCTCGAGGAAGTTAGGTGAGTTCAAGTCACATTAGCCACTCAATATCCTGGGTCAGTTGACAACCAGCAACGAGCGGCACAGAGCAACATGGGTTACGGTCATCAAGGAGGATACGAAGATCGAGATTACAACTCCTACGACGGTCGTGGGGGCTATGGAGGCAACTCCAACTCGAGTTCAAGCTTTCGTGACTCCTACCGCAGAGACAACTACAACTACGGCTCATTAAACAGGAGCTACAGTAGGGAGAATGATTATCGCGGTCAAGAATCATCTTACAACGGAAGCTATGCCACTTCCTCGGGAAACCACGGAGAGAGAGGCCGAGAATACGATGGCAGAAGTTACGACAGTGGCCGTGAAGACCAAGGGGACAATTACTATAGCTACGACGACAGATCTCGAGACTACGGTGACGGGTCTCGAGGTAGCTACAACTACACATCCAGCAGAAATGATCAAGGTCGCTCCTCCGGTTCGTACGAGCAATCCGCCTACGAAGGCAATCAGAGCGGATATGGTGGGTCTTACGGAAGACGCTACAGTGACAACTCCTACTACACCCTACAAGAGAATCGTGATACCCGCGGTGGAGGTGACTGGAATTCTCGCGACGGGCCGACACACACGCGTGATAACCGAACCTATGCCAGTAATGGCTGCTCCGGTTCTCGTAGCAACGCCTACAGCAACACAGGCAGCCGTGACAACCGCGGCTATACGAGTAACGGCAGCTCGAGTTCTCGTAGAAACAATTACGGCGATTCAGACTCCCGTAACAACCGCGGATACGGTGGCAACGGGAAGAATCGTTATGATTCAGAAGATCGTCGCCAGAGCCGAAGCTTCGGCAATGCCCGGGATGACCGCAATGGTGATAGTGGAAGAGGGTACCGGAGCTTTAATGGCGAAGGAAATCGCAACGGTGGTGGAGTTGGCGAAGGTTACGGAGGAGGGCGAGCAGAAAGAAGCTCAGGCGTCGGTGAGATCGACGGCTGTGGTTATGAATCTATTGGCGACACGATTATGGACCCTCGCCTGCAGGACTTGTGGACCGGTCGAGCTCCTCCGCTCGAGGTTGACGACGAAGATGTCGACTTGCAACGTGAGACGAAGATTTGTCGACGCCCAGGATTCGGGCGGGAAGGAAAGGCACAGCGAGTAACCGTCAATTACTTCGGTATCTCCTTGGACAGAGCACCGGTGGAGATCTTTAAGTACCATGTGGACGTTGTACGTTCTCCGCGACCTGATGAACGTATGGACCTGCGTGGAGGTGAACACCCGACGTTCAAAGGTGACCTGGCTACGGAAGCTCCGCGTGTGGAGAGACCTCTCTCTCGGTCGATTGTGCGCAAGGTAATCAACGCTGCGCTGCAGCAGTACGAGGCCGATCTGGGTGGCATTCGTGTAGTACACGATGGTATGTCTGCATTATATTCGCCACAGAAGTTTGAATGGAACAACCGTGATTTTCCTGACGTAGATCCCGACGGCAATCGAGATAGATCGCAGCAGCGAGGCTTCCGAGGGCCACCGACGTTCACTGTCAAGATGAAACTCGCCGAGACAATTGCTGTCGGCAATGTGGAGAATCACTACAACAACCCGGACGAAAACGTGATGCCGGTTCTCCAGGCATTGGACATCGTTGCTCGCCATCTAGGAGCCCAACGTCTGATCTCTGTTGGTCGAAATTTCTTCACCATGAAAAAAACACACGTGCTTAAGGGTGGGAAGGAATTGTGTTGGGGATACCACCAGGCCATTCGTGTCGCGGAGAAGAAGCTCTTGATGAACGTGGATCAAGCCGCCACCGTGTTTTTTGAGCCGGGTGAACTCATGAAGCTTGTTCTCGCAGCTCTAAACGCGCGTTATCCAACTGAAGTTCACAATATCTCTGAGCGAGATATGAGGAACTTGGCGCGATCTCTACGCAAATTGGAGGTGGTTCCTACTCACAGAAAAGACCGGCAACGTCCCATCTTCGGCATCAGCCCAGATCGAGCTGACCAAACCAAGGTGGACATCAAGGGCGAGATAATGAGCGTCACTGAGTATTTTTCCAGGAAGTACAGCTTAAATCTTCAGTACCCAAACCTACCACTCGTAAACGTTGGGAGCAAGAGAGCAGGACGAGAGAACTGGCTGCCGATTGAGCTGTGTGAAGTTGCGCCAGGGCAGCGATGCCCGAATATCAATGATCTGGATACAGCAGAGATTATTCGGCAGACAAACCAACCACCAAGTGTGCGTCAAAATAATGTCTTGGAACAGATCCGTCAAGCTGGCTTTGAGAACGACCCGTACCTAGAGACATTCGGCATGAAGGTCAACCAAACTCTTGAAACGACAGACGTCCGTGTGCTTAACGCCCCGGATGTTCAGTACGCGAATGTGTCGGAGAGACCATCGCGTGGTCAGTGGAACTTAAAAGACAAGAGGTTCGTATGCGGTGCTGTACTCCGTAACTGGGGTGTTGTGGTGGACGCTAACGTGAGCCCACGAGATGTTGACAATTTTATCAGGCTCATGGTGAGCACTGCAAGCAAGTGTGGTCTTTCTGTGGAGTGTCGAAATCCGCCTGTAGTCGATCGCTTTGCATCCCACACGGAGGTGGAGGATCTGATGAAAAAGTGCTTTAATGATCTGGAGAATCGCGGCGATGGTTCTCCGCAGCTTATCATGGTCATTAAACAAGATAAAGGCTCTGTCTCGTATGGCCGGATTAAGCGCATGTCTGATACAGTGCTGGGAATCCCCAGTCAATGTGTCGTTGCAGCGAACCTACGCAAAGGGAACCCTCAAACCTGCGCCAATATCTGTCTGAAGATGAACATGAAGTTGGGTGGTAAGAACTCAATCCTCCGTGATCCCTTGCCGTTGATCAGTACGCAGCCAACTATCATTATCGGGGCCGATGTGGAGCATCCTCGCTCTGGTATGGGCTCTCGTCCATCGATTGTATCGGTGGTGGCCTCAATGGACGCGTACTCGGGGAAGTACATTGGTCGCGTGGCAGCGCAGAAGGCAGCCAATGACGTTCAGCAACTCCCGCACATGCTTCACGATCTCTTCATGGCGTTTTACCAGAGCACCAGCCGACAGCCCCAGCGCGTTATCTACTACCGCGATGGAGTGAGCGAAGGGCGGTTCTACGACATTCTGCAGAGTGAAATGCGGGCTCTGCGCAGGGCGTTCAAGATGCTGTCGGACGACTACAACCCGCCCGTGACGTTCGTAGTTGTCAATAAGCGCCACCACACACGTGCGTTCCCGGTGGACCACCGCAATGCCGACCGCGAAGGAAATGTGGTGCCGGGCACGGTGCTGGACAGGACCGTGGTCAACCCTCACCGGTTCGACTTTTTCCTGTACGGCCATAGCGGAATTCAGGGCACCAGTGTCCCCTGTCACTACACCGTGCTGCATGATGAGAACATGATGTCCGCGGATGAGGTGCAGCGTCTGACGTATCACTTGGGATACACATTTGCGCGCTGCACGCGCTCGGTGTCGTTTGTGACGCCTGCTTACTACGCGCATTTGGCAGCTGGACGGGCCCGGTTCTTCCTTTACGAAGGCTCGTCGGACACGGCGTCCAACGTTTCGATCTCGTCCAGCTTCGACTTCGCGGGACTGCACAAGAACATGCTTGACTGCATGTTCTACGTGTAACGGAGGCCACAACGAGGTGTGAAGTGACTTTTCATATTGGTTGTTGCTGTGCAGACGCAGTAGTTGAAGCGATGGAGAATTTACAGTATGTATCTGCCAGCCAAAGTGCATTTCTCGAGCTGGCTTAACAGAGCGGAAGGAAGAGATGGAACAATGATAAACTGTTGAGTCTCAAACGTGGTCTTGGTCTATTGGTTGCAGATCTCCAGAATTGGTTCCTACGCTCATTACTGAGCACTCACCGTCCTGCACATAAAGGACAAATGTACTTATCGTCGGTGTTAGTCATGGCCGCGATAATTGCTCTGTATACATAAACGACAGGAAAACACGTGAGTACTTTTAACAAGTTTTCAATGTGTAGACAGGGTACGTACGGGGTCAAACTCGGGTCGCAGGCGCCGTGCACCCAGAGCTCACACGAATCACAGCATACAAACGTGCTTTGGTCGTCGTCCTCGTACACTTCATTGCAGACCGGACAGTATTGGCCCAGAGCACGAAGCTCGCGCTCGCGTGCCAGCTCCTTCTTCGTCCGAGCACGCTTCTTTGCCGACGGTACAGGAGGCGCAGCCACGGCCGCAGGAACAGGTGCTTCACTCGTAGCTGCACGCTTGGATCGTGGAGTTCGAGACGAAGATGTTTTGCGCTTCTTTGAGGCAGAAGAAGGTGATTCTTCTGGAACGATGGCCTCTGTATACTGCACACTCTTCCTCTTCCGGGATGAGGACCTGGCAGGTGTTGATACACCTTCATCTCCATGGAAATCAATGTGTGACGCCTCCACTGCATCCACTGCCGTTGTCTGTTCAACCGAAGTCTGCTCGCTTTCATACGTTAACGTTTGTGGCGTTGCGTTGGTGCGATCTGCATACACATATCCATTCATCTGCGCGGGTGATGGGATCGGAGTAGGACCGTCACTATCGGAGTCCTCCAGATGTTCACGCTTGCGCCGATGTTTCTTTTTCTTCTTTTTGTCCTTGCGGCTGTGCTTTCGGTCCTTCTTCCTCTCTTTGGATGGCGCAGTCGCAGCCTCAATCTCCTCTCTCGTGAACTTAAGAATCACTGCAGCAGGAGATGCAACATCCTGCATTTGATCTTGCGCGGACTCGTTTGCTTGATATGCCAGCTTCTCCTGTTTCTTCTGCTGCTTCTTGAGCTGGTGGATCTGTTGCTTCAGTCTTTTTTTCTCCTGCTGCACTGCAGCAGCTGCCTGGTCCTTCTTGCGTCTTTCGTCTCTCTTCTTCTCAACTCGTTTCTTGTCAAACAGATCAGCTCTCTCCAGCTTCAAGTAGCACTTCAAGCATAGATCCACCTCGTACTTCTCGTCAACTTCCCGCAGTTCCGTTTTCTGCGGCTGAATGTTCGCCATATTCTGCGCAATAAACGCATTGGCCAAGCTGGCGGCTGCATCCCCTCCAACACTCACCACCACTTGCTTCTTCACTTTCCTTGTCCTGGTTTGCGTACGCCACAGAGGTGTCGACTGGGTCTTACAGTTCAGACACGTTTTCGCCAACACCGGCACAGGATCCAGTACAGCAGCCATAGGCGCAGCTTTGCGTTTTCCTCCACGTCCTCTGGACGGTTTGGTCACTGGTTTTAACGCAAATTCTCGAGGTGGCCACGGTCTGTCACGTACGAACTCCATCGCATCTTCCTTGTCCTTGGATTTGTCCGGGGGATAAAACTCCTTGCCACTACCATCCAATACCCCTTCCATCTTCATCTTCCGAAGCAATAGCTTGTCATTAGCTGGCTGAGGCGTCCATGTATCATTGGGAACAGGTTGGAACTCGAATAGGTCGGGTGTCGCATTGCCCCATTGAGCGTTGCGCTGAGCGAAACAGCTGCGTCTCAGCAGCTCCAGCTCCGTGTCAATACGTAGCGTCATCTCGCTGACCTGTTCGATCTGCTGGTTGCGCGTATAAAGACTCACAAGCTGTTCCCGCACGTCCTCGTGACTGTCGACGTGGCCGAACTGTGCCACGGCAGGGAGGCAAGAGGAGGCGGGCGCAATGGTCACGGGCGCCCCGTGACACGGAAGAAGCGGCAGCCCATCGCTGCCCACGCGGAACGGACGCCCCGGGGCCACGCACGACGAAGCATCTTGCGCTTGAGTGCGAGTCACAAGTGAAGACTCAGAGGGCATTGCAAGCAGCGCAGCGTTCGAGACACAGAGCGATTTTTGGGTCTGAAAAAAAGGGTTACCACAAATGATTTGGGGGGGACTTAAAAAAAGGGTGCCATCATTTTTGGTTAGTAACCTCAATGATTGACATACTACGAGGATATCAATCTTCGTGTTCCTCGATCAATCTTCATGACTACTAGCGAGTGTGGCACCATTTTGGAATTTGTTATCGATTGGTGAACCAGCAAGAGCCGTTGGTAAAAATGCTACGCTTTGGTTCACGAAATTCGGAGGTGTTGTCTCGAAAATGCCATGTACTTGAGTCAATTTACGAAGAAGTCGATGATTCCAGTAATACTAGTATTGACGAGGAGGGAGCTTTTGAACTGCTCGAGTCGATTCTTGAAGATGACGAGCTCATTGACCAAGATATTCTTCTTCATAAACAACATCGACCTGAGGTTGTCGACCTGCTGGAGATGAAGAAGCTTGAAAACGCAGCTTTCACTCTCCTTGAAATGGTTTTGGATGACGACGATGAACCAATCGACGAAGAAATCCTGTTCCCATCCACAAAAGAAACCAGATCTGCAACTTTTACCCGCAAGAAATGAAGTAGATCAAGCCGAATTCGCTCACAAAAGCCGATGATTTTACGTGCTGGTGGCTTCGACAGCATGTACCAACTGGGTGAAATACTGTCTAAAGCGATGCCTATGACGACGCATTCGCAATTCACCAGGCATCTGCAGACACACATCTTCGGGTAGCACTGAGCGCAGAGCTCCTTCTTCAATAACGACCGTAGAGACAGCAGCCAGGAAGCCACCTACAGCGGACATCAACGCAGCCAGTTAGATCACTTCGTAAATAAATATTACTTCATGCAGAGCATTCGCTTGCCTCGTATCTCTGTCGACATTTGTGGAGCATGCAGGCACTGAAACAGAAAATCCCACAGATTCCGTACACGATAATACTCCCGTCTTGGTCCCAAAAAGCTCAACACAACACGGATAATCTCCGCAGTGAAGACGTCTATCCTTTCCAGAATTGGCTCCGGTTGACAACGCATCGCGTCCAATAGGAAATCGCACGCAGCATCACACATTTCTTGCATCTACATGTATAGTTTGCGCAACAAAACACGTACAGAGTGAGATATAGTGTACATCCAGTTAGTAGCTCAGAGCTTCGTACCTGGTGGTCAACTTTCACTAGCCTCGTAGCCAAATCCATACAAACCCAGTACATGTTCGGATCTCCACTTGGTCGGCATTGCAATAGAACTTGTGGGAAAGAGCTCAACACTTCTCGCGCCAACTTCATGAACTGTTCAACCTCAGGAATCATTCTGCCAGCTTCGTGATGTTGCGACAGAAAGCTCTCCATCGACAGCTTCCCACCAATTGAATCATTTTGGGCATCGCGAAGTTTGCTGCGAAAACCAGCAAGAAGTCGCTGCAGCAAAAGAGTTAGCACAACTTCAAACTCTATGTCAATCACACTGCCTCCCTTACCTCAAACACTTGTTCAGCTGATGTCAGAAAGTCTGCATTGTCTCGTTGCCGCGCGATTATTTGTGTGCAACACGTGAGGATACTAGGAGCGACTCCTTCTCCATACCACCACAAACATACTTCGAGTATTTGCGCTTCGATTGACTGGGCACTGTCCTTGCGAAGATGTGGAATTACGTTGAGGAAAAACTGAACACCAGCTTGACGACAAGCATCGTCGGCCCTGTGCTGCTGTAGATAAGGACACACAACAGACCAAAGCTGGCCGACCAGTGCAGAGCCCTGCTGCTGGTCTTGGACTCCACCGAGAGCTCGACCGACCATGTACACGCTAGTTGAGGCCTCAGCTGGATTTACACTTTGAACACGGACTGTCAGACCGGATAAAATAGACGAACACAACACACCGAATTCTGCAGGGATACAGACAAGTGAGGATACAGCACAAAAGTCACACAATACATGATATTTGGCGTACCTGCATCGGATACACCAGTTGCAATCCGGAAAGTCACTTCAAGTAAATCACCTTCACTTTCTCGAGCTGCTTTGGACTGGAGAGTGGTGCAGAATCCCGCTAGTGCTTGCAACAGTGGTGCTCTTTCC
Organism: Phytophthora colocasiae; assembly: GCA_018806915.1. Taxonomy (NCBI): domain Eukaryota; phylum Oomycota; class Peronosporomycetes; order Peronosporales; family Peronosporaceae; genus Phytophthora; species Phytophthora colocasiae. The sequence goes on along the minus strand of JAGKQI010000093.1, from coordinate 319,430 downwards.
TCGGAGGTTGTGTATTTACTGTTCAAGCACACCACAAATGCATCAGCTCTGCCTGTGATGAAATTACCCATTCCACGTACGTTAATGATGCGCTATTTTGCAGTAATGACTGCACTGCCACTGGGAAGGACGACGGGTACTGAAGGCCCTGACAAATGACCATTGAGGCGCGTAGGTACACACTTGGTGGCAATGCAAGAGATGCGCTTAGCGACCGCAGATACCTATATTCATAAGTAGGATAAGTATCAGTTCAATTGAGAAGTAAATACAGCCGAAGATAATCGCACCGTGCGATGCCGCTGACCACGAGAGGATGTATGGGTAGGTTGAGCGCGCCGTCTAACACTCCCAACAAAACATCTATCCCACCAGATTCTGGATCTCGGAAAAACTCTGGGTCGTCTTCAGACTCAGAATCGGATGATACCACGTCAAATAACTCAACCATATAGGACAGCAAGAACAAGAGTGCATCAGCCAACGCGACATCCTTGCTATCCGATAGCATTTGCCGCATGCCCTTTACGCACGAAGCATAGTCTCCGGCAGGCTTCCCTGGACCCCCAGGCCACTTGGAGAAGAGGCTTAGCATTGTATCAGCAATTTCTCTGGATCCACACACACTTCGTTAAGGTATTGGTAGATCAACTAGTACTCAACTGTACAAGCAGGCCTTACCTGCGTAAGTCCGCGATCGCCTCAATCTCCGGGTTATCGCTGGTAATTATTTGCTCTTCGATGAACCATTGCGGGAACTTGCACCGCTCGATGAGTGCATTAACCAATCTCGAAAGCACGTTCACCACATAGTCTTGTCCCGCTGGATCTAAGAGTTGCCATGAATTATCTTCGAGGAAAAAGAACCATATCTCCAACGTGGGCTGCACCACATCGATGTCGGCATAAGAGGAGCAAGCCAAAAGTAGCTCTAAGAACTTAGTTGAAAGACTTGGTTGCTGCTCGTGCGAGGGATTCTTCGAGAATAGGAGAGGCGCGTGGTTCATTGCTAGAGAGCAAGCAATTCTAGAAATTCCCCTGCAAGTGGTCGTCTGTTGCACTTTTGACAATATCTCCCCCTTTGGTGATCGTGCGCCCGATTGGAAAACTGGTAACGTATCAACTAAGCGCTGTCTTGCGTAAAATACAGCGTTGATCATGTTGTCTGACACTGGCGCAGACACAGTATATACGAAGGAATCCGCGATAATTTCAGTAGCCAGCTACATCACAAAAAGTAGAAGTTAGCTAGCCATCAAAGCGGAGAATAAATAACCATTATTTACTTGTGCCAACTCTTCATCTCCACTGTTGACGACATTAAATAGTACGTCAATCAGCCCACTAGGCCAACAGAAATGGAAAAAAGCACACAAATCTCGTTGTAAGTTTAACAAGGTGACATCATGATTACAAATAAAAGATCATACCGAGAGAAAAATTGCGCAGCAGTCAAACCAAACATTTCATGAGTCGGTATACAGCCTACAATCCAGCTTTCCAGACAGCGAAGCGCATTATCCCTCTCTTCAGGTCTGTACATCACACATCATAAGAACCGACCAAAAGATCACCCAATTAAGACGTACATATTTGATAAAATCATCTGCACTGCCGTCATGACTTCCTCTCCTTCCGCGTGGAAAACTGTCAACACTTCGTGCATCATTTCGGCAGTCCAGAGCCTCTCCGACGCCAGAATCTGTAGTGGAATAGCTCCCAGGATCTCTGCCAACTGCATAAAGCTGTAAAATATCATAATCTTCACACAAAACAGCAACACCATTATCTCACCACTGCAGCCCCTTTTTGCTGCCTCTGAGCAGCGATTGCCGCGTCTACAAGTCGTTGCACGTCGCTCTTCCAGCATGTCCATGTATTCCATGACTTAACCACAATATCTGCTAACGTCAGACAGGCAATGCGGCAACTGACAGCCGACAAATTGCCGTCTGAGGTACACGTTATCTCCAGCAGCTTCAACAAGGTCTGCCTCGTGGATAAGAGTTAAGTGATTTATACGGATGAGTCATCACGAGAGATACGCATACCTGTCGGACCACCTGCTGTTGTTGCTCGCTGATATTTATCCACTCATGCTGCGTTTTAAGCCGCAGGATCTGCATGGCAACAAGCTGCGGTGCCGCTAGAGGTTGATGCGTCAACGCATCGCACATGGGCGTCTCCAACAGCTGCAGCGCTGCCTGCCATGCCTCCTCACGCGTCTGGAACTGCATGAGCCACATATTGGCTGCGCGCTGCTCGGCGCTTCCTGACGCGCCCTCAAAGAGCTGCCGCGCGCACGCAGCTAGCTCCTCCGCCATCGTCACTTGCTCGAGAGTGAGCTGATCGCCGATTGGCTAAAGTGTTTGTGTACGACACATATATGTAGCCATACTAAGTTGGCTACAGTAGCCAATATGGCTACGATGGTAAATGTACAGCTTACGTTTAAGCTTAGGTGGTTGGGTCAGCTAGTCGGACTTCAGCTGCTGAGCCATAGTTGATGGTTGGATCCTTCTTTCCACTCATGTGTCTATCTTTCTTCGTTCGTCTTGGTCCTTCTTGAAGATCCTTTTCATTTGGATCATCACTTTTCTTGCGGTGACGTCGCCGGTGGTGACTTGAGCCTTCATCTTGAGTGTCCGAAGACCGTGACGATGTGGAAACTCTTGCACTCCTTGATGTTTGTGATGAGGTCGAAAGTCTAAGTTCATCCACGCCACTGCGACGTGTATCTCGTGATCCCTTTGATCGACTTCTGCCACCTTCCGAAGTGGCGTCACTTGTAGCAGATGCGCGAGAGTTTGACGCTTCCTGGATGTCGGATAAGCGCGATGCGGCTGCCACGCGACTGACGTTCTCAGCACGTTTTGACGCGTTGTTGGCTCTGCTTCGACTTCCGTTTGTTTTACGTGGGCTTTCATCCTAATGATAACACAACACTGAGCGTGGCGTTTGGATGGACAATTTTTACAGCACTACGTACCACGTTCTGGCAGTTGTCGTCGAACTGGAAGAAGGCCTATAGGAAAGGTAAGAAATGTGGCATATTGTTCTGCTACATGTAAACAAACTTCACCTTGAGGTGAGGATCCGAGTGATGTTTGAAAAAGTCGACGGCAGTTCGAATCTTGCAGACATTCGTCACGAACGAGTCGAGCAAAACGCGGCGATCTTCGAGGAAGTCGTTGTCGAAAGCCTTTCCTAGGACACCTCGGAAAGCGTCACGCTTGTGTTTGATCAGATCAATTCCCTCCAACTGAGGACCCATCGACTTTTTCAACGCTCTACAGGATAAAGTTGTCAGCGCGAAAGCTCAATAGAATATGTCTTAAGGTGGTTGACGTACTGATGCAGCTCGTCGAACTCGGAGAATCGACGCCAAAGGTTCCATTCCTTGGCTAGACGACGAGCAATCAACTTGCTGAACACCTGACACGAACAAGTGAGCATGTATTCCTGTGTAAGGGATGACGTCGGTTAATCAATCAATCGTGATGCAACAAGCTTTAGTGCTTCAATTGTAGTCACGTACAGCGTGAGTGCCGTCAACATGAGGTCGGAATTTCACGACACGAGCGTGGAACTCGAACTCGTTTTCAGCCAAGGAGACAGCGAACCGAGGGGCACGAGGGCCGTCCCTTGCGACTTGAGTAAGCGCTTTCACCCACGCTTTCTTGGTCGAATCGTCCGGAGCTGAAAAGTAGTGCGTGCAGTCCTTAATCACACTTGTTTCTCGAACGTAAAAGCAGTACGGCGTATCATCGACGTCGATGCCGAACGATGGCTCCCCAGGAACAGGCGTAGAGATGTCAGCCCCAACGAGTTGGACGCTCCAACACACCTCGAACTGCGATCGATCTGTAAATGCAATTAATCGTGCCGAGATGTCATCCAGCTTGACAAACAAATTTCTCCACTCATGCTTCTTCTTTTGGAAAGAACGTCGCTGGTGATCCTCTGGCGCCACAGTCAGGATGAATCCCTCCATGGTTGACGATCTCTGATAAACTAGAATGAGCTGTTCGATGAGAGAGGTCTCACTCCTCGGGGTAAGTTTGGAGGATGACTCGAGGACGCTATTCTTGTTGGCACCATGATACTTGTTGAAGTACTGAAACAGTTTGAAATTATATACTCGTAGATGTATCTCTCGATCTGTACCTGAACGAGGAAATATCCAAGCCAAGCTCGTTCACTCCGCTAAGAGTTGTCTGCACAGATTCAAGAGGATCGGACTCTTGAATGCCGTTTTCGTTCAAGACTGGCCGACTGTTTCCTCGGATTAAGATAGACTTGCGTGCTCCATCCACAGCCGCCTGCAGTTATGTAGGTTAGAATAGGATAATATCACGAACCTATATCACAACGCACTCGAACAGGGAAGCGAGATCTGCGTTTTCCCTTTGCCGACTCGAGCGCTCTAGTAAAGGAGTTTCCCAGACGCTTCTGGAGCAAAGGGACGATGAAAGTATTGGCCTGAATCAGATCGATTACACTTCTGCCTTTATAGTTCTGATGGCAAACGTGACCGCCAACACTGTTAGTTGCTACAGCACGTACAAATTAAGCGCCAAACCCACCTTCATGACCCAAATTGCGGGTGTGGACCCCGGCTCCAAGCGTTCTTGTTCAAGTGCCATTTGAAGTAGCACTGTGCCATGACCTTGACGCCCTGCCCAATGGAAAGGAGTATCGCCCTGCATTATTTTGTTAGTAGTTCAAAGGAAACGTTATAAACCACCGGTGGAAGAGAAGGTTTGCCAGTACTTACATGACTGTCGCGGTGTCTTGGGCTCGCCCCATGCCGAAGCAGCGTTATGCACACATTGCTATGTCCTGCACGTGCAGCTTCAGCTAGAGCAGTAGTGTTGCTAGCAACCTGTCATTATACCAACTCACAAATGTTCACTGTGACGCCAAACAAGCAGCACCAAAGAGAAATAATCGTACGCTATCGACAACGTCCACATTGCATCCAGTGGTCAAAATGAGCTCAACAATTGCCCCATATCCAAGCCTATTGTGAGCAATACATTAGATGTACCAGCTAATGAAGAGTAAAGTTCACAGTCACATACCAAGCAGAACAGTGGAGCAACGTACGTCCACCTTGCTCCACATCCGGGTGACGTCGACGCAGCAGCGTCTGTGCTCCTTCGACTAGCAAATAATTCCGCACCATGTCGAGGTCATTAGCACTCACAGCGTCCCACACAGTACCCTGGTAGTCGATAACGCGTTTCCTAGCATCAGCTCGCTCGCGACGCTTCATGGCATCATCCGTAGAGTCCACAGCAATGGGTCGGTGCACATTTACATGCATTACAGCACCTATGTCTTTGCTCAGATAAACATTCGACGCCTGTTCTTGCTGGCGCAAAACTCTCTCCTCTTTCTTCGCACGCAGGCGCGACTGAAACACTATCGAAGAATCGTCCATGTCTAAGACATAAGCTGACAATAGTAATAAATAGTGTTTACAATTAGACTCGCAGTGGAAAGAGCTGGATAAAAGCACAGACTAAGGCAGGATCAAACGAGCATTGAACGGACTGTAGATATTATCTTACTACCCTTGTGCTCTACGCTTTTGTAGGTGTGTATGGCTTGAAAAAGTCCTCACCCAGCCAGGACCGAGTAGGTTTGGCGTAAAGCGCCCCTCCCTTCTCAAAGTTCGCGGCGTCGTTCACATCACCGGTGCCCTTGTAGTTGGCCACTGCAGGATACGGGTAAACAGGACGCGTGACGATCGCATCCGCTGATCCTGACGCCGAGGATGAGGCTTCCACCTCCAAGTTGCGCTGAGAAGGAGGACCTCCTGCACCGGAACCAGACTTGGCCCACTGTCCGAATTTGCTTTCGCCCGTGTTGGTTGGTGTTCTCGTTTCAATGGCGTCGGGTGCAGTACCAGACTCCACCCATTCAAGCATGGGGGTCACCAGATCAATCGCTGAGGGACCTTCACCGTTTCCACAGTGATACACTCCAGGAAGGAGGTACAGACGCTCGAACTCCGTCAAAACAGTTTTGCCCATGTTCTTCTGGAGAGCTTCGTGGTACGCGATGGTCGTACGCGGCGAGATGTGGGGGTCGGCCCACCCATGCCACAAGATGAGTTTTCCGCCAGCCTTATGGAACTTCGAGAGGTTCGAGCTTACAGCGTCCAGCAGGGGATGGCGCGCACGGAGTTGTTCGATGGTAGATTTGGCAAAGTCGAAGTCACTGAGCGTGTAGTTGTCGCCCGGATACTCTTCGAAGATCAGATACTTGATGGCCGCAAGCGCAGTGTTGGTACTCATGATATCACCGGTGTACGAGTCGGAGACAAAAACACCAGACCATGCCAATTCGGAGCCGTACTGCTCCTCTCCAACTGTCAGGTACTTGCCGCTGTCCTTCGGGCCATTGTAGAAGTTAGTCACGGCTGTCACTTCAGCGGAGGTCAAGCACGTGGAGTTGTCAGTAGCGTCAGCAGCGCATTTGATCGTTGACGGGTCGAAGTTACAGAGTCTTGGGTCGGACAGTAAACCATCCTCGATGCCGTCGAGAGAGTCGCAAGCTTTCACGACAGCATCATGGAGAATGGAGACACGGTCAGCTACAATAACCCTGTTCCCGTTTTCGTTAGTGTTGCTGACCGAAAGCCATCCGTGGTGGAAACTGTTCTGGAACGTGAACAGCATGGCAGGTGCACCAGCAATGATACCGTCGAAGTCATTCGGGTAACGGATCGCCTCCATGACAGCCTCACGCCCACCGTCAGAGCAACCGTTGAAGTACGAGTACGCCGCCTCCTGGCCGTAATAAGCCTTGATCAACTTCTTAGCGGTCTCGGCCGTCTGGTGAACAGCCAAGTATGCAAATGCCACACGTCGATCTTCGTTCAGTCCGAACTCGCCATCAGAACCACCAGCCATATCAGTGGAGGCAAGAGCGAACTCGCCGTTGCTTACTTCAGGGCTGAATATTAATGTTACCGCACAACCCACCACATCCGACTTGCATGTAGCGTTGTGTCCAATTCGCCACTGCGAGCATGACCTGCCAACCAGCAGAGGAGGCAAAGTTTCCCGTCACAGAGCAGTAGGTGATACCATCACTATCGCTCTCCTCTGCAGCCGTGATATTGCTGCCACTGCCACCAATAGCGGTGATGTCGACAGCCAGCAGATCAGAGCAAGCCGCGACAGGTTCAATCGGTGCGAGACTGACGGCGGAGTCGAAAGAAGTTTGCTCGGCTGATTGCTGGACGGAGATGGATGAGGACTTAGTGGCAGTTTTCAAGTCGGTCTCGAAGTTAAAGGCTGACGCAAATGTCAGCGTAGCGGCCACGGCGAGGACATCTCGAAGCAACTTCATTGTCGAGACCACGATGGTTGAGGGTGGAAGATTCAGGAATGACGTCCAGAGCTGTACGAACAGTACACTACCGACGTGTTGGTGCAACAGCTATCACTCCACAGTGCCATCCGACCGCAAATCCCGCGATTGATGAGACTGAGCGGAGCCGCTCCGGGTGCGGGGGGTGATGCAGATGCTGGTGGATTTAAATCTGGTCACCATTCCTGTCCACAGTGCGCTCCACTGGTACGTGACAGCGAGGAATCAACATCGACGGCAAAAGTTGATGCCTTTTATTGTGAAAGGCGAAGCAAGAAAGCGGGTTGCAGCTTTGAAGTTCCCAGTGAGCATCTGGTTGGCTAGCAACAGTTCGTGTTCATCACTTCAGGCGATAACGATGAATGAACATGTACTAGTACTAGTACTCTTTACGTGTCCTACGGAGTGCGTGCAGAGCAGATTTCCTGCTTAGGCGGTGAGCAAGTTGAAGCAAATACAATTGCAAAATTAATCCGTTTTGCATTTTAGAGTTCGCAAGGAGTTTGAACATGCTAATAACGAGCCATATCGGCGCAGCCACCCTCCAAAAACTGCAGTATTGGTGACGAGGTTGCATGTACATATGCACTTCACAGTAGATACTTGTGAAGCACTTGCGTCGATGACCGCAACATTTTGTCTCGATTGTCGTTGAAGTGGTCCAATCACACGCGTTAAATAACGTTTATTCCCATCCGTTTTATTCACGTCAGCATTGGACAAATTGACCGATGCTACGGGCGGCTGTCGTGGGCGCGGGGCTCCCCCTGAGGCAGGTAACGGCGCGTGGCTTCGCAAGTACTAGGCTAGGTCCACGACTGTCCAATGTATTGCAACCAGCACCGCGTCTCCCTCTACTGCCGCGTACGGGTGTGCACAAGCGCCTCGCAGCCGAGCAGCAGGTGCGACAAAATACCCATTTCCGTGCCAACACCAGACGTCCGAGTCGCGCCGTGTCGGGCGACGTGGTGGTGCTGGGCCTGATATCTATCAATTCCGCTGTGTTTTTTGGCTGGCTCCGTGCTCAGGCACCTCCACCACGCCATCCAGCACAGAGGTTGCGCAGCTTCCAGCCGAGTATGAGGACGATGCTCACGCACTTTACTACGTCCACGCAACACCTGCAGGATGGACGATACTACACGCTACTGACGGCCGTGTTCAGCCAGGCAACGCTGGGCCATTTTGGTGCCAATATGATTGGACTCTACTTCTTCGGAAGGCAGATGTGCGATGTTTTGGGTCACAAGAGGTTTTTGGGGCTATACCTTGTGAGCGGCGTGCTCTCGTCTGCTGCGGCGGTGTATGAGCAGCATTTGTCGGGCAGGATGACGCTTAATCTGGGCGCAAGTGGAGCTGTGAATGGCATCACAGCTATGAGCATCCTGCTCTTTCCGCATGGAACTCTGCTGATCTTTGGCATTTTACCTATTCCTGCGTGGCTGGGAGGATTGGGCTTCATCTTCAAGGACGCGTACTCGTTCTCAACGGGAAAACAGGACGGCATTGGACATGTGGCACACCTCAGTGGTGCGGCAGTTGGAGGTGCGTACTACTACTTCCTACGTCGCGGAGGCTTCCGCGGCTTCCGTCGCTTTTAAAAGCATGAAAGAGAGATACGTGTTGGGACGAATAGCCATGCTATGACTGCAGCAAAAAAAGATAAAGCGCCATAGTGGTGAATCAAAGTATCATTTCATATTGCCTATGTTGAAGTGGTCGTTGTGTGCACCACACCATATTTACCTACCTCGAATAGTGTGCCCTCCTCGACGTAACATACACATACTGTAGATCGACTAAGCCAAAAGCTATGCAGAAGGCCCGAAGCAAGTGCGTCTCTGTCTGTCTCCCCCTGACGCCCACAGCGGTCGTTCAGAATGGAGGACATCTTCGCTGCATTCCTTACCATCTCACCTCCTCACTCATGTGCTTCTTGTGGCTCCTACCAGCTCCAATCCCACAGGATTTCACAGTCTCAGTGGTGTCAATGTGCTCTGGCATGGCTGGCTTAAGAAGCTCGGACGCTTTAGCAAAAGGTGGCGAAAGCGCTACTTTGTATTCCTGTCCACTGTCAACGGCATGAAGGAGCTGCGCCACTATGACACATACAAGGACGTCAACACGTTGCTCATGTCGACACCGAAAGGAGTGATCTCTATGACGGACGCGACCGGTATCTGCTGCTTTACACCGGTTCCTACAGCTGGCAAGAAACCCACGAAATTCGTACGTACTTTAGTGGAGCTATTTTACACGATTGGTTAGTGGTAAACGTGGGTGTTTATATGTGATTTTTTGCTCTAGAACCGCTCGGATACGAATGATTCCAGACCAGGAGCATACGACCAGAAGTTCGCAGTGTTAACGCCTCTTGTGAGCTTAATTATTTATTTGTTTTCAAGATATTGTATGGATTCTAACTCTTGCTGTTGTAGCATGTTCATTTATTGGCGTTCCACAACGGCCGGGAGTGGAATGGGTACGAGACCCTTCTAGTTGAGTATGTATGTTTGTGATATTAACATTTTGGTTACTGAGGCTTCAGTACGAGCGAGTCGCAGCAAGGTTTATCGTTGTTGGCGTCACTTTCGGCTTTTTATCCAACTGTCGATGTGCTGCATACGGGGTGGATGACGAAGAGGCGAGAGCGAAATGTTCACAGTCCCAAAAGTATCATGACGTACTGGAAGAGGCATTTCTTCGTGTTCTTGACGTCTGGTGACCTGCTCTACTTCCGAGATGATACCATGAGTGAACTGCAGGGTCGAGTGGACGTTCGTCATGCTCCAACTGTGCGTGTCACGGGGGAGCAACTCATGGAAGAGAGAAAAAGGGATGGAGGAATGTTCAAGTTCGGCAAAATGCCACAGCTTGAACGGGAGACATGTCTAATTTGGATTGCCACTCCCCCGTCGAAAATGTTCGTTTTGAAGCTTGAAGATGACCACGATGAGTTGGGTGGTGGTGCTGGTGGCAAAGCAGGCCTAGGATCTTCCGGTGTGGGGGTTACGGCAAGGAAAGCTGAGCTTACTCCAAGCTCGAAAAAATGGTTGCAATTGCTACTGCAGGGGCACGCTGAAACAAAGTACACACAGCTGGAAAAATGTATCGCAACAGGAAAATTCGGGCTGACAACAGAGGTAAGTGAATGTCTTACACGTTTCTGTTGTACGTGCACTTGCTGATCATTCTTCTTTGAATAGATCATTTCGGCAGTCCGTGCAGGAATACCAGATGAGCTTCGCGGACAGCTCTGGAAAGGGTTTGCTGGTGCCACAGACCTACAAAGACGCGTTGAGCTCAAACATGCCATACGAAGTGCGTCCAAGTCCTCTAACGTCTTCCGTATGCCCTCTCGGGAATCGTCTGGACGAAGTGGCCAGAAATCTCCGGCGTCGAAGAAACACGCAATTTACGACATGTGCTCAGCAGCTATCGATGTGACCAAAATGGATACGCCGGAGAACCAAATGCTTTTATCTCGCTTAAGCGCGCTAGCGTTACAGGAAAGTTGTCATGTGGCCGTTAGCGCCCGGCCAAGTGAATTGAACAATCTAACAAGCCGATATCCTCGTGCTGTTTCGGACGCCTCGAACCCATCCGATCAGTACAGCGAAGACCGCGGATCATTTTATGACGATGAGCGAGATTCCATGGATGATGACGAACAGATCGAGATGGAAGAGGTCAAATCAGGCAATGTTTTTAGTAAGCGCGCGTCGGCAAGAAATACTCTCAAGCAACTTGAGAAGGGCAAAATGGGCAACTATGTGTATCCCAGCGACTATCCAGCAGCAGACTGGGAGCTAGCGTCACGCCGCCGACTGCTAATTGCCAGCTCGCGATACAAGTACGCTGACTACGAACGCTTTGCTCATTTTTGCTGGACTGTCAACTAACGCTTGCTCCGTGATAATGCAGTCCGTACTCCCACCCATTCCCTTGGAGAGTGTCGTGCCTACTACTGGCGTATGTCGAAGAAGAAAATGCGTTTTGGATAACAAACAGGTACAGTACCCGTCTATCACTGCGACTTCGATGAGGCTGCATAGCTGACATTTGCGTTTTGGGCTATTAATTATCAGCATAATCGACTCGCTACTCCCAGGATACTTTCACGGCTATCGGCCAGCGTTGCAGGTCGATGTGGCAGCATTCTCTGCTCTCCTACAAACTCGTTTACCGACTCTTGCAGCCCATCTTGCAACGTTAAAGTTCCCCCTCGGTCGACTAGTTGAACGGTGGTTTTTAAGCTTGTTCACTGCCTCACTCATTCCTCTTCCCACGGTATGAATTGGCTTACTACCCTGTTTTATTTGGTTTACTAATTGCTTTTTCGGCCCAGGTACTGAGGATTTGGGATGCGTTTTTTATTCGCGGCGTTCTTGTGTTCTACGGAGTCGGTGTTGCGTTGCTGTTTCGAGCGGAAGAAACTCTATTCCATGCGAAAACTGCCACTGAAGCGGAGGAATACCTGCGAGCTAGCGAGCGGAGCTGCATCGATGCAGACGCAGTTTTCTCGCTTGTATTCAAGGACGATCTCACTATCCCCTGTACGCCCAGCCAACCTTTTTGAGTTTAAAGAGTATAACTAACACTACATGTGTACGCCAACACAGGGCTCTCGGATGAACAACTGGAGAAATTGAGATCGACACAACGCCATCGAGTGATGGAGCAGGTGTCACAGAAAGTGGGGTACTTCAAAGACAAGCTGAGCATCCTCAAGCTTACACAAGATCTCGGCTCGCGTTGCCAAGCTGTAGCTAAACAGTTCCTGAGCGACCGTAAAGGTGTCACTGCTGCTTTGCAGCTAAGCACGACAGCTTCAGGTAATGACGAGGACGATACATACGGCATTTATGATTTTGACGACGAAGCTAGCGATTTGGGCCTTGACTCTGGGCGTGACAAGCTAGAAGATTCCTTCCAATTGTCGATGCACCTGCTACTTGAACAAGTGAGAGAGTCGTCGGCGGCTGCGGGGTCGCTTGCTGTTGAGTTGGGTCAGCGGCAAGCAAAATGGCTGGCCATATCAAGCCAGCTTGCGGCGTGTCCCCTTGCTCGAACACCCACGCCTGATTCGCACAGCTGGCTCTCGCAGGTGAAGGAGGGTAAGATCTCTGGCGCTGGTCATGATGCGTCGTCGCTCTTTTCATCCATTGGAGGCGATTTCCCCTCAGCTTCTCGTGTCATTGAAGCGTCCGGTATGATGTTTGACACCGGGGAGGCCCGTTTTCCGAGTAACGATGCCTTGGGAAGTGAAAGTGACATCTCAGTGGCTGCTCAACGTAGTTGTTTGTTGACGGAGAGAGAAGACCTGGAGCTATCCGACCTCCATCTCGCTGAGATGTTTCTGTATGCGTTGGTGTCGTCGCTCAAGGCCTTGTGCGCTGTTCGGCTGGAATGTCTCGGGGTGACGTATCGATTCATGTGGCATGGTGGATCCTGGCTCGAATCTGCCATCGAGTATCCTTCGTTTTCAGGTTCAGATACAGCGACAACGCCAACCAGCAGTACCCCGAACTCGCGGCAATCGGTTCGCGTCAAAACTTCCCAGTCCTCCATTTCGGCTTCGTCGCTGAAACGACGCCCACGCGCAGTGGATGATTCAGCATTATCGGGCCGGAAACGTGGAGACTCTGGTGCCACTACACCGAGACGAGGAGGACGTCCAACGACACGCAGTTTTTACAACCCTACCAAGTCCCCGACCAAACTACGACCTAGTTTATCGTCCGGTGATTTCTCAGTTTTGGAGTTTGCCACTGGTGGTGTAGGCACCAACTTGTATGACGACCCGATCATAGAGGGTCAGCCCGCCCCCTCATCACCGACCTACGCTGAGCAATTGGTAGACCCTAGCGACTCGTACCCCGTCACACCTACTTCCCCAACTCCACAAGACGGCACTACAGTTGGCCTGGATTTCTCGCTCGGTCGTGGTTTGGATCGCTGTGCGGCTTCCACACTTGATGCTTCAAATAAACCGCTACTGGCAGCACTTACAGCACAACATCAAGAGGGAGAACGTGTTCTGCGGGAGGCACATAAACGTCTGCTTGCTGGACTTGGGAAGTTCTTGCGTCTCGAATACCGGGACCAAGACTGGAATCTACGTGAACGCGCTTTGACCATCGAACGTGAGCTGCAGCAGGAACTTCAAGAGATTGAAGCCGAAGTCCACGGAGCGCAATGGTTACAGCACTAGGTTTGAACTGAATATGTGAAGGTATAGCAACAAAACATTACATGATAACTTACGGTTTCTTCGGAGTATCTATCAAAGCTGCGTGAGCGGACCCTTGACTCCGTTACTGCTTGGTTGCGCCCCTACCACGGCACCAATCTCACTGGTGAACGGGTCCCCAACGCCTTCGTCATCGGCGTGACTCATATTACTTGCGGATCGCTTGAAGAAATGGGGCGACTCGGCGTACGGATTGTCAGGATCGTCGTTGGTCAGGACTCGAATGCCCAAATCCTCCATGATTTCAGTTACAGCGAGCCAGACTTCAGACTTGAGCATGGCGTATTTGCGCGCATCCAGTTCTTCTGTGTAAGAGTACACTCGAAGGGTGTAAAGTTCCTCCATCGCTACAAAGAAAAATCGTTCCCATTTCTCGCCATGCCGCAAGTCTGACTGGTTTTCTTCATGGGATGTAAGTCCAACATGCAGCGACTGCAGCATACTCTCAAGACGACGGATGGCTTGTCGCAATGTTTCCACCGGGGTAGCGCGTGATACACGAATGTGCAAGTCCACATCTCGCTTTGGTCGTTGTGAAAAGTTGATCATGGGCTTGTAGAGGAAAAAACTGTTAGGCACATAAAGTGTCGTGCCCTCCAGACTCACCACTGTCGTGTAGCGCAGTGACACGCGATGCACGAACCCTTCAGCGTCTCCAACGCGAATAAAGTCGTCGATCTTGAACTGCGAATTGAACGCGAGGAACAGACCTCCAACGACGTTGTGGAAGGACGGTACGAAGCCCAACGCAATGGCTAACCCAATCACACCCAGCACCGAATATTTCAATGTAGCGCTATTGCCCAATGCAGAAGAGTAGATGATCAGCGCGATTATCAATAAAGTTGTCAGCCGGAGAATCTACACAATACACAAACGCATTAGATAAAGGGAAAGTAAACTATAGTTCTGCTCTCATACCTTAACAGACTCGGAGATAACCATCTTCTTGGAGAAATCGCCATTAGTACCGACAAACCGGCGCACAGCCAACTGCAGCAATACACAACCGCATACATGTGAGCAAAAGTCAGTCGAGTAACATATTTAAGAAGAACAAATAACTTACACTCTGGACGACATTAAACAATGAATAGAGCCAATAGAGGAAAAACACTCCCCAGATATAAGTCGGAAGGTGACAGAAGAACTTAGTAAGCTCCGACACTGCCAACGACAGCAACACCAGCGACATGGAGATGAGATACGAAGTGGAGCCCACACACGACTCCCGAAAGTCCTCGGCCACTCTGCAATAAGCAACAATAATTGTTATCTACATTGAAAATACAATAGAAAGGTATGGACTGCAAGTGACGCGTACTGGTGCATGAATGGAAGCTTTGTAAGCACGAAAATGAGTAGACGGACGAGCACGCGAGGAAGGAACGTGGCGAAAAAGACCAGCACAGCGGCCACCACTAGTTGCACAGGCTTCATGCTACGCCACCATTCGGGTAGACATGATACGGATGCGCAGTCGTCATTGCAATCGCTGTCAGCACGCGCTACACCTGCGTGGAGCAGCAGGACAAGCAGCCCAAGAGTTCGCATTACGGCCCGTATTTTATTGTGGTGATTGGAAATTTATCCACAAGGGCGCACTATTCGGTTGGGTAAGAAAATGTTTGTGATGTATTGTACATAATTTCCACTTCAACATCGTGCTTAGTGCATTGTTGTGTGTCCGCGTACGCGTCAATATGGAGCGACATTGCCAACGACGCTGTTCTTGACATGCATTCTCCGTGGACTAGAGCATATCTATACACAAAGTACAGCGAGAAAGATGGCGCCATATCCACTTTGATTCGCATACATTCTGTAGCCTGTTCCGGAAATGTGGACCACATCTTGAAAACTGCCTTTTGCATCCTTTTGCATACAATCGAATTTATCCGGCGAGCTTCAAAGTCAAGCGATGCGTTCGTGGTTCTACACCAAGTGGGTTCCTTTAAATCCCTCTTTCGACGCATTCTAACCTTTGCGGCCTGCAGATATGGAGGCTCCACGGTCATGCAAACAGGCGAGCAGCCTGAACCTGAGCTGCGTGGGCCAAAGGACGTTGTGGTCAAAGTACACGCTGTTGCACTGAATCCTGTAAAAAGTCGCTAATTATTTACCAGTGTAGCATATAATCCATGACTGACTGTGCTGTTATTGCAGATCGACTACAAGCGTCGCCAGGGAGTACTGAAGATGCTGCTGGCCGAGACTTGGTATGCAGTTTCGAACGTATTTTTTTTACAGTTTTTTTTTTACTGACGAGGAACGGCAATGCAGGCCACATATCGTCGGGTACGACTTCTCGGGTGTGGTGACGAGTTGTGGAGACGACGTGAGCAAATTTGCAAAGGGTGATGAGGTGTTTGGGATGCTGCCACATGATAGCAATGGAGCACTGGCGGAGTAAGTGGGTTAATTGATCTGTGTAGTACGTTGTTTTGCTTACGTGTTGTTGCAGTTTTATTGTTGTGAAGGCAGATTATATCGCCAAGAAACCTACGAATTTGACGTAAGGAGTAAATGAGACAATGGGATGGGGTCTTACAAATTGCTCTACCATTTGCAGCCACGTGGAAGCTGCAGCTTTGCCTTTGGTGGCACAGACTGCTTTGCAGAGCTTCAGACTGGGAGATCTAGCCGAGAACAAGAAGGTGCTGATCACTGGCGGGGCTGGCGGTGTCGGGTCGATAGCTATTCAAATCGCAAAGAATGTCTTCAAGGTGAGTCAACGCGTGACTTTAAAGCTTTTTTTCTCTGTATCTGAACGGAGCTCTACCCGAGTAATACAGGCTCAGACTGTAGCCACAACTGCAAGCACGAAGAAACTAGAGCGAATGCGACTGCTTGGCGCGGATGAAGTTGTAGACTACGGGCACGAACGCTTTGAGCGCGAACTGGCAGAGTATGACTTTGCATTGGATTGCACCGGAGAGGTACGTCGTTTCCTCTGCAAAGATCACGTGGAGATTTAAAACTCACGTACTGTATTATTGCAGGCTAGACAGTGTTTCGAGTGCGTTACGCGCGGTGGCACCGTCGTGTCTATCTCAGAGACCCCAACTTGGAAATCCCTTTCATCGGACGGTAACCTTCAAGGTGTGAGCGTCTCGTACTTACTGGGTGCTATCCTAGACTGCCTGAGCAGCTCCGTCACGCGTCGAGCTCGTCAGACTCAAATCACTTACGAGTTCTTGTTCTCAGTGGCGGACGGTGCCATTATGGACGAGATCCGTGAACTTGCCGAGCAACGTATCATCACACCTGTGGTTGACAAGGTTTTCCCGTTCGAGAAGGCTGAGATGGCGATGGAGTACTTGGAAGCTGGCCACGCCATGGGGAAAGTTGTAATGCAGCTTGTCGACGCCACTAAGGCTATCTAACTGAAGGCAAACAGCTCTCTTTGATATTGACTTTGTAACATGTTCTATATCCGACTTCATCAGGCTAATGTGGTGTACTGCCATATCGAGGGGTCCTCTTACGTGAACGTGTACTGTACACTGCTCGAGGTGTAGCATCGGCTGCAAGAACAGCTTCTGTAGCGTCAACCTTCTCCGTCTTCTGGCTTTGTGAAGAGAGTACAAGACATGTGCCACCAATGACAAGCAAACCCCCGAGGAAAGTTAGAGGTCCAGGAATGATGTCGACGCCCATGACAACACCTTGCGCTGTGGCGACAATAGGCTCCATCAGACACACAATCGACACGACGATGGGATCAAAGTACTTCATCACGCCAATGTAGCCCATTGTGCCGATACCGTCGCAGATGAAGACGAGGTAGAGAATCACCAGCAGGCGGTTAACGGACGGAGTCAACCATCCAAATATGCCGTCGTACGGATCCATAGACAGACTGAGCTCCTGGCCAGTAGCCAGCATGTAGAACAGTATCGTTGTGGCTGACGTAGCTGTAAGGCCACACAGGAACACAAGGAGGTGCATGTGGGGACGCACCTTCTTAGCCAACGTAAAGTAAATTGCCCCTCCAGCGGCACCAGTAAGAGCCATCAGATCCCCCCCAGCGGTGGCTGATACGATGTCGGGACCTCCAGAAGTTGTGTCCATTGTGGTGACACCGCCGCCAACAACTCCAATGGCTGCCCCCAAAGCCTCAAAGGCAGCAACAGGTTGTCGCTGTGCAATCTTCCAAAACACGATCAACACCGAGTGAGCGTTGTTAAAAAGCGTAGCATGGCCAACCGAAGTAATCGACAGTGCCACGCAATACGACCCCACGAAGTAAGCGTACGCCACGCCAGCAATGAGAACATAAGGAACCAACTCCTTCCAGCTCGGACCATGGGGCTCATCACGACCTCGGAGTAGAATTGTCAACGCAAACGGGAATGTGGCCATCGCTGTGGCCATATTCCGCCAGAAAATGCGAATTTCCGGCGTGACGACGTCTTTTACTTCATCGAAAGCAACGCCCACCGAAGAGATCGTAAATAATGCTGACACCAGCAGCAGGTAGCCGATAATTGGAGCCTTGCGTTTCACCACAACGGTAACCTCGAGGTTTTCATCGAACCCTCGCGTGTTCAGCTGGATCTGTGTAATATCTGATGGTAAAATTGTGGCCTTATGCAGTGGCGTCATTGTCGCTCGTGGGGTGACTAAACTCGCAGAGAGAGAAGCTTCATCGTCTTCGTAATCAAGCTCATGCTTTCCTGGTACAGCTAGCAAGTACTCGGACATACCGGAGCCTGGAGGCAGCACACCAGATGGATCACCTGGGGTCATTTCAATTAGGTACGCGTGGTGATTCGAGTTTACCTCTTCAACTGTCTTGGAAGTCTCGTCATCCATTGGGAAAGAAAGCACGAACGGAGACATCTCATCATTCTCAAATGCTGAGCCTTTGCTATCCAAAAACGATCGCGCGGCAAACGGAGATCTAGCAGAGCGGTTTGACCACAGTCCCTTTGACCGCGCACTGTACGAAAGCAGCGGTCTCGACTCCGAATCGAACGCTCCACTGGGAGTTATCCCTTCTACATCCACATCAGCTCCATCATCTTCTTCTCCCACTGGGTAGTCTGAATTGCCTACACCCACGACGAAGCCTTTGAAAAGCTTGGAGCTGTCAGTGTTGCCTGCAACACGAAGAGACATATCCGGGTCCGGTGCTGACACTCCAATAACCACATTCTTCGTTAGGGAAGGATCTCCAACTGGTGTTGAAGCCAAGAAGACGGTCCAAGGAGACAATTTGGCCGTGCCATCCGTGTCTTGGGTATACGCAAGCTGCTCCTCCGTCTCAATACTGAACCACGTCTCCCCAGCTGTCGGTAGATACGTCAACTGACTTGAAGCTGTACCTGCAGTCTTGGAAGTAAAGCTGTCGAGTGCTTCAGCAAGAGAAAAGTAGCTCTTCTGTCTTGCAAGAGCGTCCAAAGCGTCGAAAATATCAGGAGAGCTCAAGAACAAACCAGCATCGATACCGTCGTAAATGTCCAAGTCACGACCTATGTGAACCACATGCTGGTGGTCGTCGTTGATCTTCACCTTGACTGTAGTGGGGGCAAGACCTGTCAACTCGGCAATATCGGTCTCCACCAGCACACAAGCGACTGCGTCTCCAAGCGGATAAGCAGACAACTTGGACACCACCGACTTGTCGAAAATATGATCTGCTGTGTGGATTAGGAACGGTTCAGGGCCAGGAAACATGCTCCTCGCTGCTAAAATGGAGCGAGCGTGTCCGTCGTCGTTGCGACGTCCTAGATCCAGGAACTCGATCTTCATCTTGGTGTAGAACGGCGTCTGCTTGACTGCAGCCATGATCTGTCCTCCGGCTGCAGCCACCGACACCACAACACGCTCAACACCGGCAGCATACAGCTGCGTGAGGATATGACTGATAATGGTTTGCTGTCCCAATTGAATCAGACATTTCGGCCTCTGATTCTCATCCAGACTACTTGGTCGAACTGCAGCAGTGAGTAGAACTTGCCGCACTGCAGGACGTCGAGACGTAGGGGTCAAAGGTAATGGAGCGGGAGAACGAACAGCGGTAGGTCGGCCAGGGGGTAGTGGGGGTAGAGCGCTGGAACGCGGTGGACGGCTCGGGGTTTCGTCAATGTCCACTTCCACTTGGTCGGGGGCGTGCACAGCGTCATGTCCAACCGTCTCAAAGGGGACGTTCTCCCCTGCATCAACAATAACTCCCTGAATCTCGGAACGGGTAGGGTCCGCCTGAAATCCGGATAAAAGCTCCGTCTCGGGGATGCGCAGTAACTGGCTCACACGCTGCAGGTCCAAGGCGTAGACGGCCGTGGGCACTTCCGCCTCTACGTCCATAGGTCGCCGTTGCACCACCATGTTGCGTCGGGAGAGTCGTCGGGCTTGAGCGGAACTTGGTCGAAAGGGAACTGGCTGGTAGTGGGTGGAGTTAGTTGGAAATCACTTGACTTTTGTATGCGAAATTTGCGTCTGACATGTGGCTGCTGCAAAGCACCAAAAGTTGGTGGAGACCAAATGCGTTTGAACTTGCATACGACGGCGACAGGTGCTGGCTGCTTTGTAGACAAGAATGGATAGGAAGACTGCGAGGATAGGATGAGTACTGTACCAGGTGGAGCTCACTACATGTAGGGTGTCACCCCTGTTCGTGTCATCTTTATCAAATTCACATCATCTGATTGCTGCTTGTTTTTATTATTATAATAGGCGAGGAGCTCCAACCAACTTCCTCCATGACTACATGTATCGTAAACTTTATCATCAAGCAACGATAAGCGGATGACTCACTCACCTTTATCTTCAAGCGCTTCTGCTTGGAGCAAAAGAGGTTTCGGACATCTTGAAACCTGTAAAGCGAAGAAAGTTCTTGGTGCACTATGAAGGTAATGACAGCTACTCAGTATTGCTTAGCTATCTTCAGCTTCTAGGCAACTGCAGGTTGTAGGCAACATGTTGAAGTCGCTTCAAACACGATTGGACGAAAATCCTTTTCTCCTTTCATCCAATCACCATCTCCAGCTCCAAGTTCACTTGTCATTTGTATACCTCCCTAAGTCCAAAGCGCCTCTCGCCACAAAGCAGGAGCTCGCCACGCAGACGCACCGCCAGCTCCATCGCGCCATCTTCCAGCTCTCTACGCTTCCTGTGGGCAGCTACGTACGTTGTCCAGTGTCTAAGGCCTCTACTCGTGTTCTCCCGGTGCTTGTTGCACCTCTGTAGCCCGAGATCCGAGGCCGTTTTTGATCAAGCTCTACCTTTCGGATGCCCCCCGGATCTGCCGAGTGCTGCTTAACGGTGCGTCTACGCGTTCGAGATGCACGTTTGTATGTTGTAACGTCTTCCGATCAGCGTAAGCAGCCAGCGTGGCTGTCCGGCGCCTCTCTGGAAGCCACAAAATCGGGGTTTTAGTTGCTCACTCTACCTGGCGGCCTATATTTTCCCTACTGCACTGTAGAATTCTACTTTTTAGTCCATGAAGAAGAGTCATCCTATGCCTCCATCTCCCTTGCCAACTCGAGGTCCACGCTCTCTTTCCCCGCCCAAGGGATCTCCAGTACGGGGAGAGGGAAAGATATCTCTACGCGTGGACCAGCCTGTGGAAGGCTGCACGATGATGACGCACGCGTTCTTCCGCTCTGGCGAGGGGGACATCGACGACAAGGATGTGGACATGCAGTTCCATTGGTACAGGTCCTCCATGCGGCGTGCCTGTGCCAACAGTGAGTGCAGTCGCCATACCAGTGACGGGTCTGGCAATGTACTTCTGCTTGTGGCGAAGATCGAATGTGTGCAGTGCTGTAGACTGGGTATCACACGGGAGCACTCGTGTTTCTGTAGTCCGGACTGCTTCCGCCTCGCGTGGCACAAGCACAAGCAGTTGCATGACACGCAGGCGCTGCTCGACGCTCAACGGCGAGACGGAGACGATGTCCCCTGGAAATCCCAGCTCCATAATATGGAAACGTTTTGCCCACTGCCAAAGGAATCGTGGCTCAAGGTGCAGGAAGAAAAGTAGGGCATTAGTTAGTTGGAATCGTGTGGTGGACCTCTTTGGAGTTTCTCACACGCCTGCCACTCTTGTCTTACAGTCGGTCGTATAAGCCTACCGCTGAGGACGTGGGTCACGTGATTCGAGTAGAGTGCAAGGCCACCAAGCGTGTCGGGGGTGGCGTGCTGACCAAGACAGTCGACACTGGGATCGTTCTGCCGTGTAAGTGTGCTCTCTTTTGCTCTACTTTGTGCATGATAAAACTGATGCGTTTGGTGCGCTAAAGTTCCGCCCATGCCACCGAGACGGCAGATGCTGGCGAATGTGAACGAAGAGCGCTTGACCCCTCGACTCCGGCAGATCGGTATATTCCGTGTGCTCACGTACAACGTCCTGGCCGAGATCTACGCGACGCGGCAAATGTATCCGTATTGCCCGATCTGGGCTCTAAGCTGGTCGTTCCGAAAGGAATTGCTTAAGCGTGAGCTGCAGTCGTACAATGCTGATGTCATTTGTCTTCAGGAAGTGCAGGGTGACCATTACAAGAGTTTCTTCGCTCCAATGATGGAAGATTTGGGATATGAAGGTTGGTACTTGAAGAAAGCACGCGAGTCGATGGGCCTTGAAGGGAAAGTAGATGGCTGTGCGTTCTTTTACAAACGCAACCGATTCATCCTCAAAGAACGGTACCCGATTGACTTCAACGAGCTGGCAAACGATTTCCTTAACCAGGTGCAAACGGAGTTCGACCTCGATTACCAGGGGCCTTCGATGGCTGCGCGTGAAATATTCCTGTCCACGCTTCACAAGATGCGGCAACGACTCCAGCGTGACAACGTGGCGCAGATTTTGGTATTAGAAGTTGTCCCTGCGACCAACGAGGTCGTCGCGCGAAAGTCACAGTCTGGACCGTTGATCTGTATCGCAAATGTGCATATTTTCTCAAACCCCAAGTTCCCAGATGTCAAAATGTGGCAGACAAACATGCTTGCGAAGCAGGTAGGTTGCTGTTCATGATTAGGATGGAGACGGGTACGTATTGACACATTTGCCGTTGTGACAGCTTGAGCGAATTACTCTCAGCCGCAATTTGCCCACGATACTCTGTGGAGACTTTAATAGCGAGCCTACTAGCGCTGTGTACGAGTTTATGACGCGCAACCATGTTCCGCTAGACCACCCTGACATCCAGCATCCACCTCCCCAGCTCGCGAGCATTTACGCGTCGCTGGACCTGGAGCACAGCATTGGCTTTGCCAGTGCCTATGCTTCCGTGTTTGGCAATGAACCGGAGTACACGAACTACACAGGTACGAAGGCGTTCTTAACGGCATGGGTTGAATGAAAGCATGTCATCTAACGGGAGCGCTTGTGGTTTTCTCGACACCAGGTCACTGGACAGGTGTGGTGGACTATGTATGGTACACTCCGGAGACGCTGACACCGTTTGCTGGACTCAAAGTGCATCCACCCGAAGTGCTGGAGGCGTATTCGAAGACGGCGCTGCCCAACTGCCAGTTCCCATCGGACCACGTTCCTCAGTGTCTAGACTTCAGTATTAAGGCTGGCGCCATGAACAATGGAAGATACTGATAGAGACACTCGCTAGCAGATAGAAGTCTCAATGTACAAAGGTTGTCGGTGCTGACAGTGTTTCCTACATGTAGGCTGTAGTTCAAAACTTACCATAATCAGCTTCAAGTCGGACCAAAAGATGGTTTCCATACAAATATCCAGTCAAAACATGTCCCACTTACGTCACCAAGAAGCTAGTGCCACAAAATACAGCAATTACTCCTCCCTACTTCACTTCTGAACATATACATACGCTAATGCAGACGTCCCAAGTGTACGCGGTGGACCGCGTGTACGGCGACTTGCAGCCGCAATTCGTGGCCAAGGACGTACTCAAGGCACTGTCCCAACTAGATGCCGTCGTCGGGGACGTGTTCAACCGCTTGGTGCACAAAGTTTCGCAGGAGAAAGAGCGTGTAGCGGCTGTGGACAAACGCATTCAGGTATGCCAAGCCAAGGTGAACGCGCTGACGGCTCGCCGCACGAGCAACAAGCCTACGACCGTCTTCTCCACGTCCAAGTACCCGGCTCCTAAGCAGTTGCCGCTACCCAAGACGCTGTTCCACGACAAGCCGTACGCTGACGCGCCGCCGCTGGTTCCTGATGACGACGATGACGCGCACTTCTTGCCGGCTGAGCCACTACCTCCAGCACAAAGAGGCCAGTATATGGCGGAGGTGGTGGAGCTTTTCGAGAAGGTGAACGAATACCAGAAAACGCAGCAGCCTGAGGCAGATATGGAGAAGGAAGGCTTGGGGAGATTGCCCGAGTACATCCCGTCTGTCGGTAGTGTGCTGCTGTTTAATTCAGGGGAAAACCCGTATCAAAAGGTAAGAACGTTGGTAGCTAGAGAGAGGAACGTAGGGACTGACTGGACGAATTTTGGATGCAGTACACGTCGTGGGATAACTTGCTGGGAACGGATTACGAGGAAGAAGAGGAGAAACGGAAGGAGCTGGCGAAAGCTCCGCGCACCATCGAGTACGGTGACGAGCTGGTACGTAGATTGACAGTTGATGTTGTCTTCGATCCTCTACTAACGTTTTTTTCTGTTTGGATATTGTAGCCGACAGTACACGGACTTAACTATGAGTTCCACCCATCGATGGGCCAAATGCCCGACATGTCTGCGAAATTACCGACGAACCTTCCCCTGGAGAACATTGCCGACTACAAGTATGCGCAAGAGAGCAGCACATCGATCGCGCCGTCCATGTTCCAAGACAAGGCGTTGCCAGATCTCCCTGCAGTCGCGAACTTTGAAGAGGGACCTGTGGCCCAGGAGCCGTCAGAGCAAAACTTCCAGGTGGGCCCGGTGGACGGCGCTCCCCCACCACCTCCACCAGCACCTACGGTAGATTTCACGAAACTGGACGATGGTGCACCACCTCCGCCACCTCCCCCTCCACAAGCAGATGAGGAAGATGACTCGGCTCCACCGCCACCCCCTCCACCTATGGTAAATGGAGAGGATGAAGATACACCGCCACCTCCTCCACCGCAAGAGGTAGGTCTTCAATGAAATGTTTGGACAGCGTTAATATTCACGCCTTGGCTTTTTTACAGGATGGACCCCCGGCACCCCCAGCGCCGGAAGAAGAGGACGACCAACCCCAGTCCATCAGCCTGCTGGACCAGATTCGTAACCCCAACATCAAACTTCGAAAGGTACGCAATTACACTGCATAACAGTAGCGTGATCCTTTTTCACTGACGCTTGGTTACGATCAGGTGGATCCGAGTGAAAAGAAGGCAGATACTGGCACGAAGACAGGAGACAACACTAACAAGCCATTGACGATCGCTGAGGAAATGCAGCAGCGAATGTTGCGACGGCAGGCTGCTATCAGCGGCAAGCAGGATCAAATGGAGCAAAGACGCGAGCGAGAGAAGGCTGCTGCGAAACCGGTTACGGTGTTGACGGCAAAGGAAGTGACCGCTCCGGCACAACCCCCACCACCTCCACCTCCGTCTGATAACGTGGAGCAACGCAATAAACTGCCCACATTGGCCATGTCAGATGATGGTAGTGACGATGGTCGTGGAAATATCTCAGACGATGACAAGTCCAACGACGGTGATGATTTCCTGGCCCAAATCCGAAACATCAAGAAGAAGCAGGACGAAGGCACTTCCCAACCAAAGCAGCCGCCACCGCCTCCCAAGACGGAAGAAATCAAGAACCCGGTGGCGAATTTTGAAGCAGTGCGTGATCTACTCATGATTTCCATCTTACTCTGTAGTATCTGACAAAAATATCGTTTGTGTCTTTTTCCTATGTAGCAAATGATCGGACTACGGAACCGTGAAGACTCGTTGAGCATGTCGGAGTCTTCTGAGTGGTCAGACGACTAAACGCTGAGTGAAGTTACACCGACGGCACCGTCAGATCGAATGCTGTGCCGTCACTTAATCAATCTTGGTATCGCCATCGTCTTGCCAGCCTGTTTGTGCTTCTCATATTGGTGATTGCTTTATTTGTATCCAGCTTCTTGACTCCTTCGTTGGGTTCATTGTTTTGTAGATGACAGTCACAGGTGATTCGGCCACAGCCAGAACACATAACAGACTCAGGGTCTTCTCGCAAATCTGTCTTCGGAACTCGAAATTGAAACGAATACTCTTGAGTAATCGCCTTCATCTTCTCCACAGCCCCATTGAATCCGTGAAGAACGTTGGTGTCGCGCTTCATCTCCATTATCACCTCGTTTTGCTTAGCTCGTGATCTGGCTGCGTCTTCTATTGCCTGTCCCAGCTTCTGCTTTACAAATTCCTTCTTCTCAAATGCCAACAGCCCCAGTTCTTCCACTTGACGCTTAGCAAGCACCTCCTTTTGTGAGAGCTGCAGATCCTGACGCTCTCGCAAAATGACATGCTTTCGAACGCTCCTGGTGCCCCATCGAATACGTTGCAGACGAACCCGTCGAGCTTTTTCGTCCGCAAACATCCCCCCTGCTCGTTGCAGCTCTAGATCACGATAAGATTCGAGTTCCATGGTCTCATTCAAGACGCATTCCTCAACGTCACGCTCCAGATCTTCAAGCTCTATGCGCAAGTCCTCAATTTCCTCTTCGTACTCTCGAACCTGCTGCTTTTTCGACAGAATATCCTCCACACTCAGCTCAAGACTGAAGTGCAGAATGTGTTTTTCTGTCTCAAATGCTTCCCCCCAGCCTCTATCCATGTCTTCTTCCGTTAGTTGGCTCAGCTCTTTTTCAACTACAGGTTGTCTTCTTTCCCATTCAATTCGCATCTCTTTTAGCTCCTTGATCCGACGTAATGTCTTCGCCTTGTACTTCATCACACGCTTGAGATCTGCACGTGCATCGAAGATGTCGAACTCAATCATCTCTTGGTCTTCCTTTGACTGAGTTAGTGCACTCGCTTTGCGCTCAATCAATGAACAGAAGCGGAATTCTTTCAGCTGTTTACGACTACAATAGCTTCTCCATGCAGCTTGAACAGCAAGAGCAGCCTTCCCGTGGCAAGCAAAGTACGTTAGGCGACGGAAATTCAATTCCTGCCGTGCTCGATAGCAACGATAGCTCCGTTGAATTCTCCCAGCAGCAGACTCCCGAAGCGAGATTCGGAACCCACGTAGCTTGTCTCGAATTGTTTTGACGGTAGATCGAGCGCGCCACATTTGTTGTAAAGTGATAGCTGCTTCCACTTGGTCTCGGATGTCTTCGAGTCTCTTTCGTACAATATATCCACGAAAAACACGTTGGATCTTCGCGGCGGATGGCTCCACCACACGACGGTGATATCTCTTCTTCTTCTCTCGCTGAATGAACTTCCTCGCGAGAATTCCACGAGCTATTGCACCGATATGCGACGCCATTCGGTCTTTTCGTCGCAACTCCATGAGCTCCATCCACTTGCGAAAGTATCGGCAAGAACGCCAGAACTTTTGGATCACTCTCGCGGCTTCATTAGCAGCACGAAACTTTGCTACTAGCCGTCGAGCTAAGAACCCTCGTATTAACGTCTCGATTCGTAGAGCAGCGGGAAGGAAAACACGAACTCGTTTCACTGCTTGTCGTTTCACTCTAACCCATTTGCGCTCGCGATATCCTCTCCAAAGTCGCTGGATATTGACACAAGCAGGGATAACGACTTGTTGCTTATGCTTGGCGAGAAAAATGCGTTGCGCTCGACGCCGTCCCAGGAATCCTCGCACAAGCTTCTCCACCATGATAGCATTCGCTTGCAGACGACGTACACGTCGCGCGTAGCTTCTCCCAATAAAGCCACGATAGACTCGTTGGAGATCTAATGTTGCCCGTTGGTACCGAATAAACATCGCCACGGTCTGCTGCCTGGACTTGAACGATCGATAAACGGACTGAATGATCAATGTAGCACACGTGGCGACACGGAAATACGCTCTGGCGTACTTCCGACGCTGATGACCACGGAACAATCGTTGAAGGGACATAGCTCCGATATGACGGCGAAAACAGCGTCGCAGGGCTTTGCTGTGCCTGTTACTTCGATAGAGTTGCTGTAGTTTAATGGCCACTTGCAGGTACTCGCGTCTACGCTTGAGATATCTTTTCACAAAGGCATCTTCAGTGTTTTTAGTGAGTTTCTGGACCGAAATTGAGGCTGCTCGCCCGTGATCCATCTTAGATTGCTCCTCTGCGATCATCCGCTTCACTTCGTCCGGAAGTCCATGGTAAAAATGAGGCACAGATTCGGTTTGATGCTTGGAGGTCAGTTCTTCTTGGTTCAGTGATACCAGTTCTACTAGTCCGCGAGATACAGGAAGCACGCCTTGATTAACGTTAAAGGTCCGATCATTTGCAAGGTGGCTCAGGCCAAAACGTTCAGTGAACGATCGCTCGATCTCCTGCCTGCTTCGCCCCGCTCTCCACTGTGTCACCGTTTTCGCGCTTACGATGAAGTGACAAGCTAAGGATCTCCATATCGAGAGAGAAACGACATTACTCCCAACAATTGAAACCCCACGCAGGTGTGATCGCATTATTGGCCATAGCGTATTTCGTTGCTGGAAAATAAACTTCATCTCTGTGTCGTCTTGCGAATTAGCAGAACTTGGAGCTGCATCTAGCAGTAGACTGTAAATCAGATCGAGTCTTTCATTCTGGGACTTCCTCTGAAAAATATCTGACACGACCACCACTTGAAAATACTTTACCAATTCAATCGGAAGTTCACTCTTCCGTATGTTCAACCCGGTGAACGGATTCGTGACATCACGAGCCTTGACAGCAGCTTCCAAAGCAGTCATTGCCGTTTTTTCCGTATCGAAAAAGCCTACAGATTTGATCGTAACATCTTCACTTGTAAGTCTTGGCATAGCATACCACGTGCAGACTTGAATTCTGTCAAGAGTAGACTTCCGACAATTGACATAATAGAGTTTAACCTCCCAGCGGATCTTGCCCTGTTTCTCCTGCTTGACAGACCGAAACCAGTAGCGTTTGGTTCCCAAAAGACGGTACTGCAGCCTAGCACAGCTCACATCAGTTACTTCAAGGTGAACAGCACCCAGAGGCTCTAATAACGTTGATTGTACAGCTGAACAGATTCCAGAACTCTTCTCCGCTGCAGGGCCACGAGTCTGTGTAGATTGACGTCGGGGCCTTTGGGAAGACCCGAGATTCGAGAGCTGGCGACGCAACTCATGCAGATACGGAGATGCCCCTGAATCTGCAACTGATCGCCCAGTAGATCCCAGTCGACTGTTCCTCCGACTCAGCGCCATTTACAGCGATTCACTATGGTAATTCGCATACCGGTACGTGCAATTCAACTACAAGTTGAAGCGACACACGAACCGTTATGAACCGGTTCATTACCAAAATAACCGGTATTTACCTGTGAGGTCATTTTTGACAAGCAAAAATGCTGGGTACAGCGCAACGGTGCTCACGTGCATTGCTGCGCGCCAAGGCGGTGAAATCTTTAAAGCCACGAGGTCTTCGCGTGTATAGAGATAACGGAAATGTGCGTTGTTTGTCGGTTCTCTCGTCGAATTTGGTCCACGGGAAGGCTGTGAAAAGTACTTTGGTATTAGGCCCTTCGATAGTGCGGAATTCTCACATTACGGTAAGTGGAACCTACCAGTTCTCCTCTGAAGCTGGTGGGAACGCTAGAATGGGTGCTGGGGGTAGCGGAGAGAGCGGATTTGAAGCACTGGAGAAGAAGCTTGAAGAAGCGAGAAAGAGATACCGCTTTACGCGCCAGGACTTCCAGCCGTTGCAGACGAAGCCACTGCACTTCGACATGGTATTCGACGTCACGGAGGCGAAGGTAAAGGTGACGCTGCAGACGACGCTCAAGCATCTCGGATCGCACCTCTTGCTGAGCTCAAGCTCAACTCGAAGGAGCTGGAGATTCTGTCCGTGGAACAGCTGGACAAGTTCTCGCCGCTGGATGACAAGAATGACTTTGTAGCTCACGTGGCGAGCTTTGCGGAGCCCCGCGCGCTGGAGTTTGAGGTGGACAAGGAGGACCATTTCTTGGTGGTCAAGTTCTCCAAGCCTGTGCAGACTGGAGAGGAGTTCGTGATCCGCACGGTGTCTGTGGCCACCCCGACGGAGAACATCCTCGAGGGTTTGTACTTCGACTACACGCCTGAGGGTGCCCCCAAGACTATCATCACGCAGTGCCAGCAGCACGGCTTCCAGCGCATCGTACCATGCATCGATACGATGGATGCCAAGGCCTACTACACCACGACTATTGTGGCTGGTACTCGCTACACTAACATCATCACCAATGGAGACTTGGCGCCTGGATATCACACGGAGACTGGAGTTCCCGTGTTTCACCCAGCGTCGGAAGTGCTCGGTGCGGATGACACGTCTCGTCATGTACTCAAGTACTACAACCACAAGGTGAACATGGCGCCGTATCTGTTCTTCCTGGGTGTGGGCTCGTACGAGACGTTCCGTCGTACGCTGGAGTTCCCGGATGGAGACACAACGTTGCTGGAGATCCTGGCGTTCCCAGGATACTTCGAGCCGGCGGACGCGAAGGCTGCTGTCAAGATGCTGCACGACTCGGTGCTGTGGGTCATGGTGAGTCTGGGCCCCGAGGCTTGTGAACACCACGAGGAACGCAAGCGTATCTACGAACTATTGGAAGAGCGGGAAGCTCTCAAGGCTAAGGAAGGGCCATTGTGCCTCGGACCCAACGAGGAGTACACCAAGACGCCTCTGAGCGATTCGGATGCAACTCGTCTGACTGCTGTCCGCGCGGAGCTCAAGGAACTGCTGAAGGTGTGGAAGAAGACTGGATACAAGTACACTGGCGCGGTGTACCGTGAGATCGCCATGGAGAACTCGTACTACGGCGGTATGGAGAACGTCGGTAACACCACCATTGTGAGTTCGTGTCTGTGCCCGAGCTGCCGCATGGATGACAAGTCGTATGAGTACATGGAGCACGTGAAGGTCCACGAGTACTACCACAACATCAACGGCAGTCAGGTGACGGGCCAGTCCCCGTTCGAGATCTGGTTGAACGAGGCTGTTACGGTGCACATGGAGCGCAAGCGTGGTGCGGCCATCTTCGGCAAGGACTACAGTCGTCTGAGCGAAGTGCTGTACATGTTCACCCCTGCCATTGGACCGCTTGCACAGGACAAGTCAGTCACCTCTCTGTCTGTCGAGCCGCAGGGATTCAACCAGACCCAGGAGCTGGTTTCTGTTGTGACGTATTCGAAAGCCCCGGAGTTTGTTCGCATGGTGGAGCTTCTTTTAGGCGAAGCTACCTTCCACAAGGCCCTTGACAAGTACCACACGAAGTATGCGTTCGGCAACGCCACAAGCATGGAGTGGATCAAGTGCATGGAAGAGTGTTCAGGTCTAAACCTACAGAACCTGGCGAAGACGTGGCTGAACCGCCCGGGTCACCCTGAGGTGACGTACTCAACGGAGTACAAGGCGGCATCCAAGGAATACGTCGTGGAAATTTCGCAGACGGGTTTCGAGGATAAACCTGCCGAGAACAATGGACCGTGGGAGATTCCGATCGACTGGTCGCTCGTGAAGGATGGCAAGTCGCTGAAGAACGGCGTATTCCTCGTGAAGACGAAGGATGCCAAGCTTGTCATCCCTGATGTATCGGAGGAGCCAGACTTCCTGTCTTTCGCTCGTGGGTGGTCATTCTTCGGCAAGTCGAAACAGACGAACCCGTCGGTGGCACGTTTGACCAAGCAGGCTTTGTCAGACCCGGACGCTGTCAACAAGTACCAAGCTTACCGCAGCGTAGCGGATATTGAGAAGGCCAAGGTGATCGAAGGGCTTCTAAAGAGTGACAAGCAGGTGGAGATCTCGTCAGAGTTCGTGGAGCTGCATGGATCGATCCTGTTCTCGGACGAGCTGACTCCGTCGGCACGTGCTTTGACACTAGGAGAAACGAAGACTATCCCGAATTACGATGAGCTGAGCCATCATTATGTTGCTCTCAATAGTGCAACGACTGCGTTGCTTCAAGCTGTTTGGGCCAAATATTCTGCGCAGATTGAAGATCTTTACGCAAAATTATGCCAGGAAGCTCGTTCAGGCCCCCATTCCGAGCAGTTCCAGCAGCGTGCCTTGAAGCGTCATTTGCTACTGCTCATTGAGGCAGGTGGTAAATCTCCCGTGCTGAGCACAACTCCGTCAATTGCTCCAACTGTGGCTCCTTCCACCTTAGCCCTCAATATGCTGAGGAGCTCAACATTTGCCAGTGAAAAGGCTACCGGATTCCGAATGGTACTGGAAGACGAGCATTTCCCCAATCGTGCAACAGTACAGGAAGACGTTTTCAACGAATGGAGCAAAACACCTGACATGCTGACGAAGTACATCAGTATCGTGAGCAGTTTGGACTCGAAGGATGTGGGCAAGCAGATTTTAAGCCTCCTTGATGACCCAAGCTTCAACCCTGCTCAGTCCAGTCACGGTCGTGCTGTCACTCGATCTTTGTCACAGATCCGCGATTTCTCGCTGGCCACCGACGAGGGCCTCGACGTAATGGTGCAGGCGTTTGTCAAGATCGGCAAGGTCAATCAGATGTCTGCGTATCCGTTGTTGCAGTGCTTTGACCATCTGGACCGCTTCAATGACGCCACGAAGGCAAAGATGTTTGCGACTCTGCAACGTATGCAGGACTCAATCGACAACAAGAAGGAGGAGTCGCTGTACAACCAGCTCAATATCATCCTAGAGAAACAGTGAAGCGCGTAAAACGATGGTGATATTGGATTATGGTACTAGAAACGAGTAGACGCATACTAGCTTAGGTTAAGCCGACGTGGTGGCCACTTGTTGAACAGGAGGCTCTTCAAGAGCAGGCTCTGCTTGTGGAGCCGTGGAGGATTTCTGTGTGCTAGCTTCTGCATCAGAAGGCTCGTCATCCCCTGAAGACTCATCTTCGGAGACAACTGGAGACAGCGCTTCGGCGTAGACTTTTACTTGTTCAGCTGGTTTTGACTCGAGTTTTTCCGGTGCTGCTTCAGATACTTGCACCTCGACATTGTCAGCAGTGCCAGGAACTTCACCATCTTCTCCTTCGTCACCCTCCTCAGTGAAATCCAACGGCGGTTGCTCTGACGTTGGGATGCAAGGAGGTGGAGAGAAGCCTTGCTTTCTCTTTTCCGTCGGGCTCACAATATTGGACAGCTTGGACGTATTAAACATCGGCGACTCAGCTGTCCCATTTTCGCCAGTCAGTGACGGACGACTGGACGGCACCACGATGGGCTCAATTGTAGGTCGTACAGTTGCGTGGACCGTTGGCGGGGCCAGATTTGAATCGATAGCACTAGCTTGTTCAGAATTCTCTTGCGGAGGGGGAGGAGGCAGTTCTCGAACCCGAAGAATGGAACGGAGGGGCCCTGATTGTCGCTTGATAGACGGTCGCTCTGCGGGCTTGCTGGATCCAGGCGATCGGTAGATGAGAAGCTTTGAGACCTCGATGTCCTTGTCAAATGGACACACCATGCTCTGATCAGCAAACGAGATTTTGGAAGGCTTCCAATTGTCTTCTTCGGCTTGCTGTGTTTTCTGATTCTCCACTCCTTGATTTTCGGTCACCCGTCGACTCACTTGATCCAGCACCACTGTCGAGCGTCGAGCTTTCCAATTGTTTGCTGTCCCCAACCTTCGCCTGCTCTGGGAAGTCACGACATTCCCGAAAATGTCGTGATCACGGCGAGCTGTGCTTGCATCTCTGCCGTTACGAGAATCTACTCAGACAAAGCACAACGTCAGTCAGTTAAACAAAATTAAAGCCCTAGAAAACGAAAAAGGCGTACTCAGCAGGTTCTGCAAATGGCTCGCCGAGTTCGAGCGTTTCGCGCTGTTCGAGGTAGATTGGACCTTTGCTTTGGCTGGTTTGGGACTGCTGGCTGGTTTGAGCATAGGTGGGTGGCTATCACGCTTAGCGACATGCAAAGAACTGGCAGTCTTTCGTTTTGGTGAGCTTGACCCTCCAGAACGAGTTTCTTTATCTTTGTCAGGCTTGCCATTGGCACTCTTGCTTGGGTCATTAGTTTTCTTGTCGACTCCAATATCAGCTTTCATCTTTTTGATTACCCACGAAGCAAGGCCAGGGATGGTCGAGTCCCTATAAGAGCCACGTTTCGCAATTACCCTGACCTTCCTTCCAATGTTGCTGTCCATGACGGCATCCGTTGTGATACCAGGTAACACAGCTAATGCCTGCCATCAATTCAAGACCGTCAGCACCATAGCTACTCCTGCAATCTTCTAATTGCTTACCTTCAGGACCAGTAGTACACCTTGCTCTGTGTCCTCTTGGTCTTCCCATTTGGAAAGGAGATCTACAAGGGACGTCAAACCACCTTTCTGCACGAAAACCTCCAGAGCCTCTTTATCCTAAATACAGAGGAAATACAGCATGAAACATAAACAGCAAAGACTTGTGCAGCAGCAAAACATACCTGGAACTCCGTTGAGGAGAGAGTCTCTAACTGTGCTTCCATCACCGTGTTGTTCACAGTGCTCACAATAATATAAAGAATTTTCCGCACAATGTTGTACTCGACGTCATCGACCGTCACCATATCAGTCTCTCGAACGACTGAACTCACAGGTGACTCAGCCACCGACATTGGTGAGCTAGCCCTAGAACCACGCTTCTTCGGTCCTGTGCTTTTCGAAAAAGTGGACGACGCAGCGTTTAAGTCGAGCATCTTCTGCCGTTTAGGCGATGCTGACGGAGCGTTCGACACGCCATTTTTTTTCTCTTTCTTTCGTGAAATATTCTCGGCCTTTCGCTTTTTCGTCCCCACTGGACGCAAAGCTGCAGGAATACTGTTGAATACTTCTTGATAAGAAAGATCGTCGGTATCTCCATCGAGAAGAATTACCCGGAACATCTTCGTAGCTGGGAAGTAGCTCGACACAGTGCCTTGCACAACATTGATGCCGCAGCCTTCCTTGGTTATAGTTCTCTCCACAGGCTTGCCAATGAGTTGGTTGATCTCTTCAGGGGTGGCTTGGCTTGAGGTATCTTCTTCCTCCTCTTCCTCCTCTTCCTCTTCTTCCTCCTCCTCCTCCTCTTCTCCTTCTTCTTCTTCTTCTTCGTGATATTCATGTTCATGAAGAGCTGGAATAGAGACACTTAGTGGTTCGTGTGCTTTACTATTGGAGCTGGGGATGTCGGTAAAACTGTTGCTACGCATCAGTCCGGGTGCGTGTGCGTTAAGACTAAGCACTTTTAGCTTAGCGCTAGACGCAATTCGAGGCGACACCGCAGGTGCCGGGGGTGACAAGCTAATAGAACTATCGCTATTAGCTCTCTTCATCGGCGGGTGTGTGCGCGGCTTGCTTGCTTTGGGTGACTTCGACGCTTTAGTTACATTGAGCGTCTTCTGTGGCTTGGGTGGTCTTGGAGGCTTGGGCAACGAGAGAAGGTGTCTATCCACATCGTCCTCTGTCATCTCTTCACTGTCTCCGTCATCATATGAAATATGATAGAAGTCCGTCAATTCCGCGTGATGGTCCACTGTCCCCTGGAAGGGCTCCTTGTACCCGTTAAAATACTTGGACACTCGAGTCCCCAACGGGAACCGCTGCGTGTGGTTGATCCTCACCTGCTCATAAGCAGCAACACAGTATATTAACACAGTAGCAGGTATAATAGGAGAAAGCACCACCAACCGCCTCTATCAGTTCGTGCAGAAAAATCACGAACTGAAGTGACAGGCAGACAGCAGCGTTAGCAGCTGTCGACAGATAGTGTCTTTCTTTTTAGTTATATGTTCTGCTACCGACCATTTTCCTTAACCCCTCTAACCCGGTATTCTGTATCCTACAGAATAATATATTGTACAGGATTTAATATCCAGCAAACTCATCAGCGCTCCAGAACTCCGCATGAAGATTATTGTATGGTGTCTGGATCAGTCCACTTTCCTAACAGATCGGCGATGGGATGATAGACGGGTATTATTCAAGGAGGATAGAAAGACGCATATAAATCCCCAACAGGTTTGAAAATTCTGTCGAAAGCCCATCGGTTCACGTGTCAGAAGCTACCTCACATTGTCATTCGAAAAAATGAACGGCCCAGCAGAGAAGCCGTTCAAGCAACTATGGCGCGAGATCTGCGAGGAAGGCTGGAAGGCTCGTAAGCCGACAGGGATGACCTAGAATCAACGCTACGTGAAGCCGGGGTGAAGGGCCGTCTCGACGAAGCCAGACGTGGCATAAACTTCTTTGAAGGTTAGTGGCCTTATTTTTGTGCCACCACAGTTGTCGACACAGAGGAGGTGGGCGCTACAGGTGAACTACCAGCAGCTATACCGGATGATACGGAGCAAGACGGCGCGACCAATGCCTTTTTTCCGGATGATCCAGAATTCGATTCAAGTGAGTGCATGGCTGCTGATGAAGAAGCAAAGAGCGAGACCGATGAACCAAACGGAGCCGACGGCCTCATCGACTCGGACGTGTTTGGTAGCGACAATTTCATGGAGAGGCTCCGAAAGGAGCGACTGTTTGGCTCTACAGCTATCGATGACGTGAATCTCGTGGAGACCGCTGATGTCAGCGATTCCGATTCCAACGCCGACAGAAGAAGACATTATGGCAGACAACGAGGTGGTCCACTTGAGGAAAGTGTAGAAGAAGATGTAGAAGACCTGGAAATAAATGACAACGTTCCGGAAACTAGTAACTTTGACTTGACAGGTGATCTCTGCGATATCCCAGAGTATGGATAGATCACATACAATGAGGAGCACAGCCGTAAGCCGGGATGCTACAGAATAACTCAAGTGGTGCTTTACTAATTCTGGATGTTGCGTGTGCACACGGAATTTCCCATAGCCGTAAGTCAGGATGCTACAGAATAACTCAGTGGTGCTTTACTAGTTCTGGATGTTGCGTGTGCACACGGAATTTCCCGTAGCCGTAAGTCAGGATGCTACAAGAATAACTCGAGTGGTGCTTTACTAATTCTGGATGTTGCCCGCACAGGAATTTCCCACAGCCGTATGTCCGGGATGCTACAGAATAATTCGACACATCCAGCTACTGGCGCTGCGCAGAATCAACTTTAGACTCATATCAACGCCGAGGAACTGGTGTTTGTCATATCACGCTAGAAGCACACGTTAGTGAACACATCGGATCACCAAGCAGAACAAACGCAGGCAGTACTTGTGTAAGGTGCGTTCCGCCTTTGAGCACCTTCTGTCAGCAATGGTTTAGGCGGTCGTGTACCGCTCTGCCACGTTCACGCTCACGTGCTATCAGAAATGGCACGATACCTCGGGTGACGGGAAGAGCATTCCACCGAGCCTAAAAAGATGATTAGATTCCGCAAACGTAAGAGAGAAAGTAAAGACGAGGAATAAGAAGGACAACTAGTTAGCACCACGTACTTTGCAGTAGGTCTTGCTGGAGCCTGCAGAGAAGTATTTGCCCAGTTCCTCCTCACTACTCCGTTAGTTAGGAACTGGGCAAATTCTTCCTCTTCGCGCGCTTTGCACTTAGCGCGCTTTTGGCGGATGGTTGGTTGGCGCCAAGAGTGCCGCACAGTACGGAGTCGTTTCAAATTTGACGGGGGTTGCCGAGTGAGAGGTTTTGAACATGTTTTGTCCGCCAGGGATCCAATAGGAGATCGCCAGTTTCGCAGATGTTGGATACATTGTGCATGCTATAGCCGATGATGTACACTTTATGTACAGAATATGCCTCGCCGAGCACGAAAGGGCTTCCAACGGCATACTTTTCGCAGGTTATCGTTCATACTTTAATCAAGATAATTGCTTATTCTGTAGAATACAGAATAACGGCTCGGGTTAGAAGGGTTAAGAAATCTCGATTTTAACTGTCCCAACGCTTCTGTTGTGGTCGTTAGAGGAGGTGGTTTCGCCTGCTGACGAGCCCAGGAGGCAGTGCAGATGATGTCTACACCTTGGCCAACGGTGTGTGCTTGGGGAGAGAAGGGGGCAGCGAGCACCGACGCGTGCAGGCGTCAAGCAGGTGGCCAATTCTGGGAGCCAAGCAGCAGTGTGATTCGATTTTGAAAGCGGTCGTCGCTGTGTACGCCACACAAATCCGTCTTGTGTCGGTATTACCGGTATTTATTATCGGTATCTCATGGGTCATATCCGGGTCAGGTCAGGGTTTGATCACACCAAGGTCAGGTCTGCTTACAAACCCAACTGATAAAACTCGTGCGACTAGGGCTGGTGGCGCCCGCTACGCGGGCGCGGTTTTTTATTTATCATATATTGTTTAGCAAATTAGCCAAATAGGTAGACATTTTAGCAGCAGATTATCCTGTTATTATGAAATATAGTATACTACTGAAAAATCTCTCGATATACAATGTTTTCGGTGTGCGCTGCACCACTATCATCGAATGCTCTCGGATCGATGGCTATCTTGATCGCCTTTCTGGATGTAACTCTTGAAAGTGCAACGTAGAGTTGGCCGTGCGCAAACACAGGCTATTCCAGGTAAATTCCTACGTTGTGGATCGACTGGCCTTGTGCCTTGTTAATTGTCATCGCAAACGCTGGTACGACAGGGAACTGTTTACGTCTCAACGTAAATGGAAACTCCTTATCCTCATCATCACTGAGAATCACGATACTTGGGATGAACACTCGTTTGCCGCGCCGAGTTCCCGACATTATGGTCGCGTCAATGCACTTTTCACGCAACGACACCACTCGCAAACGCGTCCCGTTGCGCAACCCTTCATCACTATTTAAGTTGCGGATCATAATGATAGGAGTGCCAACTTTGAGAACCATCTTGTGAGGCGGTATCCCTGAGAAATTGAGATAATTCAAAAACTCAGTCTCAAACAGGTTTTGATCTCCGGGGCCGTCAAGGCTATCGTTGGAACGATACTCTCTTGTATCTCCAGACAATCGTTTGGCTACCAATTCGTTGATTCTGCGAACGCTTGCATTGGTGGGAGCCAAAATTGCACGGTTCACAAAGTACTCATCTGGTAATTCAACACCCCCAACTCATGGATAAACAGAATCAATCAATGCGTTGACATTTCGGGTACGGGGGTCGTCATCCGACTCGTGTTCGCTAACAGACTCGATAGGTGGTAGCAAAGCGAAGTTTGGGAAATCATAATCTGAATCTTCGTCCGATGACTCACCTGCTCTCGAATCATTACCACACCCTGACGACCCGACGCACATAGTCTTTGGAATGCAGATGTCGCTATCATCGATGTCGTGGTTCACAGGACAGCGCCCCTCACCAATCTGAAGTAAGAAATCTGAAAATTCAGCTAACTCTGCCGCACTGTCTGGATCAGGTGCTGTCTTCACGCGCATATTCTTGCTTAGTCGTACTTGCCGAAGATACTTCCATAATGGAGATGCCTTGAAACACACCTTTAGCGTCTCTGCCCTGGTGGCATTCCTCAAAACAGGAAGAATCTGACGATGGTCTCCACTGAAACCGATAACCTTCCCTCCAAACGGTTCCGCTTCGTTGTTCATAATGTCACACAAGGTCCTGTCCACAGCTTCAAAACACGCTCCTTGCATCATGGGGGCCTCGTCCCAGAGAATCAAGTTGGCTCGGCGTATCAACTTAGCTTTCTGGCTCTGTTTGGAGATGCTACAGGTGGAATGATCGTTCAATTTTAGCGGAATACGAAATGTAGAATGCGCCGTATTTGACCCCCCGTCAGCAATATTGCTGCGAATCCACTGGAAGCGACTGCCACTGCTACCTTCCGTCCAAACGTACTCATTACCACACCCTGACGACCCGACGCACATAGTCTTTGGAATGCAGATGTCGCTATCATCGATGTCGTGGTTCACAGGACAGCGCCCTCACCAATCTGAAGTAAGAAATCTGAAAATTCAGCTAACTCTGCCGCACTGTCTGGATCAGGTGCTGTCTTCACGCGCATATTCTTGCTTAGTCGTACTTGCCGAAGATACTTCCATAATGGAGATGCCTTGAAACACACCTTTAGCGTCTCTGCCCTGGTGGCATTCCTCAAAACAGGAAGAATCTGACGATGGTCTCCACTGAAACCGATAACCTTCCCTCCAAACGGTTCCGCTTCGTTGTTCATAATGTCACACAAGGTCCTGTCCACAGCTTCAAAACACGCTCCTTGCATCATGGGGCCTCGTCCCAGAGAATCAAGTTGGCTCGGCGTATCAACTTAGCTTTCTGGCTCTGTTTGGAGATCCTACAGGTGGAATGATCGTTCAATTTTAGCGGAATACGAAATGTAGAATGCGCCGTATTTGACCCCCCGTCAGCAATATTGCTGCGAATCCACTGGAAGCGACTGCCACTGCTACCTTCCGTCCAAACGTACTCATTACCACACCCTGACGACCCGACGCACATAGTCTTTGGAATGCAGATGTCGCTATCATCGATGTCGTGGTTCACAGGACAGCGCCCTCACCAATCTGAAGTAAGAAATCTGAAAATTCAGCTAACTCTGCCGCACTGTCTGGATCAGGTGCTGTCTTCACGCGCATATTCTTGCTTAGTCGTACTTGCCGAAGATACTTCCATAATGGAGATGCCTTGAAACACACCTTTAGCGTCTCTGCCCTGGTGGCATTCCTCAAAACAGGAAGAATCTGACGATGGTCTCCACTGAAACCGATAACCTTCCCTCCAAACGGTTCCGCTTCGTTGTTCATAATGTCACACAAGGTCCTGTCCACAGCTTCAAAACACGCTCCTTGCATCATGGGGGCCTCGTCCCAGAGAATCAAGTTGGCTCGGCGTATCAACTTAGCTTTCTGGCTCTGTTTGGAGATGCTACAGGTGGAATGATCGTTCAATTTTAGCGGAATACGAAATGTAGAATGCGCCGTATTTGACCCCCCGTCAGCAATATTGCTGCGAATCCACTGGAAGCGACTGCCACTGCTACCTTCCGTCCAAACGTACTCATTACCACACCCTGACGACCCGACGCACATAGTCTTTGGAATGCAGATGTCGCTATCATCGATGTCGTGGTTCACAGGACAGCGCCCCTCACCAATCTGAAGTAAGAAATCTGAAAATTCAGCTAACTCTGCCGCACTGTCTGGATCAGGTGCTGTCTTCACGCGCATATTCTTGCTTAGTCGTACTTGCCGAAGATACTTCCATAATGGAGATGCCTTGAAACACACCTTTAGCGTCTCTGCCCTGGTGGCATTCCTCAAAACAGGAAGAATCTGACGATGGTCTCCACTGAAACCGATAACCTTCCCTCCAAACGGTTCCGCTTCGTTGTTCATAATGTCACACAAGGTCCTGTCCACAGCTTCAAAACACGCTCCTTGCATCATGGGGCCTCGTCCCAGAGAATCAAGTTGGCTCGGCGTATCAACTTAGCTTTCTGGCTCTGTTTGGAGATGCTACAGGTGGAATGATCGTTCAATTTTAGCGGAATACGAAATGTAGAATGCGCCGTATTTGACCCCCCGTCAGCAATATTGCTGCGAATCCACTGGAAGCGACTGCCACTGCTACCTTCCGTCCAAACGTACTCATTACCACACCCTGACGACCCGACGCACATAGTCTTTGGAATGCAGATGTCGCTATC
Source organism: Phytophthora colocasiae (assembly GCA_018806915.1). Classification (NCBI taxonomy): domain Eukaryota; phylum Oomycota; class Peronosporomycetes; order Peronosporales; family Peronosporaceae; genus Phytophthora; species Phytophthora colocasiae. Next base: position 278,205 of record JAGKQI010000093.1, on the reverse strand, counting down.
ATCGATGTCGTGGTTCACAGGACAGCGCCCCTCACCAATCTGAAGTAAGAAATCTGAAAATTCAGCTAACTCTGCCGCACTGTCTGGATCAGGTGCTGTCTTCACGCGCATATTCTTGCTTAGTCGTACTTGCCGAAGATACTTCCATAATGGAGATGCCTTGAAACACACCTTTAGCGTCTCTGCCCTGGTGGCATTCCTCAAAACAGGAAGAATCTGACGATGGTCTCCACTGAAACCGATAACCTTCCCTCCAAACGGTTCCGCTTCGTTGTTCATAATGTCACACAAGGTCCTGTCCACAGCTTCAAAACACGCTCCTTGCATCATGGGGCCTCGTCCCAGAGAATCAAGTTGGCTCGGCGTATCAACTTAGCTTTCTGGCTCTGTTTGGAGATGCTACAGGTGGAATGATCGTTCAATTTTAGCGGAATACGAAATGTAGAATGCGCCGTATTTGACCCCCCGTCAGCAATATTGCTGCGAATCCACTGGAAGCGACTGCCACTGCTACCTTCCGTCCAAACGTACTCATTACCACACCCTGACGACCCGACGCACATAGTCTTTGGAATGCAGATGTCGCTATCATCGATGTCGTGGTTCACAGGACAGCGCCCTCACCAATCTGAAGTAAGAAATCTGAAAATTCAGCTAACTCTGCCGCACTGTCTGGATCAGGTGCTGTCTTCACGCGCATATTCTTGCTTAGTCGTACTTGCCGAAGATACTTCCATAATGGAGATGCCTTGAAACACACCTTTAGCGTCTCTGCCCTGGTGGCATTCCTCAAAACAGGAAGAATCTGACGATGGTCTCCACTGAAACCGATAACCTTCCCTCCAAACGGTTCCGCTTCGTTGTTCATAATGTCACACAAGGTCCTGTCCACAGCTTCAAAACACGCTCCTTGCATCATGGGGGCCTCGTCCCAGAGAATCAAGTTGGCTCGGCGTATCAACTTAGCTTTCTGGCTCTGTTTGGAGATGCTACAGGTGGAATGATCGTTCAATTTTAGCGGAATACGAAATGTAGAATGCGCCGTATTTGACCCCCCGTCAGCAATATTGCTGCGAATCCACTGGAAGCGACTGCCACTGCTACCTTCCGTCCAAACGTACTCATTACCACACCCTGACGACCCGACGCACATAGTCTTTGGAATGCAGATGTCGCTATCATCGATGTCGTGGTTCACAGGACAGCGCCCTCACCAATCTGAAGTAAGAAATCTGAAAATTCAGCTAACTCTGCCGCACTGTCTGGATCAGGTGCTGTCTTCACGCGCATATTCTTGCTTAGTCGTACTTGCCGAAGATACTTCCATAATGGAGATGCCTTGAAACACACCTTTAGCGTCTCTGCCCTGGTGGCATTCCTCAAAACAGGAAGAATCTGACGATGGTCTCCACTGAAACCGATAACCTTCCCTCCAAACGGTTCCGCTTCGTTGTTCATAATGTCACACAAGGTCCTGTCCACAGCTTCAAAACACGCTCCTTGCATCATGGGGCCTCGTCCCAGAGAATCAAGTTGGCTGGGCTTATAAACTTAGCTTTCTGGCTCTTTTTGGAGATGCTACAGGTGGAATGATCGTTCAATTTTAGCGGAATACGAAATGTAGAATGCGCCGTATTTGACCCCGTCAGCAATATTGCTGCGAATCCACTGGAAGCGACTGCCACTGCTACCTTCCGTCCAAACGTACTCATTACCACACCCTGACGACCCGACGCACATAGTCTTTGGAATGCAGATGTCGCTATCATCGATGTCGTGGTTCACAGGACAGCGCCCCTCACCAATCTGAAGTAAGAAATCTGAAAATTCAGCTAACTCTGCCGCACTGTCTGGATCAGGTGCTGTCTTCACGCGCATATTCTTGCTTAGTCGTACTTGCCGAAGATACTTCCATAATGGAGATGCCTTGAAACACACCTTTAGCGTCTCTGCCCTGGTGGCATTCCTCAAAACAGGAAGAATCTGACGATGGTCTCCACTGAAACCGATAACCTTCCCTCCAAACGGTTCCGCTTCGTTGTTCATAATGTCACACAAGGTCCTGTCCACAGCTTCAAAACACGCTCCTTGCATCATGGGGGCCTCGTCCCAGAGAATCAAGTTGGCTCGGCGTATCAACTTAGCTTTCTGGCTCTGTTTGGAGATGCTACAGGTGGAATGATCGTTCAATTTTAGCGGAATACGAAATGTAGAATGCGCCGTATTTGACCCCCCGTCAGCAATATTGCTGCGAATCCACTGGAAGCGACTGCCACTGCTACCCTCCGTCCAAACGTACTCTGACAAGAATTGTTCGAGCAGGAACGATTTACCGGTACCACCTGGTCCGTCGATAAAGAATAGTTTCTGACCAACTTCTGGATTCTCTACAGCATCAATCACTTGATCAAAAATGACCCTTTGACCCTCGTTCAAGTTGTTGAAACCCGTGACGATACTCTCCAATTGTTCTAACGGATAGGCGTTAAGTTCTTGATCAATTAAATCTTCTTCGCGATGGTCATAAACCGTGTCCTGGTCGTAATTCTCGAGTGGGGAGAGTGCATAATTGGCTAGCGTTTTATAGTTAGCGCGGCGAATTTTATCGACACTTTGCAGAGTTCTATACTCCACCCGTGGGTCGTCCATGTCGGCATCAAACGCTCGTTGAAAATCTTCACTAAGCTGGTCCTTGAATCTTTCCCACAAACCAAGTGGGCTACTTGGAAGAGAGAGTCACCAAAATGATAGCGAAAAGCTGTGAGCTGGTACGGCATGCGCACATGTGCCGCCTCAGCCAGACACTCCTCCCATTCCCGATCATTGTCTAAATATCCAGCTGCCAGAGCGGCTTCGTGAAAGGTACCGTACGTAATCCCGTCAATATAGTCCTTAAGTCTTCAAACGACGTTGGTGCACGTATGTTACCAAGTAAAAGTCGCAAGTAGAACCGTTCCGGATCTTGTGGTGAGACGTGAACAATTCGCCCAATGGAAGGTACATACTTTCTGTACTGTACCCATTCTTTATTCCTCTTGTTCCACCGGTATACCGCGGGAATATCCTTGTACAACATTGTCCCAGCTACGTTTGGCTCCATAATACACAGCAAGAAAAACGCGGTCAGCGTCGTCCTGTTACCCCGACGAATCATCCGGCGAATCTGATCGTTTGTTGCGCTTGCCCGATACACAGCTGAGCACTGCCCCGGCAAATGGACAGCCAGTTTAACTACGTTGTGCGTTGATCCTTGGGTAGGATGTCTGAAAAGGCGCATACACGCTTCGACTGGGGATCTAGCCAGCAACATACTGCAGGATTTCGTTAAGGGAGTGCTCCTCAACCTGAACTTCGATCGTAATGGTGGTCATACCTGCTCCTTTGTACACGTACTTGTAGATGTACTTGATCGCCCTGTTCGTCGCACAAACCTCCACATTGATGTGGCAGTTGTACTTTTGCGAAAGGTACGGATTGTACGGGACAATCCATTGGTTGATCGTGTTGCATTATCCACACTTTGTCCCCACGCTGCAAATTTCCACCCTCTCGTCGACGTCGTCTGTATACTGGATACTTATCCACTGTCATTATCGTTGCTACCGCGGACGGCTTAGGGAATTTCTTTGAGCATTTCCCATTCTTCATACACGGACACGTTTTATTCTGATCTCCACATGGACCATGCATCATACACGATATCACAGTCTCGTAAAGGTCAGGGTTTTTGTCTGGGTCAGGTAACTCCGACGAAACCAACTGGTCGATGTCTTCTGCCGTAATGGGCTTATCTTCGGGTCGTAAAATCATCAAATGTGTGCATGAGGCAGTCCGCGCTTTTGATATTCGACGACGTGAATCCGGGCCGTCTGAATTCCCAAAATGCCCTCATCTAGATCCTTACAAAGGCTTTTCAATTTCCGCATAAAAACCCGAGCCATGATGTCAGGTCTGTCTGATGCCGTCTGTCCAGGCCGAATGTACTCCTTGATCTCCACCCATTTTGGGTTACATGTCATGGTAATGAACAGGTTTGGAGCGCCTAACTCGCGAACGATGGCCATGGCATCTTGAAACCTTTGATACATGTAGCGAGGCCCACCTGTAAACGAAGGCGGTAGAATTAATCGTCTGCCAACATCTAACTCCGCAGCATCACCAGATTCATTTTGAGGTCGCCGATTGACTGCTGGGTTAGCAGCCACCTGTAGTAGTTCATCTATATCGGCGCCTCGTTGAGCTTCTGTACCCTCGTGTCTATACGCATCTGTAAGACCTTGTATCGATTCAAGTCGAAATTCGAGTTGATTGATCTCAATGTACCGAAGGCGTTCTTGTTCTGCTTTTGCCCACTGATCAACACAATATTGTTGGGTTAGTCGGCCACCGAGAAGTAAGAGGGAATGACTCCCTGTGCGGTCATACAACAAATACGCGACGAATTCTCGCAGAGACATAGTCGTTTTGCGCCTTTCCTCAGTGCCATCCTCGAATTGCACGACGTACCCCCATTCATCCAGTTCTTCCTCCATATTTTGATCTTGTCGTCCTCCTCCACCACGCCGACCAACTTCCCCTTCCACATCGTCGTTACGGTTCTGGTTTACACCAGCGTAAGCCATTTTATACGTCCAGCCCCCCCTTCTCACCGTACGGGTGCAAAAGGGGGTATTGTAACGGATCGTAGTTTGAATTAGTCTCGTAAATTCGATTGAAACCTCCTTGTCTGGTATAGAGGACAATATCGCGAGGCTCAGAGGCGTTAGCATCAATAATAATCGCAGCAACCTCCGATGTGGTGGGGGTATTATGAGTCCCAGGGTTACCGCCACGATCAACGTGCAGACGAAGTACACAGTCAATATCCGGGTCAATGAGGGGTTCATGCATATCTTCCTCCTATTTGCCCTCATCTTCACGTCGTCTGGCCCGTTGATCTCTTGCTGCTTCTAGTGCAGGTCTACTTCGCTCAATGAGGATTTCCCGTGCATGTAAAAATTGTTGTGCATACGGGTAATGCTCTTCCATCACAGCATCAATCTCACTGACGAACTCTTCGCTTAGTCCATAGGTCATACGAATCCGGCTTAACACACGTGTAGCACTGTCTGGATCGTTGACGTAAATTTGAGCAAACATAGGGTTTCCTCCTGAAGGCGGAAGAAGTGATCCCATTCGATGGCAAACTGTCCCCATTACTCGAAAGTTGTAAACACCTCGACGCGTAACGCTCTCGTCCACATGAAGTGATTCTGACGTTGACGCACCCATTGACGTGAAAGCAAAGACGTTGTTGTATGCTCGAATAGACTTCATAAAAGCTGGATTATCGAAGAGCAGTCTTAGCTTCCGCGGGGCTTCCCGGCGCGGTGGTAAATCGACTTTTCCTCCCTTGCAACAATTATCCGTTTCGCCTGGGAATTTCCACGCCTTGCAATGATGACACACGCGTTCATCACTGTTATGGCCATTTCGAAAACGCGAAAAATATCTCCTGTGCAACGTGTCCCGCCCTCGAATAATACTGGAATCAAAATCTTCATGGTTCGTGTATCCTTTCTTGCATTTACGGGATCTATTCCGAAACCGTTGCGCCTCGCGCTGTAGCAATCGCTCATCACCGGGCATTCGTTCCCGTGCTGCACCTCGAGATGCAGTGTCACGAACTTGAAGTTCCTCCCGCGCCTCCACGTTCACTTCCTGTCGTTGCGTAGATCGGGCTGCGGTGTCACGTTCCCGAATAGCACTTCTTTCATCTTTACTCATCCCCTGTCGTTGTGAAGATCGGACTACAGTATCTCGATCTCGAATCATTCTTCTTTCATCTTCACTCTTCCCCTGTCGTTGTGAAGATCGGGCAGCGGTGTCACGTTCTTGAATAGCACCTCGCTCATTGTCAGTCAGTTCCAGTCGTTGTAAACTTCGAGCAGCGGAATTACGTGATTGCTCGGACCTGAGTTAGCCTTTGGCGTCGCTCTTGTTCACGTTGGCGATGAAGTCGTTGGGCATTCTCATTTCTTCGTTTAGCTGCTTTTCGTTCTCCGTCTTTTCGCTGAGCCTCTGCTAACTGAGAGGCACTCATGTCTGCCCTGCGGCGGGGCGGGGGTTGCCGACGTTGCATCGAGTCGTTCAATCGTCCAGACGGTTCATTCCGTCGTACTACTGCATCCACAACAGCTATATTTCCATTGTTTTCCATATCTGTTTCACGTACATCTCCATTCACTGTAGCCGCGAAGCCAAGTTCTCCATTCTCCATTCCTGTCGCATCACGTACTATCTCCGGGTCAACTCCTTCTCGCTTGCGGAGTCGACTTAACGCTGCATTCTTGCTTTTAATCCTCCGCTTCCGGACTGGCTCAGTTTCCTCTCCATCCGGGGCGCGGAACGCGTTCTCGATTTCCATACTTCCGTTTCCGTCCCATAGTATAGCTATATATCCACGCTATATCCACGTAATAACACAGTCGTTTAGAGAACCACAGATAATCGAAAACTTAGGCGGAAGGCTGAAAGAGGGTACACAGTCATACACGTCTACCAAGTCAACTTTCTTCTTAAAGCTTCACCCGTCACTATTTCTCTTTGGCTCAGATCCAATAACTATCTAACGGATTTTACCGATTTGTGTACTTGAATACAACCCGCCAAATCTGATTGCATTTTAGAGCGAGCGGATCCTATAGCACCTACTTCAAATAATATACCGTGTTACTTGCGGGCCTCGCGTCGATTTTTCATGCACGTCACGCAGCAAAACGAAGTAGGCAGCGCTACCATTATTCAATCCACCGTGCTCAGTAAGCATCGCCCCCCACACCGCATCTTCCCTTGTTTCCTCCACTCCAGACCACCATGCCTCGCTCCCGTGTAACCAAGTCCATGGCTGAGAAAAAAGAGGTCGTGACGTGTAACATTCTTCTTCTCCGAGCGGAGAAACAGCACACAATCGAAGGTCATGTCCTCCATCTCGGCGAGGCGAGGCTTTGTGCCAGCCCCTTTTAAGCGTAGGTTGCTGACAGGAGCTCTCTTGATCGACTCTTTCTGCTTCCACCAGTAGCGTACATGAGCACCAGAAATCTTCCAGTCGTGCTCGTTCTAAAAGTACGTAGTGGCGCGGTTGGGACTTCTCACTTAATTGCCGAGATAAGCAAGCACCTTGCTCTAGCGTAAATTGGCACACTCAATTCCTCGGGTCAAGCAACTGGGTGGACGGGTTCATGCATCGATACGATCCTTCTGTAGTGGGGTATCCATTTTGTATTCCCTGAGTAGTTCTGATGGTTTTATAATGCAGTAATACACGGTGCGTTATTTGGTAAAATCCGTTATTTAGAATCTTCTACAAACCTTTGTATTAATTTTACAGCCTCTTTGGATGTGCTTCTTTTAATTTAGTGTCCTTGTTTGTCTCCCCGCACGCCGTTACGAACCAACGAAGCATCTACTTTCCTCTACCAACCGCGGGCAGCACGGATGATTGATCAAGTCTTACTTCTCTAGGCATCCACCTTCCTCCGTGTACCATGGGCTACACGGCACACAAATCAGGTTTCCAGGTCCTAGCTATTTTAAGTATACCGTTCACTATTACTGTGGATCACACAATAACAATTAAGGCTAATTTTAATTTATTTATTTTAAACCACCAGCATTTTTTTGGTATAATGCTGTTTATGTGGTAGTTGGTATTGACGACGGTTTTGGGATGCCGTGGCTAGCAACTCAGTTGAGTATTAGCTCCAAAGCATAGAACACGGAGCGTGGAGCCGAATATTTAATACTAAAGTTTATATAAAGAATCTAAATAAATGAGCTAATGAGACTATGGTTAAAGAGCGTATAGTGACGGGGTTGGCCTATGAGACGATGTATCATTGGTGGAAAAGAATTTCCGTGTGTCCATCTTAAAACCTTCCTAATGGAATGTTTATTGTGTTTGACAGTGCGCTTTCGGAGGCTCTCTCCGCGAGAGCATGACCTACCCCCCCCAGTGCCTCGTAGCGCAGTAGTTCAGGCCTCCGCCTTGTATTACCAACATCGGAGCAAGTGGGGTTAACCTATTACCATCCGTTATCCCATAAATCAAACTGGTTATACCGGTACGGCGAGCAACGGGGGGCTCCTTCACTCTTAGGGTTGTCACACTGTGCTCCGCCACGGACACAGAGGTGCAATGGGTGTTACCACCGCATTACACCGGGTCCCATTACCGATGACTGGGTCCGGGGAGAGGCAGACAGCCCGGCAAAGCCGGCTTTTATCGCTGTTTGTGCTGCCCCTTACCCCGGATTGGGTATGAGACTTCCCATACTGCTTGCGGGCAGCATGGGCGCCTCAGCGTCGGGCTCCGAAGAGCGAGAGGGGTGACGGAGCAAAAAGTAATTGGAAAGAAGAAAATATTAATAAATTAGCATGAGTTCGTTCTTCTCCTTGTCGAATCCGGCGTCCTCTTCGCTGTCCTGCTTCCTCGGGCGCTGTTTCTGAAATGACATGCAATCAAAAAGAGTCGGCAAGCGAAATCGTACTTAGTATAATTTTAACCAATGAAAATTTTGTGGCCGGGTGTGCGGACCACGGACAGACAGCCGGACAGACATTTTGCGTTTTTAAAGACTCGGGGATGCATATATGAAACGGATGGCGGGACCCCGGGGTCTGGATTTTTTTTACAAATCTTGATGCTAAATCTAACATCGACAGATTGCTTACTTCTTGGAAAAGAACTGCAAGAGCCTTCGCTCTGCAGTTCTGAGCGGGCTTCTTTTTGCTGGGGCGGCGAGGTTTCCGCTTTTGCGAGGTATTTGATATGTCGTACTTGCAGCAGGATATCAAGACGAACACAGCAGTCACATAGATCCTCCGCTGTCCGCTTAAGTCGAACGCCAGGAAAATAGTACCGAACGTACCGGCTAAAACGAGAGTAGCTTAATGTACGTCTGTTTGTGTTGAGTCGCGTTGTGTATTCAGCATAGCGCGAATGCACGATCTTCCACGTCAACTTGGCTTCAGTGAAATACTGGTGCGGGTGCCTGTGAGCGCACGGGAATCTGTCTTTAATTTCCACGTTAGGAAATGATCTTTGAATGCCATTCTCTAGAACCTTTCTCAATCTAACTATGCGACCCCCACCAACTGAAATAATCGCCCTTATCACTCGCTCCGACAGGCCTAAATGAAAAAGTTGAAGCACAACGCCTTCTGACTGCTGCCACTATTTGCCTCCTTGGTTTGTGTCCGTGTATCCCATTCCTGGCGTATTTGTTATAGATACGACCCGCTTGTATGCTGCTACATTCCTGTCGGACGCGAATCAGAATGAATGATAAGACACGTCAAAGGACTCGGATCAGATTTGCACCAGCTTCGTGATAAAAATAATTAATTCACCATACCGATAATTTTTGGTGGGCTGTTTCATATGAAGTACTGTTTGGCTCATTAAATATTCGCCCAACGGGGTACCGACTTCTCCATGTCAAGATGGACGATTTATAAGAAGGACATACCATTTCTGCCAATCAGAGGGATTGCTTTCCTCCCCCGTGTCAAGAAGGACAAGCCCGAAAGTTGAAGCGTAGATTTCTTGTTGCGGCGTTTTTTGTTCCATCCCTCACTCAAGATTCCGATGTCGGAGGGGGAGGACGGAATCGCGCACCAGGAGCCGAGGTGAAAGCCTGTGGGTCGGCCACGGCTAAATGAGAAAGACGGTCGACACAAAAAGTAACGGAAGAAAGCATCGTTAAATTTGTACCACTCTATTTTCCTGCACATCTCCAAAGTTCAACGATTTTCGGTTCATTCAAATCTCTGTAGATCGCTGTCCTTCTTAACATTGAGGAAGTCGGTGTTTTGAAGCGACAAGAATACTACGAGAAGCCAAGCTGCAATGTACTTGCAGTAGGATGCATGATGGATACGTGTCTTGAATTGCGCATGACTAGTTGACGTTTTGACACTACAGTATTTAACATGGATGAAAATACACTTTCCGCTAATCAACTACACTACTTGTACCTTCCTCGGTTGGTGTTGCATTATCCTTGCTGATTGCGGCCTTGAGATTATCCAAAGGAGCAGATACACTTTTGGCGGCAAATGGATCGGGATATTTTCGGGAGATCTACTGCTTGGGACTCCAGGTTCCATTAACATTATCTACACATGAAAATCCCCCCTTGCACGGTAATTAGTGTCAGTGGCGCTAGTGTTGCAGTTTACAAAGTGACACTATTAATAATTGCGGTAGGTACTGTACAAAGTAACAACTCGGTTTGCAACTAAGTTTTGATTGGCTAATATCACATTATTAGCATAGCACTGTGTAACTCTACTGTAGTAGACGAAGACTAGGATGGCCACCGCACCTACGGTCAACACGGAGCGCAGTCGGAATTCTCGACACAGGAAGCTGTCTACTGTACACAGAGTAAACTTTGTCTAGGAATGTGTCACTTGTATAACAGAAACGAACAAGCGTCGGAATGACATCCCAAAACACTTTTCTCCGAGAAAAAAATGAACTTGTTGGATCCTCGTTCCATCGGTGTGAAGCCCTTGGCTGGCTTTAGCCCGCCATTACTAAACAAAAATGCATGCCAGAGCTCGAACAAGTCTTTGGGTCTCATATCAGCACCAACACACACTGACGAAGGTGCGTCGACGTGGATGGCAGGCTGTATCAGAATCTTTTGCTGTTCGCGTTGAAATTCGTGTCGCGATCGCGGCATCTCGCTCATTAACTCTGACACAGACCGTCGCACAGCTGCATTCTCCTCAATTAACGTAAGTGCCAATTATTTTCTGTCTCAGTCGATCCGGAATGAGGGTGCACGTATAGTTTCTAGGCGATTCCATACAACGACGACATTGCCAGTGTCATCGACATCGCCTCGCTCATTACCTGTTTGATTGTTGGGGCTATCTGTTCAACTAAACGTGTTGGTAGAACGCACATAATGCCCTTTTTGAGTACGTAGAAGCATGGTCCTAGAGGGCCCGCCAGTGCTGCTGTAGTACATGCGTCTGGGTATGGTACTAGAAAATGCGTACCTAATACTGCTCTAAACTGTTCTAAAAGTTCAAAAGTAAATTGCGGATTTTAGACTTCCGGTAACAAAACTGTTCTAAAACAGCTATAAATTACGGAATCGGAAATATATTCAGTATTTAGTCAAATCAAGTCATGAATTAGGCCAACGTGAGCCATTCGAAAGTATCCAACGGAAATTACGCCTCCACACCAGTGCATTCCGTTTTCATCTAGCCCGGAGCACAACAGCTTCTCTCTACTGCTAGCACGAGGTTCTGGAAACCAACACGTCATACTACGTATGAGCAGGATGCAAGGCCCGCCTCACCGTTCGAAACGGCCTGGTATGGCTCGAAATGACCACAGTTGCCAAGAGGAAGTTACACTTCGTGCAATTACCGACGTTAGACGCGAGAAGAAGGCTGAACTCCAGGCCGCCAGCTTAGCCAACCTGTCGCTGTGGTATGGGAGCAAGTAATGGCGTCTATCCGCTCTGCTTATCCGGGTATATCATCACCAGACAACCTGCCATTGCCATTATCAAGTACACGAGGTCCCAGTCATCGGAACGACGCTTTCCGAGAGGAACGTGGCTGAAGATGACCCCCAGTGTTGTCCAACTATTGACTGTGGGCAATACCGCTTTCTGGCTTCGGTCATCCGGAATTTATCCGTCTTCTTCAATACCCAGGAATCGACGTTGTCAAGCACAACCGCCGTCAACCTCCACACCATGCAGCAGCTCTAGAACCACGGATCTCTATTGATTATACTAGCTTTGAATGATTAGATCAGTATCATCAACTAAGTGAGAGCTGTAACGTGATCTGATTGCAGTACCGTATCCGTACTTGTCCTTCATCACACCGGTAGAACAGTAGGCAGCTAATCTGCCCTAAATACTGCACTAAAAACGGCAAACTATTTCTTTATCTGACAATTTTTAGTGCAATTAGTGCAACTTTAGAACAGATTTTAGGTACGCAAAATCAGCACCCTGGGTATGGCTGCGTGTTATCGATGTAGACGTCAACGACACCTTTGCGAGTGCGCCAGCGACCACGACGGTTAATGTTAAAGTGAATGAACGCTTAGAGAATGTCTTTAATCAACTGTCTTTATTGATTCTTTATCTCTCTACTGCTAACTTATGCTATCCTTACGAACGTGCTCAGCCCGAAGCAAAAGCGGTTGTGAGAGGAATGAATCCTCTCCCTCTTGCCTCCGTTCCTCATCGTACAAATGGTGTCTCTTTCCAGAGAGACGGTACTAGCCAATCACAGCTTGGCTACGTACTTGTCAACTGACCACAGACTGTATCGTCACTTGATTAACCTTAGCTAAACTATAGCCTTAATTAACTCAAATACAAATCTGTTGGTTCAGTAGCCACTGAACCCATCTGGAGATCAGATGTGTCGGTTGCCTACCGACACAGCTGACTCCACAGAGGGTTCTCCTCTGCGCCTGGTCTCCCCAGTGGAGATCGGGCGCAACACTCCCACTAAGTGTCGATGGTAGTCATTAGGGCTTTGACTACAATGAGTTCGCGAAGCTTTGCAAACTGTCCAGTTGGTAGAGCTTTGGTTAAGATGTCTGCAGCCATGTCATCGGTCCGACAGTAATGTACATCTAACCTTCCTTCCTCTACTAAATCTCTTGTAAAACAAATATCGTATTTGTATGTGCTTTTTCGCTTTGTGATTTCCTGTATTCTTTACTGTGCTTATGGCCGACTTGCTATCGCACCATACTTGCACTGGTTGCTTTTGAGGAAATTCCATTTCTCTCAGCAGATACTATAACCACTCGCTCTCCTTTGCTCCTTCACTTAGGGCAATTAGTTCAGCCTCAGCTGTCGAAAGAGAAACTGATGCCTGCTTACTGCTACACCATGATATACTGGTTCCAGCCATAGTGATCACATACCCAGTAATCGACTTACGTTCTTTGGGTTGACACGCGAAGCTTGCGTCTGTGTACACTTCATACGTCACCGTTCTCGAATTCCCATCAAGAAGGAGACCGTACGTTGACGTCCCTTTCAAGTATTTGAGCACTATCCGTGCTGCCTTCCAGTGTGTGTGGTTGTAACACGATAGAAACTTACTTAGTTCTCTCACTGCGTTGGCAATGTCTGGTCTAGTTCCTCTCACTAGATACTGCAGAGACCCGACAAGCCCTCAGAAATCATATTTCTGATCAGCTATTTCTTTAGCTGTCATTTCTGTCTCTGCTACTAGTTCAACTCCTCTGAGTTGTGTAGTAGATACCGGAGTACAGTTCTCCATGTTGAACTTCTTCAAGAGTTCGGTTACATACTTGAGCTGTGAAATGGTCATCTTTCGCTGTGCACGATTTCTACGGACCTCCATCTTCAGGATGTAGTGTATGTCTCCGAGATCTTTCATCTTGAATCTCGAAGATAGATCTTTCTTTAACTGGTAGATCAAACTCATGTCACGAGACATGATGGTGAGGTCATCAACATAGACCACCACAATTATCCAATGCTCTCCCACTTTTTGGACATAGATGCAATACTCCTTGTTGCATCGGACAAAACCTAAGCTCATGAAAAACTTGTGCAAGACTCTGTACCATATCTTTGGCGCTTGCTTCAGCCCATAAATGCTCTTTTTTAGCTCACACACTAGTCCTTCATGTCTATCCTGTCTGTAGCCCGGAGGTTGATGCATGAACACCCGCTGTTCGCCTTCCATCGATCCATTGAGAAATGCAGTGCTAACATCCATTTGATGAATGTGACAATCCAAGATCGTTCCAATAGCCAGAACTAGCCGGAGTGATTCAAAAGCGCCACAGGTGCGTATACATCATCGCAGTCCACACCGTATTCTTGGTAATTTTGTGGTGAAGCGCGAATAAGAAATCCGAGAAAAGGCAACGTCAGGCCCAGAGAGAGTCGGATCAAGCGACAGGGGCCTCTGGCGAAGCAAGATGTCAGTTGATGACCCCAGATTGCGCGAACGATGGCTGACGAATGGATCCAGATCGATGTTCGTCTCGATCTCGCCAGCGATGAATGGATGGCGTCTTGGTCGAGTGAGACTAAGTGATTGGAGTTGGAGAACCCCGCCGTACGGTCCCGCGTAGCGGCTCAGGGTCGGAGGAGAAAAGGGCGCCTTGCCTGAGATCGCATGAGAAGGAGATCAAGGCAGCAGAGGATCGGGACCGGTGCGCTCTATGGTGGGCCGGTGACAACATAACCGTGAGATGCTGCCGAGGGGACATGATGGCAGCGTTGGTCGCATGGGGAGCGGTGGTCAAGTCTAGGAAGATCAAGATCTGGAATGTCGACGACACAGGCACGCGAGATCAAGTATGAAGGTTGCTGATCGAGATCATTGTTCAAGACGGTGGACCAAGATCGATGATCGAGATGGTTGATCGAGATCGGCAGATCGACAGATCAGCAGATCGACAGATCGACAGATCGACAGATCGGCAGATCGACAGATCGCGATCAGGGGTTAGGTGAGATCGAGATCGAAGATCGGAAGGGGCAGCTGTGTAGCCGGATGTCAGGTAATCGTAGGATAGCGGATGAGGATGGGACTAGTAGACATAGGAATAACCATGAACAGAATCGAATTTGCTCTGGACCTCACAAGTGCCTTCATTCAAGACTGGAACCGGGAATTACATTGGCCCACCAGCATCAAGAAGGTAAGGAGAAGAGATCTAGCATAGAGGTTAATTCTGGATAATACATTGGCCAGTTTTACCCTATCTAGTGATCTATCCTTTACGTGCGAACTGCGGATCGGAAGGAATTGGCTGCTTGGCCTGACGATCTCGTCGACTCTCAACCCATCAAGACACCCGCTATAGGAAGCGGCAAGCATCGTAAAGGAAGGGATCAGATCTCCAACATTGGACCTTTGGAAGACCTGGATCGAAGACCAGGCGACCGGATCAAGGCTCGAGAACTCGCCTGTGACCCGGATCAACCCCTCCGAGGTAGAGTGAAGTATTCCCACGCTATCTCATCACCCCTGCGTCACCCAAGACATTCTTCTCGTCCCAAGACATCTTCAGAAGTCGCCTGGAAGAGCGTAACCCGCCTACCGACGGGTACACAAGGTGAACACTACACGCAGCAAGATCACGGATCATCGGGGGACCCCCTCCGTTAGTCGGTGTCTGGGCGCAAGTGGCGATCGCGATCGGCCTCAACCAGATTTTGGCCAGATCCGCTCCACCACAATGGTGCGCGTGCCCGGATCTTCTGGTGACTTCGGATATCACCGTGAGTCCCAAGAAGATGTCAAGATAAAAGAAGAACAAGGGGAAGAAGTGCCTACGAAGGTTGGATCGACGGAGGCACCCATGAAAACAGAAAGATCCACAGATCAGCAGAGTTCTGGGAGGATCTCTACTGACAGGCACGAGGCAGATCGGGATCACGATTCAGATCTCGAAGAAAAACCTCGAATTCCTCCCAAGGCCCCTTCGAGGGCCACCGCGGATCTCGATGAGAATCGAGATCCGCACACGAGCGATAAGGAATCAGCAAAGCTGAAACCTAATCTGCTCACCAAGCCCACTGTTGCTTCAAGATCGACCAAGAAAAAGAAGATCAAGAGCACCCGGACGAAATTGAAAGCTCCAGACTCAGAGCCAGAAGATGTGATCAACCCAGGATCGACGATCACCAAGGACGCGATCGAGCAGGCCTATTACAGGAAGATGCTAAGTGAGACCTTGCTTAACGATCCCGTTCTTACGATCATACAAGTCCGCCAGATCGGTAACCTCACCGGCCCGGTGTCGAAGCCCCGGACTAGCTCGGACCGCCTGAACGCGGTGAAGATTCTACTTGATCTGCTCCAAGAGGCTGGTTTAGTGGCTGGAGAATTCGACCCAAACTCTCTATTTGACCTGGAACTGGAAGCGATTCAGTCTGCAACCCATGATCTATTCAACTCTCTCAAAGCCTTGGTCGGCGAACGCCCACTGACGCCCGATCCAGGCTATCAGACTGGATCGTCATGCTACGCGTCAGCGACCTCGGAACCAGATTCCGACAGCCCGAGAAGGCTGCAACGCATGTCGCTGGGCCCCTCCGGTGCCAAATTCCTGAAATCGCGTATGAAGAAACAAGATACACGATCGGTGGCTGCGAAACTGGAGGCGAAGACGCCTGATCAGCAAGAAAATCGCCGGATCCGGACAGACCAGACCGCGCCGACAACTAATTCCACTGGATCGAGCAACAAGTTGGACGACTACTTCCAGATGGCGATGGATCGTTTCCTAAAAGAACGGAGTCTCGTGACACCCCGATCGCCGATCAAAGGGGAGTTGGATGTTGATATGGAGTCCGTTACCGCATCAGATCCCGATGCATGGGAATACGATCCGGACGACCTGGGCATACCGAGTTCCGGTGGACAGATGTCGAGCCGAGCAGCGATCGCATCCGCAACGATCGGTCAAGGAGGATCGTCGATGATCCAGCGGGTCCGGATCTCCGCGATCTCGGATCTAAAAGACTTTGCGGGTAAAGATCTGGACGAAGATCGCGCTCGGGCCTGGATCGGTAAGGTCAAGTCAGCGTTCCAGCGTGATCAGGCTACGGAAGAAGAAAAATGCCTCATGTTTGCAGATCTGATGGTGGGACCGGCAAAGAACTGGTACAGGCAGCTCAGTCGAACGACGAAAACCAAGTGGGCGGATCTGCTGGACAGTTTCCAGACCCAGTATTGTGGGTTGGGTATGTCGGTCGCGTGGCAATACTATCACGCTCGCAAGCGATCAGAAGAGACTCCTCTCGATTATCTCTACCGGCTCAACGTGGCGGCTTTACGGGCTAGGCTGAAGATCAAAGATGGGAGCCCTAAGGCCCGCCGGGAACATGTAGACCACTACATCGAGACATTGGGAGATCCGGAGTTAGCTGATCGGCTGACCCTACTCCGGCTGAGCGACGTCGATGAACTGGAGGAAGTACTTCGTGCCCGGGAACGGGCGAAAAGCAGACAGCGTAAATCTGCGTTCGGATCGTAGTACAGACAAAAGGCACCGGCCAGCGCCCCGGCAGCACCCACCCGAGCGGTGGTGCGGGCGATCCAAACCCAAGATCCGAGCTCGGAACCGGAAGAAATATCCGGATCGGACGGATCCGATTCTGAAGGTGATCTCCGGAGGATATATCTTGCCGCGTCAGAAGACAAGCCGATCGGTACTGGGGGCGCTCCCCACCAACAGGATCAGTCGCGATCGCACACGAACGCGCAAGATCGAGGCCGGATCACGGATCACAGGGGATCAGATCACGATCGAGGTCGCTGTTCGCATTGTGGATCGCGGAAGCACACGGATCTGGATTGCTGGAGACGTCTAACCTGTGATAAGTGCGGGAAAAGGGGCCACCCAACGGATCGCTGTCTGTACACATGCCGTGGTTGTGGGGAGACCCCATGGAGGAATTCTACAACCAGATCCGCAAGTGGTACGATCCGACCCGACATGCCGGATTGTTCCCCGAGAAGGTGGAAAAGATGTTAAACTAGGACGCTCGCCGGTTTGGAAACCGGTACGAGCCGAGCGTTCTGAGTACTGCATCTATGCATATGTGAACAAGAAATCGAGAGATCAAGATAGGGAGAATTCGGATCTGCGCGGTAATACATGTAAGTTGCATTCGTATACTGCTAAGATCGCGAGTCTTCCCCGGATCGATGAGTTCTCGCGATCTGGTGCGGAAGTGGCTCTGGATCTCAAGGAGGGAGAATCCAGGGGGTATTGGAAGTACCACGCACCAGGAAAATGGTTCCGCCAAGCCAAGATCTCAGGCAAGATCAATCATGAAAGAGCGATCTTGCTCCTGGACACTGGCGCCGAGGTATCCATCTTGGATACCACCTTTGCTCGTAAGGTTGAGTGCCACTTTGACACTAGTCAGAGACAGGAGTGTGTTGGGATCGGTGATAATGTATACACCACCGAGGGAAGAACGAGGATCAAGATCACGCTTGCGGGATACTTGGTCTACTTTTTTGATATTTGGATCGGGGATCTATCCGGGCAAGATGCGATCCTGGGTGTGGATTTCATGATCCCGGCTGGGGTCCGGATGGATCTTGCGAAGGGATCGATGTGCTTGCCTAATGAAGTGGGGATCCCACTTAGTGGTCGCAAGAGATTATACGGGGAGAAGGTAAGATCGGTAAAATTGGAGGAAGATCTACATATCCCAGTTGGGGGATCTGAAGAGACCGCATCGAGAGTGAAATTATCGGCGACGGAGAAATTGTGGGTGACCAGAGGCGACCGATGGGTACCTACTGTGGTAGATGGACCCGGTCGAACTCGGTACTTAGTGATCACGAATTTGAGCGAGAAGATTTTACGATTGGATCACAGATTACATGTCGGAATGGTACTTGATCAAGAAAAAGTGCCCCGATCACCCGGGTTTGTGTCGGTCGGATCCCGGCGCTACATGGAATGGCAGAACCTAGCTCTGGAAGCGACTGTGGACGCAAGACCGGAACCTCAAGAATCCGTGGAGATCCCCTTGCCGTCGGTCGAACGGTCGACCTACGTTACGCCGCGATCTATACTCCGTCGAGGTAGGACGGCCAAGACCGATCTTGATCCTGCACCGATATCGACATTGGAATCTCGATCACCATCAACCTACGCAGCCGAAGTCAAGGTCACTTTCCTCGAACCCAAACAGGATCCCATGGACACCCCAACGATTACGATCAGTTCCGACAAGGCCCCGAGTGGCGAAGCTGGGGGCGGTGAGACTGAGACGAATGAAAGCTTGCCAGATCAGGCCCCAGATCGGACAGATCGGACATGCGAAGAAGAGATCGAGGTAAAAACAGAAAAACCAGATTTTAAAATCGAGATCAAACATGTCTCCGGCGCTGACGCCGGCCCCACGGTTGAGGATACCCCGATCCCGACGGCCAAGGACGATAGACTCCGTGATCCATCAACGAACGAACCCGATCCGACATCTCCGGAAGAGATCGAGAACGCCGATCAGACCCACTTACACGAAAGCGGCGAGTTTTCGGCCGAAGATCTAGCCGATAACCTCGCAGTAGTGCCAGAAATCCAGATCTCCACCACTGAAGAAGTCAGGATCGAAGATCTGCAGGTAGGAAATCCGGGATCGGCTACCCCGGAGGAGATCGAGAAACTTCGACAGATTATTTGGAAGAAGCGACATCTCCTGATCGGAAAGGGAAACGCACTCCCTCCAGCGGCCAAGGGTGTTATATGCGATATCGACGTGGGTGATGCAAAGCCGATCGCACAACGAGTCCGAAAGGTGGCGCCACAGTTTCGCGAGAAAGTATCGGATCTTATCAAAGGACTCCTAGCTGCCAAGATCATTCGGCCATCGACATCGCCATGGGCATCTCCGATCGTGGTGATCATCAAGAAGAACGGTGTAGACATCCGACTATGTATCGATTATCGGTTGGTGAACGGTCTCACAAGGCTGATGATCTACCCGATGCCCCTGATCAATGACCTGCTAGAAGATCTTGACAAGGTTCTGTGGTATTGTTCATTAGACATGGCGAGTGGATTCTGGGTCGTATCAATGACCGATCGAGCTCGCGCGATCTCGGCTTTCATCACTCCATTTGGCCTTTTCGAGTGGAATCGCATGCCGTTCGGGCTGAAGAACGCCCCTCAGATCTATCAACGTCTTGTGGACAATGCCCTATATGGATTTTTGAAGATCTCCCAGTCCGGAGATGTGGAAGGCTCTGCGGATGTGTTCGAATCAGGAATCCCGGAAGATCCAGGCCGCCCGTCGGTGCTAGGACGGAGATCATACATCGACGATATCTTGATCACGGCTGGATCATGGGATCAAATGTGCGATCGGGTGGAAGACCTATTGGAGGCCTGTGATAAGTGGAATCTCTCGATCAGTGTGGCAAAGAGCTTCTGGGGCATGGATAAAGTGGAATATCTCGGACACAAAGTGTCGATCGATGGATTGGAGGCAAACCCGAAGGACCTGAAGTCTCTGACGGACCTACCATTCCCTGGATCACTCCGATCCATGCAATCGTTCCTTGGAAGTTTGAATTACTATAGTCGGTTCATCGAGGATTATGCGATCTATGCATCGGTCCTATATGAACTACGTGAGGTGGAGTTCGCAGAACTGAAGAAGCGACCAGATCTACGAAAGATCATGGATAGCATGGACCTGATCACTCAAGATCCCGTCGCGCTTAAGTCGGATCGGGATAGATCACTAGATATCCCGACTCAAAGAAGCGATAGTACACCGGATCCTGACTTGGGGGCGATGTCTTCACCCTGTTCAAGCGAGATCGGAGCCAACCTGGGCCTAAGGACTGGTGACGAGAGGTGGGGTAGGGCATACAGGGCGTTTACAGCCTTGAAGACCAAGATCGCGTCGACCCCGATCCTTCGTCACTTCGACACGACGAAGTTACCCGTGGTGATCGTGTACGCTAGTGACTGGGCGATTTCCGCCGCACTAATGCAGGAACATGACCAGATCTACCACCCAGTCGCGTTTGCCAGCCGAACCTTGAAGACCAACGAGCTGAATTATAATGTTGCCGAAAAGGAGGTGTTGGCTCTACTTCGGATCTTGGATCTACACTACATCTTGTTGGTGGGACGTCGGATCAAGGTCCTAACCCGACACTCAACGCTTGCCTGGCTGTTCAAGTCTGCCGGCCTCCAAGGACGTCTGGGACAATGGTCTGCTCTTCTGTCCCCGTGGACACTCGAGATCACTAAGTGTACGAAGGGGGAGGATGAAATACTGGGGGCGATCGCAGCTAACATAACGCCCAGATCGGAGATCGACGAAGCCCTGACCGCGATCGCGCCACGAAAGGAGCCAAAACGTCGGATCCAGATGCCGATCCCCACCGTAGACCCAGATGAGGAGTTATGGGTTATAAGTTTCGACGGATCGGCACGCGTGAAACGAGGAGGGGGCGCTTTCAGCGCGATCGTGTGGAGTTTACCAGAGTGGAAAGTGATCAAGGCTAGATCGGATTATGCTGAAAGCCTTACTGTCAATGAAGCGGAATACCGTGGACTCTTGCTAGGTCTTGGCATGATCGCACAGTTAGAACGCCGCCGTTTGGTCGTTTGTGGCGATTCGAATCTGGTGATCCGACAAGTCCGGGGCGAGATCGACTGCAAGGCGCCAGGATTGACGTTACTGAAACAGAAGGTGCTAGATCACTTGCGGAATTGGGGAGATCATGAGCTGGTCCATGTGAAGAGAGACTGGAATGGGAGCGCAGATAGCTTGGCGAGTGCCGCCCTGCAGCGAGGAAGCGGGATCGAGGTCCACGATGAGGCAGATCGGTGCGATCTGATCACCCTAAATCGGCTCGATGAGGTGTTGGCCCCTCGAGTTGAAGATCGAACTGCACAAGTGTCGGCAGTAGCCACGCGTGCAGCCCGAGCGCGACCTGGTGCCGCTGTCCTGCGAGAGGAACTGATCCGGGAGATGCGGATTGATCGGATCAGGCGAGCCCAGGACGAGGAGGTCTGGATCGCCGGACTAAAGAGGTACCTGGCTGGGCAGATCGCGGATCTTACTCGAGCCGAATCTGTATCCTACGCCAAGATCGCCTCCGAGTACGAGGTAGACGAACAAGATCTGCTGTTTTACTGCCCACCAGGGCCGAGATCAAGTGGTGATCGCGACCGCCTGATGAGACTTGTAGTTCCAGAAACGCTACAGCAGGATGTCCTCCACCACTACCATACGACTCTGGAGGGGGGACATCAGGGGATCGGACGTACTTATCAGCGAATCCGAGATCATTTCCATTGGAGGGGATTATATCGGAGCGTGCAGCGATACGTAGGCGAGTGTGTAGACTGTGAGACTGGAAAAGGGAGGCCCACGATCCGGGGCGAGTCGCCGGGGAATCTGCAAGCAACATACCCGTTCCAGATCATAGCGATGGATCACATACCCTCCCTGCCTAGATCTAACAAAGGCAACACCGAACTACTGATCTGGGTCGATCTGTTCACGGGATATGTGATCGCGAAGGCCAGTTCCTCCCGATCGGCCCAGACCGTCGCCGAATCCTATGAAGAATGCGTGTTCCGCAGATTTGGTGCTAGCGAGATGATCAGGCACGATCGAGAACCGGGTTTCATGTCCGACTTCTTCAGATCGTTCAATAAGATCCTGGGGCAGCGACAGCGGGCGACGATGGCCTACCGGCCACAAGCCAATGGAACTGCAGAACGGATGGTGCAAACGGCGACTAGGGCGATCAAGATGTACGTTCAAGATCTCGATCAGAAGGACTGGGATGAATATGCGGAGAGACTGACGTTCGCTATTAACACGGCTCACGATCGGGTTCGGGGAGATACCCCTCACTACCTGGTACATGGATGGGATCCGAGATCGACGTTGGAAGCAACTATCCCGATCGGATCGACCAGACGCCACGATCGCGATCCAAGACGGTGGAGATATCGGGTTCAGAGATACTACCAGCAGTCGCGAGAACAGGTCAACGCTAGGCTACGAGAGGCGATTGCAGATCGAGCCGATCGGCATAATGAGGATGTCGATCCACATCAGATCGAAGCTGATCACGAGTCTGGCTGTATCTAGATCGTGTGAAGGAAGGATACGCGCGTAAACTCGCTCACCTTTGGCACGGTCCGTTCCGTGTTGCAGAGAAGCTCAACGAATTTACGATCAAGCTGGAGATCGCGGGATCTGATTACCATATCTTCCCAGTGGTCCATGTTTCTAAGCTAAAGCTGGTGCGGAATTTTCCGGATCGACCGCGGATCGAGTTGACTGTGGATGAAGCAGATCGGCTAGATTTCGATGAGATCCTCCTTCCGGAGGACAGTTGGGTCCCAGATCTGGATGCCGATGAGTACGAGGTCGAACGGATCTCGGACATGCGAAGTGGGAAACGGACTCGCTACTGCCGGATCTATCGTGAATTCCTGGTGCACTGGGTCGGTTATGACGAACCAACTTGGGTCGACGAAGCTGATCTTAACTGTGGGCCATACTGAGCGCGTTCCTACGTGATCATGCTAACCGAAATCGGTTTGGCGTGTTGCAGTCGCACGAAGAGGTGTAGACGCAGAGAAGGCGACGTGACCGGGTCACAACGCCGAGATCGCGGGTGCTGATCTGGATGTCTATCTGGATCGGATGTGGAGATTTTATATTTTTTTCGTGGAGATTTTATATTTTTCTTGTATATGCATGTGAAACCGGAGTGATTGGAAGGAAGATATGGAGATTTCGAGGATGCTAAGTGGGATCGAAACTGTGGAGCAAGTATGGAGATGAACGCTGATCTTTGAAGTTGGAGAAATTACGTGGGATTGAACGGAAGTTAAGCTGGAATCGAGATCGCGCGGTGAGGCACCGGATCGTGATGAAGAACATGTAGACGTACTGATCGACTCCAGGTTCGGCTGATCACCTCCGAACTGGCCGAGATCGCTAGATCAAGGAGTCCCAGGAGGTGTAGGAGCCGGCGGGTTAAACTTGTTTTCGAGCCGTGGGATCTGCCGAGACGGGTGATCTGCCGGCCGATCGCGGTAATGGTTACGCCAAAGGTCCTCTTGATCGCATTCTGCCAACGCGGAGATCAGATCGGTGGGCTCCGGTCGGTTCAGAGTCGGCTGGGCCAGGTTGGCCATTCGAGAGGCCGATCCAGGATACCAGTATACCCGATCGCGGATAGTGGGGAAGTGCAGGAAGTAGGGATCGAGCAGAAGATCGATGTCCGCCCACATCGCACGCATCATGGGCAGGAAGCGTCCCAATAGCGGCCGCCAGCGTTCTCCGGTGCGGCTACGCCGTTGCCGACGTTCGAGGTAGTACCGATGGAGATCAGGATCAGCTTCATACATCGCCTTCGTGATCTCGAGATAATGGGTCGATTCCCAGTAGGCCTGCAGGTGATCTGACTCGAAGGCGGCGTAGGCATCCGCGATCTGCCCCAGCAGGGTTCCAGCACGACGATGAGACCGAGATCGAAGGTGAGGGGGGCCGGTCGGTTGCGGAGCACCTCCCAAGGTCGGGTAGCAAGTAGGGCCTGCACGTAGGGCCCAGTGATCAGGCTAGCCAACCAACCGACCCCGGCTCGGGAAGGGCGATTGGCCGGTGATCTCGCTGGGTAGAGGAATCCGGGAGGTAGCAGCAGCCTCTTGGACAACGTGGAGAGGATCATACCGACGATCGCCAAAGTTCCGATGAACATCGGATCCCACGGGAAGACATCACCAGCCGCAAACTGCCGGACGTTCGCATACCCGGGAATAGACGAGCTGATCGCGAACAGAGGAGGGTGTAGCTGGGGGTGCGGCGAGCCGCCGGGAGAGCCGCCACCCGGAGATCCCCCACCGGGAGGGCTCCCGCCAGCTGGACTACCCCTCGGGGACCCCTGAGGAGAAGTGATCGGAGTCTGCGGGGAACTGCCGCCCGGAGGTGTCGGCTGCGCCGGAGGCGTCGAAGGAGCAGACCCCCCTTGATCACCGGATGCTGGAGGAGGATTTCCATGCCGGCGGTGCCACGACAGCGATCGGAGTATCGTAGCCCGAAGAGCGTCGTCGGATCCAGCGCCAGAATCCTCTTCGTCATCGTCATGCTCCGGATCGGGTTTGCGTTTGGACCGATCCGAGCCACCCTTCTTCGGGGAAGGTGCTTCCACGGTCACTCGCGAGGTGGCCTGGGTGCGATCTGCTTCCTCCGCATCCGGCCCAGTCGGGATCGCGGGTTCAGGACCCAGATCGAAGGGGTCTGGGCCTTCCTCGTGCTTTTCTTCGAGCTCGGTCGCCTGGGCCTGGCCACCAGGTTGGTCTCCAGCGGGAACGTCAGGTGTGGCCGCGTCGTGATCGGTCGGGGGAGGCTCCGTCCGCGAGGCCTTGTGCGGGGGCGATGTAGCGGGAGATGGGGGCGGACTGAGAGCACGTTTGACCCCCCGTTCATCTTGAGCAGCGCGGAGCCGAGACACCATTTCGGTCAGGACGTTGGTAGTCGCCCATACGTTATCTTCCGCCTGATCGTAGTTCTCCTGCAGCGCTTGAAGACTCGCTTCTAACTCCTGCACTTCGGCATGGGTACCGATCAGATCATCCTCTACGACAAACAGAATATGAGTGATCATGGTCAGGTGGAGGGGGATCTAGACTATATGCGTACCTAGACGAGTGGATCGCTGTCGCTCGGTGCTGAGATCCGTCTGTGCTCTGTCGCGATCTGCGAACGCTTGGTCTCGTTCCACGAGTAGGCGATCCCGCTCCGAAGTGACTCGGTTCATTTCGGAGTTAGCGTGGGCGAGTTGATCGGTGACCAGGTCACGTTCGGCAGCGATACTGGTCAGGGAAGCGGTCGCTCGGGCGGAGTCCGCCAAAGCTCGATCTCGCTCAGCCAGGGCCAATCGGGTGGGAGCCCCGGTCGAAGGCGTGGGGCTGGAATCCAGTTGGAGATGTGCAAGATCAGCCGAGATCCGGTTGTAGCTGGCCTTGGCGGTGACGGAGTCTTGCTTCGCCTCAGCCAGATCGCAAGCATGGATCCGGGCTTCCGCCTGGAGATCCTGGATCTCGTTAGTGGCTTGTTCCACCTCTTCAGTCAAACGATCCCGGTCCTCTGTAGCTCGATCTAGGTCTGCCTGGGCAGAGTTGAGACGCCGCGCGAACTCGTCGCGTTCCGATCGGAGCTGGTGAACCTGCATACGCAATCCATCGAGATCAGAGGCTTCCTCCGCGAGATCAGCGATCTCGCGCTCCAGACGCGCGATCTCGCCCTGCTGGTCCGCCCGGAACCGCTCCATGGCGTCGACATGCGCCCGAAGTTCCATGGCTTCACGACTTAGCTGATCGCGTTCGCGCACCAGGCGATCCCGCCCTGGACTGCCCGGCATCGGCCCAGCCTCATAGGATGAGAGCGGGCGCGCGTGGTCTGGAGCCGGACCCGACGAACGTCGCGAGATGTCGGAGTGGGGAGATGGCGGACCGTCAGGAGATCTTGGGGAATCGGGAGGTGTAGGCAGATAATCGCTCCCAGGATCACTTCCTTGCTGACTCATGGAGACTGGGAGGGATCAGTTGATGGTGGTCGAGGTGTGGTCGGGGTGACTTGTGCCTTGGGCTGAAGATTGGAGAATGAGACCTGAAGTGGACCGAGACGGACCAACTTGCAGGCTGGGGGCGGATGTGGTGAAGCGCGAATAAGAAATCCGAGAAAAGGCAACGTCAGGCCCAGAGAGAGTCGGATCAAGCGATAGGGGCCTCTGGCGAAGCAAGATGTCAGTTGATGACCCCAGATTGCGCGAACGATGGCTGACGAATGGATCCAGATCGATGTTCGTCTCGATCTCGCCAGCGATGAATGGATGGCGTCTTGGTCGAGTGAGACTAAGTGATTGGAGAACCCCGCCGTACGGTCCCGCGTAGCGGCTCAGGGTCGGAGGAGAAAAGGGCGCCTTGCCTGAGATCGCATGAGAAGGAGATCAAGGCAGCAGAGGATCGGGACCGGTGCGCTCTATGGTGGGCCGGTGACAACATAACCGTGAGATGCTGCCGAGGGGACATGATGGCAGCGTTGGTCGCATGGGGAGCGGTGGTCAAGTCTAGGAAGATCAAGATCTGGAATGTCGACGACACAGGCACGCGAGATCAAGTATGAAGGTTGCTGATCGAGATCATTGTTCAAGACGGTGGACCAAGATCGATGATCGAGATGGTTGATCGAGATCGGCAGATCGACAGATCAGCAGATCGACAGATCGACAGATCGACAGATCGGCAGATCGACAGATCGACAGATCGACAGATCGGTTGATCGAGATCGCGATCAGGGGTTAGGTGAGATCGAGATCGAAGATCGGAAGGGGCAGCTGTGTAGCCGGATGTCAGGTAATCGTAGGATAGCGGATGAGGATGGGACTAGTAGACATAGGAATAACCATGAACAGAATCGAATTTGCTCTGGACCTCACAAGTGCCTTCATTCAAGACTGGAACCGGGAATTACATTGGCCCACCAGCATCAAGAAGGTAAGGAGAAGAGATCTAGCATAGAGGTTAATTCTGGATAATACATTGGCCAGTTTTACCCTATCTAGTGATCTATCCTTTACGTGCGAACTGCGGATCGGAAGGAATTGGCTGCTTGGCCTGACGATCTCGTCGACTCTCAACCCATCAAGACACCCGCTATAGGAAGCGGCAAGCATCGTAAAGGAAGGGATCAGATCTCCAACATTGGACCTTTGGAAGACCTGGATCGAAGACCAGGCGACCGGATCAAGGCTCGAGAACTCGCCTGTGACCCGGATCAACCCCTCCGAGGTAGAGTGAAGTATTCCCACGCTATCTCATCACCCCTGCGTCACCCAAGACATTCTTCTCGTCCCAAGACATCTTCAGAAGTCGCCTGGAAGAGTGTAACCCGCCTACCGACGGGTACACAAGGTGAACACTACACGCAGCAAGATCACGGATCATCGGGGGACCCCCTCCGTTAGTCGGTGTCTGGGCGCAAGTGGCGATCGCGATCGGCCTCAACCAGATTTTGGCCAGATCCGCTCCACCACAATTTCCTTATGCTACAAGTCGTGCTTTAAACCGTTCGATTGTTCCATCCGCGTTGTACTTTACCGCGAGGACCCAATGGCATGGCAGTGCCTTTTGGCCTGGTGGTAAGCGTGTCAGCTTCCACGTGCCATTTTCTAGCAGCGATTCGTACTCTAAGTCTAGTGCTTGGCGCCACTGTTTTCTTTGTGCGCCAGTCAGAGCTTCTTTTAGACTTCTAGGTACTGCTACATGATTGCTTAGCTGGTCCACAGCAATTTCCTTATCAATGTGGGTTTGAAAACACTTATAGTCTTCGTATCGTTCTGGACGTTTCCTTGTCCTTTGTGGCTTCGTTGATGCCTCCATAGGAGCTCTCTTTGCTCTCTGTGATTTGCGAGGAACTCCCACTGCTTCAGTAGTTGTCGCTGATTTGCGCTTGACTCCCACTGCTTTGGACAACTTTTCCGTGCCTTGCTCGGCGACAGGAACTTTGGAAGTGACTTTGACATTTGGTCAAGAGAGTCGATCTCTTCCAACTCAGCATCCGTCAACTTATCTGGATCCTTGCCTAAGGATCTTTGGATGATTCCTGATGCATTTTCTGTGTCAAATGTCACTGATCTAGCGACCATAAACTTGTTGTTGTGCACATCCAGAAGTCAAAACCCTTTTGTGTCTTCGGCTATTCCCAAGAATCTGCACTTTATGGCTCGTGCCGACAACTTCTTGTCTTTTCGGATTGCTTCTGGCACGTATGCAAAGCAGACACATCCCCATACTTGGAGCGTTCTTGCATCCGGGTGTATTCCTTTCACTAATTCATATGGTGTTCGGTTCTTAGGCGGCTCATCGGCGTGCAATTCTGCACATACGTCATGTATTTGAGTGCTTCTGGCCAACACTTAGCCGGCATGTCTGCATCGTTTAGAGCACACCGTACCTCTCCCTCTAAGGTTTGGTAGTCTCTCTCAGCTGCTCCATTTTCCTCTGGACTGTATGGATTTGATGTTTGAAAGCTGATTCCTTTGCTTGTGCAATACGTTTTAAGTGCTTCGTTCACAAACTCCGTCCCGCCATCGGATCTGATGCGTGTTATCGTGAACTTTCCATCTCGTTCTAACCGTGTCAACAGTTCTTTTACTTTGGTTTGCACCTCCGTTTTCTTGCGAAGGACAAATGTCCATCGCCACGATGTATGATCGTCAATGATACTGAGGAAGTATCGGATAGAGCCAACTGCTCCGTATACCCGAGCTTTTTGATAGGACCGTTCGTGTCCATGTGAATAGTGCTTATGGGACGATTGTCTCTCGTGCCCACCATGTTCCTGTAGCTCATCCTCCGCATCTTCATCTCTGTGCAGGTGTGACAGAAGAAGGGAACTTTTGTGAGTGCAGTCCTGCTGTAACTAGGGAGTCCTGGTATCAGGTTGCTACTCATCACATCGATCAACTTGTCTCTGTTTAGATGTCCCAGTCTGACATGCCACTCGGTCAAAGCAGTCTTTACCTGCGTGTACAGCCTGCCATTCTTAGCGGCTGCACAGGTCTTGACTTTACACTGCTGCACAGTATATCTGTCTGTCTCTAAGCGTACGACCTTGTACATAGTAAGCTCCATTTACAGCAATAGCCACAAATGCTAGCTTACGCTTCCACAGTACAAACTTGTACTGTCCATTTGCACTCTCAACAGTTTGATAACCTTTCCTTTTTTAGCCAGTACTCACTTAGTGTATTGGCTTTTGCCTTTGGAACTAATGCCATATTATCAAATTGAAACGGTTTAATACCGTCTGGACCCAAAAATAAAGTTTAACAGAGCCAACGTGTGTATTGTTAAGTTTACTCCCTTCTCCGAACGTAAAACTAAACGTTTGGCTTGGCTGTTTGCGCACAAACAGCGACTCGTCGGCCGTTAATCCGTAGCCACAGCCGGAGTCTAACACCCAATCACAACACGACACGTCAGTAACTGTTCGTTCAATCAGTTGTGGGTACAAAGCTCTTACCGTCTTCTCGATGTCGGTAGACGCCTTCTGGATGCTGCTGGAAGCTTCCGAGACTTTTTCCGGTAAGCACCTGTACCTTCTTCGGTTCGAAGTCATCTATGTCGTCGTCGTCACTCTATCGGCGTATCTGATACCACAGGCGATCCTGGGGTTGGGGGTGGAGATGCCATCAATGTCGGCCTTGGCCTGTTCCGGTGTCAGCATGTTCCACAGTGGATCTTCTGCACGTGCCGCAGCAACAGGCGTTGGCTTGCTGGACGGCTTGACGAAAGCCGCGTCCACCGGTATCTCCACTCGGACTTTCTTTTCGATCCGCCCCTTTTGCTCTTCGCATGAGCAACACCAATTTCCTTGGTCTTCTGGAAGATGTTGGATTGGTGACAGCCCCTGGCCTCGTCACGTTGCTTTGCAGGACAGTCCACCCTCCTGTGTGGCCTGTTGTTGCGATTGTATCTTCCATCGCAGTAGAAGCACTGATCGCTCTTCTGAATCTTGCGCTTGCTCAAGCTGGCCCGGTTTTTCACGTGATGAACCGGTACTGCCGACATCGAAGTCATCGCTTGAATCTCGCTACTGCTCTTGTTCATGAACACGTTGCGAAGCAGGGCCTCGACCTTGTCAAGGCAGAAGCCTTGAGCGCTGTAGTCGACTTGATTACCCCAATACTGGCTTGGAAACAGAGCCAGGACCTTCATGGCCGCAAACTGGTTGGGGATCATCGTCAGGTTTCCCAGGGTTTCACGCGACTGGCGATTGACCCGATTACGCGGCTCCTTGACGCGCTGGATCAGCTCACCCTCGGAGCTGAAATCCATGGACAAAGCCTTGTCGAGCTCTGTAATCAGAGTGACCATTCCATGCGCATTGGATTTGCCGAAGCTTGTCTCCAGGCGTGCCCATGCGGCTGGCAGACTCTCGTCGTTGAAAGAGACTCGCAGCGCCTCAAGGTACGACCTTGGTAGCGTCTGACTTAACATCGACCGGATGTAGGCATGCTGGTCGGTCAGCATAACTTGCTGCCACTTGCGCGCTTCGTCGGACCCGTCCCTAAGACTTGGCACAACGCACTGCGTCCGTAGTAGCGTCTCGTACGCAAAAGCTGGCTCGTCCAGCCCCTTGACCACTGCGTCACGACGTTGCGCAGCACTTTTCTGGCGCAAATGACCGATAATCAAATCCTTCCATACACCGAATTGCTTCGGGTCGCTCGGAAAGACGAGCCTGTCGAAGGCGTTGCTGGCTGCGTTGCTGGTCATCACTTGGCACTCTTAACTTGATATGTTAAAGTGAATGAACGCTTAGAGAATGTCTTTAATCAACTGTCTTTATTGATTCTTTATCTCTCTACTGCTAACTTATGCTATCCTTACGAACGTGCTCAGCCCGAAGCAAAAGCGGTTGTGAGAGGAATGAATCCTCTCCCTCTTGCCTCCGTTCCTCATCGTACAAATGGTGCCTCTCTCCAGAGAGACGGTACTAGCCAATCACAGCTTGGCTACGTACTTGTCAACTGACCACAGACTGTATCGTCACTTGATTAACCTTAGCTAAACTATAGCCTTAATTAACTCAAATACAAATCTGTTGGTTCAGTAGCCACCAGGGTTCTGAGTGTGGGTTTTTCGCTTTGGAATAAACCGTTTATACCGCCCACCCACCCCGAGCAGCTGTGGGGCAGGCATTTTAGGGATTTTTAAAAAATCCACCCACCCGCAATCCTCGAAACCACCCGGCCACCATATCCGTGGGTGACAAACTTCCGGTCACTCTTTTTTAACTTGAGTTAACTATTGAATGGGTTGAGACCTACACGTAAGGGGTCACTTTACAACTACTTGGTTTTTGTTTGCAGGTTGGTAGGCCCTGGTGTGGCCATGCTGGAAGGCCTCTGCGATGGTGTGACCACTTCGTCGTCACCCACAGACATGCACTACTAAAAACAGGAATAAGATGCATTCAGTGTTCATTATCGATTTTCCTTGTTTCTGCAAAGGGGGCGACGGGCAAAAGTATTGTGAACGTTCGCACGCAAACCCCGCAGTACGTCGGTACATAAGGGCCTCCTGGCGGTCCACTGGTCAACGCACCACAAAGCAACGCACTTGGCAGGCGTTCGAGTATATCCAGGGACTTACTTTCCAGGTATATAAGAAATTAGCATTCGAAAAATCCCTTTCAAATTCGAACTTAATCGAGTCAGATCGCACCTAACAGGCCAAATTCCATATGTTTTATTTATCCAAAAAAACCACCCACCCACAGACAACAACAAACCCCCCAGGCATCCTTGACTTTTGGGGTTTTCCGGAACCCTGGTAGCCACTGAACCCATCTGGAGATCAGATGTGTCGGTTGCAGCTGACTCCACAGAGGGTTCTCCTCTGCGCCTGGTCTCCCCAGTGGAGATCGGGCGCAACAGTTAATAAAGGCCTTTGACATTCCACACCGAGAAGCATACGTCGCTGCACCTTTGCGAAAGGTGTGTGTTCCAATCTTCCCTGTCTTCTCATGCCTAAACGTTGGGTCTGTCACCCAAAAAGCGGCACACCGCGCGATCTTCATCCTTCAGACTTTCAGCACGAAACATTGGTGCTGGCCTCAATGTAGATGGCTAGGTTGAGTAACGCACACATCTTAGTGTCCATACTGCCGAGTACAATCTGCTCTGGGGCATCTCGCTCTTCGTGTATGTTCTTCGGCCAGCGCATCTGGCACAATAGTGTGGAAGGGTACTGCCTATTTGGCAAGAAATTGGAGAACTGCAACTTGACTATTTGGCACGAAATTGGAGAACTGCAACTTCATCATGTCTTTTTTTCGAACAATAATGTGCCACTAGAAGGTAAGGACACTGTTCACCATGTACGCCGTCTCTCCCTCCCATTTTGAGCGCACAAGAGACAACGATTTCAGGAACTCATTAAATTCAAGGCTGCGCCGTTCTTTGGGCTCAACACCCTCTCGACGAACCTTAAACTTCTTCACACGCTTGATGAGCTTGTTTACAGCGTCGTAGCGAGTACGGTTTCCACGCGCTATCATCGGCGCTCCGCGGGGCATGAATGATAATTTGGCCTTCTTAGATAACTCTAATGGGGCTGATCGGCGATGAACAGGTCTCAAGTCGTCGCTCGGGTCAGGGTTTCCATACGCCAGCTCATTCATCCAGTGACATATGTGCTCAGGAGTGATGCCAAGCAACTCTTCCATACTGAAGGCGTGGTCGCTGTCGTCTGTGTAGGACATGAACTTGAGGAGTTCCGGCTTGTAGCGACTTGTCATAAAACTGCTTTTATTTATCTGTTCTGTTCTGTCATTTCAAGTCAGTGCACTGTTTGATTCCACACCAAGGTTGTGAATCAGGCTTCGTGTTGCTAGGTTCACACAGCCTACGTTGAGACTCACACCCTCTTCTCCAGCACGGTACCGTTGTCGATACCATGCATCTGGCCAATCACCGGCCCATAATCGACAGAAACAGAACCCCGGTTGCAAATGGCGGGTTTTACTTGTCTTTGAGTATACCGTGCAATCAAGCAGCCAGTCGGATGTCAGTGACACTAATTGCGGCACTTACTGTAGCTGTGTGATTGGAAGTTGAAGCCATAATTAGCCAATCAGAATTTGCGTCTAATCACTTGCTTATTTCAGTACTCTATCGTGTATTGCCCCAGTTTTCATACTGGACGCAGCCGTAGTTGCCTTTTTGTACTCATTGCAGTTATTCTGATCTTCAAGTCATCGCCTATTGGCCAATGAAGCGGCGTAGAAGACGCGTCAATGCCCCATCCCCGTACAGCAACAGCAACAATGCATGGCCGGACAGCTAGCTTAGCTACACACACGAATGCTTAACGTTTGTCCGCCGTTGCTTGGACGCCACCAAGATCATTTTACAATTGTCTCGGAAGCGAACAAGTCCGCCTAAGACCCTCCCCATTGTTACTCCGCTATGGCCGTCGCAAACCACACACCCAAGAAGTCCGAGCTGGTGCTGGACGGCGAGTCTCTCTGCGCCGAAGACCTTGTGCAGTTGTCCAAGGGCGACACCAAAATCTCCCTGAGCGAGGAAGCATGGAAGCGCGTGGCTTGCGGCCGCGATGTCGTGGACAACATCCTCAAGGACAAGACGCGTGTGGCCTACGGCATCAACACGGGCTTTGGACTCTTCTCCAACGTTATCATCGGTCCTGAAAAGCTCACCGAGCTGCAGGAGAACCTCATCCGCTCGCACTCTTCAGGAACAGGCGAGCCGCTGTCTCCTGCTCAGACGCGTATGCTGCTCGCATTGCGCATCAATGTGCTTGCCAAAGGCCACTCGGGCATTCGCGTGCACACTCTGGAGCAGCTTGTGGCCGCCTTCAACGCCGACTGCCTCTCGGTGGTGCCGGCCAAGGGCACAGTGGGTGCCTCTGGTGATCTGGCCCCGCTCGCTCACCTCGCACTCGGCATGATGGGCGAAGGTCCCATGTGGGACAAAGTTGGCGAGCAGTTCGTCATCAGCGAGGCCTCCAAGGTGCTCGCCAAGAACGGACTCAAGCCTGTGCAGCTCGGCGCTAAGGAGGGTCTGGCCATGATCAACGGCACGCAATTGATCACTTCTGTCGGTGCCGAGGCTGTTGTTCGCGCTGAGAATGTGGCGAACTGCGCTGACATTGCTGTGGCGCTCACGCTGGAGGTGCTCTGCGGCACTGTGAACGCCTTCCACCCCCGTATCCACGCTGCTCGTCCTCACACTGGTCAAATGCTAGTGGCTTCGCGTATTCGCACGCTGCTTCGTGCGGACAACCCGTCCGAGCTGTTCCGCAGCCACAACTATGAGGGCAAGGTGCAGGACGCCTACACGCTGCGCTGTGCCCCGCAGGTGCATGGTATCGTGCACGACACCATCAAGTTCGTGCGCGGTGTGTTAAACGTCGAGATGAACAGTGCCACGGACAACCCGATGGTGTTCACAGGCAGCGCCGAGGTGACGACGGACCTGACCCCTTCCATCGACTCGAACGAAGTGAAGCCAGATGCTGAGCCCGCGGCTGAGCACGAGATCACCGACTTGGAGGACGCCAAGGAGGAAATCAAGCGCCTCAAGGCCCTGGTCGAGCAGAAGCAAAAGCCTGTGGAGCACCCCGCAGCCGGTATGAAGCGCACCTCGGACACGTTCTACCGTGGCGGCGGTGGCTTCGTCATCTCTGGTGGCAACTTCCACGGCGAGTACCCGGCCAAGGTGCTAGACTACCTTGCTATCGGCATTCACGAGATTGCTAGTGTCAGTGAACGTCGTATTGAACGCCTTGTGAACCCGACGCTCAGCAACCTGCCAGCCTTCCTGGTGCCCGAGGGAGGCCTCAACTCTGGCTTCATGATCGCCCACTGCACGGCTGCTGCTTTGGTATCTGAGAACAAAGTGCTAACGCACCCGTCGTCGGTGGACTCGATCTCTACGAGTGGTGCCAAGGAAGACCACGTGTCGATGGGAGGTTTTGCAGCTCGTAAGGCTCTCACCGTCGTCGAGCACGTGGAGACTGTCGTTGCCATTGAGATTCTGGCTGCTTGTCAGGCGCTCGATCTGCTGCGTCCGCTGCGCACCACGGAGGCGCTCGAGGCCGTTCACGCACTGGTACGCACCCGCGTGCCCAAGTTCGACAAGGACCGCGTCATGAAGCCGGACATCGATGCTGTACTGGAGCTCGTTCGCAGCGGTGCCATCATCGAGGTTGCCGCGCCCTTCCTGTCCAAGCTACACGAGACCGGGCTGTAAGAAGCTGATAAACAGTAGGAACGAGGTTGGGCAGTAGCAACCATGTAGTAATTGAATCGAATATACAAATGTAGAGGAAAAAGCACCTTGTGAGTCTACTGTAGTCACTGCACGAACGAACTGAAGAGTAAAATGATGACCAGGACGTAGCGTTGACAATTGGATCTGAGTACATGTACAGTGCCCACAGTATGTGCAAGCTTGTGGTGCAAAAATGTAGACGAACGATGCAAACGACGAGCTCCCCTGTCCAATCCGATCATATCGCTTTTCAGAGATTGAAGATCATCGGGGGAAGGCTACATTTTTGTCATTCGGGAATCCGCCACGACAAGGAGAAGACCAAAGGGAAACCGCATTGACATTCACTCCTGAAAGATGGCTACACCTGCCAAGAAGTATCGCTTCACCCGCCAGGACTTCCAGCCGCTGCAGACGAAGCCGCTGCACTTCGACATGGTATTCGACATCACGGAGGCGAAGGTAAAGGTGACGCTGCAGACGACGCTCAAGCATCTCGGATCGCAGCCTCTTGCTGAGCTCAAGCTCAACTCGAAGGAGCTGGAGATTCTGTCCGTGGAACAGCTGGACAAGTTCTCGCCGCTGGATGACAAGAATGACTTTGTAGCTCACGTGGCGAGCTTTGCGGAGCCCCGCGCGCTGGAGTTTGAGGTGGACAAGGAGGACCATTTCTTGGTGGTCAAGTTTTCCAAGCCTGTGCAGACTGGAGAGGAGTTCGTGATCCGCACGGTGTCTGTGGCCACCCCGACGGAGAACATCCTCGAGGGTTTGTACTTCGACTACACGCCTGAGGGTGCCCCCAAGACTATCATCACGCAGTGCCAGCAGCACGGCTTCCAGCGCATCGTACCATGCATCGATACGATGGATGCCAAGGCCTACTACACCACGACTATTGTGGCTGGTACTCACTACACTAACATCATCACCAATGGAGACTTGGCGCCTGGATATCACACGGAGACTGGAGTTCCCGTGTTTCACCCAGCGTCGGAAGTGCTCGGTGCGGATGACACGTCTCGTCATGTACTCAAGTACTACAACCACAAGGTGAACATGGCGCCGTATCTGTTCTTCCTGGGTGTGGGCTCGTACGAGACGTTCCGTCGTACGCTGGAGTTCCCGGATGGAGACACAACGTTGCTGGAGATCCTGGCGTTCCCAGGATACTTCGAGCCGGCGGACGCGAAGGCTGCTGTCAAGATGCTGCACGACTCGGTGCTGTGGGTCATGGTGAGTCTGGGCCCCGAGGCTTGTGAACACCACGAGGAACGCAAGCGTATCTACGAACTATTGGAAGAGCGGGAAGCTCTCAAGGCTAAGGAAGGGCCATTGTGCCTCGGACCCAACGAGGAGTACACCAAGACGCCTCTGAGCGATTCGGATGCAACTCGTCTGACTGCTGTCCGCGCGGAGCTCAAGGAACTGCTGAAGGTGTGGAAGAAGACTGGATACAAATACACTGGCGCGGTGTACCGTGAGATCGCCATGGAGAATTCGTACTACGGCGGTATGGAGAACGTCGGTAACACCACCATTGTAAGTTCGTGCCTGTGCCCGAGCTGCCGCATGGATGACAAGTCGTATGAGTACATGGAGCACGTGAAGGTCCACGAGTACTACCACAACATCAACGGCAGTCAGGTGACGGGCCAGTCCCCGTTCGAGATCTGGTTGAACGAGGCTGTTACGGTGCACATGGAGCGCAAGCGTGGTGCGGCCATCTTCGGCGAGGACTACAGTCGTCTGAGCGAAGTGCTGTACATGTTCACCCCTGCCATTGGACCGCTTGCACAGGACAAGTCAGCCACCTCTCTGTCTGTCGAGCCGCAGGGATTCAACCAGACCCAGGAGCTGGTTTCTGTTGTGACGTATTCGAAAGCCCCGGAGTTTGTTCGCATGGTGGAGCTTCTTTTGGGCGAAGCTACCTTCCACAAGGCCCTTGACAAGTACCACACGAAGTACGCGTTCGGCAACGCCACAAGCATGGAGTGGATCAAGTGCATGGAAGAGTGTTCAGGTCTAAACCTACAGAACCTGGCGAAGACGTGGCTGAACCGCCCGGGTCACCCTGAGGTGACGTACTCAACGGAGTACAAGGCGGCATCCAAGGAATACGTCGTGGAAATTTCGCAGACGGGTTTCGAGGACAAACCTGCCGAGAACAATGGACCGTGGGAGATCCCGATCGACTGGTCGCTCGTGAAGGATGGCAAGTCGCTGAAGAACGGCGTATTCCTCGTGAAGACGAAGGATGCCAAGCTTGTCATCCCTGATGTATCGGAGGAGCCAGACTTCCTGTCTTTCGCTCGTGGGTGGTCGTTCTTCGGCAAGTCGAAACAGACGAACCCGTCGGTGGCACGTTTGACCAAGCAGGCTTTGTCAGACCCGGACGCTGTCAACAAGTACCAAGCCTACCGCAGCGTAGCGGATATTGAGAAGGCCAAGGTGATCGAAGGGCTTCTAAAGAGTGACAAGAAGGTGGAGATCTCGTCAGAGTTTGTGGAGCTGCATGGATCGATCCTGTTCTCGGACGAGCTGACTCCGTCGGCACGTGCATTGACACTGGTGGAATCGAAGACTATCCCGAGTCGTGATGATCTCTCCCATCACTATGCTGCTATTAAGGAGGCGACTACTGCGTTGCTCCAAGCTGTATGGGCCAAGTATTCGACGAAGATTGAGGCAGCATACAACAAACTGTGCGACACTGCTCACCCTGGACCGCACGTGGAGCAATTCCAGGAGCGTGCTCTCAAACGCCACCTACTACTGCTTATTGTGGCTGGAGGGAAGGCTCCAGTGCTGAGCACGACACCGAAGGTTGCACCGACGGTGGCTTCGTCGAAGCTGGCGCTGGATCTGCTGCAGAAATCTACTTTTGCGACGGACCAGGCAGCAGGTTTCCGCCTTGTCTTAGAGGATGAAACCTTTGCGGAGCGCGCGAAAGTACAGGAGGAGATATTCGAGGAGTGGCGAAAGACGCCGGACATGCTGACGAAGTACATCGGTATTGTGAGCAGTTTGGACTCCAAGGATATTGGAGCACAGATCCTTAAGCTGCTGGAGAATCCAAGTTTTAATCCTGCTCAGTCCAGCCATGGCCGTACGCTGTCGCGATGCCTATCGCAGATCCGCGATTTCTCGCTGGCCACCGATGAGGGCCTTGACGTGATGGTGCAGGCATTTGTCAAGATCGGCAAGGTCAATCAGATGTCTGCGTATCCGTTGTTGCAGTGCTTTGACCATCTGGACCGCTTCGATGACGCCACGAAGGCAAAGATGTTTGCGACTCTGCAGCGTATGCAGGACTCGATTGACAAGAAGAAGGAGGAATCGCTCTACAACCAGCTTAACATCATTCTGGAGAAGAAGCAGTAAATATCTCGACAACTGCATGCAGAACAGTGCACATTGTGTGAGAAATATGCGAATGAATTGGTGTAGCTATCCCTGTTGTGTCGGTTCACCTTTAGCCTTTTCGCTCAATACTTCACAGTCGCATGGAGAAGCATAATTTCAAGCGCCTGTATGCTTTGGTGCTGGCATATATCGGTTCGGTGTTGTGGAGTCTTGTGAAGCATATCCAGGGAGGCGTTGGGCTCGTTTGGCACTACGTCGATGTTGTAGCCAAACGCCCGCTGGTGTTGAAGCTCAAGATGTGGATCGAGCGAACATCCAGACGTCCCTGGTTTAAAAAATACCGCAACGCTTTTGGCCACTGCGCTGCATTCATTGTTGGATCAACCTACGTTGATGAGCGTGTTGAGTTTACAGCCCGTATGCTCGTGAAAAATGATGCCTATCGCGACCGGCTGCTTGTGCCGGAGATCGAAGATCTAGTAGCATTGTGTGACGCTCTACGACTCACATTGCCACAGAGGAAGGCGTATTTCCAATGCTTTCTACACGTCGACTTTATGCGGCGTTCAAGCGTTTCTCGTGCGGAGTTTCTTCGGTATTGCAGCCTCCGGTCCACTGCACTTACGAGTTTTTTACTTCCGAATGCAGAGGAGGCTACACATCGAGAAACCGCGCGAAATCGTTGGAATATCATTCAGCTAATGGCGGTGTGTTTCTCTCTATGTACAGCAAAAACTGCTGAGGTACGTAGCACTTGGTATCGAGGATACTTCGTTGGGATTAATGTTTTTGTGAACCAAGCTTGTTCGACTTGCCGTTGTTGAAGCCATTCGTTTACCTGAATATGCAGGCGATGAGGATGGCAACGAGAGGTCAACATCAGACGAAATTGGTGAGGAGAAACTGGAGCTGATGCTTGATAAGCAAATGACTCGAGTTAAGCCTCTTGTGCCCAATATCTGTCAGCAAATTGATCAATGCCTCTCATTCTTCATCGGTGTTCCCGATCCTGTAGAACAGGGCTTGCAAACGCTGTTAAGCGCGCTGTACAAGAGTGAACATGATAACGAACAATCACCACATGCCAGTTTTCAAGAAATTCACGGAGTAACTACGATATTCGATGTTGCACGATTATTCCCGGGTAAGTGGAGGCAACTAAGTCAAGTTCTCAATAGCACCCAATAGATTACTGACCAACGTAGCGCAGTACTCATCTTCCCGTGCATTTGGACGCAGCGTGTGCTTCGGAAGCGAATTATTGGAGTCAAAACGTGGCAGTGTTTGGAGCGTCGTCGTAAGCAACTCCAGCCGTATCTGCCCACCGGTAGCCTTCATCTTTCTGTTGCTGATATTGTGGCGTCAGCTCAAGTCCAGCTGCAGCAGAAAACCAACCGAGATTACCACATTTTAACGCCAACAAGCGACAACTCCTCAGCTCGGCTCCGTGGAAATTTCAGTAGCAGAAGTGATGATAGCGGAAGCTCCAGAAGAACTACATCGTGCAGAGTTGTTCCAAGCGTGTACGTTTCCCTGAACATTGTGAACGTCGCTGGAGTCGTTTTTAATTCTCTGTGCTTCGTGAAATGACAGTGAGTTGGCACAGTCTGACGCTGATACATCCTCGCACATGTATGAAGAGCTCAGTAACCTCAGATTAACTTTTGACCAGTGTTCTACCGCGGACGAAGCATGGCGAGTTGCAGCAAACCACGCTTTGGCATCCGTTCATATTCAATGTCTTCTGGACATTTCAACGCCCACAATTGAGGAGCTTCAGGAAGAATTTGAACAAGTCACCAACAAGATTTTCGCAGGGAAGCTCAGCGTGGAAATGTCAGAAAAGATTCGTCAGCGTCTCGTAAAAGTCTACGGGTATCATTTTGCTCACTCCCTTTTGTCAAGAAGCAACGTGAAAGAGCATATCCACACCTCGAAGACCCCTTCAGATGAGCGTCGAGCCACGCAACGATACGCAAAAGCATTGGGCGGCGACAGACTTGCCGAGGACAAGTCAATCTACTGGAAAGAGGTTCACGTTTTGGGGATTAGCTCGGCTTGATTCGGCTCACAAATCTGACGTGATGTCTTGCTGCTGTGCATGTAGTTTCAGGATCCTGTAGCTAAGAGAGCATTCTACTACAATGTTCGCACGGGAGAATCACGATGGGAGAAACCTGTCAATTTTGTGAGCAAGAAAGCGAAAAGGAGACGAAAAATGAAAACCACTGAGACCAAGCCAGAATCAAGATCACCAGCAGGAGATAAATAAGCATTTCATCAAACGCCCACTCGGCACTCGCTCTATTGCCTCACCATTACCGAGAAACCGTCACTTCGTAGCCTGCTAGCAGAATGGCGCTTGACTCTTGCAACAAGTCGTAAATCGGACTCAATTCGGCATTCGCTGATGCGCTCACACGTTGAGAATACGCATCAAGACACTTCGCCATTTCTTTCCACGACTGTTTTTCGGCTAATAGGCTCAAACGAGAATCCTTTAAGCATGGATAACCAAGAGGGAGCTCTCTCCAGGACAGTGACAACGCTGATGACTTTCCAGTTGAAGATGGCGGAGTGGTAGATGGTTGCCCGACGGCTGCGCGAGTGTCTAGCCACTCGATATACTTGGAAGCTGACCAGTGTTTCATCTGGTGCGGCAGTTGAAGCTCAGGCGGTGCACGACATGTGAGGTGATGCCACACGTTACTCGGACGGATCTTGTCGATTGTAGTGTCTCGAAGAATCTCACTATTCTCCAGAAAGATCATGTGGCGGAACGCTCGCAGCTCCTCGTAGGCTGCTCCAACATTCCGAAGTGGCACGATGTGCTCTAGCCTTAGTTCCAGTTGTGCCATGTCATTCGCAAGACGCAGTTTCCCATTCTCAGTAAGTGGCCGTAGCAAGGATGCGTGTCGAATAAAAACCGAGATGAGCCGCTCTACAAAATCCTCCAAACACTTGGTAGCAAAAGCAGCAATCGGGAGACGGCGCAAATGCTCTTCCAGTATAACAGCGAATGCGTTGATGAACTCCTGCATGTACTTCGAACCACCTGTGTTTTGTGATGGGCGGGGTCCTCCACTACTTCGAGGCGCGTCTCCCAAAGCTGCTACTCTGGCCGCAGCACTTTTGTCACCAAACGATTCATCATGCATCTTCGAGAAAATATTCTCCAATAATACTGCGAGTGCCTGCAGGTAGTATCCCATCAAGGCATATTCCAGGTCACCAAGCATTTCACGACAAGGAGCCAATGTTTTTGTGCACAGTGCCTTGGCTTCTTTGGGGGTAACAACACCAGTAGTGATCGGATCAGCGGTGGAAGTTGTCTTCGCTGCTTGAGCACCATTGTTGGCAGCCGCTGCTTCCACACGCTTGCCAACTTCCTCAACTGCATCGTCCAACAAGCTCAGCACATTCATGAGCCCAACATTGTGGGCCTGGGCAGGAGTTCGTCCGAGGGATGGCATGGTTGCGGCAGCCGCCTTACCTTGATGCATAATTCTTTTCACGTTCGAGCAAAACAGGTTGACTGACTTTCGTAATTGCTGAAGAGCCCCATCAAGCAGTACAGGATCTTGACCAGCTTGCTCCAGCTCCGAGAACATTGTGCGTGATAGGGTTTGCATGTCACTGCGCCCAGGAGGTGATGCGTGAAAGTTAGAGCTCTGAGGGAACATAAGCTGGATGGGGTTTGACATTCGCCGATATGCACGGTCGATAAAGGCGTCATATAACGGTGCCATGGAGTCCAGTAGCTGTGTGCGCTCGGCCGTAGATCTAGCAATTGGCATAAGCTCCCGCTCCACTGGACCGTTCATCGTGCCATTCGCTTTCTCATCCGTAAAATCAGCCAGAAATTCTACGCCAGCAC
This sequence comes from Phytophthora colocasiae, assembly GCA_018806915.1. Lineage (NCBI taxonomy): Eukaryota > Oomycota > Peronosporomycetes > Peronosporales > Peronosporaceae > Phytophthora > Phytophthora colocasiae. Next base: position 235,562 of record JAGKQI010000093.1, on the reverse strand, counting down.
TCTGTTTCGTCGCAGCGTATAATTCATTTAAGACTCGCGTAGCTTGTTCGCGCATGCGAGGATATTCAGCAATCAACACAGACTTAACTGCTGTGCTGTACTTGAGTGTAGATGCGAAAAGTTCTCGCACAATTGCACACGTAACCTCCCAGAATGTAGCAAAGAGCGATGGCTCATCCGGCTCAAGCACCAAATCCAGGTACTTTTTGCCCGATGCTGGGTCAACCATCTTTAGCAGTACACGCTGCAGATTCCACACCTCCATAGCATGGACACGGATGACATCAAATACATCCTGAAGAGCCTTCCACAGGTCAGATTTTTGCACAACGCCCGCAGAGGAAGGGCCGTTGCTTGAGTCCAATCCGTTGAGTTTACTTCCACTCGTGCGCACAAGCTTGTCTTCCGAGATAGCTGCAGCGCATTTTCGTTCTACTTCTTGAATCACGTCATTTACTGATGCTTGCGCCGTCGTAGCCAGATCTCCCAGGTAAAAGAGGATCTGCAGCGCGTCGCCTACATCTGCCTGACTCAAACTCTGGATACCTGAACGCAGCGTAGCGCGCACTTCACGCTTCAAATTTGCACTCAGCTTCCTTATAGCTGGAAGCTTTGCACGAACAACACTGAGCTCTTCGAAATTCTCGTCTTGAACCAATACTTCCATCTCCCGGATCGCGAGGGCAACGGATGCCATCTCATTCTGTCTTGCATCTCCCGTTAGCCCACTTCCATTGTCCACTGTCGTCCCCGGTGTTACATCAACGTGGTTTAACTCCGATCCCAATACTCTATCCGAAAGCTGCTGGAAACGCAGCACACGTCTGACAATGTCCCCACACTGCTCCGCATTACGGTATCGCTGAATAGTATCCCGCAGGTTATCGTGCTGCTCACGCACCAGCGCTTGTAGAGAGTGCACTGACTGTTTGAGATGCCCAACTGAACTCTGTACCGATGTCACGTGTCCCTGCAACTCATCAACAGAGCCTACTTGGTCCAGTAGCGTGGCGTGGTGCTCTCCAATGTGTTCTGAGATAACGCGATCAATGCGGTTCACTGCACCGTCCAGGCGTTCCACGAACTGCTCCGACTGACTAGGTTCTTCCAGTTCATCTCCTGCTACATTGAAACTGTTGGAAGAGCTGGTACGAAGGCGAGATGTGCCGCTAACATCTCTAGAAGCTGAATCACGCGCTACGACGGCACTTGCAATAGCGCTGACATTGCACTCAGGGCTCAGAAATACGCCCAGTTGCGCTACAAGGTCGAATACACATACAAATAGGTTATTAGCACCTGGAGGAAAGGCTTCTAGAGCGGATACAGCCACTTACCGTCGCTCTGGAGCTCCCTTACGACTGCCTCCATGTGATACAATTATGATGGGAAATAGGTTTGAAATCACAATTATGACGGAGGAGGGGATGAGCTACAGTTGTTGAAGTTTATCTTCGAGTTTGTATGCACTCGTAGAAATCAGCCCTAACCGGAGGAAGTGATCATTCGTGGCAAGAAGATCATCACTCTGCATTCCGCACGCGATCTCCACAATACTCAGGTCGAGTGTAGTTGAAGCATGAAGGAAACGGGCGCAGGCACCAAATGCTACGTGCCCGACGAGGCCTACGTGTGGCTGCCAGCGCAGATCTTGCGCGAGGACAAGAGCTCGGACCCCAAGAAACCCGAGAAGACGGTCGTGCTGCGTGTTTTCCCTCCTCCTGGTGATGCCTCCGCCGTTGTGGAGGAGGAGCGCGTACTGGACTTTAATGATCCTAAAGTCAAGGCTTTGCTCAAGAGTCTACAGCTCGAGTCTCTACCTTATCAGAACGACAACCTGGGGCCTGAGGGCATCGAAGATATGACAGCACTTAATTATCTTCATGAGCCTGCGATCCTGTACAACGTCAAAACGAGATTCCTGCAAAAACTCCCGTATACGTATACTGGAGACATTTGCATTGCTGTAAACCCGTACCAGTGGCTTCCAGAGCTGTATTCAGAGCGGGTGCAAAGTGAATATCTTACTAAGGCTAAGGAAGAGCTACCACCTCATGTATATGCGACGTCGATGGCATCGTACAATGACATGAAGCGTCATGAAGTGAACCAATCCATTCTGGTTAGTGGAGAGTCAGGAGCTGGCAAGACAGAGACTACAAAGATTCTCATGAACCACTTAGCTTCCATTGCTGGCGGTCTTAATGACTACACTATTAAGAAGATCATTGAGGTGAATCCTCTGCTGGAGTCGTTCGGTAACGCTAAAACGGTGAGGAATGACAACTCGAGTCGATTTGGCAAGTTCACGCAGCTGCAATTTGACAATGCAGGAATTTTAGTTGGTGCGCGGTGCAGAACCTACTTGTTGGAAAAGACTCGAGTGATTTCCCACGAAGAGGCAGAAAGGAACTACCACATCTTCTACCAGTTGCTAGCAGCCAATGACAGCAAAGAGAAATGGTTCTTGGATGACTCCAACGAGTGCTATTCGTACACCGGTGCTAATAAGACGCTTAATATTGAGGGCATGTCGGATGATAAGCACTTTGAACGCACGAAAACGGCGCTGGGACTTATTGGTGTGACGGAAGAACAACAAGGGGCACTCTTTGAAGTGTTAGCAGGCGTATTGCACCTCGGGCAACTGGAAATTCAGTCGAAAAATAACAATGAGGAGTCTGAATTGATGCCTGATGACCAAGGTGCGAAGAATGCAACCAAACTCTTAGGTATCTCGACAGAAGATTTGGAAAAGGCCCTCTGTACACGACAAATTGCAGTCGCTGGAGACAAGGTGACTACCTTCTTGAAGAAAGACAAAGCTGAGGAATGCGTCGGTGCTTTATCGAAGGCTATATACTCCAACGTGTTCGACTGGCTGGTTGAAATGATCAATTCGTCTCTGCAAAATGACAAAAAGATGCGGCATCATGTGGGTATCCTCGATATCTTTGGTTTTGAGCACTTCAAGCATAACTCATTCGAGCAGTTTTGCATCAACTACGCAAACGAGAAGCTTCAGCAGAAATTCACACAGGATGTCTTCAAAACCGTGCAAATCGAGTACGAAGCTGAAGGTATCATTTGGAGTCACATCGACTTTGCTGATAATCAAGATGTGATTTCTGTGATCGAAGACCGTCTTGGTATCATCTCGCTGCTGAACGACGAGGTGATGCGCCCCAAGGGTAATGACGAATCACTTGTATCCAAGCTTTCAACCATTCACAAAGACGAACAAGATGTCATTGAGTTTCCTCGCACCTCCCGCACACAGTTCACAATCAAGCACTACGCTGGAGCAGTTACCTACGAATCGTTGGGCTTCCTCGAAAAACACAAAGACGCACTTCTGCCTGACCTGTCAGACTTGATGCGTGGCTCATCGAAGCAGTTCCTTAGGATGATCTTTACCGAGAAGGTTGGCAGTCCAGTTGCATCGCGAAAGAAAAGCAACAGCAACGCTCGAGGTGGTCGAGGCGGGGCTCTTACGGTGGTGAACGTTGGCACTCAATTCAAGGACAATCTTAACGAGCTCATGACAAGTATCCGGCAAACGAAGGTGCATTATGTCCGCTGTATCAAACCTAATCAAAGCAAAAGCCCTAACGAAATGGATCAGCCGATGGTAGTATCACAGCTACGTTGTGCTGGTGTGATCGAGGCAATTCGTATTTCACGCGTTGCGTATCCGAACCGACTGCTGTTAGAAGAACTGGTGGACAAATTTTGGGTGTTTGACGTACAACACCGTAACACTGATGTTCCTGTCAAGCAACGATGTGAAGCTCTCATGGAAAAGATGGAACTCTCGTCACCTGAGCAATACCAAATTGGACGCTCGCGTATTTACTTTCGATATGGAATTCTCGAGCAAATGGAGGACAAAAAGGCGGTGCGGCTGGATGTGCAAGCTCGACATTTGCAGCACTACATGCGTGGATTTAGCTGCAGACTCCGCTTTCTTCGTAAGCTACAAGCAATTGTCAAGTTACAGGTAAGCTTTCATAACTTTAGTTCGGCAATCACCGCGCACGTGGCATTTCTGACCGTTATGTACCCGTATGAATGTTAGTCTGTTGCCCGCTGCGTCATCATGATGAATCGCTACCAGTCGTTTAAGGCTGCTGTGATTGCCCTCCAAGCGCATTGGCGCGGATACAAGGGTCGTTGCATTGCGCTTGAGGCCAAAAAGAACAAGAACGCGATCATTATTCAGAAATATGCTCGTGGCTTTGTCAAGCGGTGGGTGTACAGTGTCGATTTCTGTGTAGAAATTATCTGACAATTACATGCATGACGTGCTGTTACCATGATACGCAGTAAACAATTCAAGGACGAGCGTAAGGGTGCTGTCAAGATCCAAGCATTCCTACGCATGAAATACGAACGGCCAAAGTATATGAAAGCTCTCCAGGACAAAAAACAGCAGGCTGATATGGAATATCAATTGAGCAAGCTGCAGGAGCGTCTGCATGATGAGCAGAGGCGAAACGCTGAACTGAAAAAGGATCGGTTGTCGACATCGTCTACTGATAGTCAGCTTTACACAGAGTCGAATGGCACACGCTCCCGTGGTCGGTCCACTGCTCACCTGTGGATGGCCGACGCTGATGGTATCATCAGCCAGCTCAATGAAGAGGCTGGTCGTCTACGCAAAGAAAATGAAGAACAACGTGCGCTAACAGCACAGCTGAAGAGTGAAGTCGAAAAACTCAAGTTCGATCAAACGGTGCTAACAGCGAATTTCCAGGTTAAGATCCGCAGCTTTCAGGACACGGTAAAGTATTCATGGTCTCGCTTACCCCGCTCGTAACTAGTTGCTAACCAATTGCCTTGTGTAGATTCGAGAGAAAGACAAGAAGCTCGAGGCTGTGGAACGTGAGTGTGTAAAGCTTCGTGAGCTGGTGGGCTCGGACCCGACGCTTTCAAGCCAAAAGTCCATGCGAAAAGATCGCCGCTCCGTGTTCAGAAGGTTGGGATCCAAGAAAGATTTTGATGATGGCTACGACAACGGCGATGCCAGCCGAGCCTCAACAGCCATGCAAGCAGCCCTTGCCCAACGGTCAGCGGACACGGCGCTGTTCCTCCGCCAGTCTGCGCGGCGGATGTCTCGTGGCGCTAAACTGTGGCGTAATAACAGCGGTGGTGATAGCGACAATGAGAATCGCTACTCTGGTAGTAGTGACATGGACGATTCTGGTGGTCGCCCTTCGCTTCTGCAGGAGGTCAGTGCGGCTGGGGCAGGAGCTATGGAGTCCTTGAAAAACCGTCTTACGGCTGTGAAAGACAAGTATTACGGAGAGGACGGGCCGTCTGCAGCGTCACGTCAGAATGCAGAGCTCCGGAGAGCTTCAGGCGCGAGGGAGTCATTCAATCTTGATGCACTTCCCCTTCCTCCGGGTTGGGAAACTCGTTTATCACGCTCGAAGGGCAAGGTGTACTATTGCAATCCGACGCTGCGAATTACGCAGTGGGATCATCCATCCATCGAGACGAATAAAGCGAAGAAGCAGGTTGCAGCGGCGCAACGCGGAAAGAGGTAAATATTCTCGGCGGTGACTGCATGGGTATACCTTCTAACTAATAGCTGTGATGCAGAGGGACATCTAATGTGGGCAGTACTGTGGGTAGCCCACCGAGGGATTCAATAGGTAAGTTGCGCGCATTGTAATTTGTGTCAGCATCTGGGTAACGAGTCCTCACCTCGTGGTGTACTGTAGACGGTGTGCTCACTATGGAAGGCCAAATCTAGAGGGAAGTCATAGTGTAATGTGGGGAACAAGATGTGCCGCCTTGTTCAGCTGTACACTACCGATACTCACTATTTGGGCATGATCCGTCATTTTCAACGTATGCGTCAGCTACAAGGGTCCCTAGCGCACTTCGTGCCACGTACTCTTTCTCGTAACACGATTGGCATAAGTGCGTGTCATCCTGTGAATTCCAGACTGCTGCGAATACTGTGTTTGAAGTGCTTCTGCAGGGTTCACAGAGCTGACACTCGTCGGGCTTATCCCAGCTTTGCTTCATTCGACGTGGGTTGTAGAAGAAATGCTCACCTAGCAGAAAGCCAAATGTTAGCGGCAATAACATCTTGAAGAATACACCGACCTACCAAGTGTGTCGTCCACCATGATCACCCAGCGGTTGTCGTACTCGAGTTCCTCCGACCGTAGTCCTCTTGGCTTTTGAGTTGTGACTTTCCCAGTAAGAGTGTTGCGGTACGTTGGCGCATGGGTCTCGATGTCGAATTCCTTCACGTACAGTTCTGCCAGCATTCGACGAAGCGAGTTGCGTGCAGCAAACACTCGGAATGCACATTGAATGGCCAACGCACTCTTTTGTCGTGCTACACGTTGCTCTGCGTTTTCAGCAAGCTGTAGCAAGCAAATAATTAGACAAACACTACTTCAGAGTGGCAAGACATCAATAGTCCTTTACCAGACGCTCTTCTTCTTCGACATCCAACTTATGCAAGTAGTCTGCTTCTGCCTGCAGCCACTCGTTCTCCGCCTGTGCGAACGCAACTCGTTAGCACGCTACTATCATGCAACAGTAACCAGTACCAAACCTTACCTTGCGTCGCTCGTCCTGGATATCTTCTTCTGCAATTTCGTGTTGTGCACGTTCAATGACTTCTTTCGGTGGGATCACCGCACCTTTGGACTTTTTTGTCGATTTAAGTTGCTTCGAGCGCTCTTTTACTCGTTGCTGGAGCTGTCTATGCTTCTTTTCCCAATCACCCCGGACTTCTTCCAACTGCAGTAGCTGCTTCACTAACTTTGTCCGTTTGCTAACCCGTTCAGCGATAGTGTTATCCCATTGAGTTTTCAAGGCATCGTAGCCCTCCTTCCCTTGCAGTTTAAGCGCCTCTCTCCGCGCAACCTTTTCGGCTTTAAACGCGTCCCATTCTCGTTGCCGTCGACGATGTATAATTTTCTGTTTCTCAAGCTCATCGATACGTCGGCGATTCTTCTTGTAGGCGGCTTCTTCACGGAGTTTATCATATTTCTCAGTCAGCTCCCGTCGATGCCGTGCCGCTTGTTGCGCTGCATTTTCGGAGAGTTTCAACATCTCTAGCTCAATGTCGCGTTTTGCCTTCGCTTCTTCCATTAACTGTACCTGTTGTTTATCCACAACAATCTTTTTGAATAAACGCTGCAGTCGACGGGCCATCTCTCCACGCACAAATTCTCGAAATTCTTCTCGTTCTTGTTGTAAAGCCGCCATTTCCCGATAATAATGAGCCAAAAGTGTCTGCCTTGCTTTAATCCGCCCCAAACGGCCTCGATAGACTCGCTGGATACGGATTGCAAAACGATTTTGGCGTCGAAGCTGATGCAGATGTCTTGTAAAGTGAGCACGCATCCGAAAGGCACCTTGTACAACTAAAACAGCTTGCATCGTACGCCAGGCTTCGTCAGCTCGCATTCGTCCACGCATTCCACGAAACACGCGCTGAATCTCCAGTGCTGCAATACTCGCTAGAGCATGCCGACGGAGTGCTTGAAAGGCACCGCATTGCTTGATACGCGTCGCGATTGTGTAGGCAAACGCCATAGTAGATCGAACAGCTTTGCGATCCCAGGCATATTTCGCCCACGTGTGAAAACACAAACGCATTGTCTTCGTCTCATTGAAGTAGCGCAGCCGACGTAACACCCTCTTGTTGTGTTCACGCCTTCGAGCTCGGTAGACGAATTCGCGATACACAGGAACGCTGAGCTCATCAATCATCGTCGTGTGTGGAGTCATCCGATAGTTTAGCAGAGTTCGTAGTGGTGGCAACTGAAGCAACCGCTTGAACACTCGATAGGAAATTCTTGACGATGTAATTGCCGAAGAGAAGCTGGGTGATGACAATGAAAACAGTGGTGTTCGGACCGATGGGAGCATATCAAACGCTGCTCGGAGCTAGTCAGAGTGATCAAAGTTAGATATAATTCGGTGATAAGCAAACTGAAGATCGGCTTACCCTATCGGAGACAAGATGGGAAGCGGCTTGGTTTCGCATTGGATAAGTGAAAATCACCGTCAGATCACTAGCATCAATTGCGTCCGAGTCATTGAATTCCAGACAGCCACATGATGAAAACACACTGAACGCCCAGATAAAGTGTTCTCGCATTGTCAGCAACGGTTCTCGAAACATCCTATGACAAATGCGATGTAAGTCGGATATGCAAAATCATTATTCAGATGTCAAACAACACCTGAGTGCGATAAGTACAGCCCTCCAGTTGAGCACGAGTACGTTGTCGACAGACCGATCACAGCAATACTTCAACTTTTCAAGGTAACGGTCGAGTGCCAACCGTGCCGCTGTCTTTTCGTTTTCCTCTTCTCGTACGTTGTTGTCTTTATCAGTTGCTTGATCTCGTTTGGATTTGTCGGTTTTCTTGTTTTTACGAATATGAATCGCCGATACTGCTGGGATCCCAAAAATGTGCCGGACAACACTCATGAACCGTGCTTTGGTGACAGTATGATGTGGAAATGCTCGATAGAATCCTTCGTACAGTGCTCGGTCGTCTCCAGCAAGTCGAATACCGTGAAAGCATGGCGCCGACATTAATTTCATCTATGAAACACAATTTAAGATTAAGCAAGCCGCTCGATTTCTACATAGTAGTACATCAGCGCATTGTTCACTTACCAATTGCAGAATTTCACGCCATTTCTTGACTTGAAAAGCCTCAAGTGCAGCAAATGCCGGTGTCGTGACTTGAGCTGGCAGTTCAGCAAAGATCCACGGTGCATTCTCCCTCTGCTCGATCAGTTGGCGCTTCAAGGCTTCTCTTTTTCTCCTCTCATCGTTCCGACCAGATAAAGTGTCCGACAGAGCTTCATCAGACTCATCCCTCACTGAGGACAGAATGCGTGATTCCAACTCCTGGAGCTGCTCATCTAACGAGTAAATAGCCTGGTTGTCGTCGCTCTCGTCTCGGCTATCGAAGTTAGAGGGAATTGGAGAAGATTCTTCAGCAAATGTGTCCATGACGACCGTCCATTGGGTTGTGTCTCTTGCGAAAGAACTCCATTGCTGGGAATAGTGCGAAACGAGAAAGGAATAGTTGTGGAAGTTGCAGACCTTGTTCGAGGCAGGCTTAATAAATTAACGCATCGAAGCTGCTTGCACTCTCCTCTATGAAGTAGTCGTGTCCTCGGGGCTGATCAAAGCATCCACAAAAGCCTTGTCACCTGAGCCGCTTTCAATCATGTGTTGAATGGATAGGAATCCTTCAGCGTTCATGCGAAGAAACGTCTCATTCGAGTGCCCAAGTGCCTTGAATGCCTGTTGCAGCACGGCAACGTGGAAAGTAGCAGCACAACTTCCCCCATACTCACCTTCAGTGGCCGGATCGCACGAAAACTCGATAAACGCAGACGACGAAGGTGCGAAGGCGATCTCACACGAACCTGTCTCGCCTGTTGCACTCAAGCTCAGGCATTTGGCCTCCGATGTGTCGTCTGGACTCCTGCTGTCTGCATCTGTCATGGCGATGGTCACACTCCCCGCACTTGGCATGTCGTACAGCTCCGCGAAAGCATCTCGCAGTGGCTCGGACTGCATAATACAACGTGCCACCACTACCGACTGCTCGAAGGCACTCTCAAACTCCAACTGGCCGATGTCACCGCCTTCATGCTCCAGCACCTGCATCGAGCACTCGCACATGACGCCGCTGTCTTCAACGACCAGAAGCAGACTTGCACTCTACATACCGGTAAGAGCAGTTAATATCCTGAAGTACTCTACCGTTCTACATTGTTGCGCACTCTACCTCGGGCTCGTATGTCATCCGCAGTGACGTCGTCGCTAAAGCAGAGGGACCAAACATTGACAAGCACTCGATCAACAGATTCACGTTAAGTGCGAAGCTCAGTTGCTCGGTATCCTCATCCTCGTCTTCTTCTTCTTCGAGTTCTGCGCCGAACTTGTAGCTCTCGAACATCTCCCGACCGATGGATGTCTTGACCTGCAGAGATTTGCCCTTGGAGTGCGCAGTGAAGAGCAGACCGCGACGGTCCACGTCGCAGCGTACGCGTTGGTCGCGCTTGCCATGCGCCAAGCAACTGAGCAAAGTTACGAGGATCTTGACGCTCTCAGCTGTGCACGTGAGTGTCGGTAGAGGCGCAGCGCTCGTGGCAACGCTGGCCGGCACCACATCCTCGTCGTCGCTGCTCCACGGCATTTGCTTTTTTAATCAAGCAAAATAAATTTCGCTTTTTTCTCAACAAAGTGAGATTTTATTGCTTCGAATCCGATTGGCCCTGCGAAATGGGGGGGGGGGGAACTCGTGGAAATCCCATCCTGCGCGCTTGCAAATACAAGTGTTAGTGAACACTTCCGTTGCAGAGGCGCGCATGTAACGCTTGCACTACAATGATGTAAGCGCAAAGTAACGGCGGTGGCGTTACTTATGGGATTTCCACGAGAGTAACGCTAAGGGACGTCCCCGTCTCATTGCTACAGTTCCGGGGATGCAATTTTTAAATCCGTTGAGCCGGGGACCAGTGACAAAAGGGTGCCCGTCTCAATATGTAAACACGGAATACCGGTGTTACCCATAATACCGAAGCGTCAAACTACAGTAACATTTGCTGCAGTGGCTGGGCGGCGGCAATGAGTTGCTGGGCAGCATGTATGAGATGCCCCCGGAGGATTCTAAGCCTGTTAATCTCTTGTGTACGCGTTGCGACCTCAGCAATCTCAGCTAGCTGTCGCCCCCTTATCCGTCCCACAACCTCTCCAGGGGGGTCTTCCCGTCGACGATGCAACCACGAACGCACACGACTGAGAAACGCGGCGGTGTTCCTGACGAAGTCTCCTGTGTTGCGTTTGGATATGTCGTCGGCGAAGGCGGACTGCCGCAATAACGTCAACCCTTGCTCCTAAGCGTCCGGCTTCAAGTGCATGCGTGAGTTCCTGGAACACTCCCGCAAGCTCCTTCCCCTTTTCATCAGTGCACACGAGCTCGAACTGCTCAGCAAAGGCGTTCACCACTAGCGGCTCGTCATCCTGCGGGTCGTCACCCTCGTCACCCGGCTGCCAGTCCTCCATCGGCTCCTCCTCCAACGCGTGCCATCGCAGGCGCAACCCCCGTCTCTCTAGGTAGTTACGCAAGGCTCTCCATATTCCGTAGCTGGAATATGGGGATCCCTATGTGACGAACCCAGCGTCTCAATCTGCTTTGTCGTCCTGCAGATTCAGTGACACCAGTACTGCGCTGTGTGGTCTCGCCGGGTTCTTGTTTTATCGCGTTCAACTTCAACGTCTACAACAGTCGTCGGGCCCAGCTCACCTGCGCCGGAACCTCCGTCCCTATTTGTATTCAACTCACTCAATGTACAGTAAAGAACACGCCTTGCTCTCTACTCTACTTCTCAACTAGTCTTCCGTCCAACCAATTGTCGACACTAACAACCGCCCTCGGATCCCGTCCTAAACGTTGAGGAATCTCGACTAATGACCCGTTCCCGATGGCCCGTCGTCGGTTCGGTCACTCACCGTCCAGTACCGCCCAAAGCCCAACTGCAGTCTCTTCAATCACTTGTCCGTCCAACTCCTTTCAGTCGCCGTCCAGAGTCTCCACTGCGCTCTGTCCGTCGAAGTCGTTCGTCCCTCAGTCGCCGTCCAGAGTCTCCACTGCGCTCTGTCCGTCGAATTCGTTCGTCGCTCAGTCACCGTCCAGAGTCTCCACCGCGCTGTGTCCGTCGAATCCTACACTTCTGTCTCACTTGGCAATCTCACACACTTCACACTCGCTTGTGCCCTCCGCAGCAAATTCCACACTCTTCCCACTCGCTTGTGCCTTCCGCAGCAAATTCCACACTGCCAGTCTCCGTCCGTCGCCACAGCCGCTCGTTTCATTTTCTCCCTGTTGCTCTAGCGTCCCGCACATCCACGACCAGTTGCTCCTCTGAGTCGCAGTTGTTACACGATCGTTTCACTTCGGAGATTCTGAGTTCTTCAACGTCATTCGCATGACGATCTTCCTCATCACCCGTTGGTTCGCACGTCCAGCATCTTCCTCACGCCGCACGCCATTAACCGTCATTAACTCGTCCATCAATAGGCTTGTCCTATTACACGCCTTCTCCAATCTCAGAGTCTTCCACGACTCTGCCGGCCTGAAAGAGTTGCTCATACTCTTGCAGTGATACCCATCTTCGTTCATCATCGGCATCGTCCGGTGCATTCGTTCGTCGCTTTCTGGCATCACGTCGTGGTTGCAATTCCACCTCCAAGACATACTGTCCTGCAGCGTTTCTTCTTCTTCGCCGTCGCAACTCCACCATCGGTCTACATTGCTGCTCACCGTCATCCTTACTCGGAGCTGTTCGTTGCGTTCGTTTTGCAGGTTCTCGCGCCGTTGCTGTGTTAACTGGAGCCGTCGCTGCTTCCACAATCTCTCTTGTCGTCTCTGCATCTGACGTCCGTTCGACCGTGCCTTCATCAATCAACTCGTCCAAGATGTCGCCCGCTGCTTTCTGCAAATACCTAACAGGGTAGTGATATGCCACCAAAAATGGCACATGCGCTATTATCAGTTCACCTTCGTCGTTCTGATCTTCTCTTTGCAGTAGGAAGTTATCGAAACCCGCCGGTTCCAACACCCTCAACGGTCCAATCCAATTGTGCACAAACTTCGAAGCCTTGGCTCCTCGTGGAGTTCGATACATCCAGACTTTGTCCCCGCTAACAAATGTCTGCCGTTTTCGCGTTCTCCGATCGTAGTATTTGGCTTGTCGCTTCTGTTCTCGTTCGCGAGCTTCTTCCGCACATTCCACACTGTCCTTTAGCGTCGTCAATAGTTTTCGATGGTACTCAGTCAAGTATCCCGGTTCCGTCACATGCGTAGCTCGTAGTAACTCGTTCGGCGTCCGTAGCTTCCGTCTCATCATTAGTTCATTAGGAGATAGCGCAACTGTCGAATGTCTTCCCGAATTGTAGGAATACACTGCGAAGTTCACCCAATTGTCCCAATCACACTGTTTCTCGTCGTTCATGTACGTTGCTACACAGGCTTTCCATGTGCGATGGAATCGTTCAACTAATCCAATCATCTGTGGTCGATATGGTACAGGATTCTTCTGTTGCGCCTGTAACAAGTACATCAACTCGTCGATCACTTTGCCAGTCAACTCCGGTGCTCCATCCGTCAGTAATTCACGAAACGGTCCGAATTTCAACACAATGTTCTTCATCAGGAAAGCTGCCACATTCTCGGCTTTGTGCGTCTCCACCGTAGTTGCCACTGCGTATCTCGTCACGTACTCTAATGCCGCGATCACATATCGTTGTCCGTTCTCTCCAACAGGTAACGGCCCTGCCACATAAACGCCCAACGATCTCCAACGTTTCCGCCTCTCAAACTTCTTAATGGCGGTATCACATCGCGTGATCTCGCTTTTCGACTTCCACAATCTTGGCATCCACGCACCCAACGTCGTACTTCTCTCGCTAGGTTCGGCCACCAATAAATTTGTGCAACTCTCGGTTGTGTGTGTGTCGTTCGTAGATGTCCAGCCAAATCGAATCATGGCATTCTTTAAACGCCAACGCCCACAGTGTAGGTGGTAAAATCACACGTATTCCGTCCGGAGTTTCTATCACAGCCAAACCATAACTCGTCGTGACACACATGTTCCTGTACTCGCCTTCCTTGACCAAGGTTTGCACCATCGTTTGCGCATCCATGATCCTTCGTCCGTCAATTGCAAAGTATCGCCATGTTCTCTTCGCTGCCGTCGTTCTTTCGCACTGCGTTCGGAAAGCTGATATATCTGGTTCTGTGACATCGGTATTCGGTACTGCACGTCGTTCGGTCCTCTTATTAGTTCGTGATCGTCCATAACTCGCTCTTCCGTGGTTCGTGTCTCTCCCGCTGGTCGTCCAACGTCGTTCCTTTCGTTCGCTGGTTTCTGTTTGTTCACGGCACTCACGGTCCGTCGTTCGGGCTCGTCATCGGCATCGTGATCAGCATTGTCATCGGCGTCGTCATAGTACACTAACTGCACTTCCCGCGACTCACTGGTTGTTCGTTTTAGCGCTTAACCTCGTGACAATGGTCTCTTCTTCGCCAGTGTCTTTGCCGTAGTAGTAGCTCGTCGTCTAGTGTCTATCGTGTTCGTTTTGTTTCGTCCACTAGCCGTCCGTCGATCACGACTCGTAGCATTAGGGCGCCGTACTGCACTTGCATTCCGCTTCTCAATAGGGGCACATGTCGTCGCACGCGTTTGTATCTCATTGTTGCACTGCACGCCTTCTCCAGACTCGAATCATCGACTCCACCAGGTTCTCCGTGCTCAGCATCTCGTTCGTTACCGTAATTACCAAGTGCCGTTTGCTGTACATCACTGACCTCGTTCTCGTCATGTATGGCAGCTCGTTCTTTCGTTCGCGTTGTAGGCGTTCGTTCGTCGACAGGATCACCATCTCCCAAGGTCCTTTCTGAGTCTCGTCCTCGTGGTGTGTCGCCATGGTCCTCGCCGTCATCCGCCACAGTTCCACCAGCCGTAGCCTTAATAGACACCACACTCAATCACGGGGCCCTTTTTCTTTTCTTTCGTCTTCGGCCAGCCGCCGCCTTCACCTTATACACCACTGGTGCTCTCGACAACGCATCCGCAACTACGTTTGTGTTTCCAGGTCTGTATTCCACGTCAAAGTCGTACTCCTGCAGCGTCAACGCCCATCGGTGCAATTTACCGGTCAAGTTGGTGCTGGTCATCAACCACTTCAATGCCGCGTGATCAGTGACTATCACGAATCTCCGTCCATACAGGTAAGATCGAAACAATTTTATCGCCCACACCACTGCCAGACATTCTAACTCCGTTATACCGTACTTGGTTTCAGCTTCGTTGTTAACTTTACTTGCATACGCCACGGGCCTCCAACCATCGCCATTGTTCTGCATTAGACTCGCACCCAAGCCTATCGTACTCGCATCAGTAACTAGTCGAAAAGGAAGTTGGAAATCGGGGTAGCGTAACACTGGTTTCGTAGTTAGCACTCGTTTCACCTCTCGGCTCTCTGTGTCCTGCACTCCTGTTACCACTACATTCTCATTGTCCAGTCGCTTACCGTAGCCCATCTCGTTCAGCCACTGCTTTAGTCGATCTCGCTGCAACGCACCATTCATTTCAAGTATCTCAACGTCTTCATCAAGAGGTATCCACGTGCCGAGCTCTCTTCGAGGGTAGTTTCACTCTTCCGTTTGCTGAGTTCACCATTGGCACCCATGCTTTACCGTTCAGCACCGTTGTCACCGTGGCACTCAACATCACCGCACCCGTTCTTCTACTCGGTACAAATATGCCGACTTCACCATCATGAGCTGCTACAGCTACTTCCACCGAAGTCACTGCTCTGCCCTGCAATTGCGTCCGCTTAGCCATCCGCACTGCCGCAACTCGAGCACCGTTCGCTTCATTCCTAATTCTCTTCGTAGTGTGAAACGGTATGATCACCTTCCGATCATCGTCTCGATAGCTCAATTCGTTTTGTTCAAAGTCCATGGTAGCGCCGTGCCGTCGTAAAAAGTCAACGCCCAACAGAAAATCACTCGTACAGCCATCGACAATGCATGCGTCCACGTATACCATCTCACCAAACACAGTCTTAAACTGGAACCTCCACATGCCAATCACGTCTAACAAGAAGCCACCTATTCCTTGAACGTAGTCGATAGGCGCGTCTCCTTCTATTCGATCACCGTGCTTCATCCAGTCAGTCCCAGCAATTGTATAGCGTGCACAACTGTCCAGTTTGATTCAGTGCCAGATATTGTCCACTAACACCTTCGCTGTAGGTAAACCATCTTCAGAGCTCACCGTGGCATTTTCAACTCCGCCATTCGTTGTCGATTGATGTACGTCTCCTCGTAGACGTCTCACCAACTTCACAGGTACGGGCTTCGAACGCTCATCGTCTTCATTTGATTCATGGTTAGGTTTGCGTCGTTCTCGCCGCTTGTTCAACGCTTGCAGGCCGTCAACTTCGTCTTTAATTCGGCTCAATCGCACCTTGAGGTCAATGCGAGTCTGTTCGGCTTTTGCTTGCTCTGCCAATTTTTGTTCGTCTCGTATCTTTGCTTGTCGTCGCTGTCGGGCGTCTTTTCGTGCTGCACGCCGCACCAACCGTCGCTGCGCAGTCAATCGGCTTCGCGTAGCCGTCTTCTCTTCAGTGTCACTTCCAGGAATCTTCGCGCCTTCTCCAGTTCCAAGCGTTCCCTTCTCTTGTGGCTCCGTTGGTGTCGGTGGTTTGGTTGTATCGTCATCAAACTCCACAGCACACTCAGGACCACCCCGTGGTATTCTTTCGGGCTCCATCGACTCAAGGTCGCCGTCTGGTCGAGCATTGTTCCTCCGCACGTTTTCAGCGTAGCCACAGTTACGTTGATCACTTGTGGAATTCCTTGTTGCTAGTTCCCCATCCCGTCGACTCGATTCGTTCGTTGCTTGTAGAATCAAGTCGTTCGTTGACTCATCGTTCTTCGTCTCCAGTGTATCTTCGTCCACCAGGGCTATTGTGTGTTTCGCGGTTGTCATACCAGGTCGCACCGTCATCACGTAAATTGCCGCTCGTTCCTTATCACGTTCCTCTTCATTCCGTCTCATCCCAGTTATCACTGCATTTACTCGAGCCACCACTTGTGTCTGGAGATCCATCATCGTCGTAGGTCGTTCGGATGTTGGTCTTTTATCAACGTTGCGTCTGCCTTCGTTTGCAGTCCATCGGGGAGTCACTTGCACATTCAGACGTCGTATTCCCCGTACTACGCCCGGCCTTCGTTTCCCGTTGGCTTCTGAGTGCTACCGCTCGCTTCTGAAGGTACTCATCGTTGCGCTTCTTAGCTTCTTTGTTAGTGCAGTCACTCGCAAAGTGTCCACGTTGCTGACACGCATAACATCTCGGTTTCTCAGTGCAGTGCGATGACCAGTGTCCTTCCTGTCCGCAGTGAAAACATGGTCCAGGTGGTTGCTGTTTTCGTCCTCCAGCCGTCTGGTGTCGTACTTCCACAATTCTGGTCGTGCCATAGTGACTTTCATCAGCTGCTGCCCGCTTTACCGCCGCTGTTGTCGTGGTTGTCTTCGGTCGCTTGATTCGTGGTGCTTATTTTCTTCTTCAGAGCTAGAGTCCATCACTCGCTTCGCTGGTTTTCTCGTCTTCGACTTGGTGGCTTCCGGGTTAAATTTCGGCTTCGCTTTCTTTTTCTCAGGTTTCTGTTTCACCGCCCAGTATCTACCATTCCAAGATTTTCCAGGTGGAAACTCGTACACTCCTGCAGGTCCGTTGTACATGCCTTGTTGATTGTTACACACCGCCATTGCGTCTGACGCTTGCTTGCTTACCGCGTTCTCATTCACAGTTTCTCCCGGTTTTTCTATGGGAATCGTCAAGGTGCCCACGCCTGGAATAATCACCGTTCGTTTCTCTCCACTGTCCATCGTCGCTACTGTTGAATCTGGAGGTGTCGTTTGGTGCGCTCCCAACAATGTCGCTACGGCGTAGTCCATCCGGTCATCGATCTCGATCGCTTTCTCCACCGCTTCTTCCAACGTTTCAGGTCTCGG
This sequence comes from Phytophthora colocasiae, assembly GCA_018806915.1. Lineage (NCBI taxonomy): Eukaryota > Oomycota > Peronosporomycetes > Peronosporales > Peronosporaceae > Phytophthora > Phytophthora colocasiae. The sequence goes on along the minus strand of JAGKQI010000093.1, from coordinate 217,970 downwards.
TGGTTGCTTCACCAACTGACGTACTGTTCTGTCCAAACATCGGTAGAATTGAGCAAGGAACACACGCTCACTGACTTCATTTCTGTCTGCAGCGTCTCGTAAACCAGCAGCGAAATCGGCATATGGCTCATCCTTAAACCTATATCGGGCGTTCACTCTCGCTTCTGCTGCCGACTTGCCAACGCGTGGTCCATAGCGTAACGACTCCGACCGTCAGTGCAATTCCGACTTGCATCCGACGCATCAACATCTCGCAATAATTGTTATTGCACCGATGTATAGAGGTTCAGTAAAAACGTTTGATTGGTCCATATGTGTATGTGGCAGGAGTAATTACGAGGTTAAATGTATGGTACACATGAAATTCAACTGCGCCATTTTGCCCTGCGAGCTCAGAGCTCGATTGACCACCCAGGAGGGTGAATTGAGGGGGTGACACCGAGCATCGGTGTCCCTAAGAGGGTTGTCCTGGCCGCGAAGTTACTGAGGCTTGTAATTCCCCGTCGAGCACCCAGATGGGTATCCCCGCGATGTTGTTGTACTAACCTCCATCGAAGTAGCTCAGCGGAAGAGCTCCCGAAAGGGAAGGTGGTGGTTCGATTCCACCCATCGATATTCAATCTCGATTGCCTGTTGCCGATGTATATGCTAACAGGGATAAAAACTGCAAGCTGTATTACAATGGACGCCGGTCTGCGTTACAACCGCACCTTGAGCACACTTCGGCAGTGACTTAGTGCAGGATCTGCGATGCGGCCGACCGCGAGGCGCTGTTGGTAGGCAGAGATGCGGTCATTCAAGATACCCTCGCGATAGGGAACGCAAAGGCCAAAGTTGTGTCCGATCACCAAAGTGCCTTAATTTGAACGGTTAATCGAGGTCAATCGGAACCTTGAGGCTCGAGTCAACTTGCTAGAGTCTACAAATTCATACGCGGCAGGTAAAACATCGGCATGTGAGAATCAAAATAAGCGATCAAGAGACGAAGATGAAAACGTACCAGTGAAGCGCCGGCGCCGATCAAAGACGATACCACTTGTGGACACCCGGTTCGCGTGGTATACTGCAGTTCCGCGTGGATGGCGGAGCACGAACAAGCACAAGAAGTCCACCACTCCAAGCAACTGGTGGCCTTCGTGCGGCTGTTCATCGACGACGTGTACGCGCTCGACGAATCATCACCCACCTACAAAGACAATGTCCGTCAGCTTGGAGAGCGAGCATCTCAAGAAATCACAGCGTTCCTGAGTGCACAAGGTATACCGTCAAAGGGGTCCAACGCGGTGCTCAAAGTGCTTCGTCAACTGCCATTAGATCATCTGCTGTGGCTTTCGTGTGAGCAGTAGACCTCGCGAGTTGCTGTGACCTTGCCAAAAAGCTTGTCGTTGTCACTCCAGACGCTTCGGTACAGCGCTGGATTGTCTTCATCGCGGGAGCGTCTTCATTGAACTTCATCAACACCGAGTAATGTTGGATGGTGATTGCTGTCAGCACATCAATCACACCACTGCTGAGGTTGAAGGACTTGTTGGCAAGTCCATGGCTAGCATTGAAGAGTTTGAAGCTAACCGCTCTGATTTCGTCTTGTGTGACCGAGTCGAAGATACCCAACGACGGAAGAACAGAGGCTTGCCGTGGAGACATCCCCCTCAGAACCTTCGGGACCTGGTGATCTTCTTTTGGAGTGTTGAAGACGTACGCAAAAGCTTTGGTCGTCGTGGTCAAGTTCCAAGCTCCACGATCAAATATCCACTGCGCCGTCAGCTCAGAGCAAGCGTTCGCATGCTGTGCACCACCTCTCCGAAACGAGTGAGATGTCAGCGCGTCTTCAACTCCAGCTGGACCAGCAACACGATCCAGTAAGCGATTGACGAGAGCGTGGATACCAGCTACCGGTTTGATGCTTGTGGTGCAGCTTGTTGTTGGAGCCTGCGAGGAACCCGGCGTGCTACTGTCATCAAGCAAGTCCAGAAGTGGAATGGCTCAGTCAGCTCGACAGGGACGTCCTTCGACTTGACTGGCAAGTGGTTGAGCAGAGCGGCGCACGGAGACTCCTGCACGATCAAGGCCAGTTCCAGTGCAAGCAGCGGGCAGGTAGCGGGATCTCCATCAGGGAAGAGTGACAGCGATTGCTCATCGGATGTCTTCACCCAGATGAAGCGAATGAAGAACACTTCACCAGCTCCGATGGAGAGCTGCTGCTTCCGAACGAAAGTTAAACCGCCGCACGTCCAAACAGATACCAAAGAAGACATAACAGCGCGGCATCTTGGTAGTCCGATGCACAGCTAGCCGTTGAATACAGATAACTTGTCAGACTCTCCTTCGTGCACGCAACTGCCTTCTTGACAAAACCACCACTTTCACGCTTGATGCAGTGCTGCAAACTGAGCAGCTGCCGTTCCACAGACCCACCTTGAACAGGATACTCGTCCAGAAGCCTGCACTTCACTTGGCGGAAGTATTGAGCAGCGGAGTGGCGCGAAAGAGGTTGCCCCCCTAGCTCCTGCGTGAAAGGCCAAGTACACGCCAAACGTATCCATTAGCGTCACGGGAATACAAGCTGCGCGGCCTGGGTCCACGGCAATGAGAGCCCTGACATGCTCCATGTTAGTGCTCTGAACAGTAAGGAAGCGCTTGAAGGCCTTCACCGCTGTCGCGCGCGCCCGCTTGGTGTTGGTAGGCTTGAGGTCGTTTAGACTCATTCTCCTTTAAAGTTCTTGGGCGTTTGTAGTCGGAGACGCAGCAAATATGGGAGTGATACTACGCCTACGACTCATTTGTAGCATGGTACACATATCTAGTCATTATTTCCGACTCGATACGTCGGAATAGCTCAGGTCTGACTACAGCCACTATACATATTTTGTTTGGGTGAAAATGACAAAAAGAGAGCGAAATGATTCGCCGAAACTACGAAAGTAGGTAATTGAAGTGTCTGATTGGCCAGTTCTCAGCATACTTTGATCTATTGTAGTCGGAGACTTAATGATATTCATCCATAGCGTCTCAGTTGCGCCACTTTCAACTTCGTCCAGGTACGATCTTTCCTGTTCCTGTGAAATGTTCGGTCCATATTAACCCACCAACGTGCTGCACTCTCCATCAGCTTATTACCCAATATGAAGTACAACGAACGATCAGACCATTCGCCACGCCCTGATTCTCGAGCTCCTTTCAATGCCAAATCGATACGATCCACCCACGTGGACACAGAAGCTCTCGGTGTCGGCGTAAAGCTCGGCAATTCCAAGTCTTTAATGTTCCGCGCTCGTCGTTTGTATCGGCCGCCTCGTTCTTCAGATAGTCTGTATGCTCGTCTCTCATTCCGATTGTCGTTCTTGCCGATCACGTCGTGCTCGCGCTCAGGGTCGCTCTTGCGAGTCACGTCGTCGTCCTTGTTATCGTAGTCTCTGGTGTCGCCAGTGATCGTCATCCATATGATCGCTGGAGTCGCTGCTTTCGCCAGGTGATAAGGAATGAAGAAGCTGGCAGTGTCAGACAGAAGACAGGGGTGATTCGACCATGGGTGGAAGAAGACGGTAGGTTTTTTTCTGGGAAATCGAGTTCGACCTCCGAGCTAACGGGTCTGCAACCCCGGACAAAATAGTCGACATTTGCGAGCTGGCTGAGATCATCAACTTTACTTATCGCGCAAAATACCCATTCATCTAGACAAACACTGTAGTAACCGGGTAAAATCTCAATACATGCAACAAAATCTTACTCACATGATTTTCAGTGTGGTGTTTGTATGGATACACGCGGTTTTCATGGGTTTAGTTCTAAGACGCCGATACACATAAATTCAGTGCATACATGAAAACCATCGATTATACACATGATATTTTTTTCCATTACCTCTCCAGTACCGGTAGTGGGATTACCAAGGCACTCGTTGCCGCACCCACCTCGTGCACATGGGACGGGACAGGACAGATTTACGACGCCCAACCAGCACCCACCTGCACCCAATCGTGACCGTCGGGCACCCTTCTCGCGCTACTGCACCCAAGTCGAAAGAGCCGGCGCAAAAATTATGCAATATACACGTATATCCGGAAGATACCAAATAGCCGGAGCGGCACGACATTGTTTGAGTGGCATCAGCTCTGGAGGCCAAAGCGCGGGAAGTATTCTGCTGGGCTTCTCTTTCAATTTTAAAGATATTATCAAGCTTAAAACTCAACAAACATGGTTCGATGCAACGTCTTCACTGGCGTAGTGATTCAAAATTAACTCAAGGAGGGAGGTGTTTGGAGTCGGGCGCAGAATACGAAGTGCTGCCCTCCCTGCAGTTCGGAGAGGATGGAGCTGCTGGGCTCCACAGCTTCTCTTACGTCTGCACTGGATTTACTAATTAAAGGTACTACCTGATTCCTATTCCTATTGGCTATCTAATCCGATACACTCACCCTCCCTTTAGATGCGCGTCTCTCCAGCAGCCATTCCTGAAAAAGAAGCGCGCGGAGTCGGATCGACAGTTGTTCTGCCTTTGCTGTTGGAGATACGTCCGACCCCCTTCCTCTTCGCTCCGGCCTGGCTGTTGGGGACTTGGATAAGTCTTCGTCGGTGATGGCATCCCGCTCTGTCGCCACTCCTGCTACTGCTCCGGTGGCTGATCAGCTTGCCGTGTCCGCTGTGTCTGCTGGGTCGCTGGAGGCGCTGCCTAACGACCCTTCGCTCTCTGGAACGTCCGCCGGCTTGCCCGTCGCAGGCAGTTCTCTCTCGATTTCCGCTGTGCATATTGGGGGCTCTGTGGAGCTCGATTATGATGATCTATGGGAGGCGCTCGTTCTGGCTGGTCGCCCTGCCCTGGATGCCATGGCGTCTTCGCCGGGCTCTGTAGCCATGTCTGAATCCTCCGACTCTGCTGATATTCCGGCGCCTCCAACCAGCCTTTAGGAGCGCGTTTTTGAGCTCCTCGTCGAGGGCTCGGACTACGACAGCGATAAAGCTGACACCATGGATGATGATGAAGAAGAAGCTCCTGACGCTTGGCTTTTCGATAGCGACGATGATGAAGCAAGGCCCCGATTGTCACGCCTTCGCCGGGGTGATGAGACGGCAGCTTGGCATCCGCCGCTGCCACCAGCTTCCGCTGTACACCCATGGAACGGTCGCGAGAATTTTTTCAACCCTGAGGCTGAGTGGGCCTACAGCTAACCGTGTGAAGTAGTGCGGCTGTTGGATGTCCACGGAGAGGTCCGCATCGTTGCTATCTCGTGGAATGGAAATGTACGCCGCTCCAAATCTCGTGGGAATGGATGGAGAAGATCGACAGGCGCGAAATGATGCAGCAGATTGACGTACAGCAATCTTCAGGTGGTAAAACGGCTTCCTCTGCTAAGAAGAGCAAGAAGAGCAAGAAAAGCCCGAAGCGCGACCAGGCTTTAGCTGCTGGTACATGCTTCATGGATGGTCTTTGTATGGCGCTATACTATCTGAAAGAGCCAAAGTTGGTTACGATGGAGATGGGGACGCCTTTGAAGTTACGAGACCAAGTTCTATCCAGTATGGAGTATCTCGTGAGGATGCAGTCGAGTTCTTTAAGCTCCTTCAGCGTGAAAGTATTCCACTCAACCATGAAAAACTCCAGAAGAACGTTCTTTCGAGTTCGGCTGCCAACATTGCCACTTTCAAAGTTTCTGTCAAGGTCTTTCTCCGGGTGTATATCTTGCGAGCGCTGGTGAAGATGATCTTGGACACTGTTTTGTCGTGCTCACGTTCGGCCCAAATACGCGACCTCTTGTGAAGGATGGGTACGACGAAGCTAAGGATCCTCCGATGGTAATTATTCCTGTTGGTCGCCAGACATGGGTTCAGTACGTCAAGTGGGTCAGCTGTGTAGAGCTCCAGCGTGGATACCAATGTCGTCACGGAAACCGCAAGTCGAAAACGGATCGTAAGCGAGAGAAGCGCTTCAAGCAGCTATTGGAGCAAGCTAAGGGGATGTAATACGGGAATACATATAGGCATTCGTGCCCCCCTTACCACTTCTTGGTTCTCCTTCGCTTTGATTTCCTTCGACTCGATTCATACTCAGCAATCATATCAGGAGTTTGTTGGAGATTCTCGACAGGTTCCCAGGTGGGTTCCTCTTCCCCCACCCACTCCGCAAGAAATTGAGTCCGTCGTTTCCAAGTTCGCTTTCCCAGCAACCGTTTCACAACTTGACCAATAGTACCGTCTGCAAGAACTACCTCATGAGGTCTCGATAATCGAGTAGGTTCTTGATATGGTTTCAGCGAGCTGGTATTAAAGACTGGATGAAGCTTGTTGCCAGATTGAATATTCAACTCGTACGCGTGGTTGTGAATTCTGCGTACCACCTCGTAGGGTCCAATCCACTTTGGTCCTAACTTGGACGAGTTTGGCAAACCAGTATGCTTCGGGTCAAGATGCTGCGTGCTGAGATAAACCAGATCACCAACTTTGAAGACTTGTTCGACTCGGTTGTAATCATACACGTCACGCATTCGCTCTTGTGCTTGAGCTAGTGTTTCTCGGTAGTGCTGCAGGATTGCGGCTTGGCGTTCATGGAAGTTGACACCATGTCGGCTTACTGGAGCATTCCGTAGTTGGTCCAGGGCCAGCTGCAATGGATTGAGCGGAATATAACCGAGGTCTGCCTCAAAAGGTGCCATCTTTGTGCTGGAGTTCACGGTCGAGTTTACCGCAAACTCGGCATATGTGAGATGGACGTCCCAATCATCTTGTAGTAGTCCCACGAAGCAACACAGATACTCCTCCAAGGTCCGGTTCATCCGTTCGGTTTGGTCATCGCCCTGTGCCCGTCGAGCCACTGTCATCTTCAGGCTTGTTCCAATCGACTTGAAGACGTATTGCCAGAAAGAAGACACAAACTTCCGATCTCGATCTGAGATAATTCTTGCAGGCATTCCGTGAAGCTTCCAGATGTTCTCAATGAACAACGGAGCCACACCTTCAGCGGTTACTGTTTTGGTTGTCGGCACGAAATGACATCTCTTCGTCAAGCGATCCACGACGACCCAAAAAATTGAATCCGCTTTCCGTGCTGTACGAGGAAGGTCTGTAACGAAATCCATGGAGATTGATCGCCATCTCTCCTCAGGAATTCTAAGCGGTTCCAGCAGTCCTGATGGCTTGGTTAACCGAGGTTTATTTCTTCGACACGGTTCACAGTCAGCGATATACTTCTGGATGGGCTTGATCATCTTGGTCCAATACCACTGACGTGACAGCGTGAGATATGTTCGCTCAGCACCAGGGTGTCCTCCATAATTGGAGTCATGACACTCACGAATAGTCTGTTGACGAACTTTCACTGAGTTTGGTACGACCACCCGAGGTGAATCATCGCTCGTTGTCGGATACCACAGCAGTCCAGGATATTCGTGATGCTGACGGTCGACACGCTTGGTCGTACGTTCACTTCGCCTTGCGATAGCAGCGAATATGGCTTGAGCTTCTCGATCTTTCGTATACGCGGTTTTAATCGACTCGATCAGCTCGCTGTCCGTTGTGATTGCACTTACCTCAAGTCGGAATGAAGTATCATCGAAGCTGGTCACATTCAAGTCATGAAAGTACTTCGTTTCCGGTTGCAAATCCGGTCGTCGACTCAAAGCGTCTGCGATACTATTTTCCGCTCCTGGCAGGTATTAAACCAACTGCGGCTGGTATTCCGCGAGAATGTCATACCACCGTGCTAGTCAACGATTAGCCCTCTTTTGCATGAAGATTTCTTCCAAACTCTTGTAATCCGTTTCAATGGTAGTTCGTATATCCAAGCAGTATATCCTGAAAGCTGCTAGCGCGTGCACAATAGCTAGAAGTTCTTGCTGCTGCGTTGGATAGTTTAACTCAGCTCGTTTCAGCTTTCGACTGGTGTAGGCAATGGGTTTCTCAACACCATCGATCACTTGGAATAGCACACCACCAACAGCGAACTTACTTGCATCCGTACGCAGATGCATTGGTTTGTTGAAGTCTGACAAGTGCAGCACTGGAGGATTACACAAGCGTCGCTTCAGCTCCTTGAAATTCTTCAACTGCTCGTCGCTGAAGTGGATCTTGGAGTTACGCTTGTTATTCTTCTCCAGCAATGTGAACATTGTTGCTGTCAACGAAGCATATTCCGGACAGAAACGTTGTACGTAACCTGTTAGACCCAGAAAGCTGTGCAGCTCTTCTTGTGTGGCCAATTCTTGATGGTTTGAACTTTGTCGGGATCCATGCGAACGCCATTGCGCCCGACAAAGTCGCCCAGACAGGGTATCTCGTCAGCACAGAAGACACACTTGACCAGTTTGACGTACAATTTATTGTCCCTCAAGATATCCAGCGTTTTCAGTAGAGCTCGCAGGTGCTCTTGGATGTCACGAGACTTAGTGAAGATGTAAATGTCGTCGTAAAAAGATCTCGTCTGCTCCAAGCCTCGAAACAGTTTGGATGTCAAGCGGTGCATGGTCGCAGGAGCGTTGCATACACCCATCGGCAACAAGAGATATTCCCAGAGTCCATTCGGAGCTTGGAAAGTTGTGTACTTGATATCATCTTCCCGCAGACGAACTTGATAATACGCGGACATCAAGTCCATTGTGGAGAAGTAGTAAGCTCCAGCCATGACATCGAGGATATCTTCTTTTCGGGTCATAGGAATATTTTGACGAATAGTGTTGGTGTTCAGGTATCGGTAATCATGAACGATACGCCATCCAACGGGTTTTCGGACACAAAATGTCGGAGCGGTATGTGGACTTATACTGGGACGAATGAGTTTCTTCGAAACCATCTCTTCTACCCATTTCCCGATTTCTCGTTGCTGCTCCGGCGACTGTCGCCACTGCTGACGGTACATGGCAAGATTGGGATCTTTCACATCGATCCGACGCTCAATCTCTCTCTTTTCCGGTAAACCTTCAGGTAGTTCCGGTCGGAATACGGTGTCCTTGTATTCCTTCAGGAGATCATATGCTGGGTTGTTTCGAAAACTGTCCCAGTCCGTCTCTAAGTATCGATGTGCCTTAGCGCTGCCAACGTTATCAGGTTCATCGCGACGTTGCAGAGACTTGCGACATCCTTGATTGTCTGATTCGACAGAACCAACATCAAATCAGGGTCGTCTGGAGTTTTGTTCTTGATCCTCAGGAACTTTCTCAGCTTCTTCCGCGTGATGTACTTTGTTGTCACACCCGCAGCATCTACCACACCCATCGTAAACATCTTCTCGACGACGGTGTCTTTACCCCCTGTGCGATTGCCCTCCGTTTCCACGGACGCATGTCCTCGTGAAGTCGACCTCGTGTCGCTCCGCTCCGCCAAGCCTTTACGAACTGGCTTGCGGTCGTGTTGCTCACGAGCAACTTTTGGGGTTCCCATCTGCCCAGTTTCGCGTGCAAGTTCAATCACGGACCTCACATCCGTTTCCAGCGCGGCGCCTCCGCGGGGATCATCCGTGGCCTCCCTGGTGGATTCCGAGCTGCTAAAAAGAATTAGCAGAGGCAAATCAAAATCATCTAAAATCTTGAGAGGGCAATGCGTGAAGCCATCCAGTGTGGTAAAATGACTTGCAGTCGTATGAATATTTTCTGCGTATTAGCAGAATCTGATTAAGAAGTCAACAAGAAATAACCAATACCGGATAGAGTTGAAAATACGAATAATGTACTTACTTCTCTCTCTGACCAGGTTGGCGAGGTCCGATCGTGCTTAAAAACTTTATCACTCGTATTTAGCACCAAATGAAGCGAAAGATAGTGCTTCTCGATATCTTGGACAGTGTCATCACGTTGAAGATGACCTTTTCTAGAATATAGACACATTTCCGCTCTGTGCTCGTCGACGGGTTCCGGATTCGTAGCCTTACCGCCAATCATCACCGCACGAACATCAAACAGTACACCTGTCACTTTGTCGTGACGGTTATGAACGTGCCTGAAATTGCCTGCACGAGTTAGAATAGTTGCTTTTCGAGCACACTCAATCGAAATTGGAGCAGAGGCGTAGGGCCGGATTGGTTCGGGAACTCGAACATGTAATTTATGATCTCGTACAGATCCAAAATGAGCAATGATGCGAGGTAAACTTGAGTTCATGACAACCCTCGTCGACGCATAAAGCTCACTGTTTACGACGCGTTTGATGTCACGATTGCGTGATTCGATTGCGTTTTGGTTAGGGAGATCTACTTGCAGTGTAGTACCACAACTTCCATTTAGGAGAGAGATATTGCTGCTTAAACCAGGTCACAACATCATTTTCACCTAAGTCAGACCAATTTTGCCAGCGCTCGAAATTGTGCTGCGTTTCTAGCTTTGTGCAAGTAATGAACTTGTGTCTTAAAAACCAAGTCGTATCTCAAAGCCACCTCCAACAAATGTTTTTGGGCGAGGAAGATTTTGGGCCAAGTGCGGCCAACAGTTTAGTAGCGCAATATCCGACCAGTGCTCTTTGTAGGAGCTAGCAATTATTTGCATGATCCATCGAGCCAAATTGCAGCTTCAACGTGTAGCCAAAAAATGTTTGACTTCTCTCTTTAACCACTCGTAATAACTGGTCGTAGGCAAATTCAGTCTCCGATCGTACAAACAAATAGGCAAACGGATGGAACCTTTGCGAAAAACCATCGGGGCCGTTGTAAGATACACCGGTGCATCCAAATGCAATTAGGGTCCAGTTGTTTGCAGCAAGGCGGTAAGTTCCGTCAGTCGCACCAGGAATTCCATCGTGGCGATGTCCTACTCGGGCCAAAATAATATTGCGGAACAGTCTACGGCTGGTGCAAACAATGCCCAAAGAAATCTTACCGTTATCCAGCGTCTCGTGAAAGGCATTAATTACCAACAATTCATCTTGGTATGATGGTTCGAGGCCTGAAAAAACATTTAAGTCTTTTTCATCTCCATCACGAAAAAAATGATCCAAGCTCGTACACATTTTATCGGAGGCCCACTCCATCATTTCTGTATGGTGTTTATGTCGAACAATCCTTTGTTGTGCAGATGGGTGCTGTGGTTCCGAAGTTGTATTGCATCCGGCAGAAGCTCTCGTAAAGCTGTGTCGTCTTCATACCGCTCAGACAAAAGCATCAAAAACAAATCGCGAAGGAGGCGCTCCACCAAGCAACATATTGTCGACTTCAGCTTCAAATCTTTTGTCAATTCCAGTGCGAGGAGTGTCGGAAATTGTTTCGGAAAGCTCACCCGTCACCACAACAGTAACAAAACCATCCTCAATTTCCGTAAATCGCGCGATTCGACAGCATCTGAGGTGTGAAGAACAAATATAAACAGATGCTTTGCCCGCCTTCAGCTTATAGTTGGTTTGATACTTAAATCTAGATAACTCGGTGATGTCCAGTTCTCTTAGCGCTTCCGGCATGGACCGAAAAGTGCCTAAATGATCAGCTTTAGCGAACCTTTGGAAGGATGGGCGGAACAAGGTTTTCTGAAATGAGTGCGGCTATGCTTGAATGCTCCTCTGGACATGTCACTAGAGAGTTAAGAGGTTATATATCGTTTTCACTGTCAGAATCTTGGCTGTTTGAGCTCGCATCCACGTAGTCACTTGAAAACGAGCATAGAATCGAAGGGGTTGCACTTGGAGTTGAATGGGGTGACCATAAAGGTGAAGACGGAGAAGGCAGTGACAACACGGAAGGCGAGTCAATGTCATCTCCTGTCGGTGATAGGGGCTGCATCGCGAGTTGCTGTATAAATTCGTAGCTGCTTTTGAGGCTTGTATTTTTATCCTAAAGATTTCTGTTTAATTTTCAAATGTTAACTAATTTATATGTTACAATTCAACTATATTTAATATACACCGATGTTTTATTAATTATCACAGTATTAGCCGCGCAATGAAGCGAATACTTTTGTTGTCCTCCCTCTTCCATGAGAGCTCGAAGATGGAAGCACGCGAACTAATACAATGCCACGGCCCCGACTGGGCAAAATGTACAGCTTTGTTCCGCATAATTCCAACATGTTCCTAAAGTCTGGCAGAAAGTCTCTCAGAAGAACGCATCCCTGAGAGACCTCATCCCGTTGTCGCCCCGTGTGACGATGATGGTTCAAGGATTTCACAACTATACCTAGTGCTCAGCACCTTGATAAAACCCATGGATTTCTGGTATCATACACGAATCTCTGATATCTCACAATGGAAGTCTGATATCCTGACTCTGGTAACAGGACCTCGCCTTGTGATAATCTCTCTTTGACTTCCGAGATTTCTGGTGAACACTTGTTTGTCAGAAAACATTCGGCTCCCAAACGCTCCTGTGAGGACTAGTAGGACATCCGACGGTCTACACAAGGAACCCTCACTCTCACACACACTCCCTCGACCCCGGCGAGGGTCATAGCCAAGAAAACGAACCTACGATGACAGCACAAGGTAACACACACACCTTGCTGTGCGACTCTCAGGTTCACTGTACACCGCGGTAAAAATGTCGCACCGACTTCGCGTCATCGACTCGCCATGTTATATTAGTAAGACAAGTGCAGTGCAAGGTTAGGCAAAGGGTTTCAAACAGAAGTATGGTGTCAACTTCTTTGAGACATATTCTCCTATGGCCATGTACACGCCCGGACATGTAACGGTTGAAGCGTTCCCGACGCGGAATGGGGAAACGAATATTGACGATAGGAGTTCCGTGTCCGGAGTCATGGCGCTGATGGGGAACGCTCCAGTAGTGTTCAAGTTCAAGTTTCAGCGAACGGTTGCACTCAGCGCGGCAGAAGCGGAATACATGGCGCTGGGTTTGTGCGTACAGGAGGTGCTTTGGATACGTACGATGCTAAAAGGCATGGGTCACGAGCAGGAGAACGCTACGCAAATTTGGGAAGACAACCAAGGAGCAATTACCCTAGCTAAGAGTGTCCACACCGGGGTGCTATTAGCGCCCTCAAATGCCAGATTTGGCACCAGGATGGAATTGCACACCGCCACCGGGGCGGCTAAAAGCTAAACAGATTTAGCTTTGAGGCCATCGGGGCCACATCTGGAGCTAAATTTGTCTCTGAAAATAGCACCAGCAGAGTGGTGAACAGTCTGCAAGATGTCCGAGAAACGAGGAGCGAACTACAGCGCTGCAGAGGACAAGGCTCTGTGTGAGACATGGCTGAATGCTAGCTGTGATCCCGCAACGGAGGCCAATCAGACCGGAGACGATATGTATCACAAGGTGAGAAAGATGTACGAAGAAATCCTAGGGACTCCTACTACTAAAAGGCCTCTCTCAGGAATCGGGCGGTAGCTGAATGCTTGGCTGAACTGCACTCTGTTGACGGTATCGGGGATAGTGTATCCGAAGGTGCATCAACAACAGAAACAGAAGGAGAAGATAAGCGCCCTGTCGGTCAGCAGCGTGCTAAATACCGTAGTTTCTGCTATCTCCAAGTTTTCATCAAGCGCGTCAGCAGCAGACGCATATGCAAGTTGTCGTAGTGCAGCAGTAACTTTATGCAAACTCGATATTCCAAGCGTACCGGTAGCGCCAGCTTAGTCATCGGTCTCAACGACTCCTATCAGCACTTTCGTGAACAATCGTGGGTCATTCGAAAGCGCTTTCGGAACACTCAAGAGCCATAGACTGGTTTTGGTCCAAAATACTGCTGCAGAAGGCGTAAATGACGTTCGGCCGCTCGACGATCCTTGTTTGCGGCTCTGACTGGCCTCGGACCACCCGGATACGACGACAAATCCAATCCTTGAGGTTTTGACAGCACCAAATTCAGAACAAAAGCTTCCTCTTCATCCCCCTCGTCAAGTAAGTTCATCAACCAAGACGACGAAGATCGATCAGGCATAGCTTCAACGTAGTTATTAGCCGCACCGGTGTCAAATTGGCACTTGGCTGATGCTAACAGCTAGAAACATGTGGTTTCGCTGCCAAATATAGGAAAGCAACAGCAACCACCGGTGTGGTCACTCTAAGAACGCGGGATACAATTTGAGGACGAAGCATGTGCGAGAACGTTGAGAACGGAACGGTTCTGGTCGACTACATTGACACGAAGCGGTAGCTTGCAAACTTGCTCACTTGGAACGAAGACGGCGTGAGGCAAGCGGCAGCAAGAGCAAGGCCATCGTGCATTAGCGGTAAGTGGGAGTGTTGGACCGGTTTACCGTCCCATGCACGGTTTACTGAAACGGTTCAACGGAACCGTTGGGTAAAGACGAGGAACGCTTACTTGGGTGGTCGACGCGTGAGGACACTCGTCTAAGTTCGGGCGACAACGAGGACACAACAAGGTGGAGCCACTTAGAACAGGATTAATTAACTTTAATCTACTCACTTCGGCATTCCGACGGATGCGAACGCACGAGGACCTGTAGAGCCCAAACAGTGGACCGTCCACTTCTGGGGTGGATACGGTCCATTTTTGAGTGTAGATACACAATTAACCACGTGAAAACGCGCACAACCGATTACCGTACCGGCATTTGCCACCAACAACAGAAGCTCAATGCCAACAAATATTGGAATTGACAACACATGAAAAAAAGTGAGATCGCTTCACATTCATATTCTGTAATCCACATGATTTTAAGACACCCAGAAGTAATACTGGCGAAGTGGTATTTCCTCGGTATTGATTTCATCCAATTCAACTTGGGTAGAAGGCTTCGGCAAATTCATGGAGGAGGCAACTTCAAGATAAATAATAGAACACAACGAATGCGGATTACGAGAGCTGTTTCCGGTGTGCCTACCGCATAATGCGACTGATTCAATGCGCGATCGACTCCGTGACTAGACCACCGTCGTGTGTCTTAAGCCAAGTTGCAGCGCCGGATTCGTGCTGGCGCGTGCTCGGCGGGAGCTCCCAAGTCGAGAGATTATATTACGTTTATACCGTTATCTCATATACACAGAGCAGGTGAATCCGAGATTTAAAGTAGACTTGGTCAAAAGCTCACCAGTTACCGCACACGTCCAGCAACGCGATCTCGCCGAACCCATTAGCGAGTCCGCAACCGTCGAAGCCTGCACCTCAATTGAGATCTCAAAAGATGCTCAGCAGGAAAAGAGCACAGTACCACACTCAGTCCGAGCGCACGGATAGACATACTGCGTAGGCGGTATACGCCGGAAGTGTAGCTTTGCTTAAACGGAATGGTGGTTGCTACGGAATTAGCGCTGGGATACAGCACTGGCCGATGCTATTAGCATTCTACATGTACTAGAATATCAATTAGAGGCGCATTATCACTCATGACTCCATCTGGCATGGTGGTGTTGAACAGCAGCCTGTTCTCATGTCATCCGGACAAGTGTGTCTCCCAAGTTGGGCTCCGAAAATAAAATACTCAGTATACGGAGATCAATGTCAACACAGTAATAACTGGTGCAATATGAAGCAAAACAATAATCCCCAATACCGCAATTTGCACTGTATTGTTAGTGTGGAACTCAGCGTAAAAAAGCCAAGAGATGGGTGCCGGATGTCCGTTCTACCGTCGTATATGATACCAAACGACGTACCCATCGCTTCGGCGAGAGTAGTGCCGACGCGAGTGGCTACTCTCTGCATGTAAGTCTATAGTGTTACTACTGACGCAAGCTGCATTTTCACTAGCTTCCTCGTAAGCGGGTTTTCGACCTCACACAACGTGAGGTTCCTCTCCACTACCCACCGTAGCCAGTCGTATATGTCGCTCGTGACGGCGTCGACGAACCCGAACGCCTCCAGGGACGTGAGGTTGCGACGCTGGAATGCTGCGTACTCGTCTGGATGCGTAGGATGCGCAGAGTGTAGGTGCGACATCAAGTTAGTGTAGCCCGTACAGCTAGCTTGCTTGTGTGAGAGTTCGCAGATGTTACAGCGGTAGATGCCTGGCTCGAGGGGCGTAAAGAAGAAGGCGGGGAGTTGGCGGGACGTCATGGCAGGCTTGAGAATAGAGTGATAGTTAGTCGATCATTGCTGTGTCAGGCCCGTTCCGAACCGGGATCGGATCGGCGTTCGGGCGTTGTGGAATAGGGTGGGGAGGTGACGCTCCGGTTCGGCCGTTCCGAACCGAGGTCGCGCGATCCGGGTCGCCAGTCGCGATGGCTACATTTCCTTTGGCGATTGCTTTTGACCAAGTTGCCGATCCGCCGCGCGCAGGAGCTACAACGATGCCGTCGCCAGCACCCAAAACATGGACAGTGAGCGCTGAGCTCTTGAGTCGGCGCAAGAAACTGGTGCCACCCCCCACAACGGAGGCATACAGCGAGTGGACGTTGGAGCAGCTCAAGCTCGAGTGTACGTCGCGCAAGCTGAATGTTGCGAAGAACACAAACAAGGAGGAACGAGTCGCGTTACTCACCGCGTACGACCTCAACGCGAAGGGTGTCGAGATGACTGTGAAGAAGCAGCGAAGCAAGGCTAGACGTGGCCGGCAAGAGGAAGAAAAAAGAACGAAGAACTGCATGTTTCGCTTGCTGAATGTGCTCTTTTCGGAGCGTTTTTTTTTTCACGACTTCCTCGCCACAGGAAATCAGCTCACCCGGAGGGAGCTCGATCAGGGTGGATCAACGTTTTGGACAGACGTTGCAACCGCATTCTGCGAGTCCGATATCGAGTTTGACACGCTGGTGTCGCCCGACTCAACCTTCGAAGACATTGACCCATCCCAGACGGTTGCACATTAGGCAGCAAAACTCCACAGGATGTGGCGAGAAGTGAGTAGCAATTTCGCGCGTGCAGAGGCAGGATCATAGAAGTCTGGGGAGAATGGGCAAGATTTCTGGGACTTTTGTGGTGGTAGAGCAGACGTCTTCTATTTGCACATGTGGTGTGAGCATCGCGGAGCTGGTCGCGAGTTTTGCTCCGCTAACATGTACTCGGACGGCGAAGACGACTCGCAGAAGGAGGGTGCAAGTCGAGGTAAGAAAATCAATCGCAAACGCAGGAACAGCTCACAGGCAAAGTTGCTGGTATCACTGGCGGAAGTGTCGGGCAGATTGCAGCGGCTAATGAGAATAGTCAAGCCCAAGAAACCACGTGGAAGGAACAAGCGCTTCTCTTGCACGACATAAGGCTCTCTCAGCGCCTGGACATGCTAGCCACGATACTGAAGCGCACTAATGATACCATCTTCTGTCTTGCCCTTAGTGATGCTTGACCTTGAGTCTTGTCTAGCTGCTTGCTAGGAGGCAAATTGAAGACTGAATTAAATGCAAAAGGTGAACTACGACTTCCTGCTCTGCTACCAGCTCTCTTGTGAAACCAATGCAACGGACGCACCCACTCGCATCCATGCGATCGAGGACGGGCGCGCGCCTCTGCTTAATCCTTGTGCCCTGAGCGCCAGCAACGGACGGTAATATCCGTTACACTTCCTCCCTTAGAAGCCTGTTGCTCGTGTAGCAGGAAGCGTTTCGATGTATTGTCGAATCAGCTCAATGACTTGAGTCAAATTGCTCGACGGTTCCCATGACGAACCAAGTGAAGTGTCGAGCCACTTCACCTTAAATTGACGAACACCGTTACGTCGCCGATGGCCCAGAATCGAGTGAACAAGGTGACCCTCAGTACCATCCGTTGTCAGCACCGGTTGAAGGCGCGTGATCCGCGCAGGATCGTCATCGTGTTGGTATGGGCGAAGTCGAGACACGTGATATTCCGAATGTAGGCGTAGTCCGGGCGGCAGCACGAGCTTGTACGTGTCAGGGCTTGTCTGTGCGGTGATTTGGTAGGGAACTTGCGCTTGCCGTCCGTGCCGAGGTGCGCCAAGTCGAGATTCTTAGTGTTCAGAAGCACCTTGTCTCATATTGTGAATATCAACTGTGGACGATTTCGATCATAAGCGGCGTGCCAACGCTGTTGAGCAGCAGCCATTGCGTCCTGGGCCTCAGTCAAAATGACCTTCTGGTGAGTGACGAATTTCGCCGCGGCAGTCTGGCGAGATGTTGGAACCACACAGTCAGCAACGGAACGGGGCTGATATCCCAAATCGGCCATGAATGAAGACATACCCGTCGTGCTGTGAGTGCGTGAATTGAAAGCAAACTCGCAGAGCGCGAGGAGTGTGTCCCAGTCATCGTGATGCGGGTTGACGAAATGCCGGATGTACTCGTTCACGAATTTAATCGTGACTTCCGACTGTCCATCCGTTGACGGTCGGAAGGCGGAGCTCAATTGCAGGTGAGTCTCCTGAAGCTGCATGATCTGTTGCCACAGCCTTGAAGTGAACTTTGTGTCGCGGTCAGACACAATCGATTCAGGGATCCCGTGTAGACGCTGGTCGAACTCGCAGAATAGTCGAGCTGTGTCTTCCGCCGTCGCATCCGTTCGGGAAGCCACGAAGTGGCCACGCTTCGTAAGGCGATCGAAAATGACGATCACTGCGTCGTGGCCGGAAGCTGTCAGCGGGAGCTGGGTAATGAAGTCCATACTGATATCCGTCCACCGATTGGCAGGTATCTCCAGAGGATGCAGGGGACCAGCGGGCTTGCCTCGGATATACTAATGCCGCTGGCAGAGCTCGCAAGATGAAACGTAGCGCTGCACGGATTCAGCCATACCACGCCAGTAGTATTTTTCCAGTAGGAGTAGAAGTGTCTTCGCCTGGCCGGGATGTCCACGCGCGGGGGAATCGTGCTCCTCGTAGAGGATTAAGTTGCGCAGTTCCGGTATGTCGGGGATACACAATCGCCGAGGTGCATCAGAGCGCACTTGAAAATACAACAGACCGTCCGCTATGGAGAAGTCGAAGTCGCCGCGATCTAGTGTCGTTGTCGGCGAGGAGGTCCTTCAGAATTGGGCCGAAGCCAGCGTCCTTGTTGTAGTGCTGCCTGCACAACTCCAGGACGTCGACCGAATGGGACGTCTGTATCGCAAACAGACTTGCCTCCTCGGTGTCCGCGTCGGTGGAGGTAAGCTGGAGGAGAAGTTTTGAAAGGCTTATTGCACGGCTCGTGCCATCGGACCAGTCCAGCCGCCTGGAGACGCTGTCGGGGATGGTATTTGTACTGCCGGCAACCCACTTAAAGCGAGGTTGGAAAAGCGCCAGCTCGTTTAACCATCGGGCCAGGCGTTGCGAGCACGTCTGCTGCTGCAACAACGAATCAATTGTGCGGTGATCCGTGTTGAGATAGAACGGCTTGTCCAGTAGGTACACCTTCCAGGTACGCATTGCGTGCAATGCGGCTAGGAGCTCCTTTTCTCGTGTAGGGTATATGAGCTCCGCTCGTGAGAGCTTTCTACCTCCATACGCGATGATACGTTCCGCTCCCTTATCATCGTACTTGTAACGGGGCGGTGCTCCTTGTTTGTGGTAAATGAAACTCTGTCTATTGAATCTGTGTGGCGCCCGGGTCGGGCGCCGTGAACCAACACAACACAAGCTAATCTAATTGGTCGCCGTGCACCACGGCGACCGTGTGACAGAAGCCCGTCACACCACTCCCCACCTTAGAAAGAAGCCTGAAGAGCTTCTCAATCTTCAAATTGCTTCACGATGAACACCACAAGCCACACCTACGCACAGACTCTCCGAGAGTGGCCGCTGCACGACTGCAGTGGCTTCGAGGCCCCGCTGAGTCCCGACGAGATGCGAGAGTTGTTCCGACGCTGGCGTTCGACGCGGGGCAAGCCCGTCACCGCGACGCTCGCGGTGACCCAGCGCTCGCTTGATGCCGCGTGGACGGCCTTCGTCCGACGCTGGAACGCAGAGGGTGCGCGACGTTTCATGGCGACAATAGAAGACCGCGAGGAGACCCATCAGCGCCACGCGCTGGGAGAGCTGGCGGCGCGCGTGTGCTCGCTGTCCTGGGACGAGGATCGTCCTTGCTGTTACGTCCATCACCTTGAAGGCTGCGCCGGCTGTCGCCGCTTTGGAACGCCGCGACCGGGCGACGCTGACTGGGCGCAAATCGTGAAAGAGTATCCAGAGACTAAGGAAGAGAAGCAGTGGATCGAGCTGTATCGCCGGTCGCTGTACGAGGCTAGGCGCGGTTCGCTACCGCGCCCTGAGGATCATCCCGCGCCAACAGAGCCGCCTCGTACGCCTCAACGAGGCCCGGAACGTCTTCGAGGAGGGTGGAGCGAGGCTCCCAACTGTCGTCCAGCGGACCTATCCACCGTACCAGGTACCGGCGAAAGCTCGGGATACCCCCGTCGCAGTGACGAGCGCTGCGACCACTGGTCGAGTCATCGTGGTCAAGAATGGCCTCCACGATGTGACGAACGTCACCATCACGATCAACAAGGGGGGGCGGACCGTCGCGAAGGAACCGAGCGCGAGTGGGCGATGGAGCGTCGCCTGGAGCGCCTGGAGCATCGCGTTGACCAGCTGGAGCATGAGAATCGGGTCTTGCGGCAGGAGCTGTGGGTACCGCGTCACGCGGTACCGGATTATCGCTAGGAAGCGACGCTGGGTGGTAGCGGCGAAGTCGACCGACGTAAAATGTAGGGTGTAGCTTGATTGTAGGCGGTAGCTGTAGCCGATAAGCATCTCCAATGGCTTTCGACACCTTGAACGGTCCAATGAATCGCGGCGCGAGCTTACTCGCGCCCAAGTTCGTGACGAGCGTTGGGGAAATCCCATTGGTAGATAATAGGACCTGGTCTCCAACGTGGAATGTTTCCATGTTACGGCGCCCGCTGCGGTCGGCATTCTCCTTCTGGCGATCGACGGCTGCAGCAATCGCATCGCGGACGTAGCGGACAATTGACTCACGCTGTTGCACGAACTCACGGACAGCCGCAGCGTCGCTTCGCTGCGGCGCCGCGTTGGGCGCAAAGTTTGCTGGCGGAGGCTCAGTAGGCGCGACCGGATCGGGGGCAGTGTGAAGCTCGGCTGCGCGACGTGGACGCGGGTTGATTAGCGTCCGACTGGTCCAAGCGGCAACGTCCCGTGGAGAAGCAGTCGCCGCTCGCGCGGCGGCCCGTGTAAGAGGACGCTGGCTTGGGATCCGCGCGGAAGACCTCGTGCTCACCGCGTTCACATTCGGGACAGCGGCCATCTCGTGCGTCGCGACGGAGGCACCACCAGTGGGGGTGGCAGTTGCAGCGTCGTGATTCTCGGACAGTTGAACTGGAAGGGGGCGCTCCAGCCCAAGGAGCGCCGGAACGCGCGGGTGACGGCCGAAATTTACGAAGAACGGCGTCAAGCCAGTTGACGCGTGCACGGCATTATTGATGGCGAACTCCACCATCGGCAGGAAAGAGCTCCATGACTTGAACGACGTGGCAAAGCTGCGTAGTACATCTTCGACGACTCGGTTAGCGCGCTCGGTTTGGCCGTCCGTCTCTGGATGCGACGCGGTGGACATACTCAGCCGCGTCCCCAACAGCTTGAAGAGCTCCCTCCAGAAGGCGGACGTGAATCGAGGATCCCTGTCCGACACAATCGAGGACGGAAGACCGTGGTGGCGATACACCACGTCAACGAAGAGCGCAGCAGACTGTTGCGCAGTGATCGAGGCTGCTACCGGGGTGAGATGAACCATCTTACTGAAGCGGTCGACGAAGACCAGAATACCCGTACGACCTCAGGTATCCCGAGGTAGGCCGAAGACGAAATCCATGCTCACAGACGACCACGCATCAGTGGCGACTGAGAGCAGTCGGAGCAGGGCCTGCTTTGATGGAGCCGGTTTCACGCGCTGGCACGCTTCACACGAGCGCACCCACTTCCTCACCCACTTGTACATGTGTGGCCAATAAAGTCGCGAGAGAGAGATGCAAAGGTCTTCTCGCGACCGAGGTGGCCGCCACTTGGGGTGTCATGGAACTCGTGGATCAACCGAGCTCGGAGGTCGTCGTCAAGCGGGACGACGACGCGGGGGCAATCTTCTTGGTCGACGCGGTAAGTCAGCAGCGCGCCTTCAAGTGAGTAGCGGCCGACACGAGCGCGTGCTCGTGAGGACAGCTTGCGCTCAGCTGAGCCACTGGGGTTGCGCAGGAAGTCGATCAGCTCGGAACAGGACGCGTCATCTTTATACGCGTCGACGATCAGGTCACGTAGCGGTGTGGTCGCTGTGACTTCAGCGGCAGCGACGCTTTCGGCGATACAGACGGAACAGTCGTCATCATCCTCGTCGCCAACTGCGTGGCGGCCGCGCTGCACGTAATCTGGCCGGCGTGAAAGCGCGTCGGCGAGGATGTTGGACTTGCCCGGTTTGTAATGCACGACGAAGTTGTACTCGGAGAAGAGCGATAACCAGCGTGCCATGCGCTGGGACAAGTGGGGGCTCTTCGTCGCTGTCCTCAGCGACGCGTGATCTGTGTAGATTGCGAAGGACTTCTCGCCTAGGAGATACACACGGAACTTGATGAGTGCGTAGCGCATGGCAAGCAGCTCTTTATCATGGACCGGATAATTCCGTTCCGCCTGCTTCAGTTGTCGCGACTGGTAACTCACCACTCGCTCGCGGCCCACGTCGTCAAACTGCATCAAGGCACAGCCGATCGCGAAGTCACTCGCGTCGCATACAACGTGGAACGGCTTGGAGTGATCTGGAAGCATCAAGACGGGCGCGGTCGACAAACTCGTCTTCACCGCGTCGAAGGCTGTTTGGTGCTCGGGGCGCCATGACCACATGGCGTCTGCCTTCAGGAGTTGAGACAGCGGTTGGATGGTCAGCGCGAAGTTCTTCGAGTAATGGTGAAGATACGTCGCGAGCCCCAGCCACTGCCGGAGCTGCTTCTGATCCTGAGGCACGGGCCAAGCGCAGATGGCTTCAATCTTCTCGGGGTCAGCACGGACACCTTCCTTGCTGACGTAGCTCCCGAGCACTGGGATCTCGGGACCGCAGAAGATACACTTCTTCAAGTTGGCGTACAGCTTGTTCTCTCGCATCACTTCGAACACCTGCCGCAGGTGTTGCAGATGCACCTCGACGTCCGTCAAGCCTCGTTCAGCACGGCTGTGGATGAAAATGTCATCGAAGTAGCTGGGCGCGAAGTCCCGGTACGGGCGGAGCAAGTTCGACACCATTCGGTTGAAGGTAGCAGGAGCATTCTTTAGCCCCTGAGGCATCACAAGCCATTCCCAAAGCATTCCACTGGGCGTGCTGACTGCAGTCAGCGGTACGTCATCCTCCGCATCAAGATCTGATAGAAGCCGTCCATCAGATCAATCGCGCTGTATGTGGTGCTGCCCGACATGGTGTCGAGCACCATGTCTTTCCTCCCAGGATCGGCTTCTGCGCCGGGATGGTGGCATCGTTGAGCTTATTGAAGGCGTGGACGATCCGCCATCCACCGGTTGCTTTCTTCACGCAAAATGTCGGACTGGAGTGCGGGGACAAACTCTCACGGACGTGGCCGGCTTGTCGGCGACCCTCGAAGAAGGCGTCGATTGCTTCGACTTGATCACGGGGAAGCGGCCACTGTCTCGTCACGCAATACTTCGCACCAGGCACGAGGTCGATCTCGTGTCCGGACTCCGCGGTCCGGTGGAAGGGCGGCTGGCACCTTATCAGGGAAGATGTCGATGAACTCGCGAACCAGGGGGGCGACTGGGTTGCCGGCGGCTTCGAGTGCCGGCAACGACTGAGCCAAGTAGCGAGCCTCGCGGGCGGACTTAAGCTCAGCGCCTTTCGGGCGTTCCCGGGTATTGGACGCTGGGTCACCAGCGTCTACATCGACAGCCGCGATCGTCGCGGTGTTGTCCGCGACGATCATACCAAACCTGCTCGATCTCACCATGCTTCAAGTCGCGGAGAAAGTGTTTCCAAGACAGACCAGGCAACTTGGTGATCTCTGATGCATCGCACGGCGGGCGTGCAACTTCGACATTGTGCATTCGCGGGATCGATGCCGCGTCATCCCCACCAGAACGGAGATAACCTCGGAGTCAGACGCGTCTGACTCATTCGGAGGAACGCGGGGTCGCCGGGGCTTGCGACGGCCACGGCGACGGACTGGCCGGGTAAACACTTCCGTAGCAGGCGGTGGGAGACCACGCTCGACCAAGTCTGCTGTACTCGAACGCCGAGACACGACATCGGCGTCAACTCTATCAGGGAGCCCCTGCTCAACCACATGCGGGAGCCCCTGCTCGACCGCGCGTGGGAGACCACGCTCAACCACATCTTCTTGTTCATCGTCAACGGAGAGCCGCTGCTCATCCGGGTGTGGGAACCCCTGTTCGACCACGGTGTTGTCTGTTGCCGAGAGCCGCTGCTCATCGGGACGTGGGAACCCGGTTCTACCACGGTGTTGTCTGTTGCCGAGAGCCGCTGCTCATCGGGACGTGGGAACTCATGCTCGACCACGTCAGACATGTCTTGAGTCACCTGCTCAAGACCGGCACACGTCACAGGCTCGCGAGCACCCGAAGGGCCATCGCTCACTTCGGATACAGCGGGAGTCATGGGTTGGGGTCCATGACTGCAACGTGCGGCCATCGGTTGGGCGTCCCGCGCAGGGATGTCAATACCGCATTCACATCAATGTCGCGCGGGCGGACGGTTCGAGCCAACCAGTCAATATGAGGCTGGTGACGAGCAAGCCACGGGATACCGAAGACACAGTCGAAGGATCCGCTCAACTCGATCACCAGAAAGTCATCGGACCCATGGAAACCGTCGAACTCGTAAGAGAAGGTGGCAGAACGCCGCGGGACACGCCGCGGCTTTCCGTCAGCATACTTTACAACCATGTGGCCGGGGCCGTCCCTAACTCGCGTGTCCGCCGGTAACACCGACAAACTCTCGGCGCGAACGAAGTTGTTCGTCGCGCCTGAATCCAGCAGGGCGCGAAGCGGACGCTTCGCGCCATTGACGTGTATACTGAGGATGATCAGTCTCGGATCACTGCCGGAGGTGGTGGCAAAGAATTGCGCATGAAGCACAGGGGGGCTGGGAGGAGGATCTGCCACCAGAGATCCGTCTTCCACATCACATCCAGTAGGGCGCCCCGCACCTACTGGTCGTCGCCGTTTTTTGGGTCGGCGACCATATCATCCGCATCGGCGGCAACAACGTGTGCGAGTACCGGCGCAGGGGCGCGGCACACAGCCGCGCGGTGTCCGAGTTTCCGACAGCGAAAGCATCGAAGAGGGCGTGAACCGCGACCAGTATTCGGAGCTGGACGGGCAGATGTCGTCGGCGAGCTGTCATGCCGACGACCACGATAATCTTGGATGGCGTCAATCTCCATCGGCTCGGGCTCCGTAGTTGGAGGTCTGGTGAGAGAGAATGCCTCGGAGGCGGACACGCTGTAGTCTTCTCGCAGCGCTGTCTCAAACGCTTCCTCCAGCGAGTCGGGCGTCTTCCGAGTCAGATAGAAGCGCTGGTAACCAGCGTTCACGCCAGAGATAAAGACATGGACTTGAGTCGCCATGTCCACCGGATTTGTCGTGATGCACGACACCAAGTGACGAGCCCGTTGGATGTACTCGAGCATGGACATCCGTCCCTGCTTTAGCGAGAGGAACGCCGAGCGTTGAACACGCTCGTCTTGAGGGGTGTATAAGGCCAGGCGGAGATCGCTCTTTAGTGACTCCATCGTTTGAAAGCAGGAGGGGTCGGCTACAAGCTTGCCGAGCGCCCACTCCTTGGCCTTCCCAGTCAACTTGGACAAAAGGAACCGGGTACGAGCGAACTCGGTAGACAGCTGCCGAGCTTCGATCGCGATGTCGATCTCGCAGAACCAGCGGTTCAGCTGGAGGCGAGCGGCGCCATCGCCACTGTAGCAGGAGACATCGAGCTTCACGATGTCAGTCTTGTTCTTGGTCGGCGTGGGAGTCGTCGCACGCCGACGCAGGTCGGCGAGCTCACGCGCCATGAACTCGTGAGCAGCCAGTCGTTGATCTTCTTCCGTTCCGGCAGTCAGCAAGGTCTTGATGACTCCTTCTCCGGACACCGCGGCAAGGCGGTGTAGCGCCTCCCACTCGAAGGCGGACAAGTGGGGGAAGCTGGCATGCTCGAGGGCAGCACCAGCCCCTTCAGTGAAATAGGAAGCGTCGTTCATGGTCGTGTGGACGGACTACTAAGTGCTACCAGATGTAACGGGGCGGTGCTCCTTGTTTGTGGTAAATGAAACTCTGTCTATTGAATCTGTGTGGCGCCCGGGTCGGGCGCCGTGAACCAACAAAACACAAGCTAATCTAATTGGTCGCCGTGCACCACGGCGACCGTGTGACAGAAGCCCGTCACAGTACTGGAATAAGTATCCGCCAACAGCAAAATCAGAGGCGTCCACGCTCACGTGGAATGGCTTATCGAAATCCGCATGGGCGAGAGTCGGAGTAGAGGGCAGCTTACGTTTGAGCGCCTCAAACGCGTGCTCCTGCTCCGGAGAAAGGAAACCGGGTCCTTGGGGTGCTTGTTATTCACAAGCTCGGTCAACACCGCGACGTGCTCAGCGAAGCCAGCACAGAATCGGCTCACGTACACGCATGTACCGATAAACGACTGCAACTCGCGCTTGGTCTGGGGTAGCGGCCAGTCCCGGATGACTACAGCCTTTGCTGGATCGATCTTCACGCCCTCCACCCCAACAATATCACCAAGCACGGAATTTCGCGGGCGCAAAAAACGCATTTCTCAATCTTGACGTACAACTGCTGCTCCGCGCAGCGTGTAAGCATCTTCCTGAGCGCGGCCACGTGCTCCTCGACCGAGTCCGACGGGGTGAAGACGAACAAGTCGTCAAAATATGTCTGGCAGAACGTGTTTAAGTCCTTGAAGATGGACTGCACAAGCCGGTTGAAGCAGGATGGGCTGCTGGAAATCCCCATTGGCGTGACCAGGTATTCGAACAGCCCATCAGGTGTGGAGAACGCTGTGTATGGGATGGAATCCTCTCGCAGCTTCACCTGAAAAAATCCCCAAAGTAAGTTGAGCGCGGAGAACCTGCGCCCACGGGACATTGCACGGAGGATTTCGTCCTTTCGGGGGATCGGGTTGGCCGGCACACGTACCTTTGCGTTGAGCCCACGATAATCGTGCACGATCCGCCACTCGCCGCTGGCCTTCCGCACACAGAAGGTTGGGGCGCAGTATGGTGAAGACGACGGTCGGATTAACCCACCGGCGACCGCTGTTATCCCAGCTTTGCTGGGATAAGTTTTATATAGAAATTTGTATGCTATGGGGGTAGGGAAATCAATGTTCCCATCGGTCTGGAGTGTCACCACCTGCTTTCGCTTACTTTTTGCTTATTGGTCAGTAGTATCCAATCAGAGTTGAGATAAGCTTCTAATAGTGAGGTCTGTCAATGGACTTGGCGAAAAAACCTTGTCGTAATTCGGAGTAGCCGCCCAAAATCACGAAAATAATCTCTACTTTTAGACTATCTATTACAAAAATTTATCCTCGGCATCTATCCCCGCCCACTGGGCGGCGCCCAGTATGAGCACGCTGAGGAACATCTTCTCGCTGGAAAAGCGCAAGAAAATACGGCTGAGCCCCTGCGCTGTTTGAAGGCCGTGGACGACGTTCACTGACGCTGGATGGAACAGACGCTCAAGGTCGCTATGACGACGACAATGAAGAACTTGAGACGTCACGGAGCGAAGAAGAAGACGAGGAAAATGATGTGCAGTCCACGGAGGAGAAGGACACTCGTACCGACGTGGACGACAAGCTATTCCTATGGATTCACCAGGTGATGATCTACGTGGAGACCATTTGATGCTGGACGGGGAGGAGGACGGAGATTTGGCCAGACGCATGGCTGGAATTGGTGTGCAGAGATTGCGACGTTTAAGAGGGAGAAGAGGCTTCTTCCATTCAGATGCAGATACTCGCATCTTCCGATACAGATCTAGTGGGGGGATTCTGCAGATAATTACACTGAGAAGACGCAAAGAGGACCATGATGTGTTCTGGACGGCGATTGGAGTATTGACGCTGCTGAGCTTCTTACTCATGAGCAGCATTACGATCTACTTGACGCAGACGGATTTCTTCGAGTCGCATCAGAACGATCTCTTTGGAACGACGGTGGATAATAGATTTACAGTTGTGGCGGAGGATGACGCACAGATCTTCTTGAAGAGTGGTAAGACGTACGTAGTGGAGAGTTGTTTTGCGGCATCAATTAATGTTGTGTGTTGTGACGCCCAGGATACTCTAATACCGTCTACTCGGAGGGAATGATCGCATTTGATGATGGAGAGTTGAAAATCGGACGTCGTGCATTGGATTCCGGAGACCAGCAGACATTTTATGGGGTGACTTTCTTCTCCAATGGCACTTTGACGTTCACAAACAGGGTGGATTGTAAGTGCACATGACATTTTCTTGTGTGCGTATTGCTTTGCTAACAGTTTGGTGTTACATTAGCTCCCATGATTGAGGCGGATTATTTGAGTGCCAGAAAGGGGGTTGTTTTCGATGATGGCACGATGATGACCACAGCTGCGAACAGTTCGGGCGGTGTGAAGGAGCAGGGCGACCTGAATTTCGTATCAAAAGCAGGAACTGTCATCACGAGCGCTGGTGGAAACTCCCTGCTTTTCGTCGATCCTGCTGGAACGGTGACAGTGGCCAACACCATCGCGGACGATCCTACAGCGGCCGGCATTACGCTTGACGGCACGCGCGGACTTATCAGCATTGGAGATAGAATGACGCTAAAGAACGACGGTAACGCAACGAGTTTGTCTTCTTCCCAGGACCTTTACCTGGATACGAGCACAGTCTTCGTAGGTTCTGCTGGCGGCGGAAAAGTGCGGGTTTCGGTACCTAGTGGTGACACTACTGGAGATGATGGTGCACGAGCGCGAGTCTGCGCAAGAAAGTGAGCGTCGGGTACAATCCTCGACGCTATTTGTCGTGTCAAGCTGGAGCGACGGTGAACATCTCTACAGTAGTCTTTGCCCAAGAGCGAACAGACAAAGAATATAAGAGAGGACGAACGCTTTTACGTCCTGCTCGAGCGAAAAAAGCCACTACATCAACGTTGACAAGGAAACGTTGGCTCGGAGTGGAGAAACTAATGCTGCACCGGTTTCCTGTGGGGAGTGCAGTAGTAACGAGAAAATTTTGCTGTCAAGGGGTGGAGAATATGGCAGATCTATCTTAAAGCACACAGCGCTCTTTCATTGAGAGAAGACCCGGATAAGGAGGCTTTATCGAAGGCACGATTGAAAGCCCTAGTGTTGAATATCTGGCTGGAGTTTCTCAAGGAAAGAGTCAAATAGATGCTCATCAGAGCTACCTTTGTTGCTGGATCTCAAGCAGCAACGCAACCTGACAGCGAGGTTCTTGCATGCGAGCGCGTCTCTCTTCACAATTTAAGCTTTTGAGTCGAGGTCGTACTTGCTCGAGTTGGAGATCGTAGAGGAATGTAGAGCGCAGTCGGAGATAGACCTATAGCGACGGAGCAGCAGAGAAAAACATATAAAAAAGTGAAACACAACGACCTGCTTATTTATCCTTTAACTTTGAGATGACACGAACGTTGAGCATTAATCTACATGTATTTCTACTATCCTAGGTAAGTATATTGCACGAGATCAGTTCACTATACTCGAGTCGGTAAACGCCAACCATAACACGTGCGTAGTACATCGTACGTCTCCACATATTCTTCCGTGACCTATTGTCTTAAATCTCACGTGACCTCAACTGTCGCAGGGTGCATCAGGTAGCTGTACTCGTCCATCGGCAACGGAATGGGATGCCAAGGCGTACCCGCCGCAGGTGCTCGTCGACTGCACCAGTTTGCCAATTTACCGAAAAGCGATGGAGGCTCCACTTGTGAAATTGCCCTTGCTGAGTGACAGCAACGCCTACCACAACTCCAGCCAATAATCCAGCCACAAACTGCATCGGCCCGAAGAAATATCCGTCTTTATAATTCCAGAGTGAATAGTGAAGTGTAGGCAACGTCAATTGCTCAACGTAGCGCTTGTGACGATTCATAGCAGCGTTGAAGTTGTTCACCACATCTTTAGTCTTCCAGACTAGAATTGGAAGCCACAGAAGTGCTTACAGACGTAGAATCATCCAAGCCATTGGACTCCACTGCGATCTAGTGACAAAAATCTGTATAAGTATAATTTTAAATGATAAAAGACAACTTGACTTCAAAACTAGTACAGTAGGATAAACGGTATTTCTGAGAATTGGCCGAGACGTTTGAGAGACTTTGAGAGACCTCCGAGAATTATCTATAAGGAAAGAACATGACTACGTCTGAAAGAATTGGGGATGCCACTTTCATTTTTTCCTGCATTGGTCCAACTACAACCGAGGTATGGATTGGAGCTGGCGCGTGGAGGACGTGGCATTGTCCATCGTTCACGACTTTATTGACAACAAAACATGGTCCTATGGGTCGTGTGTTGTCGTGCTACGTGGGTTGCCTGGAAGCGGGAAGACAAAGTTCGCCGAGATGCTTCGACGTGCGTTTGTAAATGCATTCGCAGAGGACACCGTGAGCAATGCACGGATCGTGCGTATATTCACCCCTCAGCAAGATGAATGGGGTGCATAGTCATTGATTGTCCAGGATGATGAAGAAGAAGGAGAAGCTGAACGTGAAGAAGAAGTATCTAAGCTTGACCCAGCACCAGAAACGGGAACGTCTGCACCAAAACCGAAGAAGGAGAGCAATGACGAATTCCGTATGCTCAGAGAAACAGCGCTGATGGTGGCGAATGATCGGTGTGATAGGAACATGCACGGCGTATTTAGAGCTGAGCTTCAAAGCGCCGAAGTGGTGATCGTTGACAGTTCGCACATTTCTCAAGTGGAATGGGAGTTCGTGGAGACAATGGCAAATTCGTGTTGGAGCGATTGTGGACTTGAAGGGAAGACTTACGTGGTGAGTTTTCTTTGCGATGATTTCGAGCACGCGAAAAAATTAAATCAACGCGCGGATGACCCGCTACCAGATGAGTTGTTGTGCAACCTTTACCGTGATTTTCAAGCGGCGGAACCTGAGGTGGCTGAAGTAGCACATTTCTACACTGTTGTTCCTCAATAGCGTTGGAGACACGCAGTGCAACAATCTCCGGAAGTACGGCAATGTACTGGCTATCAAGGCTTTTTTTACGTTTTATTGTTAGCAATACAGTTGACAACATTAATTTACATCGATGGCAGAACAACATTGACATTAAAAGACGTATTTATATTGAGTTTAGTAATGACGATGTCAACTCTTCACATAGCGTATTTGCATACAAGACTTTATATTCATGCTCCCTCTAACGCGTAGAGATATAGGCGTGAGCACACCACGTCAACTTGGTACGTCTATATGCCAGATTTAGTGCATGACGACTTGTGCTTGGACGACTTCTTCGCATGCCTCAACCTTGGTCTGACCAGCCGTCGTGGACGCCACTCGGTTGTGCCCTTGGACGATGCGCCCTCGGCCCTGCAGGTATCGTCGCCATCTCGAATGACACCGTTGTCTTGCTGTTGACAGTTTGAAGCACAAAAAGTAGCATAAAATTCTAAAACCTACCTTGCGAAAGTAAACACAGCATAAAATCTGCTTAAAAGGACGCGTTTAGTGACGATGTTGATCCGCCATCGATTCAAATATTTTTGTTGTCGTGCCGAAAGAAAGTAGATCCTTTCAACGCTCGCCATTGAATGACTGCCCGATCTAAATGTTTTGCCTGTACATCTACGATTTATCTTTGGACCTTCCAACACCATGTCGATGATGTTTTACCATTGACCTATCAATACTACAGTAGTACTAAACTCGAGATATATAATAAGCACTGACGCCGTCACGCGGTGTTCTTCCCTGAGCTTCTCCTTCTCCAGATCGAGCAGGTGGCTCATGGCTTGTCGTAGCTGCTTCTCTTCTTCGTTCTTGGCCTCCAGCCCAATAGCAATGCGGTGCAAACGCACATCTTGCTCGAACCGACAAAACCGAATCTTGTCGACGTTTGCCACATGCTCCCCAGACTTGTACGCACGTTCCAAGTGCTGTCGCTGAGAGGTCTCTCGCTGGCGTAGTTCCAGTAAGTGATTCTTCAGTGAGAGTTTATACCGGAGATACTGAGCTTGAGCCTTCGATGTTGCCTCG
Organism: Phytophthora colocasiae; assembly: GCA_018806915.1. Classification (NCBI taxonomy): domain Eukaryota; phylum Oomycota; class Peronosporomycetes; order Peronosporales; family Peronosporaceae; genus Phytophthora; species Phytophthora colocasiae. Next base: position 186,036 of record JAGKQI010000093.1, on the reverse strand, counting down.
TGCTGCCTCGTTTTGGGAAGTAGAGGATAGAGAGACTTGGATGTATCACGTCGGGTGGTACGAGAAAGGATGCTCGCTCAGGAGCGTGAGGATCCTCTCGTGCAACCTTCTTTTTACTGGGTGTCAATTCATTGTCTTCTTCAGCCTCCTGGTGGTTGGCACTCTTTCGAGGAGTAACAGGCTTCTGGGCGGGAATGTTCTCGCTTGGTCGAGAATTCTCGCGATCTCCGACATCTTCAGCCGCAGCTTCGTCTTCTTTGTGCTCGGGAACAACTTATCATTGACCTCTCAAATACTACTACTGTAGTACTAAACTCAAGGTAAGCACTACACCTCGAGCTGATCAGCTGACAGGGAATCGAAGCCGTCAGCAGCCACAAAAACTTTCCCTAGCGCAACTACACAGCAGAACGCCGGGCAGCGTAGCAGGTTAAAGCAGCATTGTGATGGTGTAGCGTAAGGGTTGCGTAGCAGAACGTCGAGCAGCGTACCAGGTAGAACAGCCTAGTAGGTAGGGCAGCGTAGCAGGTTATAGCAGCATTGTGACCAGTAGGGCTCCAGCAACGTAACGGGTAGCGTAGCAGATCGTCGACCAGCGTACCAGGTAGAACAGCCTAGTAGGTAGGGCAGCGTAGCAGGTTATAGCAGCATTGCGACCAGGTTCGAGTAGCGTAGCAGGTTATAGCAGCATTGTGACCAGTAGGGCTCAAGCAGCGTAACGGGTAGCGTAGCAGCCAGTAGAACGTCGAGTAGCGTAGCAGCCAGCAAAGGTCGAGCAGCGTAGTCAGCAATTTCGTGTAGTGCACGTCGAGCAGGGCGTCAGGACATTGGGTAATGGGGACTTGAGGGCTTGGTGAAATTGAAAATGAGGCTCCGCTTTGCGATTCTTACCGCGAGGATCGCGCACATGAGGTTGGCTAGAGCTTCAACTTGCTGGCCAATTAGCACTCGTCATTTTACGCTAGCGCCTCTTATTGGCGGAATCGTCAGAGCGAACCCGCCGGGGAAAAGCGGCTTGGAAAAGCGCGCGGAAACACGTATAGTGGGCCTTGCGACCGCGTAGGAATCATGTTGGCTTCAAGTTCAACCTCAACATATGATTACTATAATACTCACACTATACTATTGATATTACTATACGTGGCGAAGAGTGCGTTTGTACTTGCGATAGTATGAACCCTGACAATAAAATGTCAACTGCGAAGAAACGTCGACTTGAGATTTCAATTATCAGCGATGGTCTGCATTTCACTCACTTTCTGTAGTCCGCCATGGGGACGATGATTAAACGCAGTTGCAGTAGTTAGTGGTAGTTCACGGGTGGCACGACCGTGCAGAAGACGCCCGGAAAAATTGACCGTTTTGAAGTTGTTGCTAGAACTTCACAGCCGGCTACGAAAGCGCATTCAGGGACGTGGGCACCCACGTTGAAGCTCCCAGTCCGGCTCGGCGTGGCTTTAGTGTCATAGACCTCTATCGATGATACCGCAGCCAAGACTGCTGCCTCATGTTGTGAGGATGTTTAACTTTATCGATGGACGCCCTGTCCAGTCTGCAGAGTGCGTCGTATGAATTTCATTAGTAGTGCTGGTACAGAAAGACAACATGCCGCTGAAGATCTTCTGCTTTTAAACCAGCTTATACCATATTAATCATAGTCCGGAATCTACCACAGAGAAGAAGAGAGAAGTTGATTAACTTTTAGCGGGGACGTAATCATCCTTGCGTTTTAGTCGCGTTCTCCACGTTGAATCAAGGTTTGTGTATTCTCGTGACGTTCACGAGAATACAAAATTTGTAAGTGGATGTGTATGTTAAAGATGGTTAAAGGTTTTGATGCTGTGCTGTGGGTCAATGACTAAACTGCACGCTGGCCCAAACAACTATGATAACGAGGGTTCGCCACGTGCATGCAGTTTTAGGCTAACAGCGTTGGGTTTTCGATGCCCAATGTCCCAATATGACTTTGGATGCGCATTCATCTATCTAACGCGCTAGTGTTGGAAATGTCGTTTCATTTTTTTCAGCAACGGCTCGCGAACCAGTGGTAGATTCAGGGATATGATGAGTAGAATGTAGCCGGTCACTCAGCGAGGCAGATTGCGAGCCTGCTGGAGGTTGTAGTTGCGTCAAATGTTTTTGTAAGGCTTTGTGTTCTTGGAGAAATATAAGACTAGACTGTCACAACTGAGTATTTGGGGTTACCGAACTACTCTTGATCTTAAGAGTCGAGGACGACATCTTGTCACTAGACGTATCCTTACCAGTGGAAGTGGAAGCTGGCTTGGTAGCAGCATGTTACCCGCAAGTCCTGCGTCAGCCACCGAGTACTAGCTCTCCGAGCTTACGTCCTTAAAAAAACGCCTAGCTCCACTAGGTCCGGGACTGTATTTATACCAGTGTTGCCCAGGTTTCATGGAACCACGTCGAAAATGGTTCCAGAGCCAACCTCTCGCAGTGCTAGGGCTTTCGATACCCAAACGAACGATAATGACACAGAGCATACGTTCAAATTGCGAGTACTGACACTGAAGGTCAGCGAACACAGACAGCGTACGCAAGCGACGCCGAAGGCCGCCGGGTCATCATCTGATACACTGAGACGTCCAAGAGGCTTTGGTAACAGCGCAGCAGATCCTCCGGCCATCTTAAGCCTTCGGCGAATGCACGAAGGTCCGTATCGTCGTAGTCGTAGTCGTAGTCGTAGTCGCTGTCGCTATTTCGTTGTAGAGTTTGTCCTGGATCTCCCCGGTCGGAAATTAGACGGCTCGGCCATCCAAGGTTGGACTTGTACCGGTCCTTAGACCAGTCTAGGTCTGTAGGACTCTTTGGAAGTAACTCAATATACCTCATCACGTCTAGGTGTTGCCATGGTCATAACGCTGTCGTTGTGTCACATTGCGAATTGTCTTTGTCTTAGTCGATGTCGTAGTTGAATTGCGCCTCTATTCTCTGCGGTATTCTCTGTGGCAACAGCGATATTGCCAGAGGCCGGAGAGAAGATCACGAGATCTTGTTGATACACTGGAAAAATACACACTGCGACCACGCAACGTGGAGGCTGCACAACGACATTTACTTCGGCGAAACAAGCGGTGGCGCCAAGTATCCCGAATATGCAGGCTTCCTTTTGAAGCCATTATCATGTCTTGTTTCGACACTCATCGGATTGGAACATTGACGGCGAAGCGGTTAATCAAGTGCTTACGTGTTTGGGTTTTGAGCCCGAACGCAAACCTTCGAAGACAACGCATATGGATTTCCGCGAAGTTAGAATTGATACAAACGTAGTAGCATAGGTGCAAGGCGACTGTGTATGAACATCGATAAAGTTAAACATCCTCACAACATGAGGCAGCAGTCTTGGCTGCGGTATCATCGATAGAGGTCTATGACACTAAAGCCACGCCGAGCCGGACTGGGAGCTTCAACGTGGGTGCCCACGTCCCTGAATGCGCTTTCGTAGCCGGCTGTGAAGTTCTAGCAACAACTTCAAAACGGTCAATTTTTCCGGGCGGCTTCTGCACGGTCGTGCCACCCGTGAACTACCACTAACTACTGCAACTGCGTTTAATCATCGTCCCCATGGCGGACTACAGAAAGTGAGTGAAATGCAGACCATCGCTGATAATTGAAATCTCAAGTCGACGTTTCTTCGCAGTTGACATTTTATTGTCAGGGTTCATACTATCGCAAGTACAAACGCACTCTTCGCCACGTATAGTAATATCAATAGTATAGTGTGAGTATTATAGTAATCATATGTTAAAGCCAACATGATTCCTACGCGGTCGCAAGGCCCACTATACGTGTTTCCGCGCGCTTTTCCAAGCCAAGCTTTTCCCCGGCGGGTTCGCTCTGACGATTCCGCCAATAAGAGGCGCTAGCGTAAAAATGACGAGTGCTAATTGGCCAGCAAGTTGAAGCTCTAGCCAACCTCATGTGCGCGATCCTCGCGGTAAGAATCGCAAAGCGGAGCCTCATTTTCAATTTCACCAAGCCCCCCTCAAGTCCCCCATTACCCAATGTCCTGACGCCCTGCTCGACGTGCACTACACGAAATTGCTGACTACGCTGCTCGACCTTTGCTGGCTGCTACGCTACTCGACGTTCTACTGGCTGCTACGCTACCCGTTACGCTGCTTGAGCCCTACTGGTCACAATGCTGCTATAACCTGCTACGCTACTCGAACCTGGTCTCAATGCTGCTATAACCTGCTACGCTGCCCTACCTACTAGGCTGTTCTACCTGGTACGCTGGTCGACGATCTGCTACGCTACCCGTTACGTTGCTGGAGCCCTACTGGTCGCAATGCTGCTATAACCTGCTACGCTGCCCTACCTACTAGGCTGTTCTACCTGGTACGCTGCGACGATCTGCTACGCTACCCTTGCTGGAGCCCTACTTGGTGCCGGATCAAACGCCACAAGAAAAGTTCTTCCAGACTTTCGTCGATGGGGATTTGAGGATTCTGTACCCCAAGCCGAACCTTCAGTTTTTCTTGGGTTTTAAGAGCTTTGGACGTTAGAATTGGTGGAGGAAGTTGTACTCTTGGAGTGCAGAGGAACAGGAGGTTTTGGACGAGGAGCAAGTCGATGGAACTTCTGAGGAATGGAAATACACTCACAGTCTTGTGTCTTTTCAGTACAACGCTACCCGTTACGCCGCTTGAGCCCTACTGGTCACAACGCTGATATTACCTGCTATGCTGCTCGACGTTAGCAGTGGTAACTTTTCCTTGTCAGCGACTGGTAACTGTTGTGTTTACCTTGAGTTTAGTATTTTACAGGTTAATGATAAACTTTCTTGAGTACTGAGTATTGGCCAGGTCAATGGTAAACCATCGTTGACATTTGTAGTTGGTAGAGGCGTTAGCACAGACAGTACTGACACAGGCTGCGTCTGACTTGTGCCTGACGGTGAGCCCACGGTCAGTATCTTTCGAAAAAAAAGTTAGTGGCACTTCGAGCAGCTGCCAAAATCTTTAGCATGGGACGCCTTTCATTCTTCGTTTTGCTGTTGAGGAGCCATGCGTGACTTTCGGCCGAAAGCAGAGCAGTTTGAAGTATGCACTCACTTCAATTTGCATAATCTGCAATTGGGTAACCCCTGGTATCATTTGTTGCTGTCGACAGATAGAAGACCCATCAAGATCCTTTGCTTCTGATGGCAAGCGCCTGTACAACTTCCGCGAAAAGGACGAGTTTAGAACCGAGGTAAATTGTACATATTCAGCTTTTAAAGCATTTATCTAACTTGTTTGAAACGATAGGCTCTTTCGTTCTTTAGTAGCACCGACGAGATCTCGTTCGACGCGTTGTATCCTGTTTACTTCAAAGGAACCTGCCGAAGGACGTGTACGTGCATGATTGGAGACGTTAATGTTATCGCTGTTTTTGGTAACGCTTTGTCTGATAAATAGGCACAAAACTCCAGCGACATCGACGACTTCGTTACTTCATTGCCCGTCAAGCAAATGTATGATGTGTATGTTGGGGTATGGAACTTGTACGCATTCGACGAGCATGATTACCTTTGGATGCTGCAGTGGTTGGACACATCAATGAGTTTGTCGAAGGTATTCCCTGTATGTTCTTACAATTTGACGGTTTACTAACTACTGAATGAAAAAATAGATAACTCGAGAGCAGATTAAAACTCGGTTGAGGTTTCTAAACGACTATATCGACCAAGAAAGACAGGAACTCGACGCTCATGTCGAGCATTATATTCGCATGCAGGCAGACATTTTCGTGGATGCAGAAGAGATTGATGAACATCGCCGGGAGGGACGTCAGCTGGAGAGAGAACACAATTTGATTTGTTTCTTGATGGACGCTATGAACGGTGTGGATATCATCGCATACGAGCTATCAAAAAGCCGAGTTCCAAGGGCTGTGCAAATGCGAAAAGTGCAAGAACTTCCCAACGCAAGATTACCCGACGGAGTCAGTGTGGCACGAATTGCCTCCCAAGACCTTTTATTGCGAGGACAGTGGCGAGATTTGCATCGGGGAGAACTATAGGCGCTATGACTAGTTACAGCTCGTCGCTTGAATCGTACTAGTATCGCACATGGATTGCAGCTACGTAGTAGTTTTATTGTTGCAGATTGTAGCCGACATATAAACTTTTACATTTATGGACGGCCACGACCTATAGTGAAACTAGTATATTCACCTCTCTCAAAGAGTCCACGTCGATAGAGGTAAATATACTAGTTTCACTATTGGATTGTTTTCTTTAGTGAAACTAGTATATTTGCCTCTAATGCTGACGTCGATTACTGGTATACCAGTATAGTTACGCCGTATCCGGATATTTTGGATCTCATTACGTGATTGTAAGTGTAAGTGCAAAAAAACTGTCCGGATACCACTTGCATTCAATTCAGGATTCTAAGGTGGTCATGCCGCGCAAGCGCAAGGAGAGAGAAGATCCCCAGTCGTCTCGCACGAGCCGGCGGAGAGCTACTCGGCCCGATGAAATATCTGGTACGCAGACACAACTCTTGCGTCGTTGGCAGTTCTAATCGAATGCTTGTTCGTAGATGAAGAGTACGAAGTGGAACGTATTATCGATATGAAAATCGTGTCGGGAAAGCCAAAGTATCATGTAAAATGGAAGGGTTACAATGACACTACATGGGAGCCGGAATCAATCTTACGTGCCCCAGGCTTCTGCAACAATTTAACGAAGAGCAGCTAAAACGTGCCCGTGCTTCCAAGAAGAAAGCTGCGAGCCCGAAAGCGACAGCAAGCTCCGAGAGCTCCGTGAAACAGAAAGCGTCAAAAGGTAGCTAATGATATTGTCTTCGAGTGCATTATTCTCTGACTGAACTGTTGGTCATCGGTGATAATGTACAGGTACTTCTCAGGAGAAAGAGTACGAAGTGGAAGCAATCCTTCGAGAGAGATTTCGTTTTGGATTACCTCATTACCTAGTCAAATGGAAAGGGTATACGGAGTCCAGTTGGATCGCTGGATCAAACATGAACTGTCCCGAAGTCCTGGCGGCATTCCGACGTCGTCAACAGAAAGCTCATCCAGCGGCAAGTATACAGGTTTCTGTTGCCAATGTCACAGAAAACCACAGTACAACCAATTCTACAACTGTCCCGGTGGCCACCCCAACTGATATAAACCAAGACGCACGGACATTAGATCCCTCTCCAAACAGAATCGACAGATCTCAACGGATTGTCAGCAATGCAGACGAATTACGGGGAGTTCAAGAAAACTCGAACCCCAATTATGAATTTGATTTTCCTGATTATCGGGAGGAAAACACCAACGACGAGGAGACCAAGGTAGACGAAGAAGCGAGGAGTGAAACTAATTCGAGCAACCTTTTTCGGAAGAAAAGACCAACGGTCAGCCACAGTAGGCCGAAATCGCTGTTGAAGGCGCCACGGACCCGTCCATTTCGTATCGATGTAGCAAATGAAGGCCTTGACAACGATCATGAGTTTTTAGCCTCTGATTATTGCGCTAGTGAGAGTGATGACGGTTCTGACGAAGAAACCACAGAAAAATATCATCGTCAACGAGGAAGATGACGAAGATGAATTTTCTGTTGAGACTGCTGAGGAGATTCGTGCTGTCGCAGGACCTCAAGATTATATAACAGATGAAATGCTGCGGTCTATGTCTATAAACGGTTGGGAGGAGCTGAATGTCGGCGATGGTGTGGACGATACCAATACGGATGGCATGTGTGATGTTATGAACGATCCTCCCCATTTACAACAATCAGCAATTGATGCAGCTCGAACGATGAAGCCAACGGATTTATTTTTTTATTTTATGCCGAAACGCCTCTGGAGAGATATCGCGCATGAAACCAATTTGTACGAGCGCCAAACACGCGCTCAACGGTTACAAGCCGCGTCGCTGGTCATAAATGCCAAGACGAATGATCAAGCTTTGCGAAGCAAGTTGTACCGAGAGAAAGAACGAGCCCTGGATTCGTTCAAGGAGATTTCCGCAGCGGAAATAACGCATTTCTTGGCGTTGATCATTTCGAGAGCTGTTTGCCCTATTAAAGCCCGTATGGAAGATCATTGGAAAACCCAGGCGCGTGGGGCAATTCCCGCCGGGACATGGTCACCATTCATGCCTCGACTGCGTTTTAAGGAGATTAACAGGTACGAACGTGCGCTCAGAACTGGATTATGAATTGCCGGTATAAATGATGAGACAACGTTGACATTTTACCTGGTACAGTACTGTACTAATAGAGACGTGTTGGTAGGTTCATCCACTTCACAGACAACGAGGACCCACGAGCAAAATCCGATCGGGCATGGAAAATTAGAAGTGTAATTGATACTCTCCAAGATACGTTTAAGGGTGCGATGGAGCTAGGGCGTTGGGTTGCGTTCGATGAAATGGTTATCCCGTCAAGGAGTTCGCGGAATACAATTCGTGTTTTTTCTGAAGAATAAGCCGCACAAGTACGGGACAAAGCTGTTCGCAGTTTGCTGTGGCGAAACCCACTACTGCTCCAGGTACAGAATGATACTGTTTAGGTGTATGTCAAGCAGATGTCATTTACTTAGATCTTTGTGCGTCTTTATCACAGATTCGAAGTCTATTGTGGCAAGAAGCAAGATAGTCAATTTGTTGACACGAGAAGTGGGCCAATGGCTGTCGTCCGTAACTTGAAGGCCCTGTGGGAACAGCGTCGAGTAGATCGCTCGAAGAAAAGAATCGTTGTTACGGACCGAGAATACTCATCAGTATCGCTTAGTTTTCGCCTGATGGACATGGGGTATTACAATATCGGAACAGTGTCCACGAGTCGGCTTGGTTTTGTGGAGAATTTCAAGACAAAAAAAAGAGCCAATCACGCAATATGCCTCGAGGGTCCTACAAGCTTGCAAGAAACACCACAAACGGAGTATTGTACGCATCAAGGTGGGTAGACTCAAAAATTTGTTATTTTCTGGCCACTGGAGTCTCGGCGAAAAGGTCGTCTGTACAACGAAAGCAAAGGGACGGTACGTACGCTACTATTCCGTGTCCGGAGTTTGTTGTGAATTACAACAAGTACATGGGTGGCGTTGATAATCACGACCAATTACGCCTGCAACGGTGAGTTTAATGTAGAGCAGTGCTTATTTCATTTTTACTGACATGAGGTACTGTATGTGGTTGGTTTAGTTACTCTGTTCAAATGGTCATGCGCGCCAAAAAGTACTACAAGAATCTTTTTTACGGGCTTCTTGACATTGCGATCATCAACGCATTCATTGTACACCGTCTATACGCAAAGTCCATCGAAGAGAAACCGCTTTCACACTCGAACTTCCTGATCCAACTCCACGAGGAGCTCCTAGGTCTCCAAGACCAAGATTTCTTGGAAACTGAACACATTACTGAAGAAGTTGTTGCAGTGGATGACTCAAGGGACCGGTCGGCTTCGATTGCTACTGCCTACGCTATTGCTAGCTCGAGTCATCGAGTGTTGGTGTCAACAGATAAAACTGCGGGTGGGAAATTCAAGTTTCGCGTCTGCAAAGTTTGTTCCATCATGTGCCGTACAACTTCAGATGGAAGGCGTCGATTGGCAGGAACAACGCGCCATTACTGTCAGCAGTGTTCCTCCGATCGCGGGAGACTGTTTTTATGTTCAAAAGCACGGCATGTGACTGATGGAAATTCGGTGTCTTGCTTTAATATTTGGCATTCGAACTGGAAGAATGGAAGGAATATTCCGCAACTGGAGAAGAGAGGGGTATTCGAATTCGCCGTTCGACAGAGGAGTTACCAAACGATTCAATTGCTGCCACGGTTGAGCCACCCGAGGTAAGCTCGCGACGGAGGAATTTGAGCTTTCAGGAGCTTCTCTTGGGTGAGACTCCAGTTGTTGGAAGTCCAGCCCATTTTCAAAGTACAGAGGCACAGCAAATTCAAGTTTCATCAAGTCACGATGATCAGCTCGGAGCCGATAGGGACGGCCTGGTTGGTAGGAGTCACGATGCCCCAGAAGGAGCTGATGGGGTCCTGACAATTACGATCAAGAATTTTACGACAATGATGGGGCGCAAGCTCCAGAAGGCGTGGGGGCTGACAACATGGACAACCTAGCTAGTGAAAACAACTAGTTGCCATTGCATGGAATATCCGCGTGCTCGACCTCGATCATTTAGGATTTTTCTCCGTTTCGCTGAAGACTCTTAAAGTCTCCCCCCTTACCTCAAGATGAGCGCCCTGACCTCCAGTCGCCACTTCGGAGAAGAAGAGCGGCGCCGTTTCGTTCTTCATGGACCTGGCTGCCGGCGGTATCTCCAAGACCGTCGTGGCTCTCCATCGAGCGTGTCAAGCTGCTTCTGCAGTGCTTCGTCGCAGATTAACCGAACAAGGGCATCGTGGACTGCTTCGTGCGTGTGTCCAAGGAGCAGGGCACCCAGGCCCCGAACTTTGCCTTAAAGGACAAGTTCATAAGCTCTTCATTACGGTGTGTAACCAAGGCGACCAGTTCTGGCGTTTCTTCAAGGGCAACCCGGCTTCGCGGTGCCCGCTCGCCGCTCTTCGTGTACCCGCTTGACTTTGCCCGTACCCGTCTCGTAGCTCTTGAGGTTTAGGCACTGGTGGCGCAATATTGAGTTGTGAGATAAATAATTCGTACTTAGTGAGTAAATGATGTCAAATTCTTTGGTATGTTTTTTGTTGCGTGTGATTTCCATTGAAAGACGATGGTGAAGACGCGTGCGGGGAAAAGGAAAACCAAGGTCGCTCTGGTTACGCGGGTGAAGGATGGGCAAACCGAGAGAACTGCGCATACGAGGCAGTTACTGTCGGTGGCAGCACAAACAAATTCGTTAGTCGTCCCGGCCAAAACGCAGGAGAATCAGTCGGCCAAGAGCAATTCGTCAACCAAGGGCAAGCCTTCATCTAAGAAACGAAAGGGGAATATTACTGAGTCCTCGGATGGATCTAGCAAGCGACCAAAACCGACAGGCCAAGATACTGAAGTTTCTGTACAGGATGTTGATGCTGCTGAACCGGAGGAGGCAGAAGGCCAAGAGGTTCCCATCAAATTCCTGAAGGAAGCTTGTGATGAAATGAGGAGAGCTTGCAACGAGGAGTACCAAGGAGATAAGCGGCAATGCGAGCGGCGCACGAAAGCGCAGCCGTACACTTTGGCAAACTATCAGATGCGCTTGTGGGTAGAACGGTATCTCGCCGCACGAAATAGATGCGAAAAGGTGGATTACAATGATTTAGCGACCAAAATTCAGTTCAAGGCCTTCAAGAGCGAACCAGCAGAGCTCAAGAAGCACCACCAGTCTCTGCTCAAGGACGTATATGCAGGGTATCTCAAGGTGTTGGAAAATAAGAAAAACAAGGCTAATGTAGATCCCAACGCAGGCCTAAGAGAACTCGTGGCGTCAAGCAATGCCTCTTTGGTCACGAAGATACAGGAGCTTTTGAGCGAGGGCCACGAAGAAACTAAGAAAGAGCTGAGACGTGCAATTCGGGAGGAAAGAGAGATAAGCCAAGCAGCGAAGCCACTTGCTACTGGAAAGCTAGGGAAGGAGTCGAGTTTAGACCAAGTTCAAGCAGTAGCGGCGACTTTACCGACTCTCGTGTGTGACACTGAAGAGGAGAAGCAGACTTTACGGGCGGAGTTTGATTTGATCTACCGCAAGATCTCCGTCTCGCTGTCTGCTGCATCCGACAAGGAAGTTGAAGGACTTGAGACAAGCCACGTATCCAAGTTGGAGTGATCTCAAGGCGAGACACTTGGAAGCTGAGGAAAAATTCAAGAACTAGTGCGGGAACTGGATGAGGAGGAAGTTGAACTCCACTACGCTTCGAGAAGAACTAGAGGCTTCCAGCGCAAGGCTTCCACTGGTCGACGAGGTGACAAAGGTAAGCAGAAAAAATTGGAGGAGGCACTCAGAAACAAAACAGCCGAATTAGCAGGAGAGAAGGCGATATCAAGCGGCTACCAGAAGAAAGTAAAATATCTGGAGACAGCACTGAATGCGGCGAGAGCGAAGATTGAAGAGCAAGACGAAGAGCTGGAAGCGGCCGTACGGCAAATCAACACGAAAGGCAAGGAAGTGAAATCTGTCAGCAGTACGATAAGAAAGAAGGACAAGAAAGGCAGAGGAAGCATGGGTGAAGTCAAAAGAACTCATGCTAAAGGGGTAACGAAGAAGTTGCAGGGAACAACTTGTGAAATTTAAAGGAAGAGAATAACGAACAGTCAAACGACTTCAACAACCGTGTTTCATTATGTGTTGAAGTAAACTGTGGTGCAATGTTGGTATGTGTCGGGTGTTCTGGAATTGAGCTCGGGAAGTTTAAGTCCTTGCTAGCTAGCCGCTCTAAGCACTCTTGCACCAGCACCTATTTGTCCTACTGACCCGTTATCGACAGCACGATGCAGCCCTCATTGCCATTGTCGCGAAGTTGCCTCTCCATCTTGTCATGCTTCCACTCGAAGTCCTTGTGGCTTTAAGTTTCTTCGACTGCGACTGGTCTCGCTCGTCTAATGTACAAGTGTAGCTCTCGGAGTGAATTCCCGAATGTCATTTGAACATGAAGTGTTTTCAGAAGCTCCCATCGAATACAAAAGGGCTAGAGCATGAATGTCGATGGCGTGGACATACCAGCGTCGTTAATCCCACCAGGCGAAGATGAGGTAATACCACACACATGTTGATAACCGCCAACACGGCATCTTCTTCAAACACGGTGTCATGACAGTACAAAACAGTAGCGGAGTTGATTAGCGAGCCAGGTCGACTTGGCGATAATTTTTTCCAGCGCACACAACAGCTTTGTTGCTTTCCTTAAACTCCACGGATGTCTCCGGCGACAACACAGATCTTTTGCAAATGCGGAAGGTCCACAACTGCTGACGCGATTAGTTTCCATCCCCTTTTGCTACCAAGTTGTCTTGAATCTCAATGCCCACCACGCAAGACGCCCGAGTTTGTAACGCAATCTGGACGAGAACGTTCCCGATACCAGATCCAGCGTCGAGAAACACATCGCCCTCTTGAAAGGCTGCTTCAGTTATAAAACTGGATACTGCGATCTCCCCAGCATTTAGCTGACGCTTATTGGCACGTACATCGCGCCTAGTCAACACACGAAAAAGCCTTTCTGTGGCGTTGTACGTGTCTTCGGGAGACAACGGTACCATCAATTGCTCTGTAATTCCGGGCGTACTATCCGCTTGTTGGACTCGTTGGCTCTTGCTATTTTGTTGGAGTGACTTCCGAAAGAATCGCGGCGGAAATTGCAACACGTCAGTTCCTAGTCGTCGCTTGAGCGTCTTGATACGTTGCTGAAGCTTCTCTGGACTCCATTTCTGTGGTCTCATCTTTTCTGCCACTAACGACTACTTGACGCGGCGTCCAGATTTCACGTACGTCGCTGCTAGCTGGACGAGCTGGCGATCTTCTTCATCAGAAAAATCTGCCATTCTCTTTCACAAGTTCACAAGGCCTTGTTTGACTAGAATTTGTATACCATACGATCTGTAGTCATTACTGGCACTTAAGCCACGGTTTCGCCACAGTTGACCCATTCCATTTCTACATGTATGCTCACTGATGAACCAATATGTATTGAGCCGTTTATCCGTCACTTTGAGCCAGGGAAACTAACCTCGCTGGCGACTAACGCCAGACCTCCAGTAGTCTTGCCACCGGTTGCCCACTTTCTCCTACACGAAACCGCTTTTATAGCTATCGACTTTGTGTCGCGGCTCAGCAGGGGGCTCGGATTTGGCTTCCGTACTCAAGAAGTACTCGATCAACGGTTTCTACCTCCATAAAATCCTTGATCTGCTGGCAAAACAAGGCAGCATTTGTCTGCAGGTTGCTCATTGCAACTGGTGTCGATACAAATATCTTGGCTCGTACACGCGGCCCTGAACGGTACATCCTTCGGATTGCAGTCCAGCCCGAAGTAGACGTGTGCATCTCGTTCCACTTGCTCCAAGTAAACGTTCCGTAGTCAATTGACACAGCAATTGTCGGGAAAGTGATAATTCCAAACAGCAGAACCTGAAAAGATCCAGGGATATCGAGCCATTGGACGCCACCTCCGGAGTGTATTGACTACGAGCCGAGTCATTCTGTTCGTCTAACTGCCGTCGATTTGGCTTCAGATGCCGAAGAACGGCTGTCTTGTACGTGATGCCATCGCAAGATTGGGTATCTGCGTCGTTTCAAAGCTTGTAGATCCCTTTGCCGGGGCTCTTCACTCTACGCTACACTTGGATTGAGGAGTCGGTCGAACTTTGCCTCTAGCTGCTGCTCAGGAGACAGAATACCCTGCTTCTCAAGCTCTTTGCGTTCCTTCTCCTTGGCATTGAGTGCTGCAATACGCCGTTTGTTACGAGTGCTGAGGTCGTCACGCACTACCCGCTTCATGCGCTTGAAAATCTCTGGCACTGAGTGGGACTGGAGAAAGCGCAGTAGATCACTCTTAGGAGCGTAGTGTTCCTCCCAGTACGTTGCGTCCTACATGACAATCAACCATCAATTCAATTCACACAGTACACTCACACGTAGACGTACCTTATAATTGAGCGATACCATGAGTATCGCGACGGAATTCCAGTGGATCTTCTTCCAGCGCTGTGATCTGCAGATGTCGAGGCTGGAAAACACCAGTAGTTTCAATAATTTGCTGGACTCGGAGGCTTTCAAGCTGGTCTTCCAGTCTCCTTTTAGTGACAGCGCTTGATGTCGACGATAGAAGCCGCAGTAGATCTGCCTGGACACGAACTGAACTCTGTTTGGAGCTTTAACTCTCCATCTTCGTGCGCTTTCTGTCTGCGTTTCCAGCGTGAGCTTCTTCCGTGTAGAGTTCGTATGCATACTGAAATCGTCTGACGCTTGTAGAAGGCGCTCGAAAGGACTGACATCTCGTTCGTACTGGTATATCTCCCATACATCCTCTGATACTTCGTCAGCCTTCTCCACCGCTACAACCATACACAGCAACGTGTACGGAGCTTCTCGCCCGCCTCCATCACTTGGAATCGCAGCATCTTCCAGATACAAATCCAGGGAGGGAGTGTCCTGCCAGTCACCAGCCAACGGATGCCTTCTGCTTACTGCTCTTGCCCTTGATAGCTGGTAGTAGAGAACTGTATTATCTAGTTAAGACAGCACGCAAAACGCTTCCGGAAGCATATTTCACAAATTTACCTTGCAATAAAAGGTCGTCAAGCCACTAAAATGTGCCCTGCCAGTTGCACTCCGCTCTAGTAAATCAACGCTTGGCGACCAATGGCGGCAAGGAAGACCTCCCGCCATGCTCATCACCGTTCCAGGGGAGAAATCCGCAAACGACACCTATTGGCTAAAACGACGTGAATATCACTTTAAAGACGAAAGGGCTTCTAACAAGGTTTTTCTCTGAGGTTTTTCTTATCCCAGCAAAGCTGGGATAACGGTCGCCGGTGGGTTAACGCTGTTGACAGCCCTTGATAGTGATCCGTGCACGATGACGAATTACTTCACCCTTCGGGCTCCGTTTCCGCACGAAGATCCACTTGCTAGTCAACACCTTCTTGCCTTTTGGACGATCCACCAATTTCCAGGTGTTGTTGCGCTTCAAGTCTGTGTACTCCTTCTCCAAAGCCTCCTTCCACTTTTCAGCATCAGGAGCTTGAAGAGCCTCCTGAACACTTTGAGGTTCTGTGAGTACGTTGACTGCTTGTACGACTAAGCTTGAAGGAATCTCGACTTCATAGTCCTGTAGTCGAACATTCGGGCGTCGAATACGTGAAGACCGGCGAAACGATGTAGCCGCTCGCGTGGCGTCGTCTCTCCACCCATCGGCTTCGTCGTCTTCTTCACTATCCGTATCAATAAAGCCTTCGTAAGCCGTTATGCGCCCCAATAATTCTGCGGGATCACCAAAACTAACACCATCGTCTTCGATATCACCCGTTTCAATTTCAACACTCGCAAAATTACCACTGGCCTGGTCTCCCACTGAAGGTGAAGATTCTCGATCCGTTGGCGTTCTGGTTGCTGCTAATTGACTGCTGTTAGGCGAGTCTGCAACCCCATCTACACCTTCTTCACGATATTGAACCTCCCGCTTTGAAGGCGCACCTTCTAGTTGAAGTACATCCTCGGATGTCGACAGATCTCCTGCCTCAGCAGAATCCGCCGGAACCTCTAGATCACTCGACAGATCTCCTGCCTCAGCAGAATCTGCCGGAACCTCTAGCTCACTCTCAGGCCAACAACCAGGCGCACCTGACGTGACAAGAGCAGCAGGTCCACTTCGTTCTCCAGAACGACAACCAAAACCAGCATACATTTCACGGCGTTGACGCTTCGATGGACCATCAATCTCATCTTGAGCATTCCTCTTTATATCGGGCACTTCTCGATTTAAGACTGGTAAGCGCACGTACGGGATGATAGTAGGCAAAACATGCCTCCCTCGACCATAACGATTGGATAGCAACTTGGCTACATAGGAAGACTCCACTGTCCAATCCTCTTCAAATTCCACTGAACGAACTTCCACAATGTTTCCAGTTATCAGGTGTAAGACTCTGTAATTCTCAGAATGCTTTGCGTACCCTACAAACAGTCCCGGCTTACCCGGATTCTCCAGTTTACTTGAACGCAATACCTTTGGCGTGAAGATGAACACAATACAGCCCCACGTCCGCAGTGAGGTCAAGTCTGGTCGTTCTCCAAACCTACGAGAGTACGGAGTCTCTCCACCGTGAGCAGTGTTTCCGCTGATGTTCATCACTTCAAGTGCAAAATAAAATGCTTCACCCCAAAGTAGCCACGGCATATTGGCCGCTGTCAACAAACATCGAACACGAGAAAGCACCACGCCATTCATTCTCTCCACTAAGCCGTTTTCTTCCGGACTATACGAATTCGTCGTCGTATACTCAATACCATTGGACCGGAGAAACACCTTCAGTTTGTTGTTGAAGAGCTCCTTGCCTTGATCAGAGTTGAACACCTCAATGTTGTTCCCTTGCGCAAGCACCCACTTTAAGTGCTCCATGACCGCATCTGATGCATTCTCCTTTCGATACAGTAGAAACCCCCACAAGTAGCGACTGGCTTCGTCCTGAACTAACTGGAAATGCTTGTATCCATCATAAGTGATTTCCATGTCACTCATCAACTTCTGGAACGGTTGAGTCACTCGGTGAGTTACAGTCTTCTTATAGGACATGCGAATCATCTTTGCAGCTATACACGACCAGCAAGGTGAATTAGTAGCCACCGTTTGACTACTAGCAGCCTCCATACCAGTAGCGACTTCATTTCGAACCATTCGCTGAATTGCAGGCGAATTTAAGTGACTAAGACGCAAATGCCAGCGTTCTAATGAAGTTGTATCTCTCTTCTTGCGTTGCACCAGCACCTTCGAGTTGGGTTGCTGAAGGATTTCACTCTGTTGTCAAACTTCACTTTGCACCGTATACACAGCCACTGCAGTCGCCTTTAAGCGGTACCGA
This sequence comes from Phytophthora colocasiae, assembly GCA_018806915.1. Lineage (NCBI taxonomy): Eukaryota > Oomycota > Peronosporomycetes > Peronosporales > Peronosporaceae > Phytophthora > Phytophthora colocasiae. The sequence goes on along the minus strand of JAGKQI010000093.1, from coordinate 168,551 downwards.
CGATTAGTCTTTACCAGCAGAAGCTCAGTGCAGTCCTTTCGTAACCAACACACACGCTGAGTATTGATGAAACCATACTTCACGGTCCATCCATTATTCTCCAGCATGTCCTGACTCAGCAGGTTGTCAGGTGCATTGGGGGAGATCAGCACATTTTGTGAACGGAAGGGTCATTTCCAGCATGCGGGGATTTGTTGTTCGTCATCCTCAGTGTTATGTCACCAACGTATTCATCCTCTCGAGAATTGTCATCATATCCCTGAAAGAAATGCACTTCGTCCTTGCGAACATTGTGCAGCAGAGATCGTTGGTTGCACACATGCACGTCACTAGCTGAATCAAGTACCCACTCCACTTCAGTACCAGAAGGAGTCTTGACGGATGTAGACGCAACAACAGAAGCACCACGAACACCACAACTTAGTCCACTTGTCTTCTTAACTTCACGCTTCTCATCATTGCGACTCTTCTTGTTTCCCATCGCTTGAACTCCGAGGTAGCAGGACGAGGCGAGGAAGATTCAGTCTTCAAATGAGGGCAATTAGGGCGAATATGTCCCACTTCGCCGCATTCATGACAAGTGCGAGTATCTTGCTTCTTTTGCTTAGCCTTGTATCGACCTTTGCCTTTCTTTTGCTTGCCTTTACTTTGATTAGAATTCTGCTTCGATTGCTGCGAGTCATCTTTTGCTTGCTTCCCACATGAGCAAACATGAGCAGGATTTGCTCCCGCTTCAACTGCAACACGTTCATCTAAGGCTGACTCAGCACGCAATGCATTCATAACTTGCACAGCCGTAGGGACAGGTCGTACTCCACCACCGTCTCGCACCACGTAATGCTTGAAAATTGACGTACAACATCACGGTGAGTTCTCGACACATGTCCGAGCAAAGTCTCCGCGAAGTCCTCATCAGAAATCGCCTTGCCGTAGTGAAGAAGCTGCCGTCGTAAACTCTCCATTTCCCGCAGCCACTGATCCATGTTTTTGTCAGTAGTATAGCGGTTGGACACGAACTCGTCTCTAGTGAAGATATAATTCGAGTATTCACGCTTCGTTTGTCTGTCGACGAAGCGGTTCCACATAGCTTCTGCAGTTCCCTCTTGACAGATCATTTCTGCATCAGCCGGTGGCACGCCCTGCAAAATGCCTTCGCGAGCAGCATTATCTCGAGCCTCCAAATCTGCCAGGTCTACTATACCATGGGCATCTATACGATACGAGCCATCCACTACACACCAGCAGCCAAGTCGGGTCAAAAACGCACGAAGCTGCACGCTGTATAAATCAAAACTTCGCTTCATCACTGGTGGTTTATGCGAAATGTCCAGCTTTAATGAAGCCGACCCAGCTTGTGGTACACCAGCACCGGTTTGAACTACACGAGATGTTCCAAACCCAGGGAACGATACTCCAGTTGCAGCTTGAGATACTCCAGCACTGCCATACAAACCAGCTCGAGCTCCTCCGGTAGCCGTAGCACTCACGCCAAAAGGACCAGCGAAAGAGGCAGTTATTCCACTTCCACTTCTTAGACCACTACTTCTTAGACCACTACTTGGCACTAACCCAGTACCCGACACTCCCAGTACACCGGGAAGTCCACGTGAAAGACCACCAAAAGAATCTCCTAGTAGTCCACCTATGCCACCAGTAACAGAATCTCCACTGGATATAGACGCAGGCAAAGTTCCGGTGAAACCTCCACCAGATCCTGATTGTTGGGCTAATGTAGCCATAACACTTGTGTTTACAGGTAGCAAACGTGTAGTGTCACCTCCAGAGACTAATTGCTGTACACGTGCCGCTCCACCCGAATCAGTTGCCGTGTCTCCCGTCGCAGGTGGCGGCGTTCCTTGATGTTGTGGTTGGGCTCCACTCATTGCAGTCGCGAAAGGCTCCAAACGCAGTTGGGCTCATAACCTGTGAAGTAAGCAGGCAGATAGGAGCGAGCAACCGCAGTAGCGGAGAAGACCAAAACACACTTGTTTTCCACGGAGAAGCTTTGGGATTGAGGGGGAAACATCGCAGGTGACAATCCTCTCTATAGTTAAGAACACGCAGTATCCTAACAGTCATATATAAGATAGTCACTCGAGAACTGAGACTGGGCACAGGCTCCTTCAACTCTGGAGCTGGAAGCTGACGGAGCTCGACACGTCATCTCCACAAGAACTACGACTGAGCGTAGTCTCTACGCTCATTGCTAAACGTAAATATACTCTGCGACGAGACTCAGCATTACCAAGCCAGAATTCACCACTTCAACTGCGAAGAGAGACTTGGAACACGACAGACACCAACTGCCGTAGTTCACAGAAGTTACTGGTACAAAATAAATGTTACGCTGTTACAATAACTAGCCGTAAACATTCTTTTAAATAGCATATATTTCAAAACGAACTCTAGCCTAGATGGCTGTGCAACGTGTGTTTGAAATCCGGTTCGAACCTCTTCGGGAAATACTTTTTACAAACATAATATTTTCAACGTGAAAAGTAAAACTGAAAATCTTTTTAAACAATTCAAAGCAAAAAACGAAAAAAGCAAAATTAGCTAAAAAGTGCTTTGTAGCCGCCTTTCGCTAGCAACTACTAGTATTTGGTTAAAAAATATTTAAAACATAATTGGCTAAAATCGATCCGTGTATATTAAACAGGAACAAAACATGTTTAAACATTTATCAATTCTTCTTACAGATTTCAAGCAGAAGTAACCGGCCAACCACTGGAGAAGTCGAGTTTGTTCCAACCGAACTGCTTCTGACCGTCCGCGTATCCGATTGTGATGTCAACGTAGTGGTAGTACAGAATGGGACCGTAGGTAGGGTCATCGTACACACCCTGTCCACCAGGACCGTAGACGTTATCGTGGGATTCCAGGACAATAGTACCCCCTCCTTCAGTACAGAGTTTCCCGTCAGCATCACGGAAGTCCATGACTCCGGGCTTCGAACGGCAAACTTTGATCTTGTACTCTTCTCCAGCTGCTGGTTTCTTCGTGTCGAATCCACAGCAGACTCCGTTCGAGTAGAACAGGTAGTTGTAGTCCCCGAATTTGAACATATTGGCTCCTTCGTTAGCATGACTACCCGAAGGCTCGTACGCAAGTTTGGCGTACGTGTTCGAGACAGCAGAGCTGGGAGGGTCATTCATGACGACTTGGTATAAACCTTCCTCGTAACTCCCGAAGACCATGTAGTAGCGACCATCCTCTACGAATAAATCAGGATCGATAGCATTGTATTCGCTGGAATCATCACTAGTCACACCGGTAGAACCGAGATCCTTCCACGATCCGATATCCATCGTCGTTGAGGTCGCAACTCCAATAGCTGCCAAGTTGTGACCGTCAAAAGCAACAGCTCGAACTGCTGAGTAGTACAGGTAGTACGTGTCCCCCACGAGGTGAACATCTGGAGCCCAAGCGTCCATCTTGCCATCCCATAGCTTGATGCTCGTACCGTCAGGTAGTACAGCTCCCTTGTACTCCCATGGTCCAGTGATATCTGGAGCTGAGTGAACAGCAATTCCTCCACCGGTTGAGAAGCGGAAGTACGTGCCATCCGCTCGACGGATGATGCTTGGGTCGTGAGTGTTCACACAAACACCAGAACATGCACCAGGGTTGACGTATGCGCCGATGACTGCATTGAGCATGGAGAGACTGAGTGTTGCAACCGACCACAACTTCATCATTCGTTTTGAGAGTAGCTGGAAACGTGTTTTGTTGTTGGATTCCTTGGCAAAATGTGAAGTGAGTTTGAACGATGAGAAGGCTGATACCGCAAAGATAATGTAAAGGAGTATTTTTCGGTAGTCATCATTATGGCCTGAGGTCGTGATCGACGGTCACCTTTGATTCGGCCCAACCAGCTGGACTCGACCACTTCAACGACTTTACCCTACTTTAGTCCGTCAGTTGTGATCACGGAGCAGCAGACCCTACTTTAGTCCGTCAGTTGTGATCACGGAGCAGCAGACCGCCTGGCGGATACTTCAGCTTGCCTCCTCTACAGCTAAAACTTAGTAAACCTTGAGTGAGATTTAAGTAGATTAAACATTGCTCCGAAGAAACAAATGTTTGGGTGCAACTTAGTATTAGGCCTTTGTCACTGGCCAACCACTGGAGAAGTCGAGTTTGTTCCAACCGAACTGCTTCTGACCGTCCGCGTATCCGATCGTAGTATTAACGTAGTGGTAGTACAGAATGGGACCGTAGGTAGGGTCATCGTACACTCCTTGTCCACCAGGTCCGTACACATTGTCGTGGGATTCCAGAACAATAGTACCCCCTCCTTCAGTACAGAGTTTCCCGTCAGCATCACGGAAATCCATGACTCCGGGTTTCGAACGGCAAACCTTGATCTTGTACTCTTCTCCAGCTGCTGGTTTGTTCTTGTCAAAGCTGCAGCAGACTCCGTTCGAGTAGAACAGGTAGTTGTAGTCTCCGAATTTGAACATGTTGGCTCCTTCGTTAGCATGACTACCCGCAGGCTCATACGCGAGTTTGGCGTACGTGTTCGCCACTGCGGTCGTCGGTGGATCATTCATTCCAACTTGGTACAAACCTTCCTCGTAGCTTCCAAAGACCATGTAGTTCTTACCATTTTCCACGAAGAGATCAGGATCAATGGCGTTGTACTCGCTGGAATCGTTGCTTTCAATGCCGGTACTACCTAGATCCTTCCACGATCCGATATCCATCGTCGTTGAGGTCGCAACTCCAATAGCTGCCAAGTTGTGACCGTCAAAAGCAACAGCTCGAACTGCCGAGTAGTACAGGTAGTACGTGTCCCCCACGAGGTGGACACCCGGAGCCCAAGCGTCCATCTTGCCATCCCATAGCTTGATGCTCGTGCCTTCAGGTAGTACAGCTCCCTTGTACTCCCATGGTCCAGTGATGTCTGGAGCTGAGTGAACTGCAATTCCTCCACCGGTCGAGAAGCGGAAGTACGTGCCATCGGCTCGACGGATGATACTCGGGTCGTGGGTGTTCACACAAACACCAGAACATGCACCAGGGTTAACGTATGCGCCGGTAACTGCATTGATCAGGGAGAGGCACAGTGTGGCAGTGGAGAAGAGTTTTACCATGGCTGTTGATACTTGAGCTGTTGTTGGAGAGATCAGAAATGATGAACTGGTCCGAAGTTCCTGTTGTCTACAAGCACGCTCGGACCGAGACGTAAACTTACAGTAAACTTTTGGACAAGAAAGACGGAAAACCGTACGGTGTTAACCCAGAGTCAAGATATGATGTGAGGCTTTGTACATCTTGACAGATCTTACATTCGCTTCAACCGGATGCCACGACCACCACGAGAGTTGAAGGCACATTACTTGGTAATCAACTTGAAAAGAACTGCAATCGAATCGAAAAAAATATTCGAAATACAAAACACCGAGCCATCGAAATGTTTACATGTATGTTAAAATTCATCTATCCATGCTTATTCATCGTTATCATCAGCAAGCAAACTGAACCAAGCACCACCTTCCTCACCGTCTTCTTCTTCGTCGTTGTCATCAGACCCTTGAGCTTTTAACACTTCTTCCAACGTCATTCTCTTCTGGAGTAATGCTCGGATAGACTGATTCAGTGCATTGGTTATACACCGTAACAATTCGTCCGGTAGAATATCTCGGTTTTCTCCTTCATAAGCTCTCAGTACAAAGTCAACTGCAGCTTCACGACCACACAGACTGGCGTAATACAGTGGTGAATTCTCAAAGTCGTCCAAAGTACGATAAGCCTCGTGATGAGCTTGACAAACTGCTTGTAGCACTTCCAAGTTGCCCATTTTAGCCGCCTGCCAAATTGTCACGCCATTGTGCGATAATTCCGAGCTGTAGGGACATACCAGAGGTCTCTTCACTTGGCGTAGTACCCGTCGAGGAGCAACGTACCCTACCAATCCTTGTAGAGAATAAAAGTCAGTAGTATCTGAACTGGTAGCTGTTGGAGACTCAACTACTTGACATCCAAGGTGTCGAAGCACAGTAGGGAGCTCTTCCAATGTCAATTGCACTCCAAAATCAACAGTCAATACATAGTGGATATCGTGAAGCGGTAGTGACTTCAAAGGCTCTTTACTTAGCTTGAATTGATTGATTTCTCGGTTGTTTTGACGAAAAGTATGGGTCGATTGAGGCTGTAAACTCTGGAACTGACGCTGCTCGAAAGCTTGCAATAGGGAATTACTTACGAGAACATTTCTCGGTTGGCGGTTGTATTGCTGCAAGAGCAACCGACGTCGTGAGCTCTCAGCCACACTCTGGACTGCTGCAGCGTTGCCCATGTCCGAAATGAAGCAATTGTTAGCATGATGGCAACGACGACTGTGATCCAGGGTCAGACTTTGAAGTTGTTTGGTAATTATAGTTGAGGAAAGTCTCCTACTAATAGTTTTAATTTATTAATAATACATTCTGGATTTAAATCCCGACGTTGATTCTCCCCAATGGGGAATTCAAGCAAAAATTGCCACTTCCGGGTAGAAAGCAGACGAATGTGTTCCGTTTCTTGGGGTGTCAGCAGATTGTACCATCACAATAGCGTTCATTAGCACAACGTGAGCTCCCTTCGACAACGACGGTTAACTATTGCGAGTAATATGATTCCAAACCTATACTTGTAAGTCTCGCAGTTGTTCGTATGGTACAGAAAAAAATGTTTAATAAAATGCTGGGTTTTTCAGTACACGTATCCTGATGGCAGCAAGATGTCGCCTTGAAGGCGATACGCTTCTGACGGTGGATTTGCCAGAGAAACCAGTTATTGCCAAAATTTTACGAATAAAAACTTACCACTTGCCCACTTAATTGTTCAGTTTGTCTGCGAACTCATCGTCGCTGAATTCCTCCAACTCGGCCTCTTCAACATCAAACTGATCGTCATTACCCGAGTCTTCAGTCCGCTGTTTCTTATGATTCGGTGCCAACTCATTCATAATATTCCCACTTGGCATCTTGTCCTTGTCTTCCTCAGCCTCAACGCTTGGAATGGTTCGCTTCTTCTTGGCCTCAGTCTTGGACCCTGCTGTTCCATCACGAGTTAGTTCCATCATGGCAGATTGAATCGCATCATCTCGAGTAGCTTCACGCTGGCATTGTTGCTCGTAGGCTTCGACAATTTCCGGTACATCTGCACGCAATAACTCGCCATCCTGCCATGTATCTTCACTCTTGTCGTAGTTTTCCCACCGCACGAGGTATTGCCGTTTATTGTAGAACATACGATGATCGACGATGTGGTCGACCGCGTAGAACTGCTGCGCTGATTTCTGTCGAGCCTGGCCGTCTCGTGATGCTCTTCTTCTTGCTTTAGGATTGGTACGGATTGCAGTTTGGCTTGGTGAAGCCCCGCCCCGTGATCGAACTTCAGCTGCTAAGTACAGATCAATTAGTTCTTTCGCCTGAGACGATGCTTTTCGGCGTGAAATCCAAAGGGGGCGGTCAAATTCTTGCCAACGGATGAAATACTCCCTCGAGCTGCCATACGTACGTGCACCAAGCACCTGTAGAGCAGTCAAATCAGCAGCAGCTCGTTTCCCAATGCGATCTTTCTTCTGCTGAGCTTCAGAAGGGCTCCGTGATAACATCTCTGGGGTAGGACCAGTAGAAGCAGGTCGAGGAGGTAGGTTCGTCACGACCGGAGGAGGCACTCGTCTCTGAGCTTGAGCTGCTTGCTGGGTCTGCTGAAGAGCTGCTTGTTGGGTGTGCTGGAGAACTGCACGCGCGTGCTCCTCCGTATACTTGATACTATTGCGAAACAGAAGATCGTGAAACATCTCACTAGAAATCTCATCGTCCGAATTGCAGATTTCTTGAGTCTCTGTTGTGCTCTTCTGCTGCTGTTCATTGTTGTTCTCCTTTTCCTGCTCTTCTGCTCCCCACCCACTCATATCGTCCACGAAATCTTGAGAAATAGCCGCCCCCTCTTCTCCATTCTCCAAATATTGATCCAAAGGGTCTTGAGCCTCATGTTGAGGCTGTCTAGTGCTCTCTTTGGCTCTTTTCAGAGCTGGAACAATGTCTCGGAAGAAATAATCATTGAGCAGCGCCACAACCTCCGAGATGGACTTGTCATTAGCACTCTGGAGATTAGCCTGGTGTCTAGCGCTCTGCAACTTAAGCACCACATCTTTCGGCTCTGCTAAGAGGCTTTGCATGTCCTGTGTGAGCTTCGTTGCGTCTTTTTGACGCTCCATCAGCCTCAGCCAAATTGTAAAGCTGCAACAGGAGCGAATTACGAGGGTTATACGACGAATTAAGAAGTAAGAAGGGGCTCGTTACAACCGCAACGTACAACTCCTTCTCTCGGTCACGTGGTTCTTTGTCATTATCGGCTTGGGAGTGCGCTACAGGCACTGGAGTAGACGCCATCTCGAGGTCCGTGCCTTGTCCCCAGAAATTGATAAGCGTTAAATCTTTTCTAACATAACGTAACCTGGGGGGGGGTACGCTTGTACCACGTACCCATTTTCATACCGGTATGAAGGTGGTGGCGCTGGATGTCGGTGGAGCGACGCTCAAGGCGTCTGTAGTCGCCTCTGGAGGGGTCCGGACTGCTTCAATCCTTGCGAACCATGTAGCTTCAACGTCTGCTAATCCATCGGCAGTCTTTATGGGCCAGAAATTGCTGGAACTGGAACGTCAGCGCGCTAAATTGCGGTATACGCGACCGGTACAAAGGGGGTATTGTGTCAATTGGAACGTCGAAGCCGAACTATGGACGCATTTGATGTCGAACGAGGTAAGTAGTAATCCTATTGTCAATAGTATGGAGTTATGAATTAATTGGCTGTGTTGTTTATCATTTAGATACTCAAAGTAGATCCATCCGAGCATTCGTTAGTGACGACGGCTCCATTACTGGCCCCTGCAGTTGTAAATGAAAGTATGGACCAAGTGGTGTTTGAAACGCTGGGTTTCCAGTCCTACGCTCGGGTTAATACAGCTGAAAGCTGCGTGTTGTCGTACTCGGAGCAGTGTGAGCGTGAATTCCAAGCCAATTTAAAAAAAACGGTAAAGAAAAGTCCTGGTAGGAAGAAGAAAATCAAGATAGCAGAACCACCACCAGTAGTGGACGAAGATCCGTTGAGGTTCTCGACGTCGTCATGTCATCTTGTGGTGGACTCAGGCTTCTCGTTCACATATGTAGTACCTGTGATTGACGGGAAAGTTTACTTCCCTGGTGTGAAGCGTATTAATGTTGGAGGGAAGCTATTGACCAACTACTTGAAGGAGATTGTGTCCTATCGCCAATGGAACGTTATGGATGACACATCGGTGATTAACGAGCTAAAGGAGGCGTTGTGCTACTGCTCAATGGACTTTGAGACTGAATTGAAGACATATCATTCGAGCAGACAGGAGCGAAAGCATTGGATTCTACCGGATTTCGTACGTACATTCGAAGGGAGATGTCGTGAGGATGACATAGAGGATGAGAATGAGGACGGAGAGCAGAGTGAAGAACAGCAACCCCCGAAACCAGAAAGCGATGAACAAGCATTGGAAATGGGCGTTGAGATGGTTTCGGTGCCGGAGGTGCTGTTCAATCCATCCGATATCGGTATTAACCAAGCTGGGATTGTAGAAGCCATCGTACAAGCTGTTGAAGCATGTCCTGAAGAATTATCAGGCTCATTTTACGCCAATATTCTTCTGGTTGGTGGGAATACAAAGTTCAAGAACTTTCGACAGCGACTGGAACGTGATCTCCGCTCCGTTGTACCTGATGATTTCGACATTAGTCTACACGAACCATCAGAGTGAGTTAACTGTATCTTGCTGCAAGTGATTCTGGCACTGACATGTTTATTTTTTTTATAATTTTTCAGCCCGATTCTCGCTGCCTGGCAAGGTTGTTGTGCTTTAGCAGAATCGAACGAGTTTTCCCAACGCCTTGTCACCAAGAAAGAGTACGAAGAGCATGGTAGCAACATCTGCTTGAAGCGCTTCTAAATAAACAACGGTACCGGAATGTATTTTCACTGGACGGAATGATGGTAAGGTCACCAGTGGTGACTCACCACTGCCTCCAAGTCTCTCACTTCACAATTGACCAATTCAAGTTCACTCGTCACCATGTACTCCCCACTGCGTCGCAGTATCGGCAAGAGCTTCATCCAGACGCAACAACGTTTCATGAGTTTCAAAGTTCGCGTCGGATATTTCGAGACCCCAAAGGCTCCAATTTCCGAACGTCAATGCGTACAGCAAACGTGGTGTTTATCTGGAGATGAAACACTAGAGAAACTACGTGTAGCCACTCCTGGTATCACGTATATCTCGGTGGCTCCTCCGTCGTTCTTCGACGAGATGGCTCAGAGTCAAAGTATGAGCAGTAATCAACTGTCAGTGGTGGCTCGAGTTTCCAGTGACGCGCAGAGTCTACTCGAACGTGTTGACGTTCTAACTCGAGGATCCAATCGCCTTCTAATTGGGTTTGACCCTCGTCCACCTCGTGGATGGCCTGTTGAAGACGCTGGGGAGCCAGGAAAACATCTACTGACTGAAATTTTCGTGCGTGAAGCATCTGAGCTCCGTAACGTTGGTGCTTTTGGCGGTGGTTCACTAGTAGTGACTGATAGTGAACAAGGCAGTGTACTCGTCAATGACCGACCGTATGGTAAGCTGAAGCTGGCGGCTTTCGGAAGTCGAGTGTTTGTGGATCAAGAGCAGGCATTGCGTCTTGGTAGAGTCTCCTTGTTCGCTGGTAGAGGCGGCCAAATTTACCTGTCAGCGCCGGAAATCAACACCAGGGATCGTATTCGTGCGGCAGCAGGACGCTGGGAAGACACGAAGATTCTTGTACAAACGCCAACACTCTCCACTCCAAGCCTCGGAGCAGTAGTGAGTGGATCTGGTAGAATTACCTTCGGTTCTAAGTCCGACAGTCATTGTGAGAAGCAGACGCTGATCATTGCTGGTAACGGAAGCATTGAGACTGGAGATATCACATCTCGATATGGTCGTGTGGCCATTCTCGGCTCGGGATCTGCAACGCTGCAAACATCAGAAACAATGACGACGGGAACATTGGGATCTGGACGAGTGAACTACCTTGAGCCAGCCCCTGAAATTGTGCGGGGTAATACGTCTTCACTCCGTGCATTGAGCGCTGCTGCTAAAGCTCAACGTGATGAAGATCGAGCAGCTATTACACCTCCAAGGCGAGAAAACGCATTCAAAGACACGGGATACTCGCTCAATCCCTGGTGGTGGGCTCGTCGGTCCTTTGGATTCCATCCGCGCAACAAAAGACGCGACGACTACGCGTACACTGGCAACGCGTAACTCAACGAGTTAGCTAAGGAGAAGACAAGACTAGCATCTACTCATATACATCGTTCACATTCAGCAATGAAGGAAGTATCCAACGACATTTGGGTCTTCCGTTCGTTCTACTCTGCCACCTCATCATCTACTTACCGAATGATTGCCTGTGCTTTCCTTGAGCAATTGTTGTTGATTTTCTCGGCCTTGGTCAGTCAGCCCCTGGCTAAATTAGTGCTGAGTGAAAGATACTTCATCTAGGACATGCGTAGCTGGTAGTCGCCGTTCTGTGTGATGTAACGAACCCACGGCAGGGCCTGGTAGCCGCTCTTTTCGATGATCTTGAGGTAGCGCACCTGAATGCCCGAGACGGTGAAGTACGGGATCTCGAACTTGACCTGGATCGGCGCCTTCCAGTCATCTGTGGCCTCGTGGTTGTCCACACTGGGCAAGCCGAAGTGTGCGCGCATGAGATACTCGCGCGAACCGTTGAACTGCTTAATAGACCAGACAAAGGCGTCACGGTCGGGCACGTACGTCACCGAGCCAATGCTGCACTTGAAGCTGGGCGAATCCACATCTGGAGGCACAGGGATCACGATCTCCACGTTGTTCGCGATACTGCGGCTCTTGAACTGCGACTTGGCCTTGACCATGTACTCAATACGCGAGCGCGAGTGGGGCTCCACGACCGCTTCGACCCAGATCAACGGCTTCACGTGCGTTGCAAGGCGGTACGTCATGAGGTCAAACTCTCCATCAGGCGGGATGAATGAGATCGTGCGGTCCGACTCGAAGCGCGCGAGCCGCACGCACTGGTGGAACTTAATATCCTCCATCTCGACAGCTTTTCCCTTACTGGAAGAGCGTCCTGTGGCTTCAAACAGCGCCTTATCGTTAAGACCAAGCTTCAACTCGGGCATACCAGATAGGAAGCTCTTCATCTTGACAGCTCCAATAATCTCCGAGTGGAGCACCGTGCCGTTACTGGATACCAGCAGGTTAAGCTTCTCAACGACGTCCAGGAAGATCTCGTTCTTGCGGTGCTTGATTCCTTCACTACGCCATGAAACGGCATTGGTAAGAGCCGTAGGAGGACGAGGAGCAGCCTCCAGTCTGTGGCCTTCCTGAGTGATGTACTCCCGTAAGATACGCGCCTCTGTCGTTTGAGGGTATCCGTGGTCCATCGTTTCATCCAAAAGCTCAAAGATGATGACGAAGTTGTCACGGATACTCTCCTCCTCCAGCTCACCGAAGTATTCCCGGAAGACTTGGCAGATGCGAGTGAGGTACATGAGCATGAGGGCCACATTGGAGTTCACCTTGGTTACGGTCATGAGATACAGGTTATTATGCTGTATTACGCAAGAGAGCAGTTAGTAAAAGTGTCGTATAGTTATACAGGATAAGAAAGTATACATACTTTCAGATAGACAAACGTGTAGCCGTCCTCCGTGAATACGGGGCGCTGTTCCGAGTCGTCCTTATCCTGTACGTAGCGTGTGAACTTGGCCGAAGCGGACATGGGGATGTCCCCGCGGTAGTTGCGCGAGATGATGACCTTGCCCTTCAAGTCGGTGATGAACACGGCCGACAGCACCATCGTAACGGAGAGAGATTCCTTCCCAAGTGCTTACGTCCGGCGCTGATAAAGGAGTGCCGCGTGGTATCTATCCCAAGAGTCCTTCTGATTGGCTAATATTCAGCAATCCCAGTATACCAGTGCATACCGTCGTAGAAAACTCGTGTGGACACAAAACCGGGTACATACCGGTTCAGTACGCTCTCAGGAGCAAAAAAACGGTACACATACCGATATCTATGCGAAAATCACAGAAATGTACCGCGTTTCTGGTACACAAGTACCGGTACGCTCCCAAGCAGATCGCTTTTCATTCGTGGTTCTGCAGTCTCAAGCACAAAGAGAGGAAAAGGGACCATCACTCTTTTCATTATGGCTACAGAGGCGGAGCTGACTGCGCAGATCACTGCTGCAGGCGAGAAGGTGCGTGACCTGAAGGCGCTGAAGGACGCTACCAAGGCGGATGAGATCAAGGAGGCCGTGGCGCAGCTGTTGGCTCTGAAGGCTCAGTTCAAGGAGGTCACTGGAAAGGACTTTGGTCCTCCGCCCAAGGCCAAGAAGGAGAAGAAGCAACCGCAGGCTGAGCAGCCCAAGGACCCGTCCAAGAAGTCCAAGAAGGAGCTTAACAAAGAGCGCAAGAAGGCGCACAAGCATGCACTTAAAGCTGGCATTGAGGAGACTCCTGCCCCCACTTCTGCCGCTCCGGCACCTACTGCAGCCCCTACTTCTGGCAAATCGTCGCTGAAAAAGGCGGCACACGCTGGTATTGAACTACCCGTGCCCTCGGCTGAAAATGACGGTGTTATCGTCTTCTCCAGTGCTGGTCAGCTGCCACGTGCGAGTTACGTGGTGGCTCAGCTCGTCAAGTACGCTCCTGGCTTCCAAAACTTCGGTCGTGATGCTGCGGCTGCTGCTGTGGTGCCTACGCTCACGCTGGCGGACGGCCGCATTGTTTCGGGTGACTTTGCTATTGCTAGGTTCTTGGCCCGCACCAAGCCGGAGCTAGGACTCTACGGTGTTGCAGCTAAGGATGCTGGAGCTTCGGAGGCTGCTCTGCCGCCTTCGCAGATCGATGCGTGGCTGGACTTTGCTCTGTCTCGTCTCGGAGCCAACTTGGAGGACGACGGAGCTCTCCAGATCCTGAACCGCGTGCTGAAGACGCAGACATTCATTGTGGGCCACGCACTGTCACTTGCTGACATTGGCGTGTGGGCGCAGGTTGCCCCGCTGCAGAAGAAGCTGGATCTGGCTGCGTTCCCCAACGTCACCCGCTGGCTGACCCACTTGGAGGGCCAGCAGACCCTTTTCGCCAAGGTGGACGGCTCGCTGAAGGCTCTGAAACCCGTTAAGGCACCTGCTCCCGTTGGTGCTAAGAAGGTGAAAGACTCGGGCAGCTGCCCGCCTCTGAAGGGTGCTGTGGAAGGCCAGGTCGTCACGCGCTTTCCCCCGGAGCCGTCTGGATACCTGCACATTGGCCACATCAAGGCCTGTATGCTGAACAACTACTACGCGCGCCACTACCACGGCAAGCTCATCCTCCGTTTCGATGATACCAACCCGAGCAAGGAGAAGGACGAGTTCGAGCAGAGCATTATTGCCGACTTGAAGCGTGTGGACGTGGTGCCGGATGTGGTCACCTACACGTCAGACTACTTCGACAAGATCGCGGACTTCGCTCGTCAGATGATCCGTGAAGGCAACGCCTACATGGACAACACGTCGCAGGAGCGCATGCGTGAGGAGCGTATGGAGGGTATCAACTCTAAGTGCCGTGACCAAACGCCGGAGGAGAACCTGGCACTGTTTGAGAAGATGCTGAAGAACGCGCCTGAGGCCCAGGGCTACTGCATGCGCGGCAAGATTGACATGCAGGCGAAGAATAAGACGATGCGTGACCCCGTGTTCTTCCGTTCGAACCCGACGCCTCACCACCGCACGGGCACCAAGTACCAGGCGTACCCGACGTATGATCTGGCTTGCCCCATTGTGGACTCGATGGAGGGCGTGACCCATGCACTGCGTACGACGGAGTACAACGACCGCGACTTCCAGTACCAGTGGGTGCTGGAGACGCTTCGCCTGCGCAAGGTGACCATCCAGGGCTTTGCACGTATGAACTTCGTGTACTCGGTACTATCGAAGCGTAAGCTGCAGTGGTTCGTGGACAATGGCCACGTCGAAAGCTGGAGAGATCCGCGTTTCCCGACTGTGCAGGGCGTGCTGCGTCGTGGTGTCCAAGTGGAGGCCTTGCGAGAGTTCATCCTAAGCCAGGGTGCATCCCGTCGTATTACCGACATGGAGTGGGACAAGTTCTGGACGATTAACAAGCGCGTGCTGGACCCTATTGCTCCGCGCTACTTCGCGGTTGCCAAGGAGTCCTCTGTGCCGCTCACGTTGACGAATGTGAAGAGTGAGGTG
This sequence comes from Phytophthora colocasiae, assembly GCA_018806915.1. Classification (NCBI taxonomy): domain Eukaryota; phylum Oomycota; class Peronosporomycetes; order Peronosporales; family Peronosporaceae; genus Phytophthora; species Phytophthora colocasiae. The sequence continues at coordinate 153,266 of JAGKQI010000093.1, read as the reverse complement.
ATTGGCATCCCGGTCGCCCGCCACCCGAAGGACCCGTGTATGGGCAACAAGATGGTGCGCTTCTGCAACAAGCTCCTGCTGGAGCGTGATGATGTTGAGAATTTCGTGGAGGGCGAGGAAGTGACTCTGATGCGTCACGGCAACATCATTGTCAAGAAGGTAAACAAGGCCGCGGACGGCACCATCACGAGTGTCGAGGCTGAGAACCACCCGGAGGGAGACTTCAAGAAGACAAAGCTGAAGGTGACATGGCTGGCTGACGTGCCCGACCTTGTGCCGCTGACGCTTGTGGAGTTCGACCACTTGCTCAACAAGCCCAAGCTCGAGGAGGGCGACGACTTCCAGGACTTCCTCACGGAGACCACGCGTGCTGAGATGCACGCTGTGGGCGACCACGAGCTGCGCAATATGAAGGAGGGGCAGGTGGTGCAACTCGAGCGTCGCGGCTACTTCCGTGTGGATGAGCCGTACGTCTCGGACGACAAGCCCATCGTCATGTTCATGGTGCCTGATGGCAAGGTCAAGGCCATGTCCACGCTGTCGACCAAGCTTGCCCACCGGTAAGCAGTGTGGTATAACGTTAGAGACGAGGGGTCCTCTTAGAGGAACTGGCAAACGATAATCAATGCGGTGCATTTCCACATTCCGCGGTGTGGAGTTTAACTGTATCCTTCATACTGTAGATCACTCAGACGGTGTCTCCGTCTATCACGTTAAATACGCGCTCAACGAATACGAAGCGAGGTGGTGACCTTGGCCTGTGCTGCGAGAACCTCAGGCCGTTCGCGCTTGGTAGCAGCCTTGCGAATCCGGTGAGCAACAGCCAGTGACGTTGGACGTGCGCTCGGATCTGGCGATAAGCACTCCAACGCGAGCTTTTTGATCACCTCCGGACACGTCACTCGGAACGCAGGCTTCCAACCCTCAGATACGATCTTATGCACTATGGCGCTCTCGTTCATAGCGCCATCTTCGCTGCTGCCTTCACCTGCGGTAGCTAGAAGAGATCGTGCTGCCAGCTTCTCTCGCTCGGCAAAAGGCAAGTCACACGTATCAATCTCTGACAGAACAATGCCAAACGCGTACACATCTGAAGCCATGGAGGATTGTGCCCCACTCGCCAGAAGCTCTGGAGCCATCCACCGTCCTGTGCCACGAGCCTTTGAGCCGTATTGAGGTGACTTGCTTTTTTCCGCGTCTTCCTCTATCCGCGAGCGAGCAGACCCGAATCCTTCACCCTCGGTAGACGGGAGGTAACGGGAGAGACCGAAGTCCGTCAGCTTCGCGCGGAGGTTGCTACGTAACAATACGTTGGCCGCTTTGAGGTCTCCATGGACAAGAGGTGGATTCAGCGAGTGCAGGTACACTAGTCCCTCAATAATGTCAATGGCCAATCTCCATTGTGACTTCGTCCAGGTCCAGATGCTTTGGAATTGGTCCCGACTTCCGTGTGATCCTCCAGAAGAGCTCGTTGCATTCTCTCCTTTGTGCTTCACAGCATTCAAAAACGTCCGAAGGTCACCTCGAGGCAAGTACTCCATAATCAGGAGTAGATCTCGCTCTGCGCTCAACGCCACACCACGGAACTCAACGATTCGATTGTGCTCTAGTCGCGACATGATACGAATCTCCTCTACAAAATCCAAAACAGCGCGGCGTCGATGGTAAACTGCAGTGGCATCGTTGCCACTGGATGCCGTTGGAGACTTGGAACCTGTAATCACGTCTTCACGCAAACTTTTAACCACCACTTCTTGGGATCTATGCATCGCACGCCACACTTCACCACAAGCACCAGCAGCCAATTTCTCCTCTTTCACGATCGCATCATAGTCAATACAATGTGAGAGCAGCTCTCCATCCTCCCAAATAGACGACAGATTCGGAAGTTCAGCCAAAGCAATCGGATTTTCTTCTTCTGCTTGACTTTGCGAAACTTCCATCACCACTCCCGATGGCTCCTCTACTCCGGACGTCGCAGTGATCCTCGTCTCACTCTGCTCTTGGTCAAATTGGAATTGAGGCGGCGCTGACTTCGGTACGTCACTATCTCTTCCTTCCAGACTCTCTCTTCTCTTTACCACCACTTTTCCTCTGCTTTTGCTTCTGCTCCTGCTCCTGGACCTCGAAGCAAAGAACCCACTGGCACTCGAGCTTTTAAAACTGCTTCCAGGCAACGAATACCGTCTCTTACCAGTCTTGGCAGCATCTTCAAACACAAAATCCGGATCTGTCTCCATCTCTTCGGCTTCTTCTCGACGTAGTGAATAGCTCTTCATATGGTACTTGAAGCAGTGTGCCCATACACTACAAGCTTTTGCGGACACAGCTTTAAATCTCTCTTCCTCTGGCGAATAAAACCTTTGGCTGTCTCCAGGTAATAACCCCTTTTTAAAACTGCTTGCACGTCGAACCATCGAGTCCGAATGCTTCTTATGCAGCTCGTTATCCTGTATATAACCATGTACGACGAAACTTCGGTCTGCGCGGCTCGTGAGCGTCACTTTAGTGAGTACCAGACGACTCAGTAATTTTCCATTAACAGTATCATCGTCCGAGAAGACAAATAGCGCCGCTTGCTGCGCTTTAAACACGCAGAAGCGGCGTCTGTAGCGACGGAAGATCCCCAATCCTTCACGACGCCATAACCAGCCACTAAGCCGCACAGGGAGCGCCAAAGCGCGCTCAGGAGACGAAGGGATAGGGTGTTGCTCCTCCAGATACTCGTAGATGCCCTGCTCGACGTCACGCACGCTACGTACAGCCGTAGACTCGCCGATAGTGACGCTGTCTGCCATAATGCTTCTGCTTAACCCCTCTAACCCGGTATTCTGTATCCTACAGAATAATATATTGTACAGGATTTAATATCCAGCAAACTCATCAGCGCTCCAGAACTCCGCATGAAGATTATTGTATGGTGTCTGGATCAGTCCACTTTCCTAACAGATCGGCGATGGGATGATAGACGGGTATTATTCAAGGAGGATAGAAAGACGCATATAAATCCCCAACAGGTTTGAAAATTCTGTCGAAAGCCCATCGGTTCACGTGTCAGAAGCTACCTCACATTGTCATTCGAAAAAATGAACGGCCCAGCAGAGAAGCCGTTCAAGCAACTATGGCGCGAGATCTGCGAGGAAGGCTGGAAGGCTCGTAAGCCGACAGGGGATGACCTAGAATCAACGCTACGTGAAGCCGGGGTGAAGGGCCGTCTCGATGAACCAGACGTGGCATAAACTTCTTTGAAGGTTAGTGGCCTTGTATTTTGTGCCACCACAGTTGTCGACACAGAGGAGGTGGGCGCTACAGGTGAACTACCAGCAGCTATACCGGATGATACGGAGCAAGACGGCGCGACCAATGCCTTTTTCCGGATGATCCAGAATTCGATTCAAGTGAGTGCATGGCTGCTGATGAAGAAGCAAAGAGCGAGACCGATGAACCAAACGGAGCCGACGGCCTCATCGACTCGGACGTGTTTGGTAGCGACAATTTCATGGAGAGGCTCCGAAAGGAGCGACTGTTTGGCTCTACAGCTATCGATGACGTGAATCTCGTGGAGACCGCTGATGTCAGCGATTCCGATTCCAACGCCGACGAAGAAGACATTATGGCAGACAACGAGGTGGTCCACTTGAGGAAAGTGTAGAAGAAGATGTAGAAGACCTGGAAATAAATGACAACGTTCCGGAAACTAGTAACTTTGACTTGACAGGTGATCTCTGCGATATCCCAGAGTATGGATAGATCACATACAATGAGAGCACAGCCGTAAGCCGGGATGCTACAGAATAACTCAAGTGGTGCTTTACTAATTCTGGATGTTGCGTGTGCACACGGAATTTCCATAGCCGTAAGTCAGGATGCTACAGAATAACTCCGAGTGGTGCTTTACTAGTTCTGGATGTTGCGTGTGCACACGGAATTTCCCGTAGCCGTAAGTCAGGATGCTACAGAATAACTCGAGTGGTGCTTTACTAATTCTGGATGTTGCCCGCACAGGAATTTCCACAGCCGTATGTCGGGATGCTACAGAATAATTCGACACATCCAGCTACTGGCGCTGCGCAGAATCAACTTTAGACTCATATCAACGCCGAGGAACTGGTGTTTGTCATATCACGCTAGAAGCACACGTTAGTGAACACATCGGATCACCAAGCAGAACAAACGCAGGCAGTACTTGTGTAAGGTGCGTTCCGCCTTTGAGCACCTTCTGTCAGCAATGGTTTAGGCGGTCGTGTACCGCTCTGCCACGTTCACGCTCACGTGCTATCAGAAATGGCACGATACCTGGGTGACGGGAAGGCATTCCACCGAGCCTAAAAAGATGATTAGATTCCGCAAACGTAAGAGAGAAAGTAAAGACGAGGAATAAGAAGGACAACTAGTTAGCACCACGTACTTTGCAGTAGGTCTTGCTGGAGCCTGCAGAGAAGTATTTGCCCAGTTCCTCCTCACTACTCCGTTAGTTAGGAACTGGGCAAATTCTTCCTCTTCGCGCGCTTTGCACTTAGCGCGCTTTTGGCGGATGGTTGGTTGGCGCCAAGAGTGCCGCACAGTACGGAGTCGTTTCAAATTTGACGGGGGTTGCCGAGTGAGAGGTTTTGAACATGTTTTGTCCGCCAGGGATCCAATAGGAGATCGCCAGTTTCGCAGATGTTGGATACATTGTGCATGCTATAGCCGATGATGTACACTTTATGTACAGAATATGCCTCGCCGAGCACGAAAGGGCTTCCAACGGCATACTTTTCGCAGGTTATCGTTCATACTTTAATCAAGATAATTGCTTATTCTGTAGAATACAGAATAACGGCTCGGGTTAGAAGGGTTAAGTCAGTACCACCTCCGATATGAACCGGTTTTCTTGCAGTATACCAGTATATCGGTTTGCTCCCGGTACAGTATTTCACGTTATCCGCCCCCTACGTACGTCAAGTAAGCGCGTGCCTCCGAGGCCTCGCAGTCCGAGACGTTCCACAGCAGCTCAGTACACGTCACCTCCTCACTCATAGAAACTCCCTCATGAGTGCGCATCTACTGCTTCGGTAAGGCGAATATCCCGCTAAGTTTGACGGTATCTAACTAATACTCGATTTTATGCAGCTCCTGGTCTTCGAGACGACGTGCGCTAACGCCGTTGTACGCTGCTGCCAATACCCAGAGCGTCTGTAAAAACCGTTTAGTGTTGCAACCACTGGGTTTATCCAAGTCGTCACTATTGCCGGGGCTTCAGCTGCATAATACGACGCAGCGATGGCACGGTCATGGTCATAGTCACGGGGTTTTGGACGAAGAAAGTCAAGAAACACCAGAAGAACGAGCGTTGAGACTCAAACTCTCAGCGGAAGACATCAAAGCTGCAGACCGCATCACGTGGGTCGGAGTCTGGCTTAATGTTGCACTCAGCGGTCTCAAAGGAGCAGCGGGAGTGGCTTTCCACTCTTCCGGACTGTTAGCTGACGCCGCCCACTCGTTAAGTGACCTTGTGAGCGACTTTGTAACGCTTGTGTCGCTGAAATACTGCGCTCGACCGCCGGATGAGCTGCAGCCGTACGGATATGGCAAGTACGAGACCATGGGAGCTCTGTCAGTGTCGTTATTACTGGTGGGGGGATCGTTGGGCATCATGGCGCACTCGTTGGATACTCTTTTGGTGCTCATGGAGCCGGCCGCTACCATTTCAGCAAAGGAAGTGGTAGAATTGGTTGAACACATGGATCCCATTGCTGTAGAAGCTGTCGAGACGTTGGCCAAGTCGGCGCACTCACATGCTCATGGAATGGTCATGCACCCTGCAGCGCTAGGCATTGCAGCGTTGTCAGTAGCTGCGAAGGAGGTGCTGTACCGCATGACTATGAACATTGGACACCGAGTGCATTCAAGTGTGCTCATTGCGAATGCGTGGCATCATCGCAGTGACGCTGTGACGAGTGTGGTGGCCATGGGAGGCATTGGTTTGAGTCTCGCCGGGTATCCATTGTTTGACCCGCTCGCTGGAATTGCTGTCGGTGGGATTATCTTGAAAATGGGAGCGGAAATCGGCTGGGAATCGGTGAAGGAACTGTGCGATGCCAAGTTGCCCGATACGACGGTCCGAAGCCTGCAGGACGCCGTGGATGAAGTCGTTGGGATTAGTAATGGAGAAGTGCTAAGTGTTCATCAACTGCGAAGTCGCAGAGTCGGCCGGCATGTTCACGTGGATCTCACTTTGGTGGTCGATGAGTCATCGGGAGTGCACCGCGCTGTCGAGTGGAAGCAGAAGGTGAAGTCCGCTATCACACACCGCGTTCCGCGTGTCAAGGACGTCGTCGTGGAGATCGCTACGCCTGAGCAATTGGTAGCCGTAGCAGCAGCCGAAGCCAAGAAAGCTCATGATAACGCTCATAGCCACTTGTAGTTCGGTACATTTTGTTAGAAAAATATCTCAATGAACACTCACCTCATAAAGCTTTGGCGACTGTGCTTTAGAAAGCACCATTCGAGAGATCTCAGCTCAGAACAAGCCTGTTCGTCAGGTGTATTTCGCTCCATGAACGATGCAAGACACTGCCGAAGCGTGAGAGGAGCCAAGTCGCGACTTCCCACAGTGTCAGGATGCCCACCTAGTTCGTCTACCAGCTCTGTCGTGGCCGTCAAAGTTTCCCCTTCTTCGATTGATCGTGGGTTTTATCTACGGAGACGCCAAGAACGCGCTGTCGACTGGAGAACGCGGGTGTCACTCGCTTCACTTGGTTCCTACACGCCTGAGCCAAATTGCAGCGCCGGATTCGCACGGACAACCGATACTCGCGTCTTTGACGACCGATCCTGTATAAGCTAGACCGTGTAGGAAATGGCAGGCTGGATAACTTCGTTCGCCTTCCTTGAAGCTGAGACCAAGCTGCCACTGCCAGCAGACCAGCACACAGTGCTTACTAATAGTTAACCACTGCGTCCGACCATATTTGCTGCCGTCCTTATTGCACCGTGTGGACAACGGTGGAGAATACAGCGACAAGGCGCATTACCGACTTTGGGTTCGAATTGCACCCTGTTGACAACGGAGGAGAATTTTAAGTCCACTCAGTCCACTACCCGAGCGTCGCTGTCGAAGAAAGATCATCGGCGCATTCGGGCAAGCAAAATACAAGCGCGCTATGCTGGACCCACACAACGGAACGTCTGTCGGGCCTGTCTGATCCCCCGGGCCATATCTCAAACAGAACTGGACGCTATGGTCACAGCGCTACCGGCGTGCGCGGGCGTTTTCGTACGTGCGCACTGTTCGCACTGTTCGCATGGGAGGCTTTTTGAGGAGGAGTACAGTAGCGCCAATTGCCTTCAACCTCGGTGACGAGCCGAAATACAATCAGCGGCGTCGTTGACACAGCAGCGATACCGTCACTGCTATTTTCTTTGTCCTGAACGAGGCTCCTTTCGGTGTCTGACCTAGGAGCAACCGAAAAATCGAGGCACAAAGGTCTGCCACAGTCGTGGATACGCTGAAGTCCAGATCCTGTGATGTTGCTGTTTTCTTTTGTCTTCTTCTCTTTTTTTTCTTCTTTTCTTCTTCTTCTGGGTCTGCTTACAACTTTTAGTAAGCAGCCTTCCAAAGATATCGCCCAAGCCGTTTGTCCCACGCCTCGATAACATACTGGATACAAACGCAGACACAACGGAACGTCACTGGGGCCTGTCTCCCATGCGATCTCTTGGGCCAGTCACCCAGTCGGCCATTGATCAATCAGACGTGCAAGAAGTACAACCGACGAGCTGGACGCGATGGCCACAGCGCAGCCGGCATGCGCGGGTGTTTTCGTACGCACACACTGTTCGCATAGGAAGCTTTTTGAGGAGGAATACAAGCGGTGAGTAGCGCCAATTGCCTTCAATCTCGGCGATGAGCCGAAATAATGACGCAGCATCACACACAGCCACCGCTGCTGCCCGAAGGAGGCCCCTTTCGGTGTCTGACGAATTTTGTGCTCTGTTGTGGCCGTCGTGCGTCTAGGAGCAACCGAAACCGAGGCACTAAGGTCTGTCCGTAACCATGGTTACGTTACTGCTGTTTTCGTTCACTTATTGTGTTCTACCTTCCTTTATTTTCCTCTTTCGCTGCCAAACTATGCAACTTTTAGATATTGCGGTATGTTGTTGAATACATTTAGTGAAAGATCAACAGCACAGGTCTAACGGGACACTTGGTTGTGGCAGGTGCTTCCCTCATTGCTGTCCGCATCATGTGGACAGGAGCTACTGTGGATCATCACTCGAAGTTGTGTTACGTTTCGGCTCCGACTCGGACGACAAGGATAACCGCGGTCAAGAACCATTTGACGTGGCGAACGTCTTCGTCTTCGCTCGATTCGAGATCGTGGACACCAAGCCTCTCGCTGGCGAGTACTCGTTGTACCAGTTACGCAGTTTATCCCAGAGCGAGGTAAATCCGGAGGCTTCGTGGGTTGAGGGCGTGCGGCAAACAGCGGCAGGTTCGAACTCAGCGCAATCCGAATCGGCGACATTTGTACTAAACGGCCAGGGTTTTGCCAAGTGGTATTATCACTGGGAAAGTGGGGCCAACAAGGTGCAGCGCGCAACCAAACATGTACTTAAAGCTTACGTTTTCTACCAGAACCCGGGAGAACCATATCATTACAGCCAGCAAGGAAGAGAATCTAACGGTCAAGACGGAGCACTGAAGCTGCTTTGTATCGTGACGTCTCCACCCTTCACAGTGGTTTCGTATCGGCGGGCGCCATTAGAGACTTCCGCTAGTCCAGGACTAGAAACTTCAACTGCACTAGTACCGCACTACGCTACAGATACAGCTTATCCCGTCGATTCAAGACTAAGCCGTCTTGTGCAACATCAAATATCCAGAGCCTTTCAGGAATATAACCAGCAACAGCGGCTCCGCGGTGGCTCTTCCGATGAGTCGTTCAAACCACTCGGCGTACAAGGTGAGGACCACAGAGATCAAAGCCAATGCAATCGGTACTGGCAATTACAGGAACGTGAAGGGCTCCGGCTTCGTCTGCTAACGCCAGAAGATGCTGCGTTGTCCAGCAGAGCACAGATTCAGTCTCGAGAACCACGAATCGTTTTTGACAGTATCCGACCCAAAGATGCAAATTTGCGCTGGCGTGAATCAGACAATGGCAACGTGGAAGACGAAGATATTCGTCATGAAGCAGTAGTACAACCTCTAACATCTCCAAGCTGGACGTCACCAAGTTCTGAGCTTAATGCTCCTCCTGCAGTGGTAGGATTGCCACCGCCTGCAATAAACTCTCTAATGCAAGACGAGAGAGCAGCAGGTATTGCCCTGCTCCGATTCAAGCAGCAGCAGCGCCATGTCGACACTCATCAGTACGAGATTCAGCAGCTTATGGATCTCGCCATCATCCATTTCTTCGCATCTCGTATGACGAACACGAAGAGTTTGGCGAACCTGGAAGTGGTGTTGACGATAGCGATTTCGCAGCACTGGCGATATCCATCGGGTGGAGCTACACATCTCGCTAAGGTGTTGATGGCAACGTCAAAAGACGGAGCGGATAGTGTAACGGTATCTAGGAACAACGTTACGGACATCAAGCTCGAGGAGCTGACGCTGGTGTTAGCTGAAGTGTGTGTTTGGTCCTTCTCGCCGGAGAACATCGAATTGATGCAGCGTTTGTTGACTGCATGTCACCCGTTGCTGCTTGACAGTCTCGAATCGAGTGACTTAGAAGATGATGGGAGGGAACTTCACACAGCGTTTTTGGAATGCGTTGGGCAGTGCTGGAACGCGTTGAATGTATTCATACAGAGACCAAGGGCAACTCAGACTTCGATTCGAGGTGCACGAGGGCTAAGCGATGCCATTTTGGGAATTATCTACAGTGATCCAGACTTCGAAGACTTACGCATTGGACTTCGAACAATGCTTCAGAGACCTACAATTGTGCTTGAAGACAGCAAGGAGGACGCGTCAATTCTGAACGCTTACGGATCGACAACCCCTCGCTGTAACCTTGCAGGCTGGCAGGCCTTTGTGGCCCAAATTCGAGAAGGCTACCTGGTGCGCTTGCTTATTTTGCTTCACAACGAATAAACCACTGACTTTTGTGTTGCGAACATGATAGAGAGAGCAGTATTCAGGACGAGGATTTCCATGGAACCCCTCAACTACTACTGCACGGAGTATATGGACAGCGGATTGGCTTCTGCAACCGGACAGTCTATTGATCACTCGGGATACAAGCAGACAGAGACAGAAGACTTCACTGAGTGATATGCCTTCCATGTGGACTATGTGCCTCGCTCTCTCGCAAGTGCTGCACCTGAAGCTCGCATCCGCCGGAGACCCGCTGCATACACTTTATGTGCGTATCCTATGATAGTTTCCTACTTTTTTGTGTTATTCCTACGCTAACGTGTTGTTCTGTGCAGGTACAAGCAGTCCCGTCAGTGTTGACAAGAGATAACGGGTGGTTGCGCCTCATTTGCGATGGTCGTGTACGTGTAGCCCCAGTGTTTCCCAACGGATTGACAAGTCTCGTGGGTGCCTCGTGCGTTTTTGGTGGCGATTACGTAGCTCATCGCCTAGAACAGGGCAGCGAAAGAGATTACGCGAATGACCGGCAGTTGATTCAGCCAGGTAACGCACAAGATGACAGCTCCCTACGTGTAGAGTTTTACTGGTATCCGTTCCGTAAACCTCAAAATGCGGAACCAGACCAGTTGGTGGCGTTCCGAAGTGTGTTGACACTGAAGTCGACGGCCAATGGTGCGTTGGTGGAAGGACGAATTACGCTGGAGCGTGGCTTCGTAGCTCGTGAAGCCATCGCAGACGCTGAATTTCCCGATCTGGAACATTGGACACCAACCGAGCGAGTGCAGGCCGTCGCTAGCTGGGAGTCTTGGCTCAAGATCGAGGGGCGATATGCGCGGGGAAGTTGAAGTGCACACGTACTTCCTATGTGTTTCCATATTGTCCAAGATATCGTCCACCTGTTAACCCATCTGTAAATCATGTTGAAGCGAGCATGTTGGCGATAATTCAGCAATCGTTGCTGAATACATCTTGAAGACGTATTATTTACGATATGAACCGGCCTTCATTTCGATTCTGGTACTTTTACCTTGCTGGATGTGTTAGTTCGTGGCACAGAACAAGTTGACTACATCAGTAACGAGCCGAGCTGCAACTTTAAGGGGTGCGGGTTCTAGTTAAGCAAATCCCTTAAAGCGGCGTGTGGTAAATCCGTCTTGACTGCGAACACCGAGCAGGTCGGACGCGCTGCCTCTTTTTGTTGCTCGATCGCATCTTCTTGTTCAGGGTATCAACTACCACGGGAACCACTCCGTATTTTCTTCAGCGTTCGTCTACATGCTTCCTGGCAAGCTGCAACGAGTGTGAGAATGCATCGCCACCTGTGGTTGGTTCATTTAAATCCAAGGGGGCAAATCTGAGGCGCGTTTGTCATTATCCCGTCAAAATCGCTGAAGTGATATCCACAGGGTATTAAGCTTTACAGTATTTGTTGCACATCCGCTACGAATTCCATCAGCTTCGACGTGTCTTTGAAGCTATGCACAATTTATAACAGACCGTAGAAATTGAATTTAATATCAGGAAATATCAGCTGTTACTTAATACAAGTGTATATCATCGAAAAGACACGTCTGTGATCCGCGCAATCTGTGCAGTTGCAATCTGCATCAACCTCCGTCGCCGTTCATCCATCGCCATCGAGCGGCTCCGTCCTCCCTCCACCGCCCTATTGTCCAGCTCCATGAGCGTCCCGTCCGGTGCTACCGCCTCGGTGCCGCTCCAGTCGCCTGTGCAGCTTCAGCCTCCCGTCGCGCCTCAGCTCGTGCCACAAACCAATTCGCAGACCCTTGAGCAGCTCCTGCAGCACTTTGTGCGTGTATACGAAGAGCGGCTGCTCGTGGACATCGCTGCCAATTTGTACCGAGAGTTCGCACGTGGAGGTGGCATTCAACGCGAAGATATCGGTAAATTACTGTCCCATTTCCCTCCCAAAGTTGTTGAAGGAGTCTTTGCCCGGTATGACCAAGCTGGCCGCGGTGTCGTGGATGCTCGAGCTTTCTTGGCTCTTGTGCGCTACCTGAACTTTGGCAATGGCTTCTGTGACTCGTGCTTTGCTCCTATTGGAGAACATGAGCGAGGCTTCATGTGCTTGGAGTGCAGAGCTGGAGGGTATATCCTCTGTGCTAGATGCTACCCGAGAGGTGTGAGTGGAGAGGTCCATCCGCCCAATCACCGCTTCGTTCCTGCCCAGGAGATGTTGGAAATGCTGGCACCACCACCAGAAGACAGAGATCAACTACCGAATGGAGTGGGTGTGTTCCTACGTACCCATATTTCGACACTCTTTGCCCAAATGGACACGAATCGAGACGGTCGCATTACGCAGGACGAGTTCCGTGCGTTCCAAAAGCTACAAGGTTGTGCAGATAGCTACATTGATTTCCTGCTCAGCTTTGGTGGAAGTCCTGATGGAATGATCTCCAAGAAGGAGCTACTGTATCTCGTCACGGGTCAGAAAATGACTCGGCAGTGTGACGAATGCGCTGCGCTCAAGTTCGTAGGCCAAGATCAGATCCTCTCGTGTTTAGAATGCTTAAGCGACTATGACTGCTGCGTGGATTGCTGGCAGAGTGGACGGTGCCAGCACGAACACGCGAACTTCCGAATGGCTGAGCCGTTCCAGCTGCGCTTTGCTGGTTTGTGCTATCGATACTCGCACGACGATCTGTGGCTCCTTTCTGTGGGTAGTTACGAGCTATGGGCACCATACGAGCCCTTCCTCGGTGAGAAGCTGCGTGTTTACGCAAGACTAGGACCACCTCAAGCTTACGGCCACTACATGCTGCCAAAGTTTACACAACCACAGGCATCTGCCTTCTTCGAGCGACACTACGGCGCGGCGACGACGGCAAACAACGCTGCAAACAACAGCGGACAACAACAAGGCGACGTATTCAACGCTGGTCTGGACATTTTCAGCGAGCAGATCCCGGATTTCACGCAGGATACGACGCCGACTCCACAGCCATTTGACTGGGCAGGAGCTACTGGTGAAGTGCTTTCGTGGTTTTACTAGATGCGAACAAAGGGGAACAGCTGACGTTTTCCGATTCAAGACTCTTCGCTGAGGATGTGGACGTATTACCCCAGACGAAGACGTGCCTAGTCCAGAAGATATACATGCATTCTATTGCAGTCATAATACATGGATCTACAGTTAGCTGCAACGAAATGCATCCTGTTGACAATGAAGTTGAAGCTGCTTTTGAACTCGTCTTCAACTTGCTGTTTCGTTCCGCTAATCGTGCAGCGAAACTTCATGTAATGCGCACTGCTTGGGAATCAAATCGACAAGAACAAACAAAGAGTTAACTCCCAGCATTTAGAAGCAAGCCGAGTACACCGATCGACAGAATGCAACGACCACTTTCCCGCAGGTGCAAAGTCTGTTCGGCGCGTGTAGACTGGTTATGTGAGAGCGAATTAATATCGATTTTGGTAAAAGATAGAGAGCAGCTGTATTTTGCACTAAAAATTGCACTAGTGACGGTTTAATGGATTCCCAGGCTGAAATGGCACGCTTTATCGTAGCCAAGCGCTCTCCTTTCGCCGTCGTAGCAGTAGCTGTTGCTCTTGCGTAGCTTTGCGTTGGCTTAGCCCCTCTATAGCTTAAAAGGACACGTCGTTTTTCTTGTATTGTGTAGTGCATGCGGCGTTGTTTGGCTGGCGCGTACACCTCGTCAAGGAGGCCTGTGTGTGGCAACCTCCTTTGCTTCCTGCAATACTGTCGCGGGTGGTGGGGGCTGCGAGGACTTCTCGTCCGCTTCCTCCATTTTATCGAGTGGCTGGTGGAGTTTTATTTTAGCGATTGAACGCTGCATCGGGCAATTTGATTGGTTGATAACAAAATGTGCACACAATTTTATATCACAGGCGCCCTTTTTATATGGACGCTGCATTCTGTCGATCGGTGTACTCAGAGAAGAGGCTGATCTCAAGACTTGAGTGTATCCTGCGACAACGAAAGCAGCGCTTCGCAGCTGGTGGTTGGATACACCGCCGCAAGATGGGAATGCCTATTCCTTGTCAATGATTTTGTACTGTAAACTGCGCTACTTGCACGACTACAGTATAAAAGTCCGGTAAGCGGTCAGCAACGGCAAAGCCATGGAATGAGCTTCCACCGGTTTCGCCCAGACCTTCTCTGCCTTCGATGTATCCTCGGAGGATTCACTGGCACAAGCCAAAGGCTGCTGGCGTACCGAGGACCATGCCGGGCCGCCTTAGCACTGCATCATGCAGTGCATGCATGCCGGAGGTCACAGGTGCGAGCACTGCGATGGATTTCCTGGTGAAACGAAAAGATTGCTGCTTAAATCTGGGAAGATTTGATCAAAGTGGCACGATTACGCGGTCGTTGCACTGGTGGTCTGCACGGCATTCGATGCTGTTCTCGCGACAGTCACTCTGTGACTCACAGACCTCGGAGTATTGGAAGCCTAGCATCTTTTGTTACATGCATAGCATTTGAAAGTGGCAAGCAGCAAGCCTGACAAGTATTTGCCGGGTTTTAGCCTTTCGCCACTACCAAGTTGAAGAAGATCTGTGAAGCGGCACTTCATTTTTGAATGGCACCGCGTGTTCGGTACGTACCCAAGGTTCAGATAAAAGACTGGACTTCAGTATGTGACGCTTAATCGAGTTTAAAACACAGTGTAACATCTGCATCGTGCCCCATCATCAGCCACAGTCGATTGCGGCAGTCTTTGGGGTTACCATCGCAAAAAACTTCGTCTAAGGACACTACTGCTAAAGTGGTATCTTACCGTATTTGAGATCTCATAGTTCAGACCCCAGGTTTTTGAAGTTGTATTGTTGTAAAATGTACAAGAGCCGTACAGGTACCGACACGTCTCTAAAACTACTGCATCATGGAACTCTATTACTCGTAGTTTGTGCTCGTACGATACTGCACCACGTTTGAATTGCTTAGGAGCTTTACCGATGCCCGTCGTCCTCGTCCTTCCTTCCTTCCGGCCGCGGCCCCATGGTGCTTCTCTCGAAGTGAGCGCCCTGTTTTTGAGAGTTTTGACCTATTTTTACGCTACGAATTATGAGATCTCAATTGCTGATGTGGACTGAACAACGTTGCTGATTGGCTATTACACGGTGCGAACTATGAGATCTCTCTGAACTATGAGATCTCAAATACGGTACAGGTACCTTTATGCAAGATGTGCTTCGGAGTGGTTACTGCCACATACGCATAACAAAAAAAATACGAGTATGTGCCTGGTATGTGGTTCGTAAAAAATAAATAACTTCGCATCCGTTACCTGCATAAATTAATAAATGATTTGCAGGTCTCGCGCCACTCACAGGCCACACGTTCAGTCGACAATTTGCGGGGCAGGGGGAAAGAAGCCAGGAAGCGTGGCGGACGGATGGCGCCAAGCCGAAGCAAGCGCGCAAGAAGCGTAAGACGAGTCTGGATGAATTGCCTGATTGTCTGCTAATGTTGCAGTTGTGTGTAGGAGGGTTCCAGCTCGAGCGTATCCAGTTACGAGCCAAAAAGCTACGGCAGTGACTAAGAAAATGGCTGGGAGGGCCAAGAGTGGGGACAAGCGCGAAAACGACGCCGACTCGTCAGGGTCTGAGGGGATTCCCGCGTGCCGCCGGATGGAGAAGACTGCTTTTCCAAACTGGCAGAGTTTTTTGAGTTCGTTTGATGAATATTGCGAAGTTACGCATCAACCGTTCAGGTATTTTTGATGCTGGGCTGGAATTGTGAAGAATGAATTAACCTATTTGTTTAAATCTACAAGGAAACGAAACTCAATTAGTGCTGTAAGTCGAAACAAGGTCAAGAAGGGGGGTGGCAGTATCCTGATGAACCTGCAGAGGAGAACTTTTACCAGATGATATAAATGTATTTAAAGTTTGTGATGGTATGTGGTAGTATGTGCTGATCACATTGCTCCTCGCTGAGTAGGTTTGTTTCTTATATGCTGGTGTTTAGAAGTGATGAATTGTTAAATGACATGTGCATACGGCTATCATGACCAAGGATCGAGTTGATTTCCAATACGTGGATGGTGGCAACTGTACTATCAAGAGAGCCGATGAAATTCGCCAAGAAGACGGGTATAGATGTGGAGTCCTCGTTATTCACGTCATGGAAAGCTACATCCGCACATGTGTCGTGAGGCAACCGAACCAAGTGTTACTGCAGAGTATTCGCCTATCATACTTCGTCCAAGGTCTCAGCGGACTCTTCCTCAGCTTGATTGGATAAAACGCAACACCTCTAGCTTGCTTATATCGACTCGGTCATTTATCGCGCGAGCATAAATAACCGTGGAAAATCGTGCGGTTGGTATTTTATCGGATCACATATCGTCCACATACCCGGACTTTTTCTGCAATGCGTATGTGGCAGCATACACGGCCGATGTGCTTGCCAGCCCGGGTTTGGATGACAAGCAAACAGCGCTTCTTTTCGCTATATGTAGCTTATGGCCATCGTCCCGCAAAAGCAGAAATACGCATCTTCCACCTCCGTCGCCACGCAGAAAAGAAGCTTATGATATTTTGGGCTTTTGATGCTTGAATCCCTTTGTAAATCAATATATCCTCCCAGAAACCCGCTCAAATATCCAAAAATGATGAATTACCATCGCCCAAAACAGTCTATTTTGGGCGTGCGACACCTTCCGAGCAGATTACCCTCCACAAGAGGGCCAAATACAGTTCGCCAGTCCCCCGGTCAGTTCCAAAAGTAACTTGCAACGCGCAGACCACAAAGAGCTGCTTGCGTGTGTGGCTTTGCAAATTGAAAACGTCACACTGATCGCATTGCCAGGGGAGTTTACGCCAACCAGCGCACGTCGTGGCGATCGACAACGAGCATGCCGAACGTCGAGGACGCGGAAGTTCCGCTCTTACAGAGCAACTCGCGACGTCAGGGCGCGCCACTCGTCAAGAGCGACAGTGAGTGGCAAGACCTTCCACTTTTTTTTTCTTATTATAATTTTGTGTTTAACCTACTTTTGTCAATTCTTATTTACCAGTGCCAACAATGACCGACATGGATGAATACATTTGCTACGGGGATCGCGTCGCCTTCCTGTGTGAGGGACAGCTCCTGGCCCTCACACGTAAATTTAACCTCACATACCAGCAAATGGCCCTACTGGCCGCCTCCACGCTCGCCACTGGAGGGTTAATGGGCATTGCAGGCTTCTTTGTCTGGCGTAAAGGACTCTTCCGGAAACGATACGCTGCTTTGTTTGGAGCTGAAATCTACAACGAGGAGGACCTTGTTGGTATGGAGCAAGAGTCAAATGTGACGTTAGACCGTGTCCCGCTATTGGGGGGTGACAGGGATATTCGCAGCAAGACACAGTCGACTATCACTTCCAGTCGCATCACGACCACAAGTGGAGTAGCAGGAGAACCGGATGCACCTGTGGGAGGCTCGAAAGCTGCTCATGGGTCAGTGGCGTTCCGACTGTTTGAATTTGACCCTAAGAAGCAGCAACTTGTCTTCTCCAGTGTGGGATTACCGGTAAAATTCGGCACACCGTTGGTAGTTGTGCATGCGGAAACGGGGAGAGCTATCCGATACCTAACACACAGGGGAGCAGTGACGATTAGTAAACCTCCTGTGAATTTGGCCTTCCACCGACAAGTTCGAGCCAGTCTCTTCGCTATGGAGGAATCGGCTGTGCATCTCAACTCCATCAAGAGAACCAGGCCACAGTCACTCACCACTGCTCTCGTGTCCTCCAACAACTCTAATAACATTAATAACGGAGCATTGAGAGCGACGGTAGCTGACCCGACGATGACGGACGAGCAGCAAGCAGCAGAACAGAATGAGCAGGCGATGGCGCCAGTCAGCGAGGGTGATTACACGGTGGAGCTGGCAGATCAAATGCAGAACCAAGGACAGAGTCAGCGACAAGTGCAGGTTTTGACCAGCTACCCACGAGGCAGGAAACTGCAGAACCTCAACAGTATACAGAACAACAGACAACGGCCTAGAAGTCGCAAGCAACAACAGTCCACCCGCTCGATGCAGTACGGCGCCCAGCGCCGCAGTCTTGACTTGACCAGCTCCACTGCTGCTGCGTTTAGCGCTGCTATCGACGACCCTCGATCACATCAACCGGCATTTTCCCACGGTGACAACCCGACTGTTGTTAACCTGACAGATCCATCGAACACGTCCTCAGGTCGGGGGCGTCGACGTGCTGCGAGCTCCTCTGCATCGGTGATTCAAGGTTCAGGCTCTAACGCGTTCTACCGATCCATCTCGGAATCCTACATGAACATGGTCTCCGACATCACAGATACTCTTCAACAGCAGCGTGATCGCCAACGGGACCGCCAGGAGCTACGACGTCGTCAAAAAGCACTCATGAAGGACCTGCCAAACATGTCGTTCAATAACCCACTGGGCAAATATTACGTTGCAACGGTGGAGCCTGTCCGACACCAGACGAGTGGCAGCAACTACCGCCTTCCAGTGGCTCCAAGTGACGAGTTCCTCCGCTGGGGACAGCCTATGTCGCTAATGGCCAAGTTTAACGGCCGCGCGTGTGGCATTCGCCCCCGCGAGTATTACAAGGACAGTGATCTGTACTTGACGACCGAGGCGACGCCAACGACGATTGTGCCGTTGCGTGAGGACGGGGATCTCAAGTGCATGGCTAAGGAATCCACGCGGTATCTGGCGCATCTGGAGAAGCGTCAGGTGAATCTGAGTGTAGGCACATATAATGTCTGGATGATGCCTCGCAAGGTCAGCGCGTTCACGAGTTGCTCTCCTAAGAAGAACACTCGTGCGCGTTTGATCGGCGACTTGCTGCCTCCGTGTGATCTCTGGGTATTGACTGAGTGCTTTGACTATCGAGCACGCGATATCTTGCTGGACAAAATGTCGGAAGCTGGCTACTTCTTCTTCTCGCCGACGGTGGGCCACAAGCGCATGAATAAGTCAAACATGCGGAAATTACTGAACGGAGGCGTTTTACTGGCCAGCAAATACCCAATTCTCAGTGTTCGGGTGAAGCTATTCGAAGGCGCCTGTGCTGGAGCTGACAAGTTGGCGGACAAGGGAGTGCTGTACTGCAAGATCTTGAAGGATGGCATGCTGGTTCACGTATTCTCCACCCACCTGCAGGCATGGAACGACCCGCTTTCGCGGACCATGCGTAAATTGCAGATGGATATGGTTTCAAACTTCATGCGCGCCATGGATATTGATGAGGTGAACGATGTCGTTTTGTTCGTGGGTGACCTGAATGTCAACTACTGGCTGAACAAGACGAATCAAGAGTACGACGAGATGCTGAATATCTTCGAAGCGAAGGACCCGTCGGTCGTTCGCCCTCGGAAACAAGGCAACGCGTCTGATTCTGATAAGAAGGAGTCAGCGGCGGAGTTCAAGCATCTGCGCAAGTACAGCTTTGACCCGCGTGTCAACGCGCTCGCTGCTGACGGCTTGAGCACAGATGGAAGCCTGGAGCTTCTGGACTACATTCTTTACTCGCGGACGCACCGCCAGCCGACGACCGCCTCGAGCTGGGTCCAGCCGCTTACCACGACACAGCCGTGGATGTGGCGAGGTCAGCCACAGTTTAATCTGTCGGACCATTTCCCAGTCGTAAGCGAGTTCACTTTCGAGATGTAAGATCGTGACCAAGACGAGCGGCAAGTGGATGGGCTGATCGTGAGTGTTTCATTTGCCTGCAGAGCTCCATTGGATGTCGACTGGCGTGATTGTTGTTATGTATTTTTGCTATTTTATCGCAAGTACATTATGGGAATTCAAAAAGTAAATTTTGAACTATTCAACGGAAACTTGGACTGTGCTGTGGATGAAGTGAGGGTTGGTAAACCACACCCCAGCGCAAACAAGAGGTATTCATCCTAAAGTTGCTACATGTGCCGAAAAGATAAAGCCGTGGATGGCACAGGCTAGAATTTGGAAAGTGAAATCGACAATCTACCTTTGTATAAGGCTGAAGTTTGCTTGGTGCAGCTTGCCATCCTTTTGCCACCCCCAAACGGATTTTCCATCGGTCTATCCTCTTCCGTGCTCTATGCAAGCTCGAAGCTTTGCGGTTGGAACTTGCAACCTCGATGTGATTGCGCCTGGGATTCACGTGTGGACCACACGTTCCGCTCTGCGTGTCAGGCATTGCTGCTCGGCCTGCCTGGCAGTTACGTAGCGCCATCACCTCGATCAGAATGCGGCGCTCAGTTACCACAACTTAACCCAGGCCTGGTTGTGACTTTCCCCTGAAGCACACGCTAGTGTCAAGACGGAGCTCTTTCGTGCAAGCCAAGCGAGTCGGAGAAATTCAGCAGCAGAGTTCGCCCGCTCGAAGTTTCCGTATAAGGCTTTTTGTTTGGAGCTGGTAAATCTCGTCCGTGCTCTAACGGCGTAATTAAGCAGTTGCATGATCTCTTTGCAGCAAAAATACGACTCAGAGGCGGGCGGCAAAAGGTAACAAACACACCGAGTTAAAGGGGATGACGGGTGTGTGTTCCTTGCAGCGAGTCGTCATCGCTCTATAGGCCAGAGCTTCGAACTGACCCCAACGCCGTTACAAGGAGATAGCTAGATACCTGGTGGCGTGCACTGGAGGGTCAAGTGCGTCACACGGGTTTGTGTCAGGTTAACTCCACCGGAACCTCGCGGTGGAGCTTTGCGGTTCATTCCGGAAGCATAATCGACCTTGTTCTAGAATTTCACAACAACTGGAAGGGCTCGCGACGACGCAACGTCGGAGCTGCATGCCCGGAGTCGATTTTCACCAGCAGATATGTTCCTACCCACCAGATGCACCAGTGACTCAGCGATCAAGGCCAAATGGCAACTCGAGGTCATACCACCGAGCGTGCGGAGGCTGCAAAGAGTTTGAAATTGTTCTCAAGTTGCTATTGAAATCGTCGGTTGGGAGGAATAAACAGTGTGAGAAACTCTCCGGCCCTATGGCGCTGTCAAAAACCTGCTATAATTTGTTATTCTTGTAACGTAGCATACAACTTTGTGAAATCACGTATATTTTATCATTTCTAAAAACTGTGATAACCAATATTGAAATCGGTTAAGATTTTCAAAATGTTGAATACGTGTCGAATCGTAATGTACGATTTGCGTTGAAGGATTGATAGCACTGCTATCTGCATTAGCAGTGGTCCGTGCAAGTTGCTGTGAATTTTTGGTGCAAATAGGGATCAGGTTGTGGACTGACTGCTTGTCGTCCCATCAAGGAGCAACTCGACGTGCCTCTGCCTCTGGTCATAATCGAACTCGCCGCCACGCTGCGCATTGCTCCAATTGCTTTTGCAACGCCGTCCCGTGGAAATCAAGTGCCAATTGGGAAGTGGCATATAGTTTTGGTGTGAGACGAACCCTTTAGACCGTTTGCAATTCGATTTAGGTGGAGTTCCCAATGAGCAGCAGTCCCCGTCACTTCCGTCGGTCCCGGGTGGAGCGCGCCAGCAGCCTCGACTTGGCCTCGTCCTCGTCGTCGCTGTTCCGACGCTTCCAGGGCAAGAAGAGCAGCACCAAGACGCCCAGTGAATCACTCGGCGCCTCGCAGCCGCCTCCGCGGCATTCTCACCGTCGAATTCTGTCCAGAGACCGCAAACGCCCCATGGTCATCTACTACTCCAGCAACTCGACCAGCTATCTGGACGAGTCAAAGATCACTGCCACCGCACGCAGTGTGGATGCCACCGAGTTCACAGATGGCGAAATGTCCGAGGATGAAGTGGAAGACCAATTCGATCGTGACACGAAATTGCCAGACTTTGCCGCCAGTATGGGGCCGAGAGACACTATGACGCGCAGTCGCGGCGCCTTCATGCGTATGTCGCAAACTTTCAGCCGCGCTTCGGAGCGAGTTGACAATCACTCGCATGCTGAAGGACGTCACCGCCGCGCAGCAAGACAAAGCGCCAAGTATGACGTTGCCTGGCGACAAGACGACGAGAGTGAATGTTGCCAAGTCTGTTTTGCCATGTTCACGAAACTCTCTCGGCGACGTCACCATTGCCGCGTTTGCGGCGAATTGGTGTGCGGTGCCTGTTCGCAAGATCAAGTTTCCCTAACCGACAAGTTTTCCGCCCCACGTCGTGCCTGTGTTGCGTGTTGCAGTCTGTTACAAGCCATGGCCCGCGCTGGAGATGAGCGAGTGAAGATTGTCGAGCCGGAAACGGCAACTGCAACTCCGCCGAAAAGGCACCACCAGTCAGCACCTGTTGCTTCAACTTGCCACTCACCTGCAAGTGCGTCGATGCCTGCCCCAGCTGCAACTCCTCGCTACCGTGACCGACTGACGGAAGTGCACCGAGTTATGGCTGCCGGCAAACTGTCACGTCGTCGTGGCAGTTCCGAGAAGAAAATGTACGTGATTTCCAGTCGCTGGTTGCGTGATTGGTTGGCTTTCACGTCGTCGGCGTCGAACTCGAGATCCAGTCGTAATCTCGACTACGACTACGGTTTTGACTCGGAAAAGTCCATTTCATCTCCTACAAATGATGACACTACCAGTTCGGGTCGTGCTCCTGGTCCTATAAACAATTTGCCACTGCTGGAGCTTTCCCGTGGCAAATTGGTGCGTCGTCCAGGTCTCATTCGCGATGAAGTCATTGCTGGTGATGCGGCAAGTGCTGGGGAAGACGCAGATTTCCAGTTGTTATCACCTGAAGTGTGGGAAGTTTTCCAACGTCTGTACGGTGGATCTCCTGCCATTTACGTGAATTTGACCAGCGCCGACCCCACGGCGTGGAACATTGACATTTCCAGCTTATTGGCAAGTGGCACGAATGCAAATGGCACAAAGGTGCAAATCCTTCCGGCAGTTGAACGTGCATTGACAAACCGTCACCACAGTGAAAACAGTTTTGCCAACCCGCAAGTTGGAGCTAACCAGGCCAGAACACCTACGGAATCAGGTTCTTACACACCAGTGAGTGGTCGATACACTGTGTCAAACTCAAAGCAACACCCACCGAAGAGTCCGGCTTGGACAGTGACGAGCAGCAGTAGTAGCAGCTCATTGAGTGAAGACAAGGAACGTGTTCGCAGCCCCATGAACAGTGGCAAGATGCAACTGGAAGACTTGGAATCAGATGTTGCTGCTTTATCGATTGGAGTTGTCAAGACCCCGACAGAGGGCGAAGACGATATGAGAGCGACAACTTCCACGCGTAGCCCTACTGCCGCATTAGCAGCTTCAGCCTTTGCAGTTGCCATGAAGCAGGCGAGATTGAACGCCCAAAAGGCTATTGATGATCGTTCGTCACGTGTCATCACAGCTTAAGGGTTTATTAACCATCTTGGAGGCGAGATACCAGTCTCACTCTTTTAATCTATAAACATTTACATTCCCAACGAGTTTTTCAAGCCAAGGAGTTGATGACAACTATTCCTGTCTGAATACTTATCACACTCTGTGTTGGTTTTATAATGGTGTTAATCCGAGCTCGGCGTACCAAACGTACGTCTGCCTTTGACAATGAAGATGGATCAAGTACGCATCAAGCTCAGGTGCAAGCTCGACAGGAGAATCGACGGCGTGGGGCATTGTACGATGTGAGTTCACCAAATGGCAAAAGCCTGCCTCGTGTAAGTCTTCAACCTGTCGATGCTCGAGTGCGACGGGATTTATTGCGCCTAACGCAACAGCAAGACAATCGAGTGGAAAACGAGAAGAAAAGCGTGTATGAAGACGAGCAAAATGACTGCAAACATCGTGAACATCTCAACTATCGACCGCCTATGGATCACATCCACCCGTTGCGAGATTTACATACAACAGTGGCTAAAGACTGTCGAGATCGAGTGAAACTTACTGCTGAACAGCGGATGTTTGCTAAGTTGAAGCAGAAGTTCGGTGCAAAGCAATACGGAGAACCTAAGGACAAGCAGTCGGAATGGAAACTTGGATATAGCAATAACATCGATACAGGATCACGAGCTGGTGTTGGAGGTACCTTTGAACCTCGTGATGGCACTCGCGAGCGAATTTTAGACTCAAGGAATGCTGCTGCATTGATTCCGGGCTCTGTTGCAGTCGCGTATCCATTGAAAATGTCTAAAATGCCCTTCGATGTAGTTTATCGAGAACGGGAGGAAGAATTTTCGGAACTTCCTTGTTCTCCAGAAGCAGACTTTAACAACCAGACAGAAAGCCCCAATCATAGTCCTCGTCGACGAATAATCAAGAGAAAACCATGGTGTCCTGCATCATCTTCCAAGTCTATCAGTCCTCGACGACGATACCCAGTCGAACGCTTCAGTCCAAATCAAACCAGTGAAAGTTTACTTTCTCCTGACCACGATGGACTTCAGCGTTTCCCCATTCGCAATGTCGAAACGTTCGAGCCAATTGATGAAGTAGAAACGGAATTTGTCGTGGATGCAACATGTGCTGGCAGACAAGAAAAATTGATGGCAAAAGTCGTAGGAACATATTCGCGGATTCGTGCTCGTATAGATCGCTTGAAAGATCCTCGCTTGCGATATGAACTTCCAGTTGAAGACGATACGCAGCAACGAGCCTATCGACTCGGTTTAGACAATGTGCCTTCCTCTGCTTCGAGGAATTCAAAGAAATACAATGAAAAGCCGAAATTCCGTCCAAGATCCGCTGGTACCAGTTTGGGTTTTCAATCGAGTAGTTTAGCACCAAAGTCAGGGGATTTATTAACCCCGGAGCTTAACGGAGGTGGAAAAGTTGCTGGAGCTCGTCGACGTCCTCATTCGGCGAACATCACGTACTTT
Organism: Phytophthora colocasiae; assembly: GCA_018806915.1. NCBI lineage: Eukaryota > Oomycota > Peronosporomycetes > Peronosporales > Peronosporaceae > Phytophthora > Phytophthora colocasiae. The sequence continues at coordinate 128,433 of JAGKQI010000093.1, read as the reverse complement.
AAACACTCGACAGTTTTCTGTATGGGACCTCCAACTCCGTCCAAGACAGGCTGTGTCTCTGCTGCCACAGATTTCCGGAGTGTCGTCGACGTTGAGTGTCTAAAGCGACAGCGAGAACGTGACTCTACTCTGCAGAAACTTGCCAAGCGTGGTCTTCTCCATTCAACTCCATTAGCTCAAGTGTTCGCCAGGTTACGACGTGAAGGACTGATGAATATTGACCGACGACTACAACGCAGTCATTTCGAGCGGATGACGCTGGATGAATACATGAGTGCCTGTGGATGTATGAACTTGACACCACCACTAACAGTAGCTTCGGAACGGAAGCAGGTTGAAACTTCTCCGATCAAAGAGGTTAAGCGGTTCTCCTCCAACTTGAATGAAGTAGATTCCAGCACAATTCCATCGGTAGATGCTTCACCGTCTCTGCTGGCAACGCGCAAAGCTCTTGTTGTATCACGACAACAGTTCCACTTAGCTCTCGAAGCATTTAATTTGTCTCCGACCGACGTCAATTTGCTCTTTTCGGCGTTGGACTTGACTGTGAGTGACTTTGTGCAAGTTTGGGACGTCATTTGCATCGTTGAAAGGCTTCAACATGAACATTCGGCAATTCGACGGGCGAGAGTGCAACAATTGCAAGCTCCGCCGACAAAAGACCTCGACTTCTTTCGTCGTGGAAATCATTAAGCACGAAAATGGACACCAGTTTTTTGTATTTGCATTGTTCCCGAGTTTCCTACTTAGCAGCACATTGCGATCTGGTACTACTTCGCTTTGGGGATTCATAGAAAGAGACGTGAACTTCCGTTGAGGCTGGTCACTGCTGCTCGTCGCGATGAGACCATCATATTGCCACTTGAAAGCTTTTCAGTGCACCGAGAGGTCCAAACGGCTGGCACGGATGAAAATGCCGTGGTTCGGAGGGCAACTGAAGTACTTCTCGCCATCCACAGTACCGCTGTTCTTGCCCTTTTGCTCGCAAAGCTCGATACCCACCCACGTACCAGTCGCAAACCTCGTAGTACCAATGTAGCGCACCACACCGGCCACATTCCCGACGTTGATAAGTTTTCCAACGCACAGTGGAGCGCCGTTGATGTACACGACGTTGCTACCGGAATGACGGCGGGCAGTAGAGCGACTAGGAGCTTCTCGTATGGCTGGAGCATTGGTAGATGGAGTAGTAACTTCAACACCATGCACGTCTCCAGTCTTAGGTAGATACACGTCCGTTAAAGAGTGAAGTGAGTCGCTTCGAGCACGACTGAGTAGCGGAGGATCCACACTGGCCAGTAACGAGGGCTGCAAACCAAACTGCGATCTTTGTGCACGTTTCCGCTGCTGCTGGAGCAACATTTCCTGTCGATGTTGCAGGGAGAAGGTGTTAATCGGCAGAGACCGACGTCTCGGTCCAGCTGCAGCAGCTCGTTCAGCTTTAGTCGTTTCTTCCAAAGCGTGATCGCGTGAGGACGAACGCTGATACAGGAGACCAACGGGTAATAGTTGAGGATCAAAGAGCACGACACCTTCACCTTTAACAGGGGGCGGAGTCCTGCACTGTGGATGACATACCACTGGACTGGCAATTGGACTGCTATCGCTTTTCCTTCGCTCCTTCGGAGAATTACTCCCGTTGCTGCTGCTGCTAGCTCGAGCCTTTGCTTCTTGCCATAGTGACTGGATCCGATCGATTCCTTTGCCAATATTTGGCCTGCTCAATCGACGCAGCTTGAGGTGGATCTTCGGTGGGGAAGACGCAGGGCTTTTGGATTGCGTTGGCTGTTGGTTTTCGCTCTCAGACCTGTCCTGATTAGATGTTGAAGGTGTTTCCTCCTTCATGGACTTCATAGCGCTCTCCATGTCTTGAATGAGTTCATTGTACGCCAATACGTCGCTCGCACACGTGCTGGCGTGTCGACTGTACATTGAAGCTCCCGAACGGCTAGTCAAATCGGAAAATTCATTCGACAAGTCCGACGTCATGCTCATCGAATGCGTGAACCCTTCAGCATCTCGGACTTTACCGGCCTCAGGAGCTTCGTCCGAGATACCGAAGTAATACAAGTCCCAGAGCTGCTTGTCCATCAATTGCTCCTGCTCCCCACCAGGCCGCAAACCAAACGACGTCATCTTTGGAGCTAGAGGAGGACTCCGAAGAGATTTCGATTTCGGCGGTGTGTTGTCTCCTTGAGTCGGAATGTACATGGTGACACCACCACTTCTGGAAACAATCACTTTACTATGCTCCTCATCCTGTTGGGGGACTTCATCCCGTTGATCGAGCCACGGGACGGCGCGACAGGCCTCGACAAGCTCGTGCGGTTCGAAACGAGCTGTGCGTTGGTGTGCGTGTACCATTTGATCCATGAACTCGGCATTATTCTGCGTCGGTTCATCGTCGTCGTTTTCCTGCAGCGTCTCCGTGCCGGAGCTTCTGATACTCATGAGCTCGCAGCTTTCGCGTGGTGGGACGGGCACGAACTCGAGCGAAATTTGTAGCAAACCGGCGTCGTTTCCAGCCAGGGGTAACCAATGTGGACTCAGACGAATCACCTTGCCACTGCCGTCGGACGCGTCTTCCTCGAACGCGCGCGCCTTGGAGGAAAGCAGAAGATCTTCCAGTGCGACACTAGCTGACGCGACAGTGCGTGTGCCGCACACCACGTCGATCTCGAGCTTGCACTCGCTGGCTTCGACGCCTGCGCCAGCTTCACCTGCCGTTTCTTCCGGCTGTCCCAAAGCCCATGCAAAGTGTCCCCCCATTCCGTCGCGGGCGCCGTCGCGCGCCGTTCGCCACACCGGGTTGCTCTTGTTTCCCGAGATGTTGCACGGCGACTGCTGCACTGCGCCCAGCAGAGTGCACCTCACACTGAGCTTGTGCTCGTTGTACACTGCGTCGGTTAAGGGCCATTGAGCGGATAGTTGACGGGATTCATACACCCAAACGTGCAGTTCTCCTTCCGGTACGCTGTCACTCAACCGATCCATCGGCTCGTCCACCGTTGAATCGATCATGACTGTCTCCTGGTGATTCGCACATGACGGGCGATTGCTCTCGAGTATTGGCAGATCGTCGTCCTCAACTGTCGGTACAGCTTCATCTTCATTCGATGCAGCTTTGGATTGTTCCTTGGGCCTTAACATGGCTGCCATTTCGTGCGCCAAAGGGCTCTTTAGACTCAATGCGAGTCCGTGCACGTCGTCACGGGCCCATTCGGTCTTAACTTCGATGTCGCCGGCCTTGGCGTCCGGCGGCCGGTTGGCTTCGGCGAGGGTTGGTTCCTCGTCGTTGTTGCTCACGAGCATGTGGTGTCCACGTAGTAAACTCGGTAGTGAGCCATTGCGGCGGCCTCGTTTCCCGGAAGTTACTTCTGAGAAGAATGAGAGGAAGAATAGCGAGGGTCGTCGTTTCGGCCGCCACGACGGACTAGCTAATTTACAGGCTGGGAGTTCTGATATCCATGAGCGTGACTGAAGCAAAAGTATCCACTCCCCCAGCCTGCCTGGCGGTTTTCAAAGGCCAGAGAACCGCAGAGATAGCGTTAGCAGAGGGCATTCATAACGTCCTTCACCGTCGCATGAGGCCCTGGTGGCATGCGGTTGCAGTCTTGGTTTGAGGATTTTCCCGGGGATATTATCTTTCGCACGCGACAGCGAGTTGCGGTGGCGTAAGCGCTCTCTGATCGCTTGTTGTTCGAAGTATCTTTCCAGCGTTAGTGATAGCCGGAGCGATATCCGCGGTTGATTTGCAGTGGTACACAGTATGCTCAAACGTTGGCCCCAGCACTGACAAGAGTAGATGCTTGTACATGTAGTTGTAAAGTACAACGTACTGGTTTGCTGGCAACGAGGACTTCCCCAGTGGGGACCCCACACAGGGGCGATCTCCTAGCGTTCTGATTAACACAATGTGCGTCACCAGCACAAAGATCACGCACTGTTCTTCCGAACCCAGGCAGGGACACTTGGCTGCGCACGAGGATGTCGCCCATGAGCTCAACTTGATCTAGATTGCAGTCTCTCTCCCTCTGCGGCCTGCCGTACACGTACATGAACAAGGGTCCCAATTGCGACCTCGTAACTGAAACGGCACTCAAGTTATCATCACCCAGGTAAGTACGCTTATAAGTGCATTCTTATCCAAGAAGACACTCGGATCGCTACTATAACGACGAAGTGCTCATAACTGACGCTGGGTACGGAAGCCATCGCAGGTTGCTGCTATCGATGGCTAAATGGCCAGCGGGTGCTTGCATCAAGTCGGGTCAAAGCCGCTGTCCCGTAAGATACTTTTGGGCGTATCTTTTCGCCTCTTCTGCTGATTACGACGCGATCTGATTGCCATACATCAAGCCAGTTGCAACACTGTACTATTAATAGTAGTGGTGAAATGAAACGTTGTAGGATCTGTCAGTGACTGATACTATAGTACAATGCAGCTCCAAACGGCTGTGGCAGCTATTCAAAACGAGGATAGATTGAGGTTTTCTGTGCTCAAAATGAAATGGTGGCTCGATCCGATTTGGAATCGCCCCGACAGACAAGGCACGAGATCATTGTGCGTTCTGACGCTCAACGGTTAAGCCAACCTGAGTGATGACATCCCACCTCACCCAAAGTGGGCGGACATCGTTGGAGTCGCATACTGCGACCTGCAGTCTGCAGCAACTTCATACACAAGGAAAAGCACACGCTCGTCAAAGAACCTGATAGGCACGCTTAAAACAATAACTCTCTTCACTTTATGGGCTTCAAAATTCCCTAAACTATCGGTCTGCTACAGGATCGAGCAGCCTCATACCAAATTCGACGGCGGGTTTGAACGCGGTGCTCCGACGGAGATCGTCGCCGTCGTGTTGTTCTCAATCGCCCGAAAGTCCTCCAAAATCCGCATCAGGTCCTGTTGGACTTGTGCGCTGCTAGGTCTGTACTTGGGCTTGTAGCTGGAGCACGCGTTAACGAGCTTTACTATACTCTTCGGACAGGATGGCGACAGTGTCGGCGAGAGCGCACCTCTTGCAATCAGCTGCAAGATGTCCGTCTCAGGTACAGCGGACTTGTTTGCCTGCATCAAATCCGAGAATGGTAGCTCGTGCGAGTCCATCTCGGCTATCAAAATTCCAAACGAGTACACGTCACTGGCGTCGGGATATGAAGCGCTAGTCTCGCGACCTAAAAGAGCCTCAGGAGAGATCCAACGCCCGGAACCCACAGCACTGTACGACATGAGCTCCTGCTCAGTAAGTCCGTCAGCACGACTGTCCACACCAAAATCACTCAACTTGGCTCGCAATGACTGGTCCAACAACACGTTGCGAGAGTTGCAGTTGCCATGCACTAAGCGAGGGTGCATTGAGTGCAGATACAGCAGAGCTCTGCTCACGTCCAACAGCATTTGCACTTTCATAACTGTCCATCTGCCACTTTGTTTGCTCGCAGTACGATGAAGCCAATGTCGAAGGTTACCTTGAGCCATGTACTCTGTAATTGCAACCAGGTGCGTCTCACGCGACCAAGCTACTCCAATGAATGTCACCACTTGCGGGTGTGAAAATACGGCTTGGCGCTTCAACTCGCTCTTGAGTTTATCTCTCGACCCAGCACCACCATTGCCGCTTGCAGAATTACGGGGTCCCTGGTCTTCCTTTGGAGCCATATATTTGGCCACGACTAAAGTATCAGTAGTGCCTCCACCAGGTGACACCGCCACTGCAGATCCTTTCGCCGCTGCTAACGAAGCCAACCAGATCTCTCGAGGGTTCATGACGCTCGTCACACTTTGCTTCCGAAGTGTCTGGCGCTTTTCAGTAGGCGGCAAGTTTAGCGACTTGAGCATTTTCAGACGCTGGAAGTCCATCCGCCAAGATTGCAGTTCCTCGTCTACCCAGAATCCAGCGTTGTTACTGGTAAATGGCTGTTTATCTTGTCTGCGATGCACCCTAGGAGAAGGACTTGCAGGTGGAGACGTGGTCGAGGCATTGGCTGTCGGCCGGTCCCGCTCGCTGTCCTTGGTAGTCGCATTATTACCTTGAGAGGTTTCTCCACTCCCATTACTCCGGTTGTATGTCCGCATGAAGAAGATAAAGAGAACCACCTTGTATAAAAAGTAGATAAACGGCAAACCCATACTGAGCAGCACGAGAGTCGACGTATCGTGTTCGGAGTCTTGACTTCCATCCGTTGCGTCTTCTGTTTCAGACCCGGAGTCAGCAAACGTCAGCAGTTGTCGAGCCACAGCAACTTCATCGTGGACGACGCAGACCCGATAGCCACTTAACCTCTGCACCTGGCCTTCCTTGCACTGTAGCTCGGTTACTTCTTCGTTATTAGCTTCTTCCTGCGTCATCGTGATCCTGCTAAGCAGCTTGAACTGTTGTTCACTGAGCACCAGTTCGTCCGTAAACGTATTATTTATCAGCACGAGCGCCTCAAGCCTGGGCATTGAGAGCAGCCACGCCACTGGAAGCCTGTTCAGCACACAGTCTACTATCTCCACCTTCATAACGGAGTCCGGAAGTACCGGCAGTGAGCTGTTGGTCAAGTCGAGGCCAATAAATAGCAGAGCAGCGAGACTTTCTCCCGTCCAGGGACCGGCGTCGAACGTCACGTGCGTCCTGTCACCATGAAGTTCCAGCGTTTGCACTTGGGGCGACAGTTCCACAGCGTTTAAATTGTAGCTAGAATTGTGTTCCAGTGCCACGCGCCACTCCCCCGTGGTCTCCGTTTGGGTCAGGCCCACACATTCGACGTTTTGGGGCGATACGAGACACAAAGAGTCGACCGAACAACGCGAAGGACAAGTGGAAGTCGCTTGACCTGTAGTGGATAGCAGCGTTGCCATGGCGAGTAGACTCGTACGTCTCCGCCGCCTTCGCTGCATATTGGAGATGGAGCTGCTGGTTCGTTATGGCGAGGGCCGAAGTCGAGGAGGACCAGTTCCGGCTAGTAACAGATGGCGTCATGAGAGCAGCGACTAGCGCTTTCTTTGTCATGCGTAAGTAAGGTTGAGCACTACAGTGGAAATGAATCGTTTGACTCTCTATAGATGTTCATAAAATACGCTAAATATGTAGTTATACAGGGTATTTGACTTGACATTTTTAATTGATTGATCCGATTGAGGAGGATATGTACATTTAGATTGAAGATGAGATTCAGGAGAGACGACAATACACCAGTGTGACGGTCTGAAGAATGTCAGAGCTGAAGGCAGTGCACCCACGTGGAATCCACGCTGGATCAGGTGTCTGTATTGGTGACACCGATGCGGTGCTCGGTTTTGTTATTTGACTTGATCTGCGATCAAGTTGGGGCCGGATAGCGATTGGAGTGAAGCCTTTTGTGCTGGAATGAAACACGCCCGGCGCATAGAGAGCTCGTCTTGACGCTACATGTGCTTGGCATCATGAACATGTAGTGACAGCGCGAACGCTGATTGTGGCCTTCTTCAAAGATTGGTCCGACGCGAGTCGAAGGGATTGCTTCTGCCGTCCCAGCTGGGGGGAGCAAAAGAGCGCCAGCGTAATATAAGCCTTATATTACGCTGGCGCTCTTTTATATTATAAGGGCGGCGCGAATGCTCTTCCTGCATCAAACGCAGTTGATATTGAACTCGAATCAATCTTTGATACCGACCAGCTGCATGTCATTTCGATCGCCAGCGGCATCGCAGAGCAAATGTTGGTGTAGATAGCGTAGAGTCCAAACATCGCAGGGGAGACGCCACGGCGTGGCGATGATTTATGGGAGGAAGGCAGACATCAGCAGGTATGCGTGTTGCAGTGTGTTATGCTGCAGTAGTACAAGAAGCATTTGAATAGTACAAGAAACATTTGAATCCACATTTTGTCCATATTATCGTTATTAGTGCAGCTCGTGTGCTGAACGGAGGCGTACGTGGGTGGCTATATACGAGTAAAACATGCAGTTTCGGTGTGCGAGCGAGTTAGCTGCGTGCTTAGAGTCCAAGTGGCTCTGCCTCGACTTCCTCCTCGCTCTTGACTTCACCCTTGGTCGCCAACTGTTGTGGCTCGTGGTCGTCGCACTGCGTGACCCACTTGCTCTTGACTGGCATGATGTGGCAGTTAATGCGCATGACCTTTAGCCCCTTCGTGACTTCCAGGTCCACTTGAGTCCAGTTATTGCGCTGGTCTGGCATCGTGCAAATGTGACCCACTTTGGGCTGCCCGCAGCGTCCGCATTTGTACAGCTTCCGGTTCGCATCGTCAGTGGTAATCTTCTTGTTGCCTGATAAAGAGGCAGAGGGATTCGCGCTGCGTCGTGGCGGTGACCGGTGTGGGTTGAGGTCAACCATGCTTGGTTCCTCGGGTACTGAGAGGAAACCCAGGTTCATCTGGGACATATCCATTGAAAGCCCCGACGAACGGTTTGTACCGCGTCGGCGAGCGGCTGCACGTGGCGGCAAATTACTACCGAGAGATGATCGACGACCATGAAGCGAGTGAACGGCACCACTAGCAATCTGAGGCGGCACCTGGAACTGGAACTGCTGCATATTCGGCTGCGGTGGTGCAGGGAAGTTGGTCGGGTCCTGAAAACTGGCGAAGGGGTTCGCAAACCCATGATTGTTCGGGTTCATGCTGGGAGTCATGTTCTGCTGCTGCACTTGTTGCTGCATCTGTTGCTGTACCTGCGCCGGTACTTGTTGAGGCTCTTTATTTTGCTGTGCCAGCACGCGGAACTGGTCCAGATTGTACAGCAAGTCCACAGGATTCGAGTGATGTCTAGAGTGGTGGTTCACCGGACGCTTTCGCTTCATCTTCAACTCATTCACTCCTTCCTGAATGCGCTGTGTGCGGTAGGCAACAGGCGAAGCTCCAGTAGTAGGCACAGTAATTCCATCCGTAGTCGCTGCATTTACCACAGGAGTCTGCTGCTGCTGCTGTTGTTGCTGGTCAGGATTGAGTTCCGACCACGATAGCTCCTTCAGGAACTCATCCATCTCCTGGAACGATTCTCCCTGAGGCGTCGCAGTACCTCCGAACTGTATCGCATTGGTTGGAGGTTCCACCTGCACTGGACCAATAGGCATCACACTATGCTGCGGAGGAAACCCCATACCATTGGATCCCATCACTGGCGCCGTGATGACGCTAGGCGCCATGTTAGCCATACCGAATCCTTGCAGCACGTCCGGATTAGAGCGAACTCGCTTGTGCTTGTGCTGAGGAGCCACGCGGTAGTTAGGTGCTCCAGGAGCTGCCCCATTCGAATTGAAGGAGAAGGAAAGCGGCGTAAGCAGGTCCTCACCCTCAGACTTTGGCGCCATCATATTGGTAGGCGATGATCCAGGAACGTCACTGTCCAGCAGCATTTGATCGTCGGGTGCTACGAAACTGGCAGAGGCGGAGTTGGGGGCGTTGCTGTTGCTACCGGTCATGGGTCCGCTAGCGGATGCCTCGCCACCGCCCTCAAGAAAGTTGTAGTCGAGCGGTAGGCCGTCGAACAGGTCCAGCGTTTGCGCGTCAGCCATGGAGAGCGGTATGGGGAATGCTATAGGGGCGAGTTCCTAACTTCGGTGTGTTTGATTCGACAAGAGCCTGTAGCGTTCTATGTAATCCGGATAGAAGTTTGTTCAATTGTTCAAAAGTACTATTTTACTCTGTATAAATGCATGTGTCCGGATATGCAACCGCACTTACTTGAGACAAGTAGTCTCGGATTGGTCGAAATTTGCATGTACACTAATGCCAGCTGATGAAATATGGCTACATGTACAGTCGGCCGCAACTATTAATAATGACAATTTTTAATGATACAGCTTGTGCATGTATCCATGCAGTACATGATGCACACGTGATGTAGATAGCCCCGCAAACGACACTTTTCTTGATACTTCCTTTATACATACCTATGCGGTGGAGTCTCACTCGTTACAGCAAGCCCTAGAGCGCCTGAGTGTGAGGAAACGCCATTGTTGGAGTGGCGCCGAAGCTCGAGGTGCCCATCTCGTACGTCACGGTCTCCGCCGGCTGCTGCTCCACCGTCTGATAAAAGCTTGGGTCCAATGCACCAGCTCGTGCAGGATCTTGCAACAACGCCTGCAAAATGCACGCGATCGGCCGTCAGCAACCAATTTCAATAGCTCATGATGTCCGCCCTCATATAGGACGAAGCCGGGCCGCGCCAGTGAAGTTACGCCTTCCCCTCTCGCTTCCTCTCAGGCAACAGACGCTCAACACGGCACAGCGGACAGCCTTCTTAGAAAAGAAATTCACTCACCTGCAGACTCAGTGGACTCAGCTGTGATGCATCCTGACGTGGATATGGATCCCACATACCTGCACCGTTGGCGCCGGGTTGCTGAGGCTGCTGGGTTTGCTGTTGCTGCTGGTTGTCGGCTATTCGGGGAATCCCGTCTTGGTCGATCTCGCCAGTCGCAGGAGAAACATTTGGTTGAAGCCAAGCCTCGCTACCATTCTGATGCTGCTCATTCTGGTGTACTGGAGACGCGCCTTGACTGGCGCCACCATTGGACGTCTGCCGTTCGTAGTACCGCGGGTCGTAACCATTGTAGTCTTGTCCCTCATACTGCTGCGGTGGAGCATAAGCCTGCTGGGCATAAGCAGCAGCAGCGTACAAATTCGGATCACCACCCGGCGACTGGCCCATGAGCATAGCACGGTTTTGCTGGTACGGCTCAGCCTTCAAGTCCTCTGTAAGCATAGCGACGTGGCTTATATGCTGACCCTGCTGCATCTGCTGCTGCATCATTTTCTCGTGAAGACGCATTTGTTGCAACTGTTGCTGCTGATCCAGTTGCTGCACTGCTTCAGCATTGTGTGCCTGAAGGTGCTGTTGCTGCTGCAAAAGTTGCAGCTGTCGCTGTCGCATAAGCGCCGGGTTATTGTAGCCCATTGCCGCCTGTTGTGCTGCAGCCGCCTGAGCTTGCTGTTGGTTCTTCTTGTGCTGAGCATGCGACGCCGCAGCCTTGCTCGGGTTCTGTTTCAACGACTTCCACCGGATCTTCACTGAGTCCTCAGTACGACCCTTTAGGAGCTGTGCAATCTGCGACCACTTGTTACCTAGCCGTGCTTGAGCGGTGAGAATCACGGAGTCTTCCTCTTCGGTGTAGGGACCCTTGTTGATGGCCGGATCCAGGTGGTTCTTCCATCGTTCACGGCACTGCTTAGGAGTACGTCCTGGAATACGCTCAGCGATCTGGCCCCAGTTGTTGCACCCTTGTGTCACAAGATACTCCAGAACCTGATCCTCTTCAAACGACCAGTGACCCTTGACAAGACCAGGCTTTAACACTTTGCGCCAACGTTGCAGGCACTGTGCATGGTTTCGACCAGGAACCAATTCAGCAATTGCCTTCCAATTCTTTTCGCCATGAATGCGCACGCTCTCCCGAAGTGCTGCATCCTGGCTCTTAGTCCAGCGCTTAGTCGTTGGAGCTTCCGGGTCTTCCACTAGTTCGCCATTTCCGTTGGAGTTCTCAGTATTTTCGTTATTGGCAGCCATAGGGGTCCCCGAATCGGAACGCGTGCGTTGCGCAGGCTTCTGTTCGCGTTCAACCAATGTGCGACTGCTCTGCGGGCGATCACGTTTGGTAGCTGAATCCTCGTCATCTTCTCTGTTGGTCGTGGCAGTATTATCTCCGGGAATGAACCCTTTCTTGTTGATTTCCAGCTCGCGCAGGTTCATTTCCGAATCGGCGATATGTGAGTTGCTCAAAAGCCGTCCAACTTGTGAGATATCTTCCTTGGATATCACCACAGACGACGAAGATAGAGAGCGTCCAACGACAGTACCATCAGCATTCGGCATACCAGCCAGGTTCTGAGCTGTAAGCTTGTTGCCATTAGTTTCTTTGCTGGAAATAAAGATAAAATAGAAGGAAAAAAAAAACTTTTAGCACAACAGTTGAAGGACTCTCAATGAAGAAAAGAACGTACCCATCAGGACCCACGACCGCATTAAATGAGTGGAATTTATTAGCACCACCGTTGAGCATCTTGACGCGGCTAGCTGCTGAAGCCAAAGAATGAAGCCAACGTTAGCATAGAAAAAAAGGAAAAAAAAAATCAATGGTCGGCGTACGCACCATTAAGTGCCTGCTTGCGTTTAAGATGAGACTCCATGTTCTGTTCTTCTTGAGCTTGCACCTCGGCCAGCTTGGCCTGCTGCACAATGAACTTCTTGCGTAGATTCAGGATAAATTTCTTCTTTCCTTCCACAGTGGACTCAGCCATAGCCTTAATCACACGGAACTGCTTCTCGTCGCGCAGGCGGTCCACATAGCGACAGAGTTCGGCACTTTCGCTTGGAGAGAGGCCGCTGAGCGCCATGAGGAACAGCCGCGACGCCTCAGCGGGTAGTGACTGCAGCAATTGCGCCAATAGATCGCCAAAGTTATCGGCGCTCGCTGTGTCCGTGGGTGGGGCTGGTTCCGGCTGGTTGTCAGTGACAGTGTCGGCCATATTGTTGCTTCTAGGACGGGATTACAGTCAAGGGAGGCCGCAATTAGCTGCACGAGTGTGCACTTGGACGAATATTGCCTTTTGCCGGCCAGCGGTCGTTCTCCCCCTTTTCGCTGCGGTCTCCCCTTACCCGTCTGTGGAAAGACTTTGATATCGAATATCCTGTATGAAGCTGACGCAATCGGTTTTGTTTTGGTATGGAAATGTCTCTGCAGAAACGGATATCCTGTCACTGTCGCTTCGCTTGTCGCCGACTGTGGCGCTGCTGTGATGAGCGTCGCGTGCTCTTTTGGTGCATCTTGTGGGCACTTCACCCTCGCTACGTCAAATTACGCGCTACAGACTAAGAAGGAGGAGAAGAGTCCGGTGATTCCGCTGGACGTTAACTGCTCCGCGTGTGGCCCAATGTCGCTCTTCGTTTTGACCGCCCAAGATTTCCATTGTGCCTCTTTGGCCCATCCCCCCACCTGCCCGACTATGGTCAAAGGATGTTTGTCTTGCATAAAGTATGCGTGCTCTGCAGCGGTTTTAAAATAGCGACGCCCCAGTTGCAATTCAGGAACGTGTTGTGTGTATGCAGCAGAAAGCACGTTTCAAGCTCTACCTGTCGGGCTGACCCTGCGAGAAAGCAGACTAAGCCAAGTATCTTCAATCGCAAAGTAACATGGGGGTAAGCGCGTTGCAACGCTTTCGCTCACGCTGGATGCAGAAGAGTACAGCAAGAATAAGCTTTTAACGTAGTGAAAGTTTCAGCACTTGTATCCACGCAAAGGGAAGTTACTGTCGTCATGCCGCAAACATCCATGCTACATGTATAATAGTGCAGCTTAGCATGCTGCCAGCGGCCAAGTCGGCCAGCAGTGCTTCATGTTAGTTTTCGCACGCCAAAGCACAAGATTCGACGCACAAGGTCGGAATGAACACGTTTGTGCAAATGTACATTTCATAACCCACAGCAAGCATTGGAGCCGTGGTGAATGTATTGTGCATCGGTTGCGAAATGCTTCACTTCACTGAGGTTCATATTCACCGTGAACTTCCCTGCACGAATTGCCGTGGCCGAGCCAAACTGGCCGGGACTCCCAGCCAGCCTGTGGGCATCTTCCACCTGGTTGTGGATATTTTGAAACAATAGATCTGATTCCGGATTAAAGTGCTGCGAGTAGCTTATCAAGAGAGAATTCGCTAGCCGGCCCACAACCTGGAAAACAGACGCTCGAAGCTTGCATGTATTTTCGGCATGTAGCGTACTTCGTTTCGTTCGTGTAGCATAGCTGGAATGGAAACGCTGCCTCTCAAGTGGAGACTCAGCTGTGTGCTTTCCTCAGATTGGCCCATATTCTGATTCCTGAGTGCAGCTGATTCAGCAAATATCATCGGCTCTTAACAGGAGTGATCAAATTATGTGACTATGAAGAGTATTTAATTAAACAAAACAGTTCCTTCCCATTTCAATAGAGCTTGTTATTTTCTTCAAATCGAATTTCAGAGGCATTTAGTTCTGCCGTTGCTACACTGACTTGTCGCATAGTCAAAGAGGTGGGACTGAAACTCAGGATCGTTCCGCCTCACTTTGGAGTTTCGAGTGACAGCAGCAAGTACGATGAAGCTCTCCGCGTGTGTGGCTGCGATGGCGCTTGCCTTCGGAGCTTCCCACGCCTGGACGTTCGATGCGACGGACGTGGCTCCACCTGAGGACATTGTGGGCGAGCACCAGACCCTGCAGCGCTCCTGGACTGTCTCGAGCCTCGCGCAACTGGAGCAACTGTATCTGGCTGTGCCTGGGCGTGTTTTCGTTGAGCTGGACCCTTCCCTGCTGCCAGCGACTGAAGCTCCGTCCACTGAGGCCCCCGCTACTGAAGCTCCTGTCACAGAAACCCCTGGTGTCGTGCCCGGGTTTACTCCTGGTGTTGTGCCTGGTGAGGTCCCTGGTGTCGTACCTGGATTTGTTCCTGGTGCGGTGCCTGTGGGCTCACTTGCCGGTTCTGGGTCAGACTGGAATGACAGCAGTCTGACTGGCGAGACAATCGAAATCCCGACTATGATGCTGCGCAAGCACCACCACCGCCACGGTGACGACAAGAAGGAGCAACCAGCTGAGGAGTCTGTTGTGGCCAAGATTGTGATCACGGGTAACTCGACGAACCTGCTGAACATGATCGAGGCTTCACCGCTGCACTGGCGTCGTGATGACGGCCTCAAACTTCACTTGAAAAACGAGGATGCGTACGGTGAGGGCTACGTACTGACACAAATCTACCTGTTCGAGAAGAATCTGCTGCGCCAGGTCACCACAGCCTTCTCTGGAGACGTGGTGCTGAACGAAGACGTGGTGACGCTCAACAATGCCTCGGCGGACGTGAAGTTGACGTGTGTGGGAGACGGCAATCTGTACTTGGAATCTGGCTCCAATGTAACGCTGGACTCACTCAAGGTGGAAGTGACGGGCAGCGGTCTAGCCCAGTTGGAGATCCCTTCAGTCAATCTTGAGGCTAACTTAGATGTGGAAGTTGCTGGCAGTGGTGCCGTGGCTCTGGTCACAGACGCTCTGGAAGCAATCGAGGTGAAGACCACTCTTTCTGGATCTGGTACCATTATTGTGGACACAAGCGATCTGTCTGCTGAGAAGCTCGAAGCCTCAGTGTATGGCTCGGGTGTATCCAGCTTTGCTACGGCGGGGTCTGTAGACAAGGAGTCGCTGACGTTATCGGGCCCTGGACAGTTGCTTGCTGGCTCGATTGTTGCGCGTAAGTCGGACGTGGATGTGTGGGGCGATGGCGAGCTGCTCGTGCAGGTGACGGACAAACTGACAGTGTCTACGTCCGTTTGGGGCAAGGTTGGCTATGTGAACGCGCCGCCTACGGACGTTAAGATCAAGGGCTGGTGGTTCTGGCGCGAGGCCAGTTCTATCGTGTACCCTGCGACTGTGAACACAGTGCTGATTTACGAGCCTGCATCTGTTCCGGACAAGTACCCGATCTACTACTCGATCGAGACCGCCGAGTCAGCGCTATCGGACGACCCAGACTACGCATTTGTGTCGGCCCAGCTGACGAATCTTTTGACTACGTCGCTGTCAAGCGTGCAGGAGGCTACCGCAAGACCTACTGAGTCGCACAACCTGTTTTACGCGTTTGTGGGCGTGGGTGTCGTAGTGGTGAACGTCGTGGCTGCACGTTCGTGGGCACAGCGTCGTGTGCGCCGCCACTACACACCTCTCCTTTAGAGAATACCCATGGGGAAGCTGCGAAGGTGCTAGTTTTGATGAAGACGAGCAGGTAAAGTTGAAATTGAAGCTTACGCTCAAAAGATACCGTGTAGAGCTAGTTGATGCCACATTGATGACGGACCGCAATTTTGTGACAGCAGCACGATATCTGTGTGCACTCACCACCGAATGTGAATCAGACCCGTGGGTACAAGTGCATCTGAGAAAACTGCCCGACGCAATTGCGAGTCGGAAGAGTTGGAAAGGGAAGATCACTATTCGATATCCGCGTTGAAAAGCAAGTCAAGATGGCCCTCACCGACATGATCCTCTCCCCTTACGCCGCCGCTAAGGACGTCGCGCAGAGCATGAACCCCGTGATGCTCGCTGCTCTTGTCGCCGTTGTCGTCGTCGTCAATGTCGTCGCTGCCAAGTCGTGGCAGGCCCGTCGCAGCCGCCTCGAGTACAGCCCGTTGCTGTAGATGCCTACGTATATTTTCCAGCCTTCAACGCCAGACCAAGATACCCGCGATCGGTTTTTGGGAAAGTTTGCCCGGTATGTAGCTACAATAACTCAGGCGCGGCCGTTTCTAATCAACGTCGAAGGGTTAGTTGTCTGCTGTCTTGTGACAAGATTCTTGTGTTGTTGCTTATCCTGATACTGCCTAGCAATTTACGTTTACTTCTTGCAGCGTGCCCGCGCCAACAAGTAAACGAGTAATCAGCGACCAGCAGGCCAAAGATTGCTCGAAATTGAGACGGTTCCATCAAGTCAGAATGACGGACCATTGCTAGTCAATCTTGGTTGTCCTCACTTCCTCATTTGACTTCTCAAGCTCACTCCCAACTTCCCACTACTGCAATGAGTTCTCTATCAGCTTCTTCATCTGTGGCACTGATCACTGCGAGCGTCCGCACCAGCAACAACGGAGATGGTCTAGCCTCGTGGCTCATGTCGAGGTTCAACACTGTCTCGAAGTCTGACACGAAGCTAGTCCTCGCATCAGAGCTACTGGATCAGCCTCTGCCTTACGGACCCGTTGCAGACCCCGTGATCGCTGCCGCAATTGGGTCACCTCAAGAATACGCAGACCCCGCTGTCCAGGGCTGGAGCCGTGCTATTTCCGCTACCCCCGCCATCGTGATCCTCACGCCTCAGTACAACTGGGGCTACCCTGGCCAGCTCAAGAATTTGCTCGACCACCTTTATACCGAATGGAAAGGCAAGCCAGTCGTGTTGGTCACGTACGGTGGACATGGTGGCAGCAAATGCGCCGAACAGCTTCAAGTCGTTCTGAGTGGTGGGTTGCATATGAATGTGGTCGCGCAGGTTGGCATCACTTTGCCATCCGAAACACTGACCGGGTTGAAGTGACGGATGCTCCTTCATTTCTAACTGAGTATGAAGCTCAAGTGGATGACGCCTTCGCGCAGCTACTCAAGGCTATTCACGGGGACAATTAGTTTGGCACTACAGCATTATCAGGATCTGTAGCTGCTTGAGAAACTAAAAATGACTCATCTTTCACCAAAATAATTATTTGGCATCTCCTCTTACGTTCTCCTAAGTCACCTACGCTACTGCTTGATCGCGTTTCGTTTCGTCGATACCCTTCTTGTTGAGCGGTGGAATCATGGCAAAGTCCATCTCCTTCATGACCAACACGTAGAAGAAGGTATTGATGGCCATTACTGCAGCGAGTGTGAAGTACATGTACTCCATGTGGCCGTCGTTCAAGTCGGTCGGGATGTACTTCCCGAAGAGAAGCACAAACACGGACAAAAGGGTACTACCCATGGAGTTCATGAAGAAACCCAGAGCAATCGACATACCACACAAACTTAGCGGGACTTCCGTGTACCCGATGTTGTACGTCGAAATCTGGATGAACACCGTTGCCAGTGACACCAAACAGTACTGAGGAATTGCAGCGTACCATGGGATATCGTTCATTGGCTGACCTCCATCGTCGTTCAAGATATACTGTGTTTCTCCACTATCATCCACGTACGTGAGTAGCGGGGAGTTGCGACGGATAATCTCAAAACAGCCTGTCCAGAGCATAGCAATGATTGCCACGATGTAACCAGTCAAGACTTTACCGTATCTGCTCGGAGGTTTGCCGACGTATTTTTCGTACAACGGGTAGACGATCTTGTCGAGAATTGGCACAAACACGAAACCACTTGCTGGATTGAAGATTTGAACTGTTGGGCCTGGAATTTGACTTGCATCGTATCCACTACCGAGGCGAACGTCGGTCTGCTGAATGATAGTCTGGTTGTTACCACGTTGGTTCTGACAGACCCACCAGAACATGTTAAAAGCGTTGAACGGCAGGATGCGGATCACTTGCTTGATACCACGGATCGTCTCAGGATCCAATTCGACGCCAAGAGCATCAGTAGCACCCTCGATGAACGACGGATCTCGGGCGTAGTAAATGTAGATGATGGTGGCGGTGATCGTCAATACGCCGCATGCGTACGAAATGTTATGCCCAACCTCTCCATGGTCCGCCAGGAATGCCGCAGGGAAGTTCAGAAGAAAAGCTGAAAGGTACATGATGGTCCCGAACACGATCATCCTTGCTTGGTAGTTATGCTTGGCACGACGGACAACCACACGGATGACACTACCGAGAGCACTTCTGGTTGGCGGGATATCGACGTAACGTTTCCGCGTGAGCAGCATCACCCCAACGAAAATCAACAGCATCAGAAGACCAACGAGGTAGACAGCCATGAAGCCGTAGTCTTCGGGGATAGATCCAAAGCCGTGTATCGCGAGTGAAGGGAAAACAGCATAGCTGAATGCGATGCCGATTCGAGAAGCCCAGAAGTTTAGACTGAAAAAGCTTGCACGCTCCTCTGGTGGTGAAGTAGTGGAGAATTGATCCCCGCCAAATGAGACTGTCAGAGCTCGAAGACATACCTGGTTGAGTGCAACACCACCGAAAAGACCGACACAAAAGAGCGTCTTGCTCACTGATCGAGAAGCTCGGATTGATGGCACAGCAGCAAGTGCGATCAACACAAACCCCACGGAACTGGAGGACGCAGCACCAAGGAGTGTCTTGAATTTACCGAGGAATTCATCGGAGATGTAGCCCGCAGGAATACATGCGAACTGACTCAACGAGTCGTACGTGAGCTTCATGGAGTTGGACCCTTTGTTGGACCACCCCAGCCGCTGGAAAAAGTTCTTGAGTGACTGGTTCACAGCATAGCTGGCTACTTCCTCGCAGATTGTCAGAAGGAAGATGAACACGCAGACCTTCTTGATGACATTTTGCGAGTACTTCGACGGTCTTGCGTCCCAAAGCTTCGTACTGTAACCCGTGGGTGGTTTCGGGGATAATTGGGTGCTGTAATCGGTGGTGATCTTGGGTGTTGTGCCCCGTGGAGTGAGAAGTGGTGACGGAGACCCAGTGCGAGGCGCCATGTGTGATGAACGAGGCAAATTGAGTTTTGAAAGCAAGTCATAGGCTGCGCCGTTGGGTTCCGAATTCTTTCCCATAGCTCGCCAGTGAATTGGCGATGGTCCATGCTCTCTCCGGTTCGCTCTGCATTGGCTGCGATGAGCCAGGCAGGCATGATTAAAGCAAAACGCTAAACCGGACATTAAAAGTTAGTGTGATTATCAGCAACGTCCACAACTACCTGTCGATTCCTGCTCATCTTTTTGCCTCCGATGACAAAGTTCGTGGCTGCGCCAATAAAACTGAAAGACTCCGCTGCATCCACTGCAGTCAGCTCAAGTATGGCTCAGTATTGGCCGTCAATTCCTCCAGTCGCCATTCAGTGTGCTCCTCTGTCGGTGTGGATAATGAATGCTGATGTGTCCATCAAGTTTCCCTTAGGACCGTGACGATGGACCCTCGGGTGGTCGAGTCGTCCACCGAGATGCTTGCCGCACCGGTTATGCGTATTGAGATGGCAACTCAACGAAATGCCGACAATGGTCCACATTCGCACATTGACAGTCTCACATGTCGTCTCATGACTGGTCAAGTGATGCGACCCAACCAAACCCCTTGCTCTGCCCCACGTGTTGCTTGTTGAAGCTGTCATGGATCGCTTCAGGGTTCACCATGTTGAGTGTATAGCTTACATGACGTTCATAATGAACACTTTGCACTGAGAGCCAAAACCTTCGAACACGTCCTAGCTCACATTTCAACTTGCACCCAAGCTCCAACGATGGCTCCCAAGAACAACGACTCTACCGCTACCACATCCACTGTGGGGGATTCTTCCGTGCCGGCCCCCATCAAGAACGCGCTCAATCTCGAGGTCGAACACGCACCTTTCACCCACCCCGAACTCCGAGGAGAATTCCCCACCAAGACCTACGACCCCATCCCAGTGTTGCCGTATGAGGACCGCGCACTCAAGGCCGACCCGACGTTCAAAAACTTGTTGGCCAACGCGACTGTGACGCACCTGGAGCCGAAAATCGGCACGGAGATCTCGGGCCTTCAGCTGCACGAGCTGACAGACGTACAGAAGGACGAGTTGGCGTTGCTTATCGCTCATCGTGGTGTGGTGTTCTTCCGTGACCAGAAGTTGTCGATTGAGGAGCAATTGGATCTGGGTCGCTACTATGGTCCGTTGCACGTCCACCAGACGGTTGCTCACGCGAAGGGAATCCCCCAGGTTCACGTGGTGGAAAATACTCTCGAAGGAAGCCAGAAGCGCATCGAGTCTCAACTTTATGAACATGTGAATGTATGGCATAGTGATGTCTCCTACGAACGCCAGGTGAGAATTATCTTGACGTGATATCAATTCGTTGTAAACTAACATTTTTCTTCTTGTTTGTAGCCTCCGTCGTACACAAGTTTCAAGGTTCTCACCACTCCGCCTACTGGAGGTGACACCTTGTGGGCCTCCGCGTACGAGGCGTATGATCGTCTGACTCCTCAATTCAAGAAATTTGTTGAGGGCCTGACTGCAATCCACAGCAGCAAGGTACGGCTTAAGCTGATGTTTTGTGTACATATTTTTCTAATAAACATTGTTTTGATCACCTAGCATCAAGCTGGGAGTGCAATTGCAAATGGCCAGACCCTTCGCCGCCCCATTGTGGAGTTTGAACACCCTGTGGTTCGTACCCACCCAGTTACTGGTCGCAAGGCGCTTTATGTGAATGCCCAATTCACCACACGGATTAACAATTTGTCAGTTCCCGAATCTGGTACGTTCTACTACATCTACCAAAACTGGAATACCACTAATTTTCGTTGGTATTTCAGATGCCGTCTTGCGTTTCCTGTTGCAACATATTGCCCAGGGTCATGAGTTCCAGGTGCGCTACCACTGGACCAAGGACGCCGTGGCGATTTGGGACAACCGTGCTACAATCCACTACGCCACATACGACTACCTGCCGGGCAACCGCCATGCTGTTCGTGTGACGCCGCATGGTGAAATCCCGTACTTTGAGGACGCCTCGAAGCCTTGAAGTGGCTGGTCGACGTACTACGAAGGTATTTCTTGGTTGTAGCCTACAACTTGTAGGTATGTATAAGCCAACATGATTTTTGTTTGAGTTGCAACAATTTTTCTCGCTTTTTTTTAGTGAAGTGCCCGGAGATAACGCTGAACGTCTTCGTAGAATTTGTACAGAGAGATCAGACCTATTACATTTTTTTTCTGCACGCCGTTTGGAATTACTGTCGTCTAGTCTACATCCTGATAGCTTCAATTTATGCTTCTGAAGCCTACATAGATACCAAAAATGAATGAAGAAAAGCAATGGCAGTCTTTTAGGTCGCCAAAAAGGCTAATTAACACTAACAGAATGGCCGACCGACAACTTGGAGGCTACAAGATCCTTATCTTCCGCATCGTCCTCAGCTTCAACTCGCGGGTTCATTCCAAAGTCCATTTTTCGCATCACCAACACGTACCCAATGCTATTGACCACCATCACGGCAGCGATGGCAAAGTACATGTACTCCATGTGGCCATCGTTCAGGTTCGGAGGAATGGAATAGCAGCACGATCACGGACAGTAACGTACTGCCCATAGAGTTGATGAAGAGTCCAAGCGCAATCGTCACACTCCGCAGACCCATCGGAACCTTGTCATATCCGACGTTATATGTTGGAATTTGAATCAAAACTGTCGCCGTAGACACCAAGACGTACTGAGGGATAGCGGTGTACCAACGGATATCGTTCATCGGCTCCCCTCCGTTCTTGTTCAACAGGATTTGAATCACCCCATCCGCATCCACATAGGTCAACACCGGCGACTCGCGGCGAATGATCTCGAACACACCAGTCCACACCATCGCTATGATCGCAACAACGTAGCCGGCCGCCACTTTTCCGTACACACTGGGTGGTTTACCAGCGTATTTTTCGTAAATGGGGTAGACAACATTGTCGAAAAACGGAACAAGGAGAATTCCAGGCCCCGGGTTGAAAAACTGGACTGTCGGAGCTGGAATCTGCGTGGAATCAGGAGAAGAACCGAGTCGCACATCAGTCTGCTGGATGATTGTTTGGTTGTTGCCACGCTGGTTCTGACAAACCCACCAGAAAGTGTTGAACGCGTTGAAGGGCAAAATGAGGATAACCTGTTTCACCCCGTCGATCAACTCTCGGTCAAATTCGATGCCATCGCTGTCAGTAGCGCCGTCGATGAACGATGGATCCTGGGCGAAATAGATCCACAAAACCGTCGCCGCAACAATCAACACTCCGCAGACATAGGAAATGTTCCGACCCACCTCTCCGTCGTCGGACATGAATGCCGCCACAATATTCAGTAGAAATGCCATAATGTACATGATAGTGCCGAGAACGATCATCTTTGCCCGGAAATTGCGCTTTGATCGCTGTACAACCACGTTGATCACACTGCCCAATGCACTTTTTGAAGGTGGCACGTGCACATAACGAGATCGAGTTGGGAGTAGCGTAGCGATGATACTGAGCACCAACACCAATCCAATTGCGTAGACAGTCACGTATCCATAGTCGGCGGGGATAGCTCCAATACCATAGAGACACAGTGACGGAAAGACGGCGTAGTTGATGGCAACTCCCACGTTCGATGAAAACAGGTTCATGCTGAAGAAATAGTCGCGTTGCTCAGGGGGAGAGTCGGGTGAGTATTGGTCACCGCCGAAAGAGACTAAGAGCGAGCTCATACCAACTTGGTTGAGAGCGATCCCAAGGAACAATCCCACGCAGAAGATGACTTTGCTCACCATTTGGTTCTCAAGCACACTCGGCAACGCAGCGATGACAATCAGTACGAAGCCTATGGAGCTGAAGCCTTCAGCTGCTGAAGGTAGCAGCTCCCAACAGCGTTTTGTACTTGCCAAGATATTGGTCAGCGATGTAAGCGGCGACGATGCAGGCGAACTGACTCAACGAGTCATACGTGAGTTTCATCGAGTTGGAACCTTTGTTGGACCACCCGAGTTCCTGGAAGAAATTCTTGAGAGATTGGTTGACGCCATACCCGGATAGCTCTTCACAGAATGTCAGGAGAAGTAGGAAGACACAGACCTTCTTCATGACATTCTTCGAGTATTTTGGAGCTCTTGCATCCCACAACTTGGTGCTGTAACCTCCAGCAATGACAGGCGTCAGTGACTGTGGTGTTAACGGTGACTGTGGCAGGTTGCTCTGCCTCATTGTTGCTCACGAGGGGAAATTGGATTGTGTGGCCATGATCATCTGGCTACGTACCCCGGTATGGTCTACCTGGCGTGTTCGACGTGCTACATGTACAGTATCAAAAGCTAGAAAGGATCCTGAATCATGACACACACGAGCTTAGATTGGCTGTTGCTCGCTCCAGATGCTGTACGCAGTGGTTGAAATGGAACCAGTTGGGTGGGCGATTCTGTGCCACAGACTGTAGCTCTCTTGTGCGAGGGACCACAGCAGCTTCAAAGCGCCGAAGCAAATCTTTCGTTTGTCAAGGATGAGGTTAGCAAGGATTTGCAAGCACATTCCGGCTCTCCGCAGAGTCTCCATTACGACTGCAATCCAAACACAACGACTGGGTCGCTAGTGGACGCATCATTTCGACGGAAGAACCAATCTGATGCCGCTTACATCTTGTGTGGACGCCTCAAGATACACCACCTCTGGAATACGCATGACGCGGGATGGGAACCTTTCAGGATACTGTCGATGTGCGAGTCATTTTGCCCCGAACCTTTTCCTGACAAGATTGCCAAAGCTGTGAGCAAACACTTTTAAACTTACGTTGAATCCTTCACCATGACCGATAAACCGATCAAGAACGCGCTCAACCTCGAGGTAGAACACGCACCTTTCACCCACCCCGAACTCCGTGGAGAATTCCCCACCAAGACCTACGACCCCATCCCAGTGTTGCCCACACTCGTTAAAGCAACTTCTTTTTAAGCAACTTCTGCAACTTTATTATCAGCACCTTCTGCAACTTCCGCAACTTCCGCAACTTCCGCAACTACAGCAACTTTCACAATTAGTTCCGAACATATCTTTAACCGAAGTGAACCGCAGAACCGGACCGCGGTCAAAGATCGGAATCAAAAGTCGTGCATTCTTGAATTTGCAGTGTAAGGGGAAATGGAGCAGCAAGGCAAGAGGCAGAAAAAACACAAGGGCAAGAAAGCCGAAAAAAAAGAGCGCAAAAGACGTAAGATTTAAACGGTACATTCAAAATATCAAATGTGTACCTGAACAAGTCGACTTTATACTAGGGCGCTATGCAAGCGAAGATGAATCGGATTCGTCTGGATATGGTCCCAAAAGGACGGATAAGAGCAAGAAGAAGAAAACGAAGAAGCACGCTAAACACAAACGTGGGTCGTAAACGAAAGATTCCTATAGTTATTGTTCCTTACTTTTCTGTATTGATTTGATTCGAAGCATCAACTCCAAGACGCACCCTGACAGCCGATGAGCACGAATCCGAAGACTCAGAGAACATACCTCCAACACAACCGACCATTTTGCCATGTAACTATCATGATGATTTTTTTACAAATGCTCACGTGAATCTGACAATTTGTACTTTCTAGCTGGTGAAGTCATCCCACAACCCATTCGAAATCTAAAACCATCCGTTGGCGGACTGGAATTTGATTCTTGGGATTCTTTTGAAACCTACTGGAATCAGTATCAAGAGGAGAATTTGATTTCGTATCGTTGTCGTGATTCGGCAACAATACAAAACTTCAATAGCCGTCATCCCAACAATCAGATTCCTGTAGGATTCAGGTACGCATTCAAGAAATATGCCTGTAAGCTAGGCTGTCGACAGAAATCAAGAGGAACAGGAAAACGGACACCCGTAGTGATCGTTTCCGCGGCTGCGTCGCAAAAAATTCGAGCTGTCGTAAGACCTTCCGCTGAAGATTCTGGCAAGTGGGTCGTAATGATCACCAATGAGGTACAGATTTTACCATTTTCACAATAGTTTGGAGTACTAACATTTTACAATTTGTATTACTGTTTTTAAGAACAACTGCCATTGTCACAACACGAACAAAGCACTGTATGCTGCCCTCAAGTCCTGCGGAGAAATTATTGACGACTCCATCCTGGACCAGCTCGATGCGTTTGCCGAGACAAACACAAGTACCAAACACATTACAGAATACGTATCACGGAAAATGGGTACGTGTTGTACTCTTGGATTACAAATACTCAATTCTGACATTTTCATATCTTAGACTTGCCGTTTACTTCCCAACAGATAAGAAATCTGATAACTTCTCGACTCGGCTCATCGACCACCGAAGAACGCATAAAGGATCTCATAACAGATTTCGTAGGAGACGAAGGCAACAGCTGTCTACTGATCCAGGACGATTGGGGATACACGTCAGGTATGGTGATGCAAAGTGCAGCCCAAAAAGAGATTTTCAAGAGGTGGGGGGACAACTTAGTCCTGGACTGGACACACAATACCAATAACATTGGTTATTACCTCGGTGAGTGCTGAAGTTGCGCAACTTTTTTTCTGTGCTAATTTCGTTTTTAGGGAGTTTGATTGTCACGGTTCCAACCGGTCGGGGTGTATCAGTTCTGGACTTCTTGTGCATCAATCAACAGAAAGAGATGCTGGTACAAGTTCTTAAATTTTTCAAGGGCATCAATCCGGAGTGGTCAAATGTTGAGTCATTGGTCATTTATAAAGATTTTGCGGAGATGGCAGCGCTGAAGACAGAGTTTCCGGAAGCAGAGGTTGGTATTTATTATTTGAACTACCCAATAAAGCTAACTACAATCCTGTTGTGATCGGCAGATTTTCCTTTGTCAATTTCATGCTCTGCGTGCTGTTCGTCGGATGATGGCTAGTCGCAATCATTTCGTCCCGATAGGTCAACGGAAAGAAGTTGAAAATCTCTTTCGTGACATTATGATGTCGATCTCGTATGAACGCTACTGTGGACGACGAGCTCAATTTGTGAAACGTGTGGAACTAATTTCCTCTGCTTTCGTTGGATACTTTAAAAGATACTGGGATTCGTGCAGCTACCAATGGAGCAATTACGGGCGAGCTCAACGTTTTCGGCAGGGAATAGCACAACTAACCGGATTGAGGCGTCTTGGAACCAGTATAAACAGCTCATTGGGAAGAAAACACGGATGGATAAGTGTCTGCGGGTTGTTTTTAAACAACAGTCCTGTGTTCTCCGAGATTTTGTTCACCACATTGGAACGCAAGACTTGCGTGCTGTTATCCTGGACGATTTCGCTTCTGAGTTGAGTGAAATTTCAAAAATACTGAGCTGTTACTGTTTTAAGCATGTGCAGCTTCCAGTGGCGTCGTCATGTTATCGATGGAGTCAATTGGATATGGCATCACTTTGTGGAAGGATCATGCGATGTGTATCAGTTTTCTGGTTCCTCCGGTGGGAGTATAAAGGTTTACTGGCGTTCGGAAGCACCGTGCGCATGCAATTGCTTTTTTTACGTGTCCACACGATTGCCTTGTCAGCACATATTCAACGTGATGCAGCACCGGAATGTGGATGGTTTTAAAGTTGCGCAACTTCAGCCGCGTTGGTCAATGAAAGAAGCAGAGGCGGTGGAGCCTATACTTAATACATGAACAATTCGTAGACTCGGTGAGTTGAAATTCAAGGCCCCCGTCGCCTTCCCATTCGCTTGAACTCCGCCAAAAGAAGAATAGGATACGTCAAGATTCGACGCGGAGAAGTCTGCCTGAAACCTGTTCTCTCTGACTGTGAAAAATACAATATTGTGCAGGCAGAACTGTCACCGCTTGTTGATGCGATGCAACGTCTCCCATCACACGAATTTTACGAGCGATTCTCCGATTTACGTGGACTACTTAGTAGTTTCAAAGAGCAATGGGGGCTAACGGCCGCTTTGGACACCAGCACCGATGACACTGCAGATGAAATTGAGAGTGATCAGAGCGAGAATGAAAATGATCTTTTGGACGAAATTAATGAAGCATTTTCAAGCAGACGGACGTTTTTACGCACCGAACCGGAACTGGACCTGGCAGCATTTCTTGTTGATAATCCTTCTCAAATATCCCAGCCAGACCTCGAGTTTTCTGAAGCTTCCCAAAGTATTATCGATGGCACCGGTGGCTACAGAGTTGAGGACGAAAACATCGCGTCCCCGTGCCATACCAACACGGTTACTACCCATGATCAAATTGATCACCCCATCACTATTACTACAGAGGCGCTGGACTGTGATAGTGAACGCAGTGTGCCCCTTAGTGCAACTGCCAACAGAATTTCAGTGCCTCACCAGCACACATCAATTGACCCAGTGGAAGTTGCGCAACTTCCGACAACCGTGCACTCACGTGGGCCTGTCGTATCGGGAGTTGATATCATCAGACTGCATCAACCGCCTGTCGCAACTTCAACTTCAAACAATACTCAGCAGAAGAACGGTCGTCGTGGAATTGTTCATCTTCAATGTGATTGCCCTGTTGATGTGGAAAGTCTCTATATGTGGGCTCAGCATTTTAGCGATAAGGATCGCGTCTGTGAGATAATCGATCGCTATCCGGTTTTGTTCTCAGAGACCTTCTTACAGACTCGACGGCCCGACGTCGTCATGCGAATTGCCCCTACAAGCTACAATTTCTTGGTTCCCCGTGGATTACTCTCAAACATCTCGAGTGCTTTCGCAAACTGGGAGAAAAGTAAGTGTGACGCGGGTCCGAGTAAAATTTTTCATGATCTTGACACCGACAGCGCTGAACCTGTTCCAGTCGTAACTTTGGCAACGCACGGGGAGTTTACACGGTACGGTGGCTATTCCCTGAACTGTTAAGGTAAATAACTCTTAATTCTGTGCGATTTCAATGGTAATGCAGAAGGTATACAGTCGTTGCGAAGCAAATTTACGAAGTCTGTGAGGTAATCCACCGTTATCAGGATGATTTGGAGTGGGTCCATGGTCACATCACTACTGAAGACGATGCAGTGGAATCTCCACTTTATATTGCATCTGTGATGCCATCTATGCCTAAAATGGCTCAGCAAGTTGCGCAACTTTTGTCCGAGTCTTGGCTGGCAAGAAAATTCATGTTGAGACCTGGTGCTGTGGGGAAAGGCGGCTTCTTACAGCTCGCTCAAGTCGTGGGTCACCTCGCAGGCAAAGCCAGACTAAGCGATTCCGTCATGCATTGTGCTTTGCAGTATATTTTTTCGCACCACCACGCACGTTGTTACACCGTGGACCCTATCCATGTGGAGAGAGGAGAGTTCAAGTTTCCTGCAACCGCGATGGCAGCATATCGACACGTCATTGTCCCAGTGTTTATCAGAGCCTTAAAGCACTGGGTTATACAGATAATCACCCTACCGATTACGACAGATGAGCATCTGACCTTAGTGCTTTACGACCCGCTTGGTATCGAATCCCACCACGAGCTGCTCAAGGACAAATGGAATTCATATACGATGCAGTTTCTTCAAGAATGGCATGCTCGCGATTGTGCATGTACAAGAACAGTGGAAAATGCAGAGCATGCTGACACATCTCTTAACAGCAAATGCTTCTCTCCTTTGGTGAGGGAAAATCTACTCCTGCATCCACGACAGCCTGATGCAGTGAGCTGTGGCGTTTTGTGCATTGCTCTGGCGTTTAGCTATATTGATGGTGATAAGAAGTTTCAGGAGATCAAGGTGGTGAAGCATGCCGAGGTGGACGCGATGCGTCTTTGCATCATGTGGCAGGTCCTGTGTGATTGTGATGAAAGGCAAAATGTGACAGATGCCACATTCAGTGTTTGGCCTGATGTTCAATCTATCAACAAGAAGATCAACAAGCACTTCAAGGCGACGTCGCGTAGCGAAGCTACGCTTTAGTGCAGTTATAGTGAAATTCTCTGTCACCGTATTGGAGTAATTGACTTTTTACTTAGTACATCAGAAGAAATGTCAGTGTAGTAGTGCATGTTTGCCCAGATGTACTTGCAATGAAGACGAACGAGTACTGGGTCAGGAGAAGGGCTCTTTACCTTGGCCGTTGTTTCTAAACGTGCTGCAAGGTGCACAATGTGCTCGCAGTTGTTGTAAGTTGTTCCAAGGTGCTTGAAGTTGTTCCAAGGTGCACAAGAAAACGTTGCCGAAGGTGCTTAAAGGCGCGCAACTTCTGCACTTAAGGTGCGTGAAGGTGCTGGAAGGTGCACACGTTGCTTCAACAGAAGTTGCTTTAACGAGAGTCAGTGTTGCCGTATGAGGACCGCGCACTCAAGGCCGACCCGTTCAAAAACTTGTTGGCCAACGCGACTGTGACGCACCTGGAGCCGAAAATCGGCACGGAGATCTCGGGTCTTCAGCTGCACGAGCTGACAGACGTGCAGAAGGACGAGTTGGCGTTGCTTATCGCTCATCGTGGTGTGGTGTTCTTCCGTGACCAGAAGTTGTCGATCGAGCAGCAATTGGATCTGGGTCGCTACTACGGCCCGTTGCACGTCCACCAGACGGTTGCTCACGCGAAGGGAATTCCCCAGGTTCACGTGGTGGAGAATACTGTGGAGGCGAGTGAGAAGAGGCTCCAAACCCAGCTTTACAAGCACTTCAACCAGTGGGTGTGGCATAGTGATGTGTCGTATGAGCGTCAGGTGAGGAACGACGTTAATAGGTATCGTTTTTTGGTGGGTTTCTAACTGGTAATTATTGTTTTAGCCTCCGTCGTACACAAGTTTTAAAGTTTTGACTACTCCTCCAACTGGTGGCGACACTGTTTGGGCTTCGACCTACGAAGCATACGAGCGATTAACCCCACCGTTCAAGAAGCTTGTGGAAGGTCTCACCGCCATCCACAGCAGCAAGGTAAGATTACTTAAAATGTTGCTACAGGGTGTCGAAAACACCAAGCTAACCGGAACGAATTGTGGACGGCACAGCTTCAAGCCGAGGCAACGATTGCTCAGGGGCAAACTCTACGGCGTCCCATTGTGGAATTCGAGCATCCTGTTGTTCGCACTCACCCGGTCACTGGTCGCCGTTCACTGTATGTGAACAGTGAATTTACCACTCGTATCAAGAATCTATCGGCAACCGAATCAGGTACTCAACATTTGTTTTTCTTTTCGTGCTGCAACTACGAAGATAATAATCGATATGTCTCCTTTCAGATGCAGTGCTGGGTTTCTTGACCAACCACATCGCCCAAGGGCACGAGTTTCAGGTGCGCTACCACTGGACCAAGGACGCAGTGGCGATCTGGGACAACCGCGTGACAGCTCATTACGCAACTTTCGACTATTTGCCCGGCAACCGACACGCTGTGCGAGTGACTCCGCATGGTGAGATCCCGTACTTCGAGCAGCGCAAGAACGAAAACTCCACTGAACCCTGAAGTTGGTGGCATTTCATTGTCGTATCTTTTGAATTCTGTGCATTTGAAGGGAAAAAAGTTGACATGCTGGTTCGCGTTGTCCTTGATAATAGGTCGACACCAATTTCAAAAGCAAAGTTTAATGTTAATTTTTTTGCAACCTACCTTGGCCAGTAGATTCAGTCATAATGGATCAACTACAGCGTACAAGGCCATTCAGCCGTGGTGGTAGATGCGTATCGAAGCTTTTAATGCGTGTTCGGTCGTGCAACTTACCATAACACGGTTTCTAAGGTCACCGCATGTTGCAAAATATGGTGGCACCCACTCCTGAAGAAGACGTTAGGATGACCACCAGATCCTTTAAGCTGAGGAAGCTACGTTGAATGCAGGAACGAAGCAAGGATGAGGACAGTATTGCTCTGTTATCGTGTTTTTTCAGAGTGATGAAGAGGCAACTTTGGCAGTCGTTTTGAAACTACTACCAGTGCCTGCTAGTTATAGAACAATGCAGATATGCAGACTGTGAAACCTCACAGATTTCTCTCACCTTCTCGATTCCTGGCAAACGTTTTCTCCTGCCAATTTCGGCTACTATGAAAGTATCTTGCCCATACTGATCAAACATAGACCAATTGGTAACACCGCATTACTTAACGAGAGCAAATACGCACTAGTCTCTGATCGACTGCAACTAGTCCACCAATTATCACTTTCTAACCAGATCAAAACTGAATGAATACCAAATGTAGTTCAGTGATGCCAACCTTTTTCTGCTTAAAAAAATATTATTACCAAGCTAGACGAAAACGTGCTGTCCGACAACTGGCAAGTTTCAACCATCAGTTAATACTGCGACGGCCACTACCTAGCTCGAATGGCACGTCCTTGTCATCCGTTCCATTGTCGGTCGGTTCCTTTCCGAGCCTTGGGATCATGGCAAACTGTTGGAATTCAGGTCCATGTACTCCAGGTTGAACTCGTTGCTGAGAACAGGAGTGCAAATCAGACCGGTATGAGAGAGGAGGCGCGAGACAAGCGGAATACTGGGATACAAATCTGGGAGTAGTGAGAGCTCGTGCCAGGACTCTAAGCGTTTTAATTTAGTTCTCCTTTTTGCGTGTAACGAGCAAGTCGTCTTCGGATCAAGAGTGATTCACTAAAGGGTTATGAGCCCAACTCACGGACTACTTCTGCAGTGCACTCGGAACGATTCAAGATGGCGGAGCCGCTCAAGTACAACAACGAGGGCGTTCCCAAGAACTGGGACGGGAAGGACTGGCAGACGTACAAGTGGGCCATGGAGGCGGTTCTGACAGAGAAGAAGCTGATGCCGATTGCGGACGGTACGATCAAGCGTGAAGACTTGGGTACAGATGATGGCAAGGAGAAGTTCGATGACCAGCAGAATCAAATCCGGCGCATGGTGGGTACGTCGGTACCGCCAGACATCTTGCAGCAGATTCGGGACAAGAAGACAGGATCGGGAATGTGGGCAGCTTTGATTGACTTGTTCGAGAATAAGACAAACAAGACGGTAAAGGTCCACAGTATTCGTCGCCTGGTGAATCAACTTTGGGCTATGAAGTTGTCCCCAGGAAGTGATGCGAATCTGCATTTGTGCAAGATGTTCAATATTCGAACGGAGTTGGCGACTTTGCAGTACACCGTCAGTGACATTGACATGGTGGAGATGCTGTTGGAGAGTCTTCCCAACCAGGCAGAGTTCGAAAGCCTGAAAGCATCTGTGCGTTACTCTGCTACGCCAGATGAGTTCACACCCAGAAAAGTCCGTGAAATGATTCGCGCCGCTGCTGCTCGTCAAATGGAGTTTCACAGCAGGAACAGTGGAGGTTATCGCGGGGGTAACAAGAACGGAGGCAAGGGAGGTGACAAGGGCAAGAATGAAGGTCAGGACAAGCAAGAAGACACGAAAGCGACTAAGAAGGCTAGAAAGTGTTTTGTTTGCAGAAGTACGGAGCATATCAAGCCGAACTGTCCTGTGAAAGCCGAAAAGGATAAAAAGAAAGCAGAGGCTGATGACGCTGAAGAGAAACGTAAGGCGCGTTCGCATGTGACGATTCTCGTTGGTGGTGGTTCCAGTCCAGAGCCTGAACATGAAGAGGAGATTCGTGTGGGGGTGGATGTACACGGTGGTCGAGATACCAGTGTACATGAGGGCGAGGACGACACTGCTGATGGAGGATGGTGGTTTTTCGATACTGCATCGAATGTTCACGTGACGGGGAGACGTTCCTACTTTGCAACTTTCAGTGAAGACATTGATCATGCACGGGGTATTCGTGGACTTACAGATGCACTTCGAGCTCAAGTAACGGGCGTCGGCACTGTAGTGTTGTCAACACTGGTCAATGGTGTACAGACGGTATTGCGTCTCAATGATGTGTTCTACGTTCCAGGAGCAGACTGTAGTTTGTTATCGCCTGGCGTAGCTGCTGAACAAGGTCTGGACTTTGACTATGAGCGTGAAACACTGAACTTCTTTATCATGGAAGAAGGTAAAACGATAGCAATTGCTACACCGCAAGATGCAACGTGGGGATTCTACGCGTCGGATCTTTCGGACAGTCCAATTGTAAGACCACCAGCTAGAGCAAGATGCAATTTCACGATAGCTGAAGGCGTTGGATCACTGACGCTATGGCATGAGCGTTTGGCGCACACGTGCCCACAGTACTTGAAGACTATGGTCGACAAGGGTCTCGTGCGAGGCATGATGCTGACGCGACGACAACTGAACACGTGTGATGCCTGTCATATCGCGAAGCAGAAGAAGAAACCTCTTCGGAAGAAGCTTGATCGGAAACTCAAAGAGCCGAATCAAGTGGTGTACGCTGATCTGTTGATCCCAAGCAAGGAAAATGGTACACGATACGAAGCAGTGCTGGTTATTCTGGATGGATACTCGCGCTTTGTCACGATCAAGATGCTGACTAGCAAGTCCAGTGATGTGGTGAACAAACATATTAAAGAATATATTATCTGGGCGGAAAGGCAAGCAGGAAGAGATCGTGGTGGAGGTCAGCAGAGTTCATTCAAGGTCAAGAAGGTGCTGACAGATAAAGGTGGTGAATTCGTGAATGCGGAGATCGATAGCTGGTACGCTGCTCATGGGATTGAGCATGTGAAGGTCGGACCAAAGAGCTCACAGCTGAACCTATGTGAGCGGACGCACCAATCTCTCGTCGGTATGATGAAAGCCATGATGGTGCAAGCTGGTTTTCCGAGGAACTTGTGGCCTGAAGCGTTGCGGAACGCAGCGTACATTAAGAATCGGGTCTTGAACAAGGGAGCTAATGGCATACCTTACGAGTTGATGTTCGGGATGAAGCCGGATCTTCACCACATTCGCAAGTTTGGTGCGCTGGCATACGTGCACATACCGGTAACGCAGGGGAAACGTAAGCATCACGACAATGCTAAGCTGGGATTTGTTGTCGGCTACGCGGAGGACGTCGTGGGATGCAAGGTATACTTTCCTGATGAACGAACGGTCAAGTTCGTGGCAGATTTGAGAGTATCTGAAGACACTGTGTATCGTGATCGCCACGACGTGGATGTGGAGGACAGTGACCTAGAGTCATTACACTTTAAGCAAGCTAGCTTACTTGCTGAGAATGAAACTGTGAATGTCAGCGATGAGTTAAGCAGCGTCGAACCTACCGAAACTTTTGGCGAGCCCATGAGTGAACACTCTATGGAGCTCGAGGGGGGCGACGAAGTGAGTTTCGTGGACGAAGTGAGTTTCGTGGATGGAGCAGAATACGTAGAGGACGATACTGACCGAGAACTACATCGTCACGTACGCTTTGGACAACAACCGCCGACCCAGGAATTTGATGTCAACACGGAACCTAACAAGGTGACGAATTCACTGAACGTGGAGTTTGCTGAAGCTAGTAATGTGGCGGAAACTAGTGACGTAGTTAGTGGCGTTGCTGAAACTAGTGCGGATGGCAACTGTACAGCTGAAGAAGCTAATGCAGATCCAGTGGAGGTGAACTTGCCTGTGCCTACTGAACCAATTGAGGCACCAAGTGAGCTGGAAGATGCTGAGTGCTCATCGACTGCAGCAAGTGATGGATCCGATGGTGAAGAATATGCCATGGAAGGAATCGATGATGATCAAGTCACAGTGGCGAGTGCATTCGAACCAGCAAACAGCAGTACTGAATCGGTGAATGGGGAAAGCGTGCAGCCGGAAGTAGTAGACGCTAGCACACTAATGCCACCGAGACAGACTGGAAAACGCACTCACCGCAGTGAGACTTCTTCAGAAGCGAAAAGAGTGGAGCATGACGCAGCCAAACTAGACGCAAAACGAACTCGGACGGGACTTCGCGAAGCAAGTGAGCGTCGTAGGCCTAAGTATTTGGATGATTTCGTGGTGAACGTGATGCAAGCCACATCTCGCATACTGGATGAGCGTGGACAACCGATACGTGCGAACAGTATCAAGATGCCCCGGAACCATAGGGAGGCAATGCGCTCGAGGTTTGCAAACTACTGGAAAGAAGCAGAGCTGCTGGAAATGGCGGCACTGAGGGAGAAAGGGGTCATTGAGGAAATCTCACGTGACCAGGTACCTGCTGATGCTAAGCCGATAAGCACGCAGTGGGTTTATGCGTTGAAGTCAGATCACCAGGGATACGTCATCCGGTTTAAGACACGTGTGGTTGCTCTGGGAAATCACCAGAGACCTGGAATCGACTTTGTTTTGACTTTTGCACCGGTGGCCCGTTTGTCATCTTTGCGAATGCTGATAGCGCTTGCAGCCGTTCTGAACCTGGACCTATATGGTGGTGATGTGAATACGGCATATTTGAACGCATTGCTAGGTATCAGGCAGTACTTACGGTCCATTGATGGCTACCCGTGTGAAATTGACGGACACATGTACGTCGTGGTGAAAGCTTTGTACGGGCTGAGGCAGTCAGGAAGAGAGTGGAATACCGAGTTAAATCGGTGGCTGCGCGAGCACGGTTTTCAACGCTTACTGACTGAGCCTTGTCTATACTATCACTTTGATGGAGACGTGATCATGATGGTGCTCATTTACGTGGATGACATTCTCGTGGCGACCAACAGTGAGGCAAGCAAGTGCAACTTGTTTGAAGAGATTGATAAGGCCTACGGTATCAAGGACCAGGGGTTACTGACGCAGTACCTGGGAATTGAGGTCATGCAGTCGAGCGAGTACATCACTGTGAGTCAGAGCAAGTATGCTCGTGAGATTCTGGAGACTTTCGGATACGAGCATGCTCATGCAGTGGGAAACCCCATGGAGACCAATGCAAGACTGGCACCACTTGGAGATAGTGAAGAGTCGGATACCAGCTTTCCTTATCGAAAGGCAATTGGAATGCTCATGTACCTAGCTACTGGAACTCGTCCTGATCTGGCATTTGTTGTCGGGCAGCTCAGCAGATTTGTAGCCAAGCCGTCGGCCAAGCATGTGGGCACTTTGAAACGTGTGCTGCGGTATCTGGCAGGTACAATTGAGTATAGCATCACTTACAACCGGAATACGAAAGCACCGCAGGAGGTTGTGCTGGAAGGTTACTGTGATAGTGACTGGGCAAATGATCCAGAGTCACGTAAGAGCACAACAGGATTCGTGTTTACGTTAGCTGGAGGTGCAATCTCGTGGATGTCACGTCGACAGTCTATCGTAGCGCTTTCTTCGGCGGAAGCAGAATATGTGGCATCGTGTGAAGCAACAATGGAGGCTGTAGCGGAAAGCAACATTTTGCAGGAAATATTGCCGCACCACAGTGTTAAGCTGAGACTTGGAATTGACAACCAAGCAGCGATCATTATGGCGGTGAATCCAAGTTACAGTCGTCGCACACGGCACATTGAGTTGCGTTGGCACTATGTGCGGGAGCAAGTTGAGAAAGGTGTAGTGGGGATCTACAAGGTAAAAGGAACGGTTAATCCGGCAGACACGTTTACGAAGCCTCTAGACAAGTCGAAGCTCAAGGACTTACTTGTACTTGTTGGCGCTGGAGTAGCGGACTAGTCAAAGCTATGCTTTGAGGGAGGCGTGTTGGAATTCAGGTCCATGTACTCCAGGTTGAACTCGTTGCTGAGAACAGGAGTGCAAATCAGACCGGTATGCGAGAGGAGGCGCGAGACAAGCGGAATACTGGGATACAAATCTGGGAGTAGTGAGAGCTCGTGCCAGGACTCTAAGCGTTTTAATTTAGTTCTCCTTTTTGCGTGTAACGAGCAAGTCGTCTTCGGATCAAGAGTGATTCACTAAACAAACTGCATCTTGTTCATGACTACGAGATAGAAGATAGCATTCACCGCCATTATTCCAGCAATTGTGAAGTACATGTTTTCCATGTGGCCGTCGTTCAGGTTCGCAGGAATGTCCTTACCAAATAGCAGCACAATCACAGACAGCAGAGTGCTACCCATCGAGTTCATGAAGAGGCCCAAAGCGACTGAAACTCCACGAAGAGCCATTGGGACTTCGGTGTACGCGATGTTGTACGTCGGAATCTGGATAAGGACGGTTGCAGCAGCCACAAGGATGTACTGATGAATAGCATTATACCAGCGAATGTCGCTCATCGGCCCACCATTGTTGTTGTAGATGTACTGCATCTCACCGTCTGTGTCAACGTACGTTAGCAGCGGCGAATCGCGCCGAACAATTTCAAATACTCCAGTCCAAACCATCGCAACGATTGCAACGACGTAGCCAGCGGCAACCATTCCGTATCGGCTAGGCGGCTTACCAGCAAATTTCTCGTAGATCGGATAGACCAAGTTGTGGAAGAATGGCACAAGCAAAAGTCCAGGTCCTGGGTTAAAAAACTGGACGGTCGGTGCTGGAATTTGAGTTGAGTCGGGAGAACTACCGAGACGTACATCGGTCTGCTGGATGATAGTTTGATTGTTGCCTCGTTGATTCTGACAAACCCACCAAAACATGTTGAAGTGTAGTAGGTCGGGGACACACAAGGAAACAACACACACAGTACTTGGGAGCTGGAACTCCCCAAGTCTACCAACATGTACTATGATGGTGCTTTAATCCTTGCAGTCCTTGTGCTCTACTCAGAACACGTTCCGAAGCTCTTGCTCTACTGAGAGCAAGTTCAGAAGTGAGAGTAAATCTCAAACTGTCCTTGGCCTATTGTCTCGAGCCAGTCCTTGTAGTCAACTAGACCACACGTTGTGGATTCCATTCGCGTCTTACCTGCCCTAGCCCAGGCAGTCCAGGAAGAGGATGGAAGCTTGCGAAGCTTGATACTAACAGGGTAAGGTCTGTAGAGGCCGCAGCCCACTACATTGCCTCCCAAAGCTTCGCATAGCGATATCATGGCCATTCTTAAGCTGCCGCGATCTTGGTGCCCTTGTGAACCGTCTTGTCCTGCCGGGATGCTGTTCGCCTAGCGAAGTCGCCTTGTCCTCCCAGTGTCGTGGCTCACCGCTCTCCAGGAGCTGTCGTGATCCTCATCAAACACCATCGGGGAGTTACCAGACACACTCACACGGCCAAACTTGTCCAGCCCTTCGAACCTCAGCGTGATCACTGCACACAGCGCTACACTCTAGCCATATTTGCCTTCAAACTGAGTTGCTGCCTCCAGCCGGAGCACAGCAGAGCTCCACGACGCGCACTCGCCAAGTAGGAGCAGGAACACCATACACACTCGTGCACTGGCATTCACTCCACCACACACGGGTGAGCTCCAGACTTTTCCACACACGCCGTAACTTATTCTTGTACGACATCTTGACGCTTCACACGGTTTCAATTCCATGGTTCTCTTTACACACATCTCCATGATGCTGCAACTTGAGCTTGCACACGTCATCTACCGCTGCGTCTTCACTTGTACTCGTTTCCATGACGTTACTCCACGTACTACTGGTAGTCTTGCCCGCGTCACACGACGCTGCCATTGTTCTTCTACTTGTACACGTCACTGGACGCACTTGTACTACACTTGCTTACGTCACTCGACGTTTCTCCAAGCGCATGCACTCACACACGTCACTCGACGTTGCTTCGTGCACTTCACCTTGCACTGCATACGTCACCCGACGTCACTGCGTGCCTCACTTGTACTGCACACGTCACTCGACGTTGCTCTCACACACGCCACACGGCGTTGCCTCAAGATCTGCACTTCATCTTGTTCTGCACTCGCCACTCGACGATGCTGCTCGCACTCGCTCACGTCACTTGACGTTGCGTCACGTACTCATGTACGCACACGTTGCTTTACCAGAGGTGCTACCCCCCATCCAGTCGGAGCACAGCTCCATGACGCCACGTATTCAGGTAAGAGAAAGAGCTGGATCATCGGACACACTCGTGTTCCGGCGTTTACTCCATCCACTCGGACAGGCTCCAACTCCAACGCCACCACGACGTTCCCGCACACGCCGTCAGTTCCTTGGCATACGCCTTCTCGACGTTGCCGCACATGCCTTCACTTCCTCGAGCAGGCCACGCGCCGCTAGCTGCCTTAGACACATTCATTGTCTTCGCACAGCACTCCCAGCACTCCTACAGGCAGTGATAGGTTAGAACAATAATCGTTATCCCAACATGTATAGATAATCGTTGCTCATCTCAATGTGCGCCTCCCCGGGCACTAAAGTTAACTGTGTAGTCAACTTGTACTCAACTTGTGCGCCTCCTCCCCGGGCACTAAAGTTAACTTTGTAGTAGGTCGGGGACACACAAGGAAACAAAACAAACAGTACTTGGGAGCTGGAACTCCCCAAGTCTACCAACATGTACTATGATGGTGCTTTAATCCTTGCAGTCCTTGTGCTCTACTCAGAACACGTTCCGAAGCTCTTGCTCTACTGAGAGCAAGTTCAGAAGTGAGAGTAAATCTCAAACTGTCCTTGGCCTATTGTCTCGAGCCAGTCCTTGTAGTCAACTAGACCACACGTTGTGGATTCCATTCGCGTCTTACCTGCCCTAGCCCAGGCAGTCCAGGAAGAGGATGGAAGCTTGCGAAGCTTGATACTAACAGGGTAAGGTCTGTAGAGGCCGCAGCCCACTACATGAAGGCGTTAAACGGGAGAATCCGAAGTACTTGCTTCACTCCACGGATCGTATCCTGGTCGAACGCAGTGCCATCGCTGTCGGTGGCGCCATCAACCATCGACAGATCTTGCCCAAAGTAAATCCACAGGATGGTAGCGACCACTATCATGACACCACAGACATACGAGATGTTGTGACCTGTTTCGCCGTCATCCGACATGAAAGCAGCGATGATGTTCAGAAAGAAAGCAGCAACATACAGGATCGCACCCAGCACCATCATTTTTGCATTTAGGCTGTGCCTGGCGCTACGAACGACCACGTGGATTACACTGCCAAGTGCACTCTTGGTCGGAGGTACGTTGATGTACCGAGATCGAGTTGACAACAGGTTCACGATGATCGACAGCATCAGCGCCAAACCAATTGCGAAGACAGTCACGTAGCCGTAGTCTGCTGGTATAGCACCGATGCCATACAGACCCAGCGACGGGAAGACAGCGTAGTTAATGGCAACACCCAAATTTGATGCCCAGAAGTTGATGCTGAAATATGAAGCACGCTGCTCTGGTGGAGACGTGGGGGAAAATTGGTCGCCACCAAACGGGATCAACAAAGCGCGAATGCCGACTTGGTTAAGCGCGATACCCAAGAACACACCGATGCAAAACAGCACCTTGCTGAGCATTTGGTTGTCCAGGACTGACGGTACAGCTGCGACCGTGATCAGCACAAATCCAATCGAGCTTACAGACGAAGCTGCGAGGATCGTCTTGTACTTGCCTAAATACTGGTCGGCGATGAAAGCAGCAGCGATGCAGGCGAATTGACTCAACGAATCGTAGGTGAGTTTCATGGAATTGGAACCCTTGTTTGACCATCCGAGTTTTTGGAAAAAGTTCTTGAGAGATTGGTTGACACCGTAGCCTGCAAGTTCCTCACAAAATGTTACGATGAAGAGGAAGATGCAGACCCTCATCATGACGTTGTTGGAGTACTTTGGAGCCCTTTGATCCCATAACTTAGTGCTGTAACCACCAGCGACGACAGGGGTCACTGTCTGCGGTGTGAGTAGTGGAGATTGAGGTGGATTGCTTTTCCTCATGGTTGCCCAAAACTGGAAATTGAAAAGTGGTTGACGAAATACTGGCCTTTGCTGCCATCGTCGTGGTTGTTGTTGGTGGAATATCCACGCTGAAGGGCTCCAATAAGAGGTATGCTGCTTCGCGCGCGGTCGTAGAGGCTGCTGCTCACCAACGTGCTTGGGCATGTATCGCAATTCGGCACGGTTAACCAAGCACCCGGTTGTACTCTGTCGAGTCTTGCACTGTACGTGATGCACATGTGCCGTGATATGTAGACCCATCCTTTTTATCTGGTGACGGTAGCGGGATTGCATCCAATCGACCAAGCTGCTCAGGACAGCTAGAACCTATTCCTCCAGTTAGCTTGCACGATTAGCGAGAGTCAATCACCACTTCAATTTGTATGAAGGTCCAGATCGGTACAATCTTTGGGGCTCGTTGTCGTGGCCCACGACTCGTGGGCAGAACGCTGATCGCCAGAAAGTCCTTCATGGCTTGATACCTGATCTTCATATTGCTGCAGTGGGCCAATATGAGGGTATTCAAAAATGACGTGGCAAGTTTCATCAGCGCAGCGTTTGCCAGTGCTGTCAAGTGATCGGCGGAGGTATGAGCCGGGCATTGTAGCGCCTCAATGATCGCTGGCATTGCAGTCAAAATATGTACCCCATGCCTGTATTGAATGATGCAGCGCCTCTCTTGTGTACATGTAACTTCAAAGCAGAAAAACTAACAACCAATTTTAGAAGTGGCGTTTTGCGTGCCATTATCACTTCTACAACGTGGTTTAAGCGGTATTATCCTCCGGTGTCTTGCTCTCCGTGTTTGTGTTCATCCCGAACTGCATTCGTTTCATCACCACTACAAAGAAAAAAATGTTGACGACCATGACCGCACCGAGAGTGAAGAACAAATACTCGAGGTGTCCATTGTTTAAATTTGCCGGAATGTACTTTCCAAAGAGCAGTACAATGATCGATAACAAGGAACTACCCATCGAGTTCACGAAGAAAGCGAGCGCGATCGATGTACTGCGCATACTTTGGGGCTCCGAGTAGTTCAAGTCGTAGGACGGAATGCAAATCAGCACACCAGCCAGAGAAACTAGCAGGTAGTGTGGGATCGTGGTCCACCAAGGGATGTCGTTCATGACTTCGGATCCATCATCATCCAGCAGGAACTGCGTGATACCATTTGCATCCACGTAGGTCAGTGGTGTCGCGTTGCGCCGAATAATTTCGTAGCAACCAGTCCAGACCATGGCCACCACCGCTACGCAATATCCGGAGAGAATTTTCCCAAACGGGCTGGGAGACTTTCCAGCGTACTTACGGTACAACGGATATATCACCTTCTCCAGTAATGGAATGAAAAACAACGCAGCAACTGGGTTGAACAACTGCACCATTGGTCCCGGGATTTGGCTCGCAAACGTTCCACTCCCAAGACGTGTATCGGTTTGTTGGACAATCGATTGATTGTTTCCGCGCTGGT
Organism: Phytophthora colocasiae; assembly: GCA_018806915.1. Taxonomy (NCBI): domain Eukaryota; phylum Oomycota; class Peronosporomycetes; order Peronosporales; family Peronosporaceae; genus Phytophthora; species Phytophthora colocasiae. The sequence continues at coordinate 86,340 of JAGKQI010000093.1, read as the reverse complement.
TTTGGCAGACCCACCAGAACACATTGAATGCATTCAGCGGGAGAATTCGAATGACTTGTTTCACGTCGTTTACCATTTTGGAGTCAACATTACCCCCTAGTGTGCGCTTCGCACTCTCCATGAAAGAGGAATCACGACCAACTGACACCCAAATGATGGTTGCGACCACAATCATCACCCCTGAAGCGTAGGAGATGTTGTGCCCTACGTTTCCTTGATCCGATAGAACCGACGCGAGGATATTGCAGACGAAAGCGGTGATGTACAGCAATTCCCCCAGTACGATTAGTTTTGCTTGAAAGTTTTTCCTGGCGTGTCCAGACACAACGCGAATCACTACGGCAATGGATTGTTTTGTCGGAGGGACATTCACGTATCGCGACCGAGTTGTCCATAGTACGATTGAAAAGGCAAGTACCACCGCCAAACCAACGATGTACACAAAGAAGTACCCGTAGTCTGCAGGGATGGCTCCGATGCCATGGATGGACACCCACGGAAAAACAAGATACCCGATGAATGCGCCAAAGTTGGCACCCCAGTATTGCCCACTGAAGTACAGAGCCTTCTCAGATGGCGGTGCAGTTGGTGAAAACTGGTCACCCCCATACGAAATCACAAGCGCCTGAAGGCACACTTGAGAAACAGCAACACCAAGAAACAAGCCAATATTGAAGATGACCTTGCTGGTTTGGAGGTGGCTGAGCACCGAAGGCAGTGACGCAATGACGAGAAGTAGCAGCCCGATGAGCTCGAAGGAAGCCATGGAAGCGAGAGTCTTGAATTTGCCGAAATGCTCATCAGAAGCGTACCCCGCGGCAACGCACATGAATTGACTAACTGAGTCATAGGTGAGCTTCATCGACGTGGAGCCTTTGTTTGACCACCCAAGTTTTTGGAAGAAATTCTTCAGAGATTGACTAATAGCGTAGGCCGCGACACCCTCGCATATTGCGAGGATGATGAGGAAGACGCACACATGTTTAAGCACATTCTTCGCGTACTTGGCAGGACGCTCGTCCCATAACGTCGTGCTCACGTAATTAGTGTCAGTAACGTCGGGCGTGAACTTCGGAGTGATAATCGGTGATGCGATGGTGTGCTTCGACATTAGCACAGTTGAGAGTAAATCCACGAATGCCTCTGCAATTTTTGGCTTGTTGTAGTAGTCTGCAGCAACACAATATGATTAACCCGTGCACTACGTTGTATGGTGTACAAGTGCCCGTAAAGCTTTAAAGCACGGCATTGAGTCAGGAGTCCTGAGCCAGGCTTGCTTTTCTGGCGGTAATCTTTTTTCAGTGTCATTGGTAAGTTGAAGTGCTGGCCATTTCTCACCCGCTGATTGGCGCACAGCATTTCTATTGAACACCAATAATGGAGATCCTGATTGACAACAGCATCCAACCTCGGCTGGGCTTGCGTAGGAATACAATTAGGTATATAAGGACATCAGCATCTGCGTTGATCCTGACACCGTGTACATTGTAGATCATGCACTACGCCTCCTAGTTGCCGCATCAATGCTGGTCTAACAGGTTAAATCGCCCACAATTTAAGTTCATACTTGTGTTGGAATAAGCAACGTCATTCCCGTGGAAGCCAGCGATTCGTTATCTTGGTCAGGGTGAGGGTGTACGGAATCGGTTTATACGGTACCACGCTAACGCTGTGCCAACTAAGTTCCGCATAATCCACACGTGATATGAATTACACTGTGTGCACCGGCGGCAACTAGTTTGCCAACAAACTCGCGCAGCACATCTTTATTGGCTGAACAGGTTTCCAATAAAAAACAAGAAAAAGGTTATCGTAAGCATTTCAATGTTTCAATGAACCAAAGGTACCTTCAAGCAGTGCAGTTCAAATTGAAGTGACGGGTATTGCGCATTTACACTGAGCTTCCCCACAGGTTGTACTATGACGGAAACTATTAGGAAGTCATGAGGATTGTGACCGTCCTTCTCACTTTCCAATTTTTGTCGCTTTACGAACAACCCACTCCATCAACCAGCATGGCCCCCCAGAACCAAGACCTTCAAGCCGAGACGGTCTCCTCGTCATCAACGCCAGTGAAGAATGCGCTTAACCAAGAGGTGCAGCACGCCAAGTTTGAGCACCCGGAGCTGTTGAGCACCTTTCTTCCAACTACGTACGATCCGATCCCTGTAATCCCCTATGAGGATCGTGCGCTCAAGGCCGACCCGACATTCAAGAACCTTCTGGCTAATGCGATGGTGACGCACCTGGAACCGAAAATTGGCACGGAGATCTCTGGTCTTCAGCTGCACGAGCTGACAGATGCGCAAAAAGACGAGCTGGCGCTGCTTATCTCTTATCGTGGTGTGGTGTTCTTCCGTGATCAAAAGATTGATGCTGAGCAGTTGCTGGATTTGGGTCGATACTACGGGCCCCTCCACATCCAGCAGAACTTAGCTCACACTGAGCAGTACCCCGAAATGCTGGTTGTTGAGAACTCTGTGGAAACAAGTGACGCGGTGATCAAGCGCCATCAATACGACCCCGTGAGCACGTGGCACACAGACGTGTCCTACGAACGCCAACCACCGGCCTACACGCTTTTTAAGGTGCTTACGAGTCCTGATATCGGTGGAGACACGCTGTGGGCGTCTGGCTACGAAGCGTACGACCGACTTACTCCTGCTTTTCGGATGTTCGTGGAAGGGTTAGTCGCGGTTCACAGCGGCAAGGTACGATACGATATGCTTGCTGCTGTCTTTTTGGGCAAACACTAAATACCGTGTAAATTTCTGTAGAGCCAAGCTGAGCATGCTATTGAGGCTGGGCGCATCGTTCGTCGCCCGGTGGTGGAGTTTGAGCACCCGGTTGTTCGCACGCACCCGGTAACAAAGCGCAAAGCGTTGTTTGTCAACGCAGGATTCACGAAACGTATCAAGAACCTGTCTTCTGCCGAGTCAGGTACTGCAAGTTATATGTTGAAAAATATCTATGTGCTGGGTGTGAACCATACTTACTCGTCTAATACATGTAGATGCGGTTCTGCGCTTCCTCTACAAACACGTCGCCGAAGGCCACAAGTTTCAGGTGCGCTACCATTGGACAGCGAACGCGGTGGCAATTTGGGACAACCGTTCGACGTTTCACTACGCCACATTTGACTACCTTCCTGGCAACCGCCACGCCGTTCGTGTTACGCCGCATGGGGAGATCCCTTACTTTGACCCGAAGGTCACGCCGTAAAGCTGCTGTCATAGCAGAAAAGACTTTTATGCAAGTGTCTAAAATCTCTGGATGTCATTAAGTCTCCGATTACACTAGGAATTACTATGCACCCTTTTCGGCCAATAGAATGCACCATAAGTCCAAAATCGCATTATTAGCGAATAAACAGTCATGATCTACTTTATTTTAACCAATCAGAGGCATGCCCAGATTGCAAAAGACGCAGCAAAATATTGATATACTCTTACACTTCCCTAGCCATGCACCAATTTCGCGAATCACAATCACCCTCCGACTTCTCCGACCACCCATGAGTCTTAGCGACCTTGCACCTACCAACACGAAGCGTGCCCGTGAAGTGCGGCGAAAGCTTTCTTGAAATTCTTAAAAGACGAAGACGTAAGCTAGGAGTATCTGGAGGCTTGTATGCGGTGGGAAAGCGATGCCCTCATTCTCGAAGCCGTAGTGGACAAGTTTGGCATGCATCTCGCGTTCAAGGAAGGCCGCAAGGGACAGCTCCTAGCCAGACACTCGGTGATGCAGTACTACCGGCAAGCCGAGAATTAGCTGCTCGAGCAGTTCCCTCAGCATCGCACCGCCGTGGAGAAGAATCTGCTGAAGAAGGGACAAGTGCTAGAGCGACACTGTATGAAGCGCGAGTCAGGCACGTTTGTAAACAAGGCACCGGCCAGCACGAAGAAAGCGCTTAAGAAGATGACCAAGCACGTGCATTCGACTGCTGTTACTGCTGACTATTAAGATTAACTCTTACACTTCCCTAGCCATGCACCAATTTCGCGAATCACAATCACCCTCCGACTTCTCCGACCACCCATGAGTCTTAGCGACCTTGCACCTACCAACACGAAGCGTGCCCGTGAAGTGCGGCGAAAGCTTTCTTGAAATTCTTAAAAGACGAAGACGTAAGCTAGGAGTATCTGGAGGCTTGTATGCGGTGGGAAAGCGATGCCCTCATTCTCGAAGCCGTAGTGGACAAGTTTGGCATGCATCTCGCGTTCAAGGAAGGCCGCAAGGGACAGCTCCTAGCCAGACACTCGGTGATGCAGTACTACCGGCAAGCCGAGAATTAGCTGCTCGAGCAGTTCCCTCAGCATCGCACCGCCGTGGAGAAGAATCTGCTGAAGAAGGGACAAGTGCTAGAGCGACACTGTATGAAGCGCGAGTCAGGCACGTTTGTAAACAAGGCACCAGCCAGCACGAAGAAAGCGCTTAAGAAGATGACCAAGCACATGCATTCGACTGCTGTTACTGCTGACTATTAAGATGCTGCGCTACTCTGCTTACTTTGGTACCTGTTTGGCCGTGCTTCGGACTTGACGCTTCTTCGCAAGGCAAACCTATCGATTGGCTCCGGTGACATTATCTTCGTTCGCTTCATCCGTGCCAAGACTTCCGAAGAATAGGGCTTGTCACTCTTCCCGGATGATGATTTTACAACCTGCCCTTTACCCGCCATCGCCCTTGCATTGATCACCCAGCAGTCTCCAACGGTAGCGCTACCAGAGCAACACCTCCCGTCTCAAGCGGCAGTCGCCCCAATCCGTTTCTTGAATTAATCAACCATCCAGAATCCATGGCTCAACACGCAACGTCTGAAGACAATGTCAAAAGAGTCAACCCGTTACCCGGCATCCACAGCTACGTGAACCAAGTTCTTGATCGAGTCGCCGCTACGGCAGGTGTCGCTGGGAAGTTAACATCGCATTCGTTCCGCCGTGGAGGTGCTCAGCAGGCTAATGGAGCAGGCATGTGCGTCCAGTGGATTTTCAACAGAGGAGCGTGGAACATAACTGCGACGAACAAGGCTTTCACATACGTCTTCAATACTCCGGCAGAGGACCACATAGTTGGAAGAGGCTTGGGTAGTCACGCTCCCGAGAGGCCCGTTCATCTTCTCTCACTGGATACCTTCGGCGTTTGTACTCATGTGAAGATACGAGGCGTTGCGTCGGCGCTCTTTTGGTCTTCGTTGGGTCTGGAGATGCCATCATACAACATCAATGCGCGCGTGCTCGACACTCTAATGGCGTATCTACTGCGCCATTATCCGGAATTGAAGCGATTGAATGCTAACGGTCCTGCTGTTCAACGGATTGAAGCTTGCGCTTTGGAGAAAGCTATCACCTTAAACGAGCTTTTGACGTGGTCATCGCACCTAGCCTGTAATCCAAGAACACTAAGCACTCCAAGCATCACCGAGAGCACACACACACCAGCAAGCACGCCAGACATCACAGAACATCCAATGTTTCGTCACCAAGAAGCGTTGATTGAGCAGTTAACCCAAGTCAATCAAAAGCTTGACACTCGTCTAGCTGCGATGGAGGCCACATTCTAGAACAAACCGCAACCAGCAGCACATGGAACACGTGAGCATTCGAGCACAGATCCACCGGCAAAGCGACGACGTACCTCTACAGCTTCCAGCTTAAACGATGCGTGGTTCACGTGGTATACGCAAGTGCCTCGCATGTGGGCTTCAACAGACAAGTCCACAAAACACACCCGATCCACTGCCAAGCTAATCGTCGCATTCATGAAGCTCTTCATACCCAACGGCTTTAACTTGGACGAGACGGCCGCGCAGTCCCCTGATCAAGTGCTGATTTCTGGAGAATCAGCTGAGACACAGCTCTTTTCCTTTTTCCGCGAACACTGTATCACAGCTCGGGGTGCTCAAAACGTCTTGAAGTCCATGCGCAAGCTCCACAAGACTGCCCATCTTAATGAGCACATTCGCCGCTGTCAACGTCTTCAAGCGGCAGGTCTCATTGTGGATTCAGCACCTGCACTCACACAAAAAATCCTTGATTTAGTCTGTGCCCCATAAATACTTACCTCCCGCTGTGCCGCCTGCTTGTCTGGAAGAAGCTCTTCGATGACGAAGCTGTGGAAGACAACATGTTCAACTAAACAAGGCGATAGAGTAAGAAACAAGAGTAAGAGCTAATACAGATTGTATTTAGGCTTACGACACGCATGTAGCGCTGTATGCGATTGTAAAACCGATCTGAACACCATGCTTAACCTCCTTTCGGAACAGCAAGGTTAACCTCATCACAGAATACACCAGCATGCACACATAGAGGCAGCTGTACATACATGCAAATATACAGGTATACAAACTCGTAGATATTGTAGGCATCGTAGCAAAGACGATGGGCTCACGCTCCTTAGGCGATAAAAATCAAGAATGACGCGCACATTCCTTTTGCGGCAGCCGCATACCAACAGTTTTGTACCCACGACTAAAGGTAATTACGTTTGTAAAAACTATCGTAAAAGGTCAATTTTTGAATCTGGCCATCAGTGCTGATTTTGCCATGAGGCAAGAACATGCCTCATGGCCCTAAAAAATGCATAATTCGTTTTTGGCTGATTTCTTTGCCCACAGGCCATTTTAGAGCCTTAGAATCCGGCTATTGATAGGCATTTTACACACCGGCCGGACACACAGATCCTAATTTAAGCTCATCTAACCTCTTACACAACTAAAACGTAATATACGTGTGGTCTACATAAAACAATCCTTTTTTCGTTACTGTCGGAGGCGGTCAGAGGTCGGATATTTTTTCGTTTGGTTGAATATGAAAAATCTATCCGACCATACTTGGAATTTGTATGCATCTAGATTCCGTGCAGAAGGCAATAGGCATCGAGATAGTATGTTTCAACCAATCGCAGATCATTAGGTAGTTCTTTTCTACTAATCACATCGCACTAAAAAGGCAAAGCCTGTATGCCAGCTATTCCGACGTATTGGGTCGGAAAGCTCTGTCAAATATGTGTATGGTCTTTTAAGAAGCAAGTCAAACACATATTACTTGTATATTTTCCATCTATCCGACCAGAGGCTTGAGTTAGAAGAATTAGCGCCTGGAAACACCAAGCGTGCCAAGACAACTGCCGTAGCGTTTTTTTTAAGTCTGAGGGTGTGTCAGAGGAGTATGTGCGTGTCTGTATTGAGCATGATAAGAGTGGAAAGTGCTTTGTGCCCGTAATGGACAAGTTTGGTATGCATCTTGCGTTTGTCGAGGGTAAAAATGGCAAGTCGCTTGCTAGAAACACCTCAATGCAGTACTACAGGCAAGCTAAGCTGTGGCTCCTTGATCAGTTTCCTCAGCACCGTGCCTCACCGGAAGCGCGGTTGATGAAAATGGGGAAGGCGCTAGACACTTTTTGCATGAAACGTGACGGTGGTGGCTTTATCAACAAAACAAGGCACCACCATGCACAAAGAGTGACTTGAAACGAATGCTAGTATATTTGTACATTAATGCAAGCTGCTCTAGTGACTATCAGGACGCTGCACTCTTGTGCTTATTGTGGTACCTTTTCGGACGGGCGTCAGACCTCGCGCTACTGCGTAAGCCGAATGTGTCCATCGACGCTGGAAGTATGCTCTTCGTTCACTTCATCCGGATGAAGACATCCGAGGGGCAAGGCTTGTCCCTCTTCCCTGGAACGGACTTCGAGACGTGCCCGATGCTCGCTATAGCGCTGACCCTGCTGATGGACTTTCTTGATCATCCTGCCGACTCTGCTGGACTCAACGCACCATCAGCTGTAGGAGCAGACACGACACCCACCATCTACTCTCGTGTGAACCGCGTGCTGGGCCGGATCACCATCGCAGCTGGAGTCAAGATCGCGCTGACGTTTCACTCCTTCAGTCGCGGTGGGGAACAGCACGCTAATGGCAGTGGAGAGCTAACAGCGCGTTGGATCTTTGCCTGGGGTGCCTGGAACATGAACACAACAAACAAGGGGTTCAACTACATCCTCAACACGAGCAAAGAAGACCACAAAGTCAGTAAAATTCTCAGCGGACACGGTGCCTCTCCAAACCTTGACCTCCTTCGACTCCCAGACAAAAGCGACGATCATCAGATTCCAGCGCCTTCTGTTCACCACTTGCCACGGTCTAGAATCAACACGACATAATGTGAATCAAGCCGTGCTGGATGTGCTTACCGCTATAGAGAGTCGAAAGGTCGGAGGTCGGATGTTTTTTTATGGTATGGAGCTCGAGGTACAAAAAATCATATTTTTTTGGCGACCAAACTAAAAATTAGTCAACACATTTTTTTTCGCAAATGAAATAACTCCGACAGTTATTGTCAAAGTGTTAATACGGTATTTAGTTCGGAGGAAGCTTACTATTTCACTGCTGTACGTGAACTGTAGCGCAAATTAAATGTCAACGGCTCCGGTTTTAAAGGTCCATGCGGATCCTCTAGGAGGCCGGGCCGCCTCCTATACCCCGACTGTTGCCTCGTGGTCGACGCAGTCCGGTTACGATTCGGACGTGACGCGTCGGCTTTCTTCCGAGTCAACACGATCCGGTGCCCATTGTTCCTCGACGCCCCTAGGGGAAGTCAACGATGTCACATCCCCCGATGAAGACGACCTCGCTGGCTCTCCTGACGAAGACGACCGCATCAGATCCACAGTTGAAGAGTACAGCGACACAGCCTCCGAAGAAGTGTATCACGCCACGGCCTCTACCCCAACGAAAGTCAGAGCTCTGATCGTACACTCACACAGACTCCACCTGGCCTCCCGGTTGAGACTGCTGCAGATATACCAGACGATGACTGGAGAGCGGCTTCCTGGCCTGTCTTCGTGACTCCCCTTCACCACCATGAAAACCCTCGCGGATACGCGTTCAGAAGCGTCGACGTGGGGACAACATGTGGTTGTATTGAGCACTGCAGCGCTCTCACGTGTGCCAATGCTTTGAAGAACCGATGCTGTGTCGAGGCCAACTGTTCCTTTAAGGGAGGCTGTGGAAACGCACTCCAAGACAACCCCAAGTTACCGCTGAGCATGCGTCGCTCTTCGGGTGAGTTCGGGGTTACTACCGTAGGGATGATCCCAAGTGGAGAGGTGCTCGGACAGTACTGCGGATACATAACGGAGCTAGGTGACCTGGAGAGACGTGCAGCCGTGGACAACGGCTATCGGATGCTCCTAGATACGCCATCTGTAGACGGCAGGAGCATCGGGATCGACGCCTTGTGGTGCGGGACCAAGATGCGGTTCGTCAACCGCCACTGCGACCCCAACTGCCGGTTCCAGGAAGTCCGTGTTGGTCAAGAGCTCACTGTTGTGGCAGTCTCCCTGCGTGACATAATGCCAGGAGAGGAGATAACCGTGTCTTACGGGGACCAGTTGTGGTTCATATGCCGTTGCGGGTGGTGGGCTGCCAGCACCGCCACCTGCAACACCTGTGAAGGACACTCGACCGAGGCTGAGAGTCAGTAGTTCGTCCCGTAGCCGAGGGTTGATTGTGTGTGGCAATCGAGACCTGGTGCAAAGTACTTAGTGTTTGTATAGGAAACTGCAGAAGGTCTCAATACATAACTTGACTGTTCTGACTTGCGGCATTTACCATTTGGATTCGAAGGGGGGAAATGTCGAAGGTGCTGCCCAGCTTAAGAGAGACTGTGGACGGGTCCTACTAACCACCTTGTTATCCGATGTGCTTGCAGCAGAAGGGAAGACCGTCTGGGTATCGCAACTACAGCAAGGACGAGGTGCTCATGCTGAGCCTGGTTGTCCAGCAGTTGAAGCCTGCCGGCCGAAATCATTGGGGGCGCGTGAAGGAGGTGTATGACATGGGACGGCCAAAGTTATGGCCCGAGCGAGATCTGGAATCACTTAAGAGGAAGTTTAAAGGCACGGCTGCAACGCCGAAGCCGACCGGGCAAGCGGCTGTTCCGGTCCATGTCGCGATGGCCAAGCTGGCCCAGAAAGAGCTGGATGAGGCGACATCAGTGCGGACCATGGACGATGGTCAGGATGACGGCTCCGACGACCCTGACCTGCTCAAGCGCGTTGCCAAGGCAGCTCGCGCCAAGTGTGACAAGATGATGGGGGAAGCGAGAGCTGCTGCTAAATCACGCCGAGAGGCGGTACTACCAGTGTCTGTCTCGGAAGAGGCTGACGAGGAAATTCCACCACAGCTAAAGGACAGCCAAGAGCAGGATAGTCATAATACCCCCATTTCACCGACCCTCCAGTCTCCTCCGTCGCAACCGCACGTAGTAGGAGTGATTATGGGGCGGGATGGAACTATGGTAGATACCGGTCTAGCAGCTGAGCTTGAGCTGTCCGATGAGTGGTTCGAGGAATATGTTGACGAGGAGAAGCCCAGGGACGAGCGACGGATCGGTAGCGACGGATGGCTCGATTGAGCAACCACCTCCCCAGACTCCAAAACGAAGCTTGGCCGGCCGACCGAGGGGAAAGCAGAAAGACCCCAAGCCTACAGTCATAGTCAGTTTTGTCAACAACGCACAGGATCATTTATCGGTTGCTTGCAATTCGTAATGCAATGTTATATAAAATTGTGAGACTTTACAGCGCTGTGTTTCTGTAAAATCCTCTGTAAAGCTTAGAAATTAGCGTATCCCATGTCCGAGGTGGCAGGTAATCCGGAAAGGAAGACGTCTCTGAATCGTTGCATTCATCGGTCTGGCCTTGGTTTAAAGCATCTCTCAACGACGGGAGTTGAGAAACTGGTTCAGTGGCACTTTCGAAGAACGAGTTACTTGACGTGAGCAGCTCCGTAAAAGCTTGCTGTGTAGCTGGGGGGGGGGGGGGGGGGGGTCGCTGGATAATTAAGATCGATACGTTCGCTGAAAGTTGCATCTCTGGCCGTGCCTAAAAAGCTGTGATTTTTCTTGTGAGATTTTGTCTTGTTTCTTGTCCTTCTTGGACTGTAGTAGGGCTGGTTCTAACACCCTTGCTCTCGCGTCCTTGTTTTACCACGAAGAGTCAGCCAGTGAGCATGGAAGTCTTGAACCTGTAGCTTCTTTTGCCGATTAGATTTCACAATCTCGATTAGGTCATGCACACAGGGTCTCCCATTTGAGCGGCGGAAAGTACCAGTACAGGGTTCGATCAAAGTTTTCTTGGTAACAATTTCCACAGCCTGTTTCCTCAAATTTGTGGCTTCGTTCAAAGCATATCTGCCGATGGAGATTACTACCGACGAGTACCGCTCTTCTTGTAAGATGTGCGAATTTTTTCTGACATCTCGCTCGCTATCTAAACTTGTGTTCTTGATGCAAGTTTGCCATCATGGCAGGTGTTTCTCGAAAGCAGTCAGCAACTTTTCTTTAGACGACATCAGCCAATTCTTACACTTACAGTGTATTCCTTCGACTGGAGACATATCCCGATAGCCGAAATGTAAATTTTGCGAAGTCCAGCAGCGTACAACTCAAGGGTCAGTCACGAATCAAAACCTTCCGTCAATTTCAAAGTCTAAAACACAACAAGCAGATTTGTTGCTGAAGGAATGAAACCTTTATCCAAGAGCATATTGAGGTCACCTCTGCAATATCAAAGCCCATTTTGTTTGTAGGCTCGTCAGCTTCATTAATTCAGTTCCATCTCCTAGTAAAGTGAAAATGTTATGAATGACAACTGTTGCGGCAAAAATACGGCACGCTTTGTGCACTGTTTTTCAGCCACCTGTCGCGAAGTCGGTGCAACTTTTACCGCGGTGCAGAGGTGTACAGTGAACCTGGAAGTGTGACTACCGGTAGTGATACCAGAGTCGCACAGCAAGGTGGGCGCGTGTTACCTTGTGCTGTCCTCGTAGGTTCGTTGTCTTGGTAATGAGACCCTCGCCGGGGTCGTGAGAGTGTGTGTGAGAGTGAGGGTTCTTTGCGTAGACCGTCGGATGTCCTTCTGGTCCCCACAGGAGCGCTTGAGAGTCGAACGTTGTCCGGTGAACACTTGTGTACGCCGGAGATTTCTGAAGGTAAAAAGAGGAATTAATACATTGGGAAGTCCTGTCACTAGACTTCCGAGATAACCGCAATATAGAGTTTTGATATACAAATATGTAGCTGCTCTTATTCTTTCCTGGCCCTTGAGCAGTGGGCTAGTTCTCCAGGTCAACTAGGGAAATGTTCACCAGACACCTGGTCTGTCTGGTATTCCCGTAACTTTCGCGCACCACCCTCTAATATATAGAGGGAAACTAAACCAATACACTATCGGTTATATACAACAGTCTACCGAGCGTCCTGAGAGCGACTATCTAGCTCCCAGAACCTGTCCAAACGTACAATATGAAATGGGCTACCGCTAGAGACAAGAAAAACGACCCAACTAGTAAATGGAATAGGTGGGTCTTCTCAGGTCTCTACATTACGCTGATCTCCACCTAACGGGGCTTGATAGGTGAGAGATCACACGACTCAAAGCTTTGTCGTGGCCTTACACTTTCCAATGAACTGAGGAATCGACTTTGGGGTTATAAGCAAATTGAACTCTGGTTATCTATCTCGTATCTCTCCGTCTTCTGTCTTCCATATTCTCATGTACACTTGGTCTCAGTATAACTCAGGAATCTTCACTTGGGCTCACTATGGTAGTTGGTACAGCGGATCTTGTCGAGTCGACACTTAATGATGTCATTACAGGGATGAGTGGGTTGCGTTTCACTTGATTGCGTGAGGTCGTGTTGGGTACACTTGGTTTCAGTATGGGGTGGACTTCAGAGTGTCAGAGTCTGCTATCCTGTTCGTCAGGGTCTGGAATCATGTGCGTCGGAGACATGTTCATCGGAACCATGTACTCCGGAATCATGTACATCGGAGTCGAAATACCAGAGTCGTGACACTTGGGTCTGATCATCGGAGTCTTGTACGTCGGAGTCTGTTCATCGGAAACTGGTAATGTCTGGAATATTGCTTGTATAAGCCGGACACATCAGACTTGTGTTACCAGAATCATGTTCGTCAGACTCATGTACGTCAGACTCATGTACGTCGGACTCATGTTCGTCAGACTTCATGTACGTCGGACTCATGTTCGTCAGACTTCATGGTGTGATATCAGAGTTTCCATGCGTGATACCAGAAATCCATGAGTGTTTTCAAGGTGCGGAGCACGTATGCTGCAACGCACGAAGTCCAGTTGGGATATGCGCGGGGTGCGCTACGTCCGGTGCGTGATACTTGGTATCTTGTGGGTAAAATTGTATTCCTTGAACCATTATCGTCACACAGGACGGCAACGGGATGAGGTCTCTCAGAGATACATTCTTCTGAGAGACTTTCTGCCAACCTTTAGGCACTCATCGTCGGGGAAAGTCCGGTGATCAGATTGAGTGTTGTTGTCTCTCGGAGTTTGTGCACTTTTCCGAGGAACACTTCTGATCTCTTGGGCCCCTTTGCAGTACAGGTTAAGGTTAATATATGTACAGCAGTTTTCTTCCACAGATCCATCATATTGTCACACGGGACATAACCTCGTCCCACATCTCCCTTTCTCCCACAATCCAGTGTATATCCAATCACATCACAGCGTAACGTCCATATCCACTCGAAAAATCGTAATTAGCAACGTGTCAACCGCCCCTCCTGGTCATAATTCGTCAGTGCGGAACTTTCTCCAAACTGAGCATCATGGTCAGGCCAGTACGTCAGAGGCCCCGTGAACATAGTGTAGCTGTGACGCTCTCAAAACTTCCGGGGTTTCAAAGTCTCTGGTGTCCTGTCGCTCAGTCTGATTCTATCAGACTCAGAAATAGACAACTGTCGTATCCCACAAACGGCCACATCCCGATTTCCTTTCTGACGCACACCTCTGAAGAAGATCTAGCCATGAGTTCATCCATGGTTCCTACTACTGGCGACGCCTCGGGCACTGGGCCCGCTTCGGCATCCGTAGCATCGCGAGGTGGTGGTGACGGTACTCTCGCATCACCTAGTGGCAGCTCAAGCGCCCCAGCCTCACAGTCGAGCGCGTCCGCCGCTCCGAAGCAGGGCGTTGATGCTGCTGACGGCGATGATCCCGGGAGCGTGCCTGACACGTCTGTGGCTTCTGCTTCTACGAATCCTTCTTCTGGCGTCGCAGTTCCGTTCCCCAGAGGGCCACACATTCTTTCTACCGCCGAGGTGGACGATCTGTTTGGGCCTGGGCAACAACCGTTAGTCGAAGAGAAGTCTGACGTCCCTTCCAACTGGGTGGATCCTGAGCCAAGGCCTGAGGGGCAACCATTCTTGGTTGGTGTTCCAGCGCTTGCCGAGGACCTTTGCGTGGGTAATCATATAGCGAACATCTATGGTGGGCCCGGTGTTCTGGTGGGCCTCGAGAGCTTTACGTCAGCGGACATCTCGGAGCTCGAGCGCGTAATCCCTGACTTTACCGAAAGTCAGATGCTCGTTCCTCACTTGGATAGCCGTGACCACCGGAGTCTTCAGGCGCACATGGGGTCTGTTGATGTCCATCGGGAGTTGGCTGCAATTCTTCTGCACCTCCTGCTGAGATCCGTACGCGCCTTGTTTCGATCAGCGATTGCTTGGTCCCGCTCCGCGAGTAAGCCATCACGCTCCGAAGTAACTCGATTCAGTTCGGAGTTGGCATGGGCGAGCTGGCCGAGGATCCGGTCGCGTTCGGCAACGACGTTGGTCAAGGAGGAGGTCGCTCGGGCAAAATCCGCTAGAGCCCAATCTCGCTCGGCCAAAGGGTGGGAGCCCCGGTCAAAGGCGTGGGGCTGTAATCCAGTTGGAGACGCACAAGATCGGCCGAGATCCGGTTATTGCTGGCCTTGGCGGTGACGGAGTCTTGTTTCGCCTCGGCCAGATCGCAAGCGTGGATCCGAGCTTCCGCCTGCAAATCTTGGATCTCGGCAGTGGCTTGTTCCATCTCGTCTGTTAGACGATCCCGGTCCTCTATGACCCGATCTAGCTCTGCCTGAGCAGACCTGAGACGTCGCGCGAACTCGTCGCGTTCCGACCGGGGCTGGTGAACCTGCACGCGCAATCCATCGAGATCAGAGGCCCCCTCTGCGAGGGCTGCAATCTTGTGCTGCAGGCGCGCGATCTCGTCCTGTTGATCCGCCCGGAACCGCTCCATGGCGTCGACATGAGCCCGAAGTTCCATGACTTCACGACTCAGCTGATCACGCTCGTGCACCAGGCGATCCCGCCCTGGATCGCCCAGCAAAGGCCCGGTCTCGTCGGATGAGAGCGGGCGTGCTGAATCTGGAGCCGGACCTGTCGAACGCCGCGAGATGTCGGAGTGGGGAGATCGCGGACCGTCAGGAGATCTTGGGGAGTTGGGAGGTGTGGGCAAGTAATCGCTCCCAGGGTCACTTCCTTGTTGACTCATTGGGACTGGAGGGAGTCGGGTGATGGTGGTCGGGGTGTTGCTGGGGTAACTTGTGCCTTGGCCGGAAGATTGGAGAATGAGACCTGTAGTGGACCGGGACGGACCAACTTGCAGGCTGGGGGCGGATGTGGTGAAGCGCGAATAAGAAATCCGAGAAAGGCAACGTCGGGCCCAGAGAGAGTCGGATCAAGGACAGGGGTCTCTGGCGAAGCGAGATGTCGATTGATGACCCCAGATTGCGCGAACGACAGCTGACGAATGGATCCAGGTTGATAATCGACTTGATCTCTCCAGCGGGCAGGTGGATGATGGATGACGACGTAGTCGAGTGAGGCTAAGCGATCAGAGGGCCTCGCCGTAAGGTCCCACGTAGTGGCTCAGCACCGAGGGAGAAGAGGACGCCTTGCCTGAGATCGTGTGAGAAGGAGATCAAGGCAGCGGCGGATCGGGGCCGGCGCGATCTATTGCGGATCGACGACGACCTGACCATGAGGTGCCACTGAGAGGGCCAATATCCAACGATCAGCGGACATTTCGCAAGATCAGTGACGTTCCACACCGTGCTAAGCCGAAGGAGATTCAAGGAGTACCCAAGGAAGCAGTCATGTAGAGGTCATCCCACGAGGAGATTTCTGGTTCGAACAATGGTGGCAGCATCGGTCGCACGGGGGAGCGATGTTCAAGTTCAGGAAGATCACGATCTTGAATATCGGTGACGCGGGGATACGAGATAAAGTGAGAAGATTGCTGATCAAGGTCATTGCTCAAGCTAGCCGATCAAGGATGCTGTTCAAGACTACTGTTCAAGGCGGCTGATCAGGACTGCTGATCGTGATCGCAGATCGCGATCAAGGGTTAGGTGAGATCGAGATCGAAGATCGGAAGAGCAGCTGTGTAGCCGGGTGTCAGATGATCGTAGGATAGCAGTCGTGAAGTCGGTGCAACTTTTACCGCGGTGCAGAGGTGTACAGTGAACCTGGAAGTGTGACTACCGGTGTAATACCAGAGTCGCACAGCGAGGTGGGCGTGTGTTACCTTGTGCTGGCCTCGTAGGTTCGTTGTCTTGGTAATGAGGCCCTCGCCGGGGTCGTGAGAGTGTTGGTGAGAGTGAGGGTTCCTTGCGTAGACCGTCGGATGTCCTTCTGGTCCTCACAGGAGCGCTTGAGAGTCGAACGTTGTCCGGTGAACACTTGTGTACGCCGGAGATTTCTGGAGTCAAAAGAGGAATTAATACAATGGGAAGTCCTTCCTCGATGAGGTCTCCGAAAACCTCATCCCCGTCAAGGGGCGAGTCAAACCTCCAGCGCCCACTAGCGTGGAGATGCTAGAGGCCGACTATCGAGGTTGTGTCCTGAGTTTCGATGGTGCCGCCAAGACATCCACTCGCTTGGGAAGCTGCGGATGTGTGCTCTGGGAGCTCCCGGGGTGGAACATCCTGGAAGCCCAAGGGTTCGCTCTGAAAGACGTCACAGTGAATGACTCAGAATACTGTGGTTTGATCAATGGATTGAAGTTGGCTTTGGAACGTGACATCCGAGACTTGCTGGTTGTCGGAGACTCCCGTATCGCTATCCAGCAAGCTCAAGGGCTGATTAATTGTAATCAGCCGAACCTGCAACGGAAATTGGCCGAGTTTGAGTCTCTGAAGATCAAGCTCCAGTCTCTGAAGCTAGTGCACGTGAAGCGTGAGTTCAACCAACCAGCTGATTATTTGACGTCCAAGACCCTCGTTCTTGGTGAGTCCTGGCAAGTTCAAGACCCTTACGAACTGACTCATCTGAAACTGGTGTCCAAGTTCCCAGAGAAACTTCCCGAAGTGATGTCTTCTGAAGCTCCGGATGATGTTCACCAGACCTCTGGTGAACACAATTGTACATCGGAGATGGATGACCCAGGGCCAGAGTCTGCACCCCTGCCTTATACTGTCAAGGTGCTTGCTGCTATCACTCGTGCACGTAATCAGGAAGAAGTGAACCTACCAGACGATGTAGAAGCTCGTAAACCCATGGGCCCATCGGAGTTTCTGGAAGAACGCTGGCGGCGGATCAAAGTTCACCAGACTCAAGATGTTCATCTAGCAGAACTCATCAAGTTCCTTAAGGGTGACGTGGGAGATCTACTACGACCCCGAGTAAGGAAACTTGCCAGGATTGCCGATGATTTAATCTTGGATTCCAGAGACGTTTTGTACCGCCTCAGCCGTGCTACCAGGGAACGTCCGAGAGACATGGTTGATGAGCTCAGACTTGTGGTTCCCAGAGACTTGCATGCCGATATGCTGCACTATGCTCATGGGGATTACCAGAGTGCTCACTAGGGAATCAAACGTACGTTCGAGAAGCTGAGCTCCGAGTTCTACTAGATTGGTATGTACGCTGATGTGTCAAGGAGTGTATGGACTGTGCTAGTGGCAAGGGGCGTCCCCCGAATCCTGGACCGTCGCCCGGCAACATCGAGCCCAGTCGACCTTTTGAAGTGGTGTCCATGGATTTCGTGACGCACATGCCAAAGTCCGCCAGAGGCAACACGTTCCTGTTGTTGTTCCAAGACATGTTCTCAGGCTATGTGATGTGCAAGCCTATGAGCATTACTGCGGCTCAAGATGTCGCTGAGGCCTACGAGGAACGTGTCTTCCGAAACTTCGGAGCTAGTTCCCTGATACGCCATGATCAGGACCCTCGGTTCATGAGTGAGGTATTCAGGTGTTTCCGGGACCTCCTGGGGAGCAGACAACGAGCGACTCTGGCGTACCGTCCCCAGGCGAACGGCCAACAAGAACGGTCTGTTCAGACGGTCGAGCGCGCAATCAAGGCCTACATCGCCGAAGCTGATCAGAGTGATTGGGACGACCACGCCGAACGTTTGATGTTCGCATTGAATACTTCCTTTGATGCGACCCGTCTGGAAACACCTTTCTTTCTGGTGCACGGATGGGATGCTCATGGGACTGTGTCCGCGATGCTTGGTCCAAAGCCTTCTGGTATACAAGAGCGCACTGCTTATGAGTGGCGGCGGAAGATGCAACGAGATTACAGCTACGCTCAAGCCTGTGCTGAAGAACTTCAGAAGAAGGCCAAGCGGGAGCGTTCCGAAGAACAGACCCGAAAGTGGAAGGAGTTGTCGGAACGTCTGAAGTCCGGATTTGCCGTCGGTGATGCCGTGTGGTTATACATCCCCAAGGTACAAACGGGGTTGAGTCGGAAACTCGCGCACATGTGGCATGGCCCTTTCCGGATTGAAGAGATGTTGGATGATTTTCGTGTGAAACTGAAGGTCGAGGACACCGGGTATCGGGTGAACCCTTGGGTTCATATAAGTCGCCTGAAACCGAGAGCCTTGTTTCCCAGAAGACCGACTATGGAACTTGATGTCCATGAGGATGATGACTTTGATGCAGCGCTGTTACCAGAAGACAGTTGGGAGCCCGACACCGAGAATGATGAATACGAAGTGGAAAAGATACTAGACACTCGGTGGAGCAAGCGTACCAGGACCTCCAAGAGACTTCGCGAATACCTGGTCAAATGGAAGGGATACGATGAGACAGAGTGGCTACCCTTGTCAAAGCTGAACTGTGGCACTTTGCTATATGAGTTCAATCAGAGCGCACGAGCGCGAGCTCGTTTCCAAGCAATGCAAGCCGGAGACGATCACCCCAGAGTTTAAACTCTAAAACCTATTCTGAGAACTCTGGTGAACATCACTGTTCACCAGACGATGTATTTCAGAGATGAGGTGTCTGAGAGACATGTCTTTCGGAAATGTGATTTCGGGGATACGTGACTCCCAGAGATGGTGATTGTTATGTGAATTTGTATGGAGATGATTTTGTGATTGTGTGTGTATGATGGAATTTTACGAGTGGATTATGATGATGCTATGGGAAGAAGGTGACTGAACGGCATATGAGGATGTTAAAGGAGAAGGTCGCTGGGGAACTACATTTGGAATTGTTACCACGCTACGATATGCAGACGACTAAGTTGTTCTGGAAGAAGAAGTGTAGTCCCCCGGAGATGCCATGAAGAGTACACCAGACTTCTGGCGGACTTACTTCAGAGAGACAGGATTTTCGGCGCGTTCAGTGGGCGTCAGAGCTTGTTTCCGGAGATCGGATGGCACGAATTGCATCCAGTCCTTGTCGGAAGACGCTGTGGCCCACTGCGTGCGCGCCGGTTCCGCCGCGTCGATAGCTTCAAGTTGCTTGCGCAAGCTCAGGCACTTGGGACCTCCGATCTCACGTGCACGCGGGTCCTGCCAGATCCATGGGCAATATTTGCCCGGAATCTTCCAGATGCCAGGCTCGAACATGAGCGTCTCTGGGAAATCCTTGCGCTTCAGAATCTTGGATACTGCCCCTCGATATTGGCGTAGTAGAGACGCACGACGAAGCCCGCGTTCCTTGTGCTGTTCACCGGACAGCAGGTCAACATCGGGATCCATTATCACCCAGTGAGTGCGTTCCCACAGTGCTTGAGCGTGCTTGTTCATGAGAGACGCGAGCTCTTCGATGTCCGCCTGAATCAAGGGACAGAGGTCTTCACGCCGGTGAAAGTACAGCTCGGTCCGGCGGTTCTAGACTTCCCAGGGAGCTGGCACTTCGTCCCAGAGCTTGGTACTTCTTGGAATTCCAGCGTTTCTTCAGGCGTGCCAGACTGTGTCTGTGGGGCTCGAAGTCTGGGAACCCTGGAGTCTGCCCGATGGACGTCTTGGTGTCGCTTGTCGGTTGGACCGGGATGACGTAGTATAGCCACGACGAACAATGTGTGTCCGGGGCCTCGATCGTCAGCAATTCCTTTGGTGTCAGCGACTTGTACGACTTGGACACCAGACTTGACTTCCGGAGTTTACCAGAAGGTCGCTTGCCCGAAGAACTCTTAGGCGACTTGGAGTCTTGAGACTTCTTGTTCTTGGGACTCGGCTTGGGAGAGCCACCGGACTTCTTGCTCTTGGGACTTGTCGTGGAGGTACCACCGGACTTCTGATTGCTTGACTTGGACCTGGATGCCTCGTGTACGCTACCCCGCTTGGATTTCTTGGTGGGGATTATCGGACCCGAGTCATCTGAATCGCTGGACTCGTAGTCTCGTGGACGCTTGTTACTGGCATGCGAATGATCAGACTCATCGTCGTCAGAGTCATCGCCGCTGTCGCTCGACTTTTCGCCATCAGACTCACTATCGCTGGATGCAGATTCTTGTTCGCCAGGCGCCTTGAAGTCCGGGTCCTTCTGAGGGTCATCCTCTGTGGACTCAGGTTCACTGATGGGGTACGGGACGTGAGCATCCAGTGCCTCCCAGACCGGTGGCTCCTCTGGAGACGGCGCCATCTTGTAGTACGTCTCTGGGACGTACGAAGTCCACGGGGTCTGATTCAGTTTGCGCCAGTACATCATGCTCACTAGCATTTGTACCAAGGGGCGCCCCGTGAACAGACTGTGGGCAGGCTTGTCCGTGCGAAGCCATTTCATCGCAGTCTCGTAAGCAATGCCAGCGAGCAGAGCCAAGCGCATGTCCGGACGAACTTCTTCCCAGACGACCCCAGCCGGTAACGTGGTGTGAACCGCGTCCTTGGACACCGGAGACTTAGCGTTCGCCGGACGCACCGAATCGATGCCAGGCGTGTAGTTCTTGGGGCAATCCTGAGGGACACGATAGGCTTGGGCGGCGGAGAACCCAAAGATTTAGTCGACCTGGTGGGCGATACAGATTGGTTCACCGGACGAGTGCCTGACTTCTGTTTTCCAGAAGGTCTGTTAGGCTTGGGCGGCGGAGAACCCAAAGATTTAGTCGACCTGGTGGGCGATACAGATTGGTTCACCGGACGAGTGCCTAACTTCGTGGGATCACCAGCAGGTTCACCGGAGACCGTCACACCACTGCCAGCACCCGTCAGATCCAGCACTTTGACCGATTTCTTGGCCTCTGCTGCTCGGTCAGACCGATGTTTAGCGAGACATTCGTGGAAGTCTGGGATTGCATTTTTCCGCTGATCCATCGCAGTCACATTGATGATGGTGTCCCAGTCTCCTGGAGGCACCTTCCCTTCTTGGAAGCTCACCAGAAGCTCTCGAAGGCGCACCCAGCTGCCATTCAACTCCCCGTGTTCAAACAGGTACTCCAGGAAGCCCCAGGAGTCTGTGGCCGTGGTCATGGGGCGTGCCTTCAGCAATCGGACCTCCGCTTGAGAGTCCTCCAGGCGTTCTTCCAAGGCCGACTTCTCTGATTCCAGGGCATCTATCTGGTCCTAATAGTGCGATGCGAGGCTCTTGGACTCCGCATTCACACGATCTTCGACCTCACTAGCAGTACGCCGGGCGTCCAATACTTCGTGACGCCAATACTGGCAGTTAAAGACCCACTGACGCTTGAGGTCTTCAGACTCGTTCTGCACGGTAGCCATGTCCACCAGAGATGCGCCGCCCTGGGACTCTGCTTGAAGTCGAAGCCGACGGTGAGCGCCGGTCATCTGATTTAGATAGCCACATGTCTTGTACACCCGTTCAGCGAGACGCTGATGAGGGAGGTGCAGGAGGATTGCCGCCAACTCCCGGAGAACATCAACGGACCCTATGTGCGCTTCCAGACTCAGCCGGTCACGGCTATCCAAGTGAGGAACGAGCATCTGACTTTCGGTAAAGTCAGGGATTACGCGCTCGAGCTCCGAGATGTCCGCTGACGTAAAGCTCTCGAGGCCCACCAGAACACCGGGCCCACCATAGATGTTCGCTATATGATTACCCACGCAAAGGTCCTCGGCAAGCGCTGGAACACCAACCAAGAATGGTTGCCCCTCAGGCCTTGGCTCAGGATCCACCCAGTTGGAAGGGACGTCAGACTTCTCTTCGACTAACGGTTGTTGCCCAGGCCCAAACAGATCGTCCACCTCGGCGGTAGAAAGAACGTGTGGCCCTCTGGGGAACGGAACTGCGACGCCAGAAGAAGGATTCGTAGAAGCAGAAGCCACAGACGTGTCAGGCACGCTCCCGGGATCATCGCCGTCAGCAGCATCAACGCCCTGCTTCGGAGCGGCGGACGCGCTCGACTGTGAGGCTGGGGCGCTTGAGCTGCCACCAGGTGATGCGAGAGTACCGTCACCACCACCTCGCGATGCTACGGATGCCGAAGCGGGCCCAGTGCCCGAGGCGTCGCCAGTAGTAGGAACCATGGATGAACTCATGGCTAGATCTTCTTCAGAGGTGTGCGTCAGAAAGGAAATCGGGATGTGGCCGTTTGTGGGATACGACAGTTGTCTATTTCTGAGTCTGATAGAATCAGACTGAGCGACAGGACACCAGAGACTTTGAAACCCCGGAAGTTTTGAGAGCGTCACAGCTACACTATGTTCACGGGGCCTCTGACGTACTGGCCTGACCATGATGCTCAGTTTGGAGAAAGTTCCGCACTGACGAATTATGACCAGGAGGGGCGGTTGACACGTTGCTAATTACGATTTTTCGAGTGGATATGGACGTTACGCTGTGATGTGATTGGATATACACTGGATTGTGGGAGAAAGGGAGATGTGGGACGAGGTTATGTCCCGTGTGACAATATGATGGATCTGTGGAAGAAAACTGCTGTACATATATTAACCTTAACCTGTACTGCAAAGGGGCCCAAGAGATCAGAAGTGTTCCTCGGAAAAGTGCACAAACTCCGAGAGACAACAACACTCAATCTGATCACCGGACTTTCCCCGACGATGAGTGCCTAAAGGTTGGCAGAAAGTCTCTCAGAAGAATGTATCTCTGAGAGACCTCATCCCGTTGCCGTCCTGTGTGACGATAATGGTTCAAGGAATACAATTTTACCCACAAGATACCAAGTATCACGCACCGGACGTAGCGCACCCCGCGCATATCCCAACTGGACTTCGTGCGTTGCAGCATACGTGCTCCGCACCTTGAAAACACTCATGGATTTCTGGTATCACGCATGGAAACTCTGATATCACACCATGAAGTCTGACGAACATGAGTCCGACGAACATGATTCTGGTGAACAAGTCTGATGTGTCCGGCTTATACAAGCAATATTCCAGACATCACCAGTTTCCGATGAACAGACTCCGACGTACAAGACTCCGATGATCAGACCCAAGTGTCACGACTCTGGTATTACGACTCTGATGTACATGATTCCGGAGTACATGGTATGTCTCCGACGCACATGATTCCAGACCCTGACGAACAGGATACCAGACTCTGACACTTGTTCACGGGGCGTGATGCCCGCTCCAAGAATAGCTGGGAGACCATCTTCATCTCGCTGGATCCTGCGAATCTCCAAGTTCCAATGTGACAACTTCAATCCCCACTTCACGTTCCGACCATCAGCTGAATTGGATGACAGGAGCCACTTCAAAACAGAATGTCTGGTGTACACCGTTATCACGGGACTCGTGTTTACCAGAGCCCGAAAGTTCTCCAGAACCCTGAGGATCGCGATGACCTCCTTCTCTGTGATGTGATACCGGAGTTCTGCCTCATTCAGCACACGTCCAGTGAACCGTACGGGGTGTATCACTCCATCGTACTTCTGTCCCAAGACGGCTGAAGCAGCCCACGGATTCGCATGAGGTATAATACCGAAAGGTCTGGTGCGATCTGGGTGTCTGAGGAGCGGTGTCGAGACAATCTTGCGCTTCAGGATCTTAAAGGCTTCCTTCGCTCGAGCCAAATCTCGACCGGCGCGAATCTGTTCATCGGACAACTCGTAGAGCACAGCAGCGATCACTGGTAAGTCTTCGATAAACTTGTTGTAGTAATTCAGACTTCCCATGAAACTCTGTACTCCCTTGACGATCTTCGGCGTGGCTCTCAGTCCTTCAGCACTGATCTCATGCGACAGATAAGGAATCGTCAGCTTCCCAAACTCGCTCGTGGGCAGGATCACAGAAATGTTCCAGTATCTGAGTCTGAAAAGCAAGGCGTTCAGGTCTTCACAAAGTTGATCCCAGGTGGGCGCCCCATGAGCAATGTCGTCAATGTAGGAACTTCGACCTAGTACCGTTCCCATGAAGGACGGGACTGGGATGTTCCTCTGAAAGACAGTCATTTGGTCGGTGAGTACCGGAACCTCTGGCATGTGTTCATCAGAGTTCTGAAGTTGTTCACCAGACATCAGACCATGTACGTCAGAGCTCTGGGGTTCTAACTTCAGGAATTCCAGCACATCAGGATCAACGTCGGCCTCTTCTTCAGGTGACAATCGCACAAACCCCCACAGGCAGTTATCCAGCATAGCCTGGTACACCAGGGGGGGGCGTTCTTCAGACCGAAGGGCATTCTTACCCACTGAAAGTGTCCAAATGGGCAGATGAACGCTGAGATCAGCCTTGCACGCTCCGTCATTCGAATAGCCCAAAAACCACTCGCCATATCCAGACTCATAAACCACAGTGCTGCCTCAAAACCAATCAACAGATCGTCTATCAGGGGCAACGGATAACGCGACAACTGGATAAAATCATTCACCACTCTATAATCAATACACATGCGTATATCCACACCATTCTTCTTGAGGACAATCACAATTGGTGATGCCCAAGGCGAAGTCGAGTACTCGATGAGTCCGGTCTCCAGGAGCTTCTTCAGAAGTTCGTACACCTTGATCATCAGGTGAGGGGCAACGGACCTCGGACGTTGGGCAACAGGTTTAGCGTCTCCCACGTCCAAGTCACAGACCACGCCCCTTGCCGGGGCAGGTGCGGCATTGCCGTCTCCCAGAAAGATTTTCCGGTGATACTTCAGGATGTCCCTGAGTTTCTTCTCCATCTCCGGCGTCGTATTCCCGGGTACTCCGACGTCAGCCTTGTCGATATCGCATTCAGGAGTCAGATCTTCCAGTTCAGGCAGCATAACCAGCTGGTCACGTAATTGAGAGAGCAGCTCTGTTCCTTCCCGTATATAGATACCGGGTTCCAGATCCAGTTCTTCATTCGTGACTCGCATACACCGCTCGTACTCGGCTCGGAGCTTTTCCACAGGGGTGCCTGGCATACTCTGGATTGGGATGTCCCATGAACAGTCTGTCGGATCGTCATCTCCCATGAACAGTTCACCAGAAACACTCAGGGTGACTTCATCCTCGATAATGTCACTCGAAATTCCAGATGTGGTTCCAGAGTCTTTCGGAGTCGTTTTCTGACGATAATTCCAGATCTCCGGTATCCACAGCGATATCCCGGGTCTCCTCTTCTCCGGCACTCACCCAGTCATCTGTCTGCGTAGCCACATCCAAAGCGAAACGAACTCGTTTTGTTCGTGGGACCGAATCAGGCCTCACGAACTGTACTCGAGCATTGTCCAGCCTCGGGCGCTGTAAAATCTCAGTTGGCCACGGGTATACCGGGTGATCCACACACGGAGGTTGAGGTATCAAATCCTCCAAGTCAGCTTCGGCCTTCAGGCGTCTCTTCGTCTCTGGTGACGGAGTGTTCTCCAGAATCAAAACTTCCCAGTCGCGGTAGGCTGCAGAGCCTGGCCGTACAAAGCGACCATGTCGTGGGAAAAATCCATACTCCACAATCCTTGCAACATCAGAAAATTCATTCACCCAAGTATTCTTGTCAGAGATGTTCACCACGCGGACCGCCACAGGCCATGACCGAGCTGAAAAAATCAGTTGAGTCACCCAACGGTCTCCACGTCCCGCCCACACGTCTTCTCGTTGTGGGTTCGTCGGACCATAGTCAATGCGAACAACAAATTCTTCACCCGACCTCAGGAGTACAGCTTCACTTGGTCTGGTGGACCTGTTCCTGCCGATATGATCACCAGGCTCCCAGCTGCACATCATCACCACGACTTCATCTGGCGTAGATACCAGTCCCTCCCGAACGCTGATCCTCAGACCAGCAGCGAACATGAATCCCATTCCCAATAACACGTTTATACCTTCGCCGATATTTGCAACCCAGAGATCAACAATGTAAACTACTCTTGGTCCGAGAGTCAGCTTGATCTCGGCACTGACACCGGAACCCCTCCCATCCCAGACACCCTTGTTTGTTTGTGTGACTTAAGCCTGAGTCCGAGCTTACGCGCAAAGTCGTAACTCAGGATGTTAATAGTCGCACCGGTGTCTAGGAGAATCTTGGTCCGATGATCATTGACAGCGCCATGCACCATAACCACATCACGCTTTGCAGGATCGGGGTAGTGATCCTCCCACCAGCCATAACATTCTCCGTCTTTCAGACGAAACTGGATTGTATCGTCCGGAGGTGATTTATTGTCCTTCGGAAAGTCCGGTGAACAGTCTCTCGGAAGGTCCGATGAACTGTCTCTCAGACGCGATATTTCTGAAGACATAGCTGATTCTTGAGCTAAAGCGGTAATGCAATGTTGATTTTTACGTTGGGTTGCTTTCAGCTCCGGTCCTACGTACACTAGAACACATAACTCTGGGGGTATGCCTTGCCCGGCGCGTTTCGGAACGGGCTTGCTAGTTTAACTGTTTCCCAGAGTCAGCCTCGTCGCCCACGAGTTTCTCCAGTAGGTGATCCGGCAGGTCCTTCAGTGTACCTTGACGGGCTAGTTTCTTGAGGGATTCCAGAGTCTTGATGTCTTCGCATGGTCTCCCAGAGTGCACCTTTCCGCAAACCTCACACGGCGGTACTCGGCACATCCTGCTCGGGTGACCTTTCTCCTGACACCGATCACAGACAATGTCTCTCCAGCAGTTCTCTTCGGAGTGACCTGAGCGGCGACACTTCTTGCTCCAGTAGTCAGGATTATCACGCCGTTTCTGCTGGAAGTCTTGACCTGATGATCCTCGGGGAGACTGGGGCGGCGGTCGCCATCCCATGTTATCCATGACCCGGTAGACTTCGTTTGTCAGAGTCTGAGTCCAATCAACACCACCAGGCGCCTGAGAGGCAGCTTGTACACCAGACGAAGATTGTACACCAGACATCTCGCGATCGTGTTCTGACGACGAGGCTCTGGCATCCTTCTCTTGAGTTCTGGTATCCGCATCGACATCGTCAGAGGCATCCGGGTCTGCTTCTCGGGCGACGTAAGTCTTCCCCATACGCTTTGACCTCGGTCAGGGGAGCCGCTTGAGCCGTCTGGGTCGTCGTAGCGGCCGCGGTGACCGCGCCATGCCTTCCAGCCTTCGCGCGCTTGGTGTCGGTCGACCTCCGTAGGGGAAGAGGCGTATGGAAGGCCTCCATCGTTTTAATGGGTGTAACCCTACCTCTACTGGCGACTTATTCTGATTCCCTAACCCCAGGTGTGCAATCTCCCGTAGCCCGACTGTTCACCAGAAGTCCGGTTGCCGGTTTAGGGTCATGTTCACCGGAGATCCGACTTGAAGTTGCTACTTCAGGGTGGGCGACCCCTTGAACTTGGGACGATGTTGCACGAAGGTTCCTCAATTCTGCGGCCTGGAAACGCTGCATGTTCTGGGAACCTTCCCGCTCCCTGTTGCGCTCCGACTCCACGTCATGCACCCGCTGTCGTAAGGTCTCCATTTGCGAAATCCAGTCACGTTTTAGAACTCAGGCGTCTGGAAGACACTTTCTGGTGATCCTCGCTTTTCAGACTCTGATGCCTGCTCTGGTGGCTTCTCCCACGACTCGAGACGGACGATGATGGAGCTTCTGGCGTCCGGTGAACAGAATCTCTGGTAAACAACTGTATCTCTGACTTCACTTCTGGAAACTCCGGCTTCTCTTCCAACATCTCGAAGTCATCGGGCTCCGACTTCACCGGCATCAGTGTTCGTGTCACGTGGATTCCCATAGACTCTCCGGCGAGCATTCTTCCGACATCAGCACCTTGGGCGATCATTGCCATACCTCCGACAGACAACGGCATATGCGAAGACGCCCCTCGACTCATGGACATCAGCGACGAGTCTGTGGAGCTTCCACGAGAGGTCTGAAGTCCCGACGAGTGGTCATCAGACGTACGCGAGGTCCCAATGACACTTGGCATAGGCGCATCAGTCATCAGAGAGCTATCTTGATCCTCCGACATTGGTACACCAGACTCCAAGCGAGTGCTGTCTGAATGACTCTCGTATACCGGCAGCGAACTTAGCGACGGCGTCGACAGTGCAGATGGTGTCGACGAGACTTGTGGGCGTGGCGGACCATGTTGCAAGCGCTTGGACTGTGGCGGTTCTCCACTGCTGGACCCGTCAGAACTATGTGTGACTCTGAGTCCGGTCACCCGGAGTCTCATGATCAGCTGTCGTCCTTTTGTAGGCCAGCCTTCTCATCGCGTAATATACCATCAGCTTCGCCTTGACGTGATTCGTTGCCTGCCTTTGTGCCTTCTGGGAGTCGATTAACTTGTGACCTGGCGGTCACAGTGGCCCACTCAACCAGTTCTTCAGAAAGTCGACTCTGAAGCTCCGTCGCCACACTGCGCACTTAAGGTTCGAAGATAGCAGACGCTTGGGTCTGAGACCACCTCGGTAGCAGGTTCTGGAACTCAAATCCTGCTTCATACAGCATCGTCTGAAGGACAGCGACGCATTCAGGTGCCGCCAGAGTATTCATCGAGATCTCAACGTACGACAAGTCTTGGATTCGGCTAAAACTATGGCGCCTCAAGCAGATTTCCGATATCCACATGTCTTCTGGAAATACTGAAGAACACCGCCACTTGATGAAGTCGCCCGTCGCTGCCGCAGCCTTCTGAAAGACATTTGCGTCAGGCTTCGCTGTTCGCCAGGCGTATTCAACCTTCGGCGGAACAATTCTTCCAGCGTCCATGTCCCTCCAGCGGCGGAACTCACGGCGTACGTACTTTAGGGCGCGTTCTCCATCCAGCGAATCAGCCCTCCCAGACTCATCAGACGGTGTCTTCAGAGAATCTTCGGACTTCATCGGCAAGTCATCGGACATCGGAGTGTCTTCGGACTTTGGAGTCTTCGAGACACGTTCATCAACCAGTCCGGGTTCCGTCTTCACTTCCCCCACGGACTTCCCAGAAGTCGTCGACTCAGAACACAAGTCAATGACCTCTGAGGAATCAACTACGTCGGCTCCTCCCTCAGACGCCTCATCACCACCCTTACAGGCAGTGGCCACCTCATCACCAGAAGCTTCAGCTTCGGACGGACCTTCCTCAGAACCTTGTTCGCCAGACACATCGGGTGGCTCTTGGGCTTCAGGCTCCGCAGCAGGCTGGTCTTCGACCGCCGGTTCCGGGACGTTCACCTCCTCGACTGCTTCCTTTTCACGGGCAGCCTTCCTCTTCTCGCGTGCCGCCTTCTGAACAGCATCCAAGTCGGGTTGTTCGTCAGGCGGAAGACCTTGAAGACGCTTCGACTGACGTGTCGCCATACTGCGACCACCGCGTCCCGACGTCCTCCTCTCGAAGTTCCATGTGAAGCCATCTTGAATATAGACGCTTGGCAGGAAACCCTCTTCTCAAACTCTCTTAGATCCGGTGATATCACGATACCAAGATCCGGGCACGCGCACCAGTTGTCGCGAAGTCGGTGCAACTTTTACCGCGGTGCAGGGGCGTACAGTGAACCTGGAAGTGTGACTACCGGTAGTGATACCAGAGTCGCACAGCAAGGTGGGCGTGTGTTACCTTGTGCTGTCCTCGTAGGTTCGTTGTCTTGGTAATGAGACCCTCGCCGGGGTCGTGGGAGTGTTGATGAGAGTGAGGGTTCCTTGCGTAGACCGTCGAATGTCCTTCTGGTCCTCACAGGAGCGCTTGAGAGTCGAACGTTTTCCGGTGAACACTTGTGTACACCAGAGATTTCTGAAGTCAGAAGAGAGATCAATACAATGGGAAGTCCTGTCACTAGACTTCCGAGATAACCGCAATATAGAGTTCCGATATACAAATATGTAGCTGCTCTTATTCTTTCCTGGCCCTTGAGCAGTGGGCTAGTTCTCCAGGTCAACTAGGGAAATGTTCACCAGACACCTGGTCTGTCTGGTATTCCCGTAACTTTCGTGCACCACCCTCTAGTATTTAGAGGGAAAATAAACCAGTACACTATCTGTTATATAACAGTCTACCGAGCGTCTTGAGAGCGACTGTCTAGCTCCCAGACCTGTCCAAACGTACAATATGAAATGGGCTACCGCTAGAGACAAAACAAACGACCCAACTAGTAAATGGAATAGGTGGGTCCTCTCAGGTCTCTACGTTACGCTGATCTCCACCTAACGGGGCTTGATAGGTGAGAGATCACACGACTCAAAGCTTTGTCGTGGCCTTACACTTTCCAAAGAACCGAAGAATCGACCTTGGGGTTATAACGCAATTTGAACTCGGGGGTACCGGTCAAATTGAACTCTTTACAACAAGGCAAATTGATTTTTGGCTATCTATCTCGTATCTCGTATCTCTCTTCTGTCTTCTGTCTACCTTTTTTTCATGTCCACTTGGTCTCAGTATAACTCAGGAATCTTCACTTGGGCTCACTATGGTAGTCGGTACAGCGGATCTTGTCGAGTCGACACTTAATGATGTCATTACAGGGATGAGCAGGTTGCGTTTCACTTGATTGCGTGAGGTCGTGTTGGGTACACTTGGTTTCAGTATGGGGTGGACTTCAGAGTGTCAGAGTCTGGTATCCTGTTCATCAGGGTCTGGAATCATGTGCGTCGGAGACATGTTCATCGGAACCATGTACTCCGGAATTATTACATCAGAGTCGTAATACCAGAGTCATGACACTTGGGTCTGATCATCGGAGTTTTGTACGTCGGAGTCTGTTCATCGGAAACTGGTAATGTCTGGAATATTGCTTGTATAAGCCGGACACATCAGACTTGTTTACCAGAATCATGTTCGTCAGACTCATGTACATCGGACTTCATGTACGTCGGACTTCATGGTGTGATATCAGAGTTTCCATGCGTGATACCAGAAATCCATGAGTGTTTTCAAGGTGCGGAGCACGTATGCTGCAACGCACGAAGTCCAGTTGGGATATGCGCGGGGTGCGCTACGTCCGGTGCGTGATACTTGGTATCTTGTGGGTAAAATTGTATTCCTTGAACCATTATCGTCACACAGGACGGCAACGGGATGAGGTCTCTCAGAGATACATTCTTCTGAGAGACTTTCTGCCAACCTTTAGGCACGCCTCGTCGGGGAAAGTCCGGTGATCAGATTGAGTGTTGTTGTCTCTCGGAGTTTGTGCACTTTTCCGAGGAACACTTCTGATCTCTTGGGCCCCTTTGCAGTACAGGTTAAGGTTAATATATGTACAGCAGTTTTCTTCCACAGATCCATCATATTGTCACACGGGACATAACCTCGTCCCACATCTCCCTTTCTCCCACAATCCAGTGTATATCCAATCACATCACAGCGTAACGTCCATATCCACTCGAAAAATCGTAATTAGCAACGTGTCATAGCAGCTGCGGATGGGACTAGTTAACATAGGAATAACCATAAACAGAATCGAATTTGCTCTGGACCTCACAAGTGCCTTCATCCAAGACCGGAACCGGGAATTACTTTGGCCCACCAGCATCAAGAAGGCAAGGAGACGAGATCTAGTATAGATGTTGTAACTGGATAATATATTGGCCAGTTTTACCCTATCTAGTGGTCTATCCTTTAAGTGCTAATTACGGATCGGAAGGAATTGGCTGCTTGGCTGGACGATCCCGTCGACTCTCAATCTATCAAGACCCCCGCTAGAGGAAGCGGCAAGCATCGTAAAGGAAGGGATCAGATCCCCAACATTGGACCTTTGGAAGACCTGGATCGAAGGCCAGGCGACGGGATCAAGGCTCGAGAACTCGCCTGTGACCCGGATCAACCTCTCCGAGGTAGAGTGAAGTATTCCCACGCTATCTCACACCCCTGCCCCAAGACATTCTTCTCGTCCCAAGACATCTTCAGAAGTCACCTGGAGGAGCGTAACCCGCCTACCGACGGGTACACAAGGCGAACACTACACGCAGCAAGATCACGGATCATCGGGGGACCCCCTCCGTTAGTCGGTGTCTGGGCGCAAGTGGTGATCGCGATCGGCCTCAACCAGATTTTGGCCAGATCCGCTCCACCACACATCCCTTCATCAATCGCGACGCGAGACCCCAGCACGAATCCTTCCTTGAACGTCTTTTCAAGGGTATATAATACTGGACGAATTATCCATGCTCTATCACGAGATGCACCAGGATCATCGTTGTCGGAAAGATGTAGGAAGCGTTGGATTTCGCGCCACCTATCTCTAGCCATCACCTTGCCAAACGTTCCAGCCAAGATTACACCAGTCTCCGCTGTTGTCCAGTGGTGTTCGAACCGTTTACGAGGTGCGAACGTGTGCGCCACCATAAGTCCAATCCAGTTTACAAGCTCATGCGGTCTAATTGCTGTAAATTTCTTCAGTTTTCCGCGGATCTTTTCCTTGCTCGCTTGATTAGGTTCACCTTGCTGCTTGGCAAACGCTTCATCAACTCGGACATCTATTGTTTGTCTCCAGTACCGATTACTCTCACTGGCAATGTGACGTTATAGTTGTTTCGGCAGGAAGTAGAAAAATAGAGCGATAGGAGTTTTCGCAAACGGCAGAATGTCGCAGGGGGCGTATAGTGAACCCTAGTTATACGACTACTGAAAAAGGGTTTTCAGAGCCGTACAACGGTAGGTTGGCGTGTGGTACCTTGCGGTATCCTCGTGGGTTCGTTGTCTTCGGAAATATGACCCTCGCCGGAGTCTGAGAGTGTGTTGTGAAGAGAAGTTAAGGTTCCCTTGGAGTCTGGTGTCGGTATTCAGGAAATCCTTCCAGGAGCGTTCGGGAGTCGGAATCTCTGGGAACCAAGATGGTTTCCAGGAAGTCGGCGGTCGAAAAGAGGTTAATATACCAGAGAAAGTCTGAAATCGGTGTCTGAATATCACAAATCCAGAACCGAGATGCCTGACTTTCAGAATAAACAACCAATATACAGAGTTCGAGAATATACAAATATATACAGCCGTTCTTATTCTTTCTAGGCCCTTGAACGGTGGGCTAACACTCCAGGTCAACTAGGGACTTGCTACCAGACACCTGGTCTGTCTGGTATCCCTTTACGTTCGCGCACCACCCTCTTATATAGAGGGAAAATATAAACCAATACAATCGGCTATATATAACAGTCTACCTTGCACTCTGAAAACGACTGTCTAGTTTCCAGAGCCTGTCTAAACGATCAATATGAAATGGGCTACCGCTAGAGACAAAACAAACGACCCAACTAGGATATGGAATAGGCGGGTCCTCTCAGGTCTCTTCGTTACCTGATCTACGCCTAAGGGGATTGGATAGGCGAGAGATCACACGGCAACTACCTTGGCGTGGCCATGCAGACAGAAATACAAACTTCTGGGTTACACGGCAAATTGAACTCTGTTTATCGTTTATCTTCCTCATAACTATCATATATCTCTGGTAACTCTCTCCTTCTTGTCGTCTTTTGCGTCCTTTATGCAGTCAGTCTTCATATCTCAGGTACTCTTGGTCTTTGTATACATCTGGTACTTTGACTTGGTCTCAGTATGCAGTCTGTGCAGCCGATCTCGATGGGTTGACAGGTAGAGACGTCACTACGGGGGATGTGCAGGTCAGTAATCACTTGAATGCGTGACTTGAACTTGGGTTCACTTGGTTTCAGTATGGTCTTGGATCTTCGATGGTTTCAGAGTCTGGTATCCTGGTTTTCAGAGTCTGATATCACTTGGTTTTCAGAGTCTTAGTCACTCAGAGTTAGAGATACCAGAGTCTTGAGTACGAAACCAGAGTACGGAGCACTAATGCTTCGACGTACATGAAGATCTTGAGGGTTGCGCGGGTGCGCGGCGTCCGGCGCGCGATACTTGGTCTCTGTGAGTATATATTGTGAATCCTTGGACCATCCATCGTCGCGCTGGACGGTAACGGGATGAGGTCTCTCAGAGATACGTTCTTCTGAGAGACTTTCCGCCAGAACTTAGGCACTCATCGTCGGGGAAAGTCCGGTGACCAGACAGAGTGTAGTTGACCTTCAGAGTTGTGCACACTCTGAAGTACACTTCTGGTCCTTTGGGCCCCTTTACAGTCAGGCGAAGGTTTATCCACAATCTTCCACAGATGTCGCACGGGTGCGGCCACGTCCCAAAGTCCCTTTCGCTTATAACCCATAGTATAACCAATCACATCACAACGTAATATCCACCTGTCGCTCGAAAATCGGAATTAACATCATGTCAAGAATGTCTGTTGATGGGCCACAATATCCATCATAGACCTTGTCTACCACGGGATCGTTGTTTATATGGGCAGTAGTATTCTCCGGGTACACCGTCCATCCATTTCGCGAAGTTGGGCAACATCAAAAATAGTTGACGAGTCTGTCAGCATAAGGAATCACACATATGTCAGCACTGTCAACATAAAAATATTCCTGCAAGGTACTCTTTACCAGCTACTGCCAGGTGCATCGCTGCAGCTTCCTCCGGGGTCATCAAGTTAGCCGCTCGAGCCAGTTCATCCGACAATGCTTCTTCAGGGCAGGTATCATCATCATACTCCAAGTCATCATCGCTATTCGACACCGAAGACGGATACATATCATCGTCGCTGTCGTCGCCACCCTCTCCATCCGATTGTAGAAATGCCTCGGATCCGTCAACAACCAAATTTGGATCCACCGCACTGACGTCCGTAAAGGACAGCTGCCGGAACGGATATGCGCCGCTTGTGTCTGGTAACAGCACCTCAGCTGGATCTTCGTAGTCGTCGACATTATCGGACGCCGGTGTTGAAATGGACGAGGAACTCTCTGCGCTCGCAGCCTCATCGTCGGAGTTTTCGCCGATGGCCGCATTAGAATGATTTACTATCGGCTCACTGTCAGCATAACGACTTCGAGTAACCTCTGCTGTGTCAGCATTAGCCGAAGGATCAGTAGCGTCAGCATACGGCTGCGCGGTTACCCCTTCCGAGTCAGCATTAGATAACGGCGTAGCTGTGTCAGCATTACAATATACATGCCCAGTCAGGAAAACTCCAAAATCATATCCGTCACGTGTCAGCATTACCTTGGGAGACATCCGTGTCTGCATAACGAGTCAGTAATATCCGATATAAGTCAGCATAACAACAACATGATACTCACCAGGTGCTAACGGAAGACTTCTTACGCCAGCCTTTTCAGCACACCTTTCACCACTCTCTGACCCATCATAACGCCATCATGTTAGTAAATAAGTATATCGGCAGGTTTGTGTTTCGGACCTTCAAGTTACCGACGCCCCACACATTACTGAACGATGACGCCTCACGTCGGCGAGTATTTGCCTCTGTTGTCGCTTGGACTTCTTCTCGGGCTTCTTCTTGGGCTTCTTCTTGGGTGGCTGAGTGTCGGGCCGTGCTGAAGTAGAAGCAGTTGACGAGGTAGGAGGCAGAGGAGCTGCATCCTCGTTATTTCGAGTACTATCAGTCGCTTGTTCGTCAGACTTGCGCTTACGAAAATCTGAAATCGTCATGCGCTCTGGTGCTCGTCGCGTTCGCTCTAAACAAGGCATCGTTATACAGTACTTCTTCATCCATAATCAAAGCTGCACACGTACTTTCAGTCTATTCGGCTCTGTCTCTGACTAGAACTTGGGATATTTTCAGTCGTTCACACAGCACGGTATCGGCACGGATGTAGGCGAGCAGCTCGTCTTCCCCATTGAAGTAGTCCGCCCCCGCTTCCCCTTCTTTCGGCACTTTCCTGGCATAACGTAGTCATAGCTATCGAACCTATTAGCACACACATTCTTATCCCCCCCCATGCGACCCCTTACTCGATGTCAAGTCCTGTTGGTGGGTGTGCTGTCCACTTTTCCTTCAGCAGTATAGGCCACACAGCTTTAATTTTGAAGTCCATCTGCTCTCTTCCCACCCAAACGGAAACTGAGTGGCTCAGCTGAGACCGTGTGCCCCGGCAATGCAATGATACGGACGCGTGAAACTCTATGTGCAGCCAAAACTCCAATCAGGTTCCGATTTCGAACAACGTGGCACTAATCACAGCTCGCTTAAAACTCTGAAGAAGCACCAAACGGGTTTTGCGGATTTCTGGTAATAGTGAAATCAAGTCACTCTTTGCGCGTTGGTAACTCCCCTTCGGTTAAAGACACAACTTTTGGAGATGTTAGAGTGCTTAGAGGGCAGTATATGAATCAATTAGGAACATGGAGCGCTTTGAACACTTTGTTAATGAGTCGTCTGACGGATCCAACTCAAAATTGTCGAGTCAGGTGACGATAGAGCAAGCGCAATCCAGTTGTACCCCATCCCAACATCGTAAAGCAAGGGTTTTCTTGCAACAGTTTTAAACGATCCCGAAGCTCGCTTTAAAATCAACCGAGCAAAGTCTTGCTATTGCGGCCGGTTGTAAATGGCACTCTGAAGTGTTTGATATGAAGCCACCGCAGAGGAATGAAGTAGACTGCGGGATTTACCTTCATTACTACAGGGACGTCGTGTCGAGAAATCTAGCAGAGGAGCAGCTGGTACAAGTATCAATCGTCAAAGATTATCTCGCGGTATGGACAGTTGATGGATTCAACATGACACAGGTCGAAGAACGTCGTGCCAACACGCTTAAACGTTCCCAAGATGGCATCAAGAATGTAGCTTGAATAGAGACTGCCACTGTATGAGCTTAAATTCTTTCAAATATAAACACCTCGCTTTCTTGTAGTTGATAACTGTAACACGAGCTGTCAACATGCAAAGAATCATCCAGTTCAACGCACCAAAGTTTAATTATACCTGAAATATCATACCGAACACTGTCCCTGGCCATCTCAGCATCTCATGGAAGAGTTGTTGTGTGGTACAATACGCTTCATACGCTGGAGAGGTGTTGTTGAGCACTACAACCTGCACCAGCAACTCCGTTAGGCCTTCAGGGACGAACATTTGTACTCTAGTTAGCCTGGAACGGAGTACTGTACCGGCTTGTCTCGAGCTCGCTAGATGTGGGTATTGGCTTCTGCGACTTCGGTCTTTGTCACCTGCCCTGTTAAACGATGAAATCGGACAGAATTTCGACGCATAAGTAAGCAAAACTGAGGAGATGTGTGACCATCATGAGATATGTACCAAGCGCTGTGTCAAGTTATAGGACGTCATGATGTCGAGATGCCAAGAAATCTACGGCGTTTCACTTCACCCACCCCGTCGTCCTTCCTAATGCTCTGTGGGGCTGTGAGTGTATGTTATCAAAAATTACTTGTACGGTAGTTAATAACTGGCAACACAGCGTTTTGTACACGCCCAATTTTTTTTTTAACGACGCCCCATTGGAATTTTCTTGACGCACTTTAGTAATCACGTTTGAGTTTAGAGAAGGGGTTTAACGTTTAAGAAAGCTGACGTAAAAAAAGGAAAATAAAAAATATATACCAATATATTCAAAACAACGACAAGTACTAGTAAACTAAAAATTCTATACCCAATTCCAACAACAAAAAATAATATGCCAACAATAACACAAATATCGTGCCTGATCAATGCGACAAAGACAACAGCATCTCTCAAA
Source organism: Phytophthora colocasiae (assembly GCA_018806915.1). NCBI lineage: Eukaryota > Oomycota > Peronosporomycetes > Peronosporales > Peronosporaceae > Phytophthora > Phytophthora colocasiae. Next base: position 48,477 of record JAGKQI010000093.1, on the reverse strand, counting down.
TCTTATTTTTGATAAAGTTATTAAATGTTAAAGTAAAATTTAAAAATTCCGTCTTTGACTGACCATAACTCCAATTCGACTTACCCCCCCCCCCCCCTCCCCTCCGCACTCACATCAATTTTGGGGCCCTGTCCACATCCTCACATGTTGTATAGTTGTACATGTATATACTATGTTAAGACGATGCAACACTTTCAATTTGTATTGATTGCCATAAGTTCGATGCCTTTTTCTGAGATGCGGGACTCTGACTCTATCCATACGGCTGTTCTATGTAGTAGCATGTAGTTGTAGTCTAAGCCACCGCCGTGTAAACGATAAAGCCGCTGAGTAGGTTACACGACTGATAACCAAACTCGTAATGAATGAAGAAAGAAGCTTCCATTTGCCATGATATCTTTGTCCTACTCGCGATCTAAATGACTTACACAGCGTTTCTTACCGATTGCAGCCGCACAGCAGCCACTCACAAGTACCAAACGTGCAGCGTAGAGCTGCGAGTGGGTCGTATCCGCCTGGAAGTCAACCACCAGTATCAGACGTGCAGTGCAGTGGGTCGCGGCCACATGGAGTTCCACCTCGAGTATCAGACGTGCAGGGCATTGAGGGCGGATTGCAGCCGCACAGCAGCCACCCACAAGTACCAAACGTGCAGCGTAGAGCTGCGAGTGGGCCGCAGCGGGATGATGGTCAACATCGTGTACTCTACGTGAACCAGTGCTTATCGGAGTACGATTATGGAGACGGAGGCAACTCGAACGAGAACGAGGGAGAAGAGGCAGAGGAGCAGCGGAGCTGGGAATATGCATTGGAGAATTGGAGCAACAGGACGAATTACGATGGAATATCTGTGTCTACACAGCGCCGAATGCGCAAGCGACCCCATGTTTCTCGTCTGGCCTGCCAAGGCCAACCGGTGAACACAGAAGAAGTTATTGAGCCGCCTACACAAACCGTCTTCCGCAGAAAGGAACGACGGCGGAAGCAGCCCCACCCGACACGTCACGTAGTACTTTGGTCTGATGATGAAGAGCAAGAACAAGCTGTACAAGAAGAAGATAGCTCTGACTCGGATTCAGGTGGATGCATTGGCCTCAACCACGCACAACGTGAAATGGCCATAAAGTGTATAAGACTGCAAGAAGGTCTTCGACCAGAGCGTATGTACTTATACTGTGCCATCGTCGGGGCACAGTACACCGAATTTGGTGAGCTGCAAGCTTGGAACGTCATACGAGCCTCTCACGGCATTGACACGGACCGAAGCGTGGGCATACATCCCACTACTTCGCCGACCACAGCCGTTTCCCAACGATGGCCCACGTTATCCGAAGGTACGGATAGGGGGGACGCTTTACACACCCGAGGGCGAACTTCGCGTTCTAATTGAGTGGGAGGAAACCTTAGAGCCTCTACACAACCTTATATCTACAGATGTGAAACGAGTGGTGAAGTACATGTACGAGTTTACAGCACATGCAAATGAGCGCTATAATTTTCAAATAATATAAAAACCTTCTTATTTCTTTACATCTTCGTCTTATTCCGTTATATGTATTGAATGTACCACACAAATCAAAGACAGAAGAGTAAAAACCAAACACAAATCCAACCAGCAGAGGTAGTATTCGCCCTTCATCGCGCGTCCAAGTCCGCAGAGGTGTGTGTGGCTAGTAGCCGCCCCTCATCGCCGTCATGTTCTACCGGACAGGGATCCCAAACAGGCATCCATGAGCTGTAGAGGTGTGTGCGTGGCCAGTAGCCACTGGCATATTGTATTGAGCGAGCGTCCAGGGCAGCAGAGGTGTGTGTGGCTAGTAGCCGCCCCTCATATTGAGCGTGTAATATCGAACGGACAAGAATCATGAAGGCGTGTGTAGGTAGTATCTAGCTTGCATTCAAGAATCATGGAGGCGTGTGTGATAAATAGTCGCCGCTCTTCTCGAAAGTGTTGTATCTCGCGGGCGTCTAGAAGCCGAATAGCAATATCCCCATAATAGGGTACTTATGAGAACCTCCAATACTTGAATTGTTCTTCGGTATAGTTGTAGAGGAGTTGTTGTGGTATATCAATAAGGAAATTAGTGGCTGGAAACAACAGCGCTGGATTATCTACATAAGTACAGAAGCCAGTTGAGGAGCTAGCCAAAGAGCCATACCGCTGCACCTCAAAACGCGGCGATGACCGAAGCTAGGGGAAGCGATCCTCCAACGATGCGAACGAGATCAACAGCGAAGTCACGGAAGGCTTCAGGTAGAGAGAAAAGAATGAGCAAACCACCGCTGACTACCAGAAGCCTCATTCAGACAGCTAGCAAAGCCACACCAGAAGTGAATCCGGATGTTGCTATGCCGCTAACAAGTATGACAACTAGATTCGACATTGGGGGTATTGCAGCCCACAAGCAATGTTGTCGTTACAACCGCGAGAGCAGCAACACGCAAAACGAAGAAACGGACGACAAGAACGATGAAGGCTTCTAGTGTGAAGAATTCTGTTGATTTTACAATTCCAAAACCGCGCGAGAATCACCAGGTCTTGCAGTCCAAACAAAGTTCGTTGCCGTCAAGCACGATATCTAAGTCAGCAGACGTTAGCGCGGCACAACGGTACCCGGTCAGTGGGGTTGATGTGCTTCGAAGTTCGGCGAAGAAACCGGTAACGACAGCGGAGCCATTTCCAGCAACCGCAAATATAACTCGAGAAATTAGACCTGCAGCTCAATTTGAAGAGGCTTGGCGCTAACAACTCAAAATTGGGGCGTTGATTTTCAGCGAGACGACTTTGAAGGAGGACGACATTGCAACGGGCGAGGGGCCTTAGAGCGTATTTGGGAATCAATGGGGAACAGAGACTCTGGTGCTAGTTACGCTCGAGAGAGATCTTTAGTTCTAGCAGACGTGAATCCGGGGTCCGGGGTAGACTTAGCATCTCATGAAGCTTTGACTTCAGACTGCCCACCAGACAGTGATGAAGGGTCAGATTCTGAAAATGCTGGGTTGACATGTGAAGATGTAGATATAATTTGGCACGACACAGTTCATGATTCAGACCTGGATACAATGGGTGGTGATATCAATGACGATGACGCATTGCTCAGACTATCCAAGAACAAAAACGAAATCAAGTCATGAGAACAGACGGGATGGGAACAAGGTAACAACTTTGAATCTTTCCTTGGGACAGAGTATACTCAATTTGGTTTGTGGTTTGATAAAGTGCCTGGTAGACTGGAGACGGAGTCGGAATATCCAGGACTTTATAAAGGCCAGTGGGGTCCAACACAAGGTGTACTGAAGTTCGCTGATTCCCCGATTGATCTTTTCTGGTTTTTCTTTCTTAAAGATTTACTAGAAACTATTGCTTTCGAAAGCAATAGATATGCTTCGCAAACGGTGGATGATCGCGCACGCAAAATCAGAGATAAGCAAATTGCATCCTCTCGCCGTGGCTCAAGATTGAAGGATGTCGAGTCATTTCGCCAGATCCGCCAGCGCTTGCGCCAAATGGAAGAGTTCAGGCCCCACGAGTATGCAGTTCTTTTTGGTCTGCTAATTGCGAGAATGCTGTGCCCGCAGAAACGCCGGCTCGCATCGCATTGGAGTACGTCAAGCGTAGGGGCTGTTCCTGGAAGAACGTTTGGTGCTTGGATGGCTCGAAATCGGTGAGTACATATTGGTTATACTGGGTCGGGCTATTCTAAAGGTTTTATGATGCTGCTGATACATACAGATTCGACGAGCTTATGAGCTACCTTCACTTCTCTGATAATAGCGATCCAAGAGCGAGATGCGACAGAGCTTGGAAGATTCGACCTGTCATCGAATCGCTGCAGAGCACGTTTCTTCGAGGCTATACACCAGGACCTGTGCTATCGTTTGATGAAGGAATGATCCTTTAGCATTCCAAATTCAACCGAACACGAGTGTACATGCGGGATAAACCTCACAAGTGGGGAACAAAGTTGTTCCTTACGTGCTGTCCTAAAACCTCCTACTGTATACGGTACATTAAACATCATGTTCGGAAGCTAACAGTAACTAATCGTTAGGATACGTGCAAATAGATTGGAGGTGTACTGCGGTATGAAAGCTCATCTGGCCGGACCACAGACTATTGACAACAAATCCGGCCCTGCAGCGGTTCTTCGCAATATGGAAATGGTTTTACCACAAAATCGGCATAGCTATCATGTTGTCGTGATTGATCGTTTTTACACTTCCGTAGCACTAGCTCTGGAGCTTCTTGCGCACAAGATCTACATGGTCAGGACCATTCAACCACGGCGAATTGGATTCCCTTCAAGTTTGAAAGAAACCCGAAAAAAGAGACCAGCAGACATCCCTCGAGGATCATACTAACTTGCCCGTTCGAAGACAACACCTGAGATGGTTGCGTGCTGCTGGTGGGACTCAAAACCGGTTCACTTGTTGGCGACAGGGGCCAGTACTCAAGAGTTGGCCATTGGTACGTCTACGTATTATTTGCATGTATTTTGCCAAATCTAATAGCTGGTTTGCAGGGAGAAAGACGTGGGTAGAAGGTGAGGCATTTGAAGTACCATGCCCAAAGCTCGTGAAAGATTATCACGAGGGTATGGGTGGAGTCGATGTTCATGACCAACTTCGACTTCAGAGATACTCTGTACAGATGGCCTTCACGTTCAAGAAATACTACAAAACGTGAGTGCGACTTGGTGGTATATGATCCTAAAGGTCTGGTCTAACCTATCTGTAGATTGTTTCTTGGACATCTGGACATGGCTTTAGTGAATGCTTACGTCGTGCATCGGACACGCCACTCAAGAAACGAAAAAAAAACATGTCTCACGCAGATTTCTGACAACTCTACACTGTCAACTTCTTGCTGTAAAGGAAAGTGATATGACCGGCTCCATCGACTCAACGGAGGTAAGATTGTACTGACGAACCTTGATAATATTTCTAACTAGATGTGTTTAAGAGTACAACTACAGCTACAGCAGCTCTTCAACGAAGAAACGTCACTGCTTCAGATCATGCACTGTTAGAAACCCAAGACTTTCATGGCAAGGTTGGCGACCCGGGCCACAAGAGAATGCAGCGAGCTTGCAAAGTGTGCAGTCTTCTGGCTATGCCGGGAACGAGAGGGAAAAACACAAAGTTTTTTTGTGGTGCGTGCTCGGTATTTCATACGGGTCAGTAAGTGTTTTGAAGCATTGGGGTTCACTTCCTGTTCTAACATATTATCGCTGTACTAGTGTGTACTTGTGTCAGCAGTTTCGGCATGAATCCCTGGGTGTAAAGAAGTCTTGCTTCACAATTTGGCATGAAGATTGGGACTGTGGAAGATCGCTTCCAGTACACATCGATAAGCGCCTACAATACAGGAAACCGACGACGCGCTAGATTGACCTTTTTATTATAAATCGAGTAAAGTGCAAACGTATTGGACAGACTATGTATGAGATTGTTATTGATTGCTCCGGTGCAATACCGTGAAGCGCACTATCGTACCAACTATACCTCTCCTTCAGGGATAAGCTCAGTCACTTCAGCATCATTCTCGACGCCACCATACAGCTAAGAAGCGTTACCAACATTCAAGTCTAGTTGACGTTACACCAGAAAGAGGGAAACGTTTTAAGCAGTAAGTACAGCTAACTATTAGGTGAGTAGATTTGACTTAAAGTGGAATAAATTTGTCGGTACTTAACAATCGAATTACTGTTTCTTTCTATTATGTTGAGCGCAGCATTTTATGTTGAACCCATGTGAGTAGATTTAATGAGAGCCAGCAGGCAGTCATGGGCGACATACGAACAGAGACCCGATTTCGCGTGGAGAGTTTCGAAACGATTCCTGGTATCTTCAACAGGCACTTCAACATCTTGAAACCAAGGAACTCGATGTTGATCAAGTTTTGGAATGGGCAGTCAACAACAATCTGTTCATTAGCAGAGGCACGGATCGCATCAGTCACAACAAGTATGATGTCTTCAACAGTTTGCTCAACGGATATGGTGTGTGGACACCCTTCAGCAAAAACGCGTTGAAGCCTTCTCCTCTACTGAACTCACTACGTGCTACGTTTGTGATTGTTGGTGTCCTCGCACTAGGGGTTCACCGAGTCGATGACGACGAAGATGGGGAGATGAAGGAGCTGGAGGTGATTGAGCTCTCAACGACAGACAGCGAGGAGTTGGACGTACAAGGCGATCGTGACCATGCCATTGACCGTGACACTACTGATCCGGATTATGTTTGCCGAACTTTCAAACACCTCGTTGTCACTAGAAGGGCCGTCGCTGGTATGTTTGCAAGAACAGCATCGGTGAAATTGTAACGCGTCAAAGATCGAAAGAGAACGTCTGTGTGAAGTGGTGATGGAACGGTTCGGGGAGAACTGGTATGAGCACGTGGAGAAATTTTGTTGCTTGAGGAAACTGTGCCACGGGAGTAACTTCTTTGTATAGCTGCGTATTCTTCATTTAGACAAGGTCTGGACGTCGTTGGTAGGTTTGGAGGAGAGTTTTTGAGTCTAAGGACAAAAATAGGGCAAAAAACTGCATGTAATAACGATCCGTTGTCTAAACTTTATATAAAACACTCAAACTGGAATAACTTCACCAATATTTCACATATGGAAATGTTACCTAGCATGATCATATAGCGCGTAAATTTTACTTTGAATCCTTCTAAGTAGAACGAGGTGACTTTAACCCCCCCGCACTCGCACGTTGTATATAACTACATGTTATGAAAAAGGTCACCACGTCATTTTATACGTGAAATACACAAAGTTTAGGTGAAAGTATTTTTAAAAAAACTAACACAAATTACAAAAAATAAAATCGGGAAAAACTGGAAACGGATGACTGAAAATATCTCCGGCACTCTTGCATTTTTACCCCACATTTCAAAAATTTAAAAAATGTGTTTTTACTCTAACTGTGTTTGACCGACACAGACGTGGTGACGTCGAATCCCACAGATCAGACCTTTGAAGGTCTGCTGAGGCGAGGGTCTGGGCGGAAAGTACCATACCCGCCACAAGCATTCGTCTATAAACCCCGGAATTAACTCCTTTGGGTAGCCTCTGAAAGCCTACATAAATTAGGCAGTATTATAACTTAAAAACCACTCCAAATGCTCACCATTAGGCGGATTTTTAGCCGCACCTCCTAAGCACCTTCAATGCGCTGGGTGTGAGCCCTGTTGACGGGGTTCACAAAATTGCGCGAGTGGTTTACCCACTCGTGAGTATAATCCATTCCGTTTAGGAATGGATTATGGGTGCCGTCGGCCGTCACATACGACGGCCACATATCGCTCATAATGTGAGTGCTGTTAAGGCTCAATTATAAAATATTAACAAACAAACACTTAAGTAAAAAAAATAAATTGTACGTACCCCGGCAAGATGTGTTTCTCGACAACGTGGCTTTTGTGCGGTCATCTCCAACGACCTGGGCAAACCACATGTTGGTTTCCCGGTCAACTCCTCCGAAAAACCAGAAATCAGCATGCCGTTCGCCCACGTTGTTTTCCGATTTCTTCTTAACACTGGTTTTGTCTATTTCAACGATGTGTCCTTGTCCACCTATCTAAATGCCATCATTAATTTTAAAAAGATAACATTTTTACTGCAATATATTATTACCAAAGCATACTTACTCGCATGGGACTGCGCAGCATCTCGGCCGTGCAAATATCTCGGCAGAAGCTGTACCAGTCCGCGATGGTGTGCGCACTGTGGCCCATCAGGCGCTGCGCGACCGTGGCTGGCTCCTTTTTGGCCCAAAAAAATAGCAGCATTACTGCGTGGTGAAGCTTCAGCCCCTGCCCCTCGAAAAAGGACCCCTTTTTCCACGTCCTTTCGAGGCGGCAGGAGGAGCGGCCACACCGGAAGCGCTTCCTGTCCGGCGCCATCGCCATCATGGCGCCGCAGGTTGGGCAAGAGCAAGCTGTGGGCAGGAGCCCCACACGGAGACACCACTCTCGCGCTGTCTTCTCCGAGGCACAAGCTGCTGTGACCTCGGGCCAAGTGAAGGCGGAGATGTCTGCGAGGTCCTACTGTGGGCGCATGGGATCCGTGTTGCTGGACGTATGCCAGTGAAAAAAAGGGGGGTGGTCGATAATGTACAGTTATTAGAGTATAATAAAAACACATTTTTTAAATTTTTGAAATGTGGGGTAAAAATGCAGGAGTGCCATTTCTCCTCATCGCGGTACAGCACGCGAAATGCTGTTAAAAAATGCAAGCAATGTTGTGGTGGGACTGTGTGACGGGCCTCCGTCACACGGTCGCCGTGGTGCACGGCGGCCAATTAGATAGCTTACATGTTTCGATGGTTGTGGACGCTCGTACTCGAGCGTTCTTGTCTAATTCAGACAGAGTTACATTTACCACAGAGCACCGCCCCGTTACAGACAGGCTACCAGTATATCTGCTTTCGACTGGTAGCAGCACCACAATAGAGACGTGGGGTACGTTTGAACAGCAATGATCGCTAATGTCACTCTTACCCTGTTTTTTTTATTTGTACAGGCCGCCACCTACAAGGGGGAGAGCATAGTGTCATTCCCTGCTCATCACCGATACGTGACTACCATCGCTGGATGGGCGGGGTTGACATCCATGATCAACCGAGTCTGCAGAAGTATTCCCCCAGCTATCGGTGCGGTTCAATAAGTATTACAAGGCTATCTTCTTGGGCCTCATCAATACAGCAATTGTGAATTCTTTTATAATTTATCGTGAATGCATGAAGAAGAAGAAGACGCACCTGCAGATCACGCTCGTTTCCTCCAAAAGAATTACAAGCCTAACTCCTTCACGTTAATGCGACCGATTTTACTGAAGCGGTGTGTTCTACATGTTTGAAATGAACATGTTGTATATACGGTATGCTGACTTTACATATATGTTTGTGATGTAGATCATTGTGCCTGATTTTGCCGATGAAAACAAAGGAGCTGTGCCATCTCGACACAAGTTAGTCGTGCCAATCGTGAAGGATAGCTGAAGTTAGAACTGAAAGAGTGTAAGGTTAAATGCGTTCTGTATAACTTAATATTAAGACGGATATAAAAGATGAAGGAATAAAGAAGTGAAAAGGATTATGGTAAAATAAAAGAATTTAGAAAGTGTAAAGAAAAGTAGAGTGTAAATTTTAGGATGGTTGAAATACAGAAATGTAGTGTGTGGAGTAAAACAATGAAACGTAGAGTGAAGAAAAAGAGTTTAAAATTGTACGTATGGGGTAGAATAAACAAAGTAAAGTGTTTGAAAATGAAGTATATGAAGAAGTGTGCAGAAAAAAACGTATTAAATAAAGTAAAATGTAAGTAAAGTGTACGAAGTATAAAGTGTAAAAAAGCAAGTGTGGGAAAAATATAGAGAAGGTGTAAATAACGTACTTTTCCTATACTCTACTTTATCAATACTCTATTTTATCAACTAGACGTAGAGTACGCCGAATACAGCGTAGTCGATGGCTCTGATGGACCCAAAATCACAGTTTTGTGCCATGTTTTGCATGAAGTCGATGGTTCCATGACGCGTAGTCGATGGTCCCGGTCTACATCTATTGGCTAAAATGCAACTAATAGCGTTCATGGATTGGCTAAAATGGCTAAAAAAAATGCTCACTAAACGAATGTTGGCTTTTAAGAGCATGGAGGTGCTGTAGCATGTCGAGAATAGCCGGTCATCAACCTTAATATAGGATCTCCCTTACAAAAACTCCGAGTCGATTGCGAAGCCAAAACTCAGTGAAATCGGCGGTAAATTGGAGAGTGAAAAAAATAGTTGCCTTGAAAATGTATGACTGTAATCCCATGTCAGTATTAGCTTATACAGGCATATTAAAAAATAAGACGTTTCTTGCTCTATCATTGGCTATATATACCATGTCCCTTTCTTACGCACATGAAAACAATGTACTTTTCATGCTCTTTCCGGATGGTACCACGTGCGTCTGCCAGAGCTTATATCCCAAGTCAGTATTTACTTATACAAGGAGTTTTTTACATGAAAATGTTATACGTGTTTTTGGCCTGTTTATGCTACATGGGAGTATTACCATCATCTTCCCCGTATCGTAAAACCTCACCTCACAAGGTTTCGTATAGTGAAGTGAAGTATTGAGAAAGTTTCAAAAACTGGCTGGTTGTCCCGTCTATGTCTTATGGGGATCCCACCATCATCTTCCCCCGTGTCGAAATACCCCACCCCACAAATTTTCATGTAGTAAAGTGAAGTATTGAGAAAGTTTCAAAAATCGGCTGATTGGCCTGTCTATGCCACATGGGGATCTCACCATCATCTTCCCCGTGTCGAAATAACCCACCTCACAAATTTTCGTATGTTAAAGCGAAGTATTGACGAAGTTTTGAAAATTGGCTCAATGGCCCGTCTACGAGTGGCCAGCATTTTTTTTTTTCGAAACGGTGCGCCTCTACAGCCACTACTGGCAGATCATCGGCGGGCAGATGGTGATGATGCAGTACCTTTCGAAGCCCCACGTGCTGCATGCGTTCGACATCCTGTACGTCTGGGCCAAGCTGACGAACGTCTTCCGCGGTGACAACAACGTCAAGCCATCGTTCGACCAGATCGCAGGGTACAGCTTCCTGTTGAACATGATCGGCTACACGGACTTCAAGGCGGCAAGTTTTATGCGGAGGGACACTACGTGGCGACGCCTGGCCGTGATGTTGGTGACCGACGTGGCGTGGCGTTTCACCCCTTCAGCGTGGCGTGCGATGGATCAAGAGGCCATGGGAGCGATCATTCAGCGGACGACGACGAGGTTCATGTCCAACACGCTGAAGGTCGCGGGAGCTGATGAAGAAGTGATCGCCGACGCTGCTCAAGCCGACGAAGAACTTCGAGGCGAACCGCAACTCACGACGCAACAAGTGTACGAAGACGTACTCGCACACTTGAGGACGTTCCCGTGGCGCAACCCGAACAAGCGTGCAAAGGGCGAACAGCGCGGATGCAAGAACATCGGCGGCGAGTGGTTCCTCACTGCTGAAACCGACGAAGCGCTGGCGATTATGCTAGCGGAAAGACTTGGGCAGCACTGGCGCTTGACGGTGATTTCAATCGGTGAGTAAGTACTGAAGCGGGTAGCTTAGCAAGTTAGACTAGTTGCGTAACGTCGCAGATACTAACCTTCAAGCGTGATTTCCACGCGAAGTCCGCTCATGGCATCCGCGTTTTCTGGCTTCTCGAAGTCCTCCCGAACCTTCAACAGGAACTTCTCCATGCTGCGCATGAAGTACATCGTGTTCGGGAACGTCGGGAGCCGGCCTTGCTTGCGGTTCTTCCAAACGTGAGTCGTGGTCGTGTACACCTTCGCCCTCTCCATCGTGCTTGTTGGCTTCCCGAAGTTCGCAGGCGCATCGCGGCTGTAACGAGGCCTGATCTCAATCGTCCCGCCGTGCTCATTCGCCGTAGCCGCGCCTTCCTGGACCGGAACGAAGGTACCAAACGAAGTCACGCGAAACTCCTCCCCGTCGATCTCGAACATCTTGTTCGTCTCCTCGAGCTTCGTCACGGGCGCTGCAGCTGCAAACGGGATCCACTCATGGCCACACACGCTCGTGAACGCCAAGTTCATCTTGATCTTGCTCATCGCGCAGCTTGGATCCGTGAGCATATCCTCCATCCAGAAGTAGCTCGTCACCTTGGCCTTCATCGCGTAGTTGACACACGTGATCCGTGTAACCCCGGCGCGCAACAGAAGCATGATCATGTCGAGACAGGCCAGCATGTGTCGGGTCGATGCGAGGAGGGCGTACGGCGAGTCGTGTGCGATCTGCTCCACCTTGAAGTGTCGGCTCAACCCTTCGACAATGGCGTCCTTGAACTCCTTGCCAACGTAGACGAATCCCGGACCCGTGCACACCAACAAGTCGTCCTTGTGCTTCCGTTCAGTCGGCCCCACCGACCACTCCATGCGGCTGATCATGTCGAGCTTCTCAACCTTGCAGGAGAACTCCAGCTCGTCGATATCTAGCATGTCGTAGCTGAAGAGAGCATCCGTCTCTCTCGTTGTCTCCTCTCGCGTCTTCGTCGGCTTGGTGCGTCTCGCAGATGTTGGGGCCGCATCGCTCTCCGTCTTCGCCTCTTCACGCTCAATCGTCAGCATCCGCGCCGAGGTCAGTCGAACGCGAGATCGCACCCTCGCAGCTTCAGCCGATCGCAGCGACGCCGTCTCCGGGATCATGTCCATCTCGGCTTGAGGTCGAGCGACGACAGGAGGGCGCGGCAGGTTCAACCACTCGTAACCAGGTGCCGACGTGTTAAAATCCCATACAAAAAATACACTCCCCCCAGAATGTCAGGGACGTGACTTTTCCCATACTGTTAATATAGGGGCTCGGTACGGACGTGTCCGAGGGTTTGAGTTTTCGGAAAGACGTGTCGCGGACCTAAACTAGTGAGTCTGGAGCTACCTAAAATCATTAATTTTGGGTTTTCGTCATTTCCAAACAGCGTGAACTCGGCCGAAAATTGGAGAGTGAAAAAATAATTGGTTTGAAAATGTATGACTGTACTTTCATGTCGAATAGACGGGCCAATCAGCCAATTTTTAAAACTTCGTCAATACTTCACTTCACTATACGAAAATTTGTGAGGTGGGGTATTTTGATACGGGGAAGATGATGGTGGGATTCACATGGGACATAGACGGGCCAATCGTCCAGTTTTTGAAACTTTCTCAATACATCACTTTACTATATGAAAATTTGTGAGGTTGGGAATTTCAACACGGGAAAGATTATGGTGGTATCCCCATGAGACATAGACGGGCCAGTCAGTCAGTTTTGAAAACTTTCTTAATATTGCACTTCATTATACAAAAATTGGAGAGGTGGGGTATTTTGACACGGCGAAGATGATGGTGAGATCCTCATGTGACATAGACGGGCCAATCAGCCAGTATTCACAACTTTCTCAATATTGCACTTCACTATACGAAAATTTGTGAGGTGGGGTTGTTCGATACGGGGAAGGTGATGGTAAGACTCCCATGTAGCATAAACGGGCCGAACACACGTATAACGTCTTCATGTTAAAACTCCTTGTATAAGTTAATACTGACTTAGGATATTAAATTTGGTTGACAGACGAGATACCATCCGAAAGAGCATGTAAAAGTACATTGTTTCCATGTGCGTAAGAAAGGTACACTGTAGATATAGCCAATAATAGAGCAAGAAACGTCTTGGTTTTGAAAAATGCCTGTACAAGCTAATACTGACTTGAGATATTAAATATGGCCGACACACGAAGTACCATTGGAAAGAGCATGGAAAAGTACATTGTTTCCATGTGCGTAACAAAGGGACACTGTAGATATAGCCAATAATAGAGCAAGAAACGTCTTGGTTTTTAAAAATGCCTGTATACGCTAATACTGACTTGAGATATTAAATCTGGCAGACACACGAAGTACCATCGGAAAGGGCATAAAAAATTACGTTAAATCCATCTAAGAAATTTTGATAACGTGTAAGTATAGCCAAACTTATGACGAGATTAGTGGGCGTTTGGTGGTGTCAATGTGTAGTAAGTTTGAGTGAGTTTGACTTTAAACGTGAATAACTTCGCGAAGACTTAACATATGGAAATGCTACTTAGTATGATCGTATAGCGCGTCAAATTCTGCGTTGAATCCATCTAAGTAGGACGAGCAGACTTCAAGTCTAAGTATAGTTATGGCCAGTCAAAGATGAAAATTTTAAAATTCACTTTAAAAATTAATAACTTTTTCAAAAATAAGATTTAGGAGTGCTACCAAGTATAGTCGTGTAGAGCGTCATAAACTACGTTAGGTACATAAAAAAAGTGTCGCCTAAGTGCAAGAACAGCCGAAGTTAGAGCAGAAACAGTGAAACTTTAGAAAGAGTGAGTATAGATAAGTAGAAAGTAAGTAATTTGACTTTAAACGTAAATAACTTTGCGAAGACTTAATATATGGATATTGTACTTAGTACAATCATATAGCGCGTTAAATTCTACATTGCATCCATCTAAGTAGAACGAGCAGACTTGAAGTTGAAGCATAGTTATGGTCAGTTAAAGGTGAAATTTTGAAAATTCACTTGAACACTTAATAACTTTGTCAAAAATAAGATTTGGGAGTGCTACCAAGAATAGTCGTGTAGAGCGTCAGAAACTACGTTAGGTACATAAAAAAAGTGTCGCCTAAGTGCAAGAACAGCCGAAGTTAGAGCAGAAACAGTGAAACTTTAGAAAGAGTGAGTATAGATAAGTAGAAAGTAAGTAATTTGACTTTAAACGTAAATAACTTTGCGAAGACGTAACATATGGAAATGCTACTTAGTATGATCGTATAGCGCGTAAAATTCTGCGTTGAATCCATCTAAGTAGGACGAGCAGACTTCAAGTCTAAGTATAGTTATGGCCAGTCAAAGATGAAAATTTTAAAATTCACTTTAAAACTTAATAACTTTTACAAATATAAGATTTGGGAGTGCTACCAAGAACAGTCGTGTAGAGCGTCAGAAACTACGTTAGGTACATAAAAGAAGCGTCGCTGAAGTGCAAGAACAGCCGAAGTTAGAGCAGAAAGAGTGAAACTTTTGAAAGAGTGAGTATAGGGAAGTACAAAGTAAGTAATTTGACTTTAAACGTGAATAACTTTGCGAAGACTTAACATATGGAAATGCTACTTAGTATGATCATGTAGCGCGTAAAAATTTACATTGAATTCATCTAAGTAGAACGAGCAGACATTAAGTCTAAGTATAGTTATGGCTAGTCAAAGATGAAAACTTTAAAATTCACTTTAACAGTTATTAACTTTATCAAAAATAAGTTTTGGGAGTGCTACCAAGTATAGTCGTGTAGCGCGTCAGAAACTACGTTAGGTACATAAAAGAAGCGTCGCTGAAGTGCAAGAACAGCCGAAGTTAGAGCAGAAAGAGTGAAACTTTTGAAAGAGTGAGTATAGGGAAGTACAAAGTAAGTAATTTGACTTTAAACGTGAATAACTTTGCGAAGACTTAACATATGGAAATGCTACTTAGTATGATCATGTAGCGCGTAAAAATTTACATTGAATTCATCTAAGTAGAACGAGCAGACTTGAAGTTGAAGTATAGTTATGGCCAGTCAAAGATGAAAATTTTAAAATTCACTTTAACACTTAATAACTTTGTCAAAAATAAGATTTGGGAGTGCTACCAAGAATAATCGTGTATAGCGTCAGAAACTACATTAGGGACATAAAAGAAGCGTCGCCCAATTGCAAGAACAGCCGAAGTTAGAGCAGAAAGAGTGAAACTTTTGAAAGAGTGAGTATAGGGAAGTACAAAGTAAGTAATTTGACTTTAAACGTGAATAACTTTGCGAAGACTTAACATATGGAAATGCTACTTAGTATGATCATGTAGCGCGTAAAAATTTACATTGAATTCATCTAAGTAGAACGAGCAGACATTAAGTCTAAGTATAGTTATGGCTAGTCAAAGATGAAAACTTTAAAATTCACTTTAACAGTTATTAACTTTATCAAAAATAAGATTTGGGAGTGCTACCAAGTATAGTCGTGTAGAGCGTCAGAAACTACGTTAGGTACATAAAAGAAGCGTCGCTGAAGTGCAAGAACAGCCGAAGTTAGAGCAGAAAGAGTGAAACTTTTGAAAGAGTGAGTATAGGGAAGTACAAAGTAAGTAATTTGACTTTAAACGTGAATAACTTTGCGAAGACTTAACATATGGAAATGCTACTTAGTATGATCATGTAGCGTGTCAAATTTACGTTGAATCCACCTAAGTAGAACGAGCAGACATTAAGTCTAAGTATAGTTATGCTCAGTTAAAGGTGAAATTTTGAAAATTCACTTTAACATTTAATAACTTTGTCAAAAATAAGATTTGGGAGTGCTACCAAGAATAGTCGTGTAGACCGTCAGAAACTACGTTAGGTACATAAAAGAAGCGTCGCCCAATTGCAAGATTAGCCGAAGTTAGAATAGCAAAAGTGTAAGAGTCATTTTCATAAATAATTCGCAATAATGGAATTAAAATAACAATACAATAATTGTTTAAAGTAATTATTGTAATTTAAATAAAATAAGTGGGTACATTGTACCACCTTTATAATTTTATATTTTATAATTTTCTAAAGGTAAAATTTTAAGTATAAAATAGCAAAATTTGAAGTACCGAACAAACCCGACTAAGTACGAATTAGGGTTTTGTAGGGTTAAACCGCTGGTAGGATTTAGGGCTGCATATATGATAAGCGGGTCCCAGTGCAATACTGGGGTGGCTGGGGTGGCTATACTAGACTTTGTATTGGCTATTACACTGTAATCCGTGCTCTTAACAGTTAACTAGCATTTTTCACTGGAATCCAGGGGTGGCTGCACTGGAATCCAGTGGTGGCTCTCACCAATCATTGGCTATTATTCTTCCTTTTACGTGCTTTGATTAGCTAAAATGGTTAAAAATGCTCGGTAAACGAGTTTTAGATTTTAAGAGCCGTCCACAACCTTAATATAGGAAATCCCATACAAAAACTCCGAGTCGATTGCGAAGCCAAAACTCAGTGAAATCGGCGGAAAATTGGAGAGTGAAAAAAATAGTTGGCTTGAAAATGGATGACTGTACTCCCATGTCGTATAGACGGGCCATTGAGCCAATTTTCAAAACTTCGTCAATACTTCACTTCACTATACGAAAAATTGTGAGGTGGGGTATTTCGGCACGGGGAAGATGATGGTGAGATCCCCATGTGACATAGACAGGCTAATCAGCCGATTTTTGAAACTTTCTCAATATTGCACCTTATTATACGAAAATTTGTGAGGTGGGGTGTTTTGATACGGGGGAGAAGATGGTGAGATCCCCGTGTGACATAGACGGGCCAATTAGCCATATTTTAAAACTTTATCAATATTGCATTTCACTATACGAAAACTTGTGAGGTAGGGTATTTCGATACGGGGAAGATGATGGTGATATCCCATGAGACATAGACGGGCCAATCAGCCAGTTTTCAAAACTTTCTCAATATTGTACTTTACTATACGAAAATTGGTGAGGTGGGGTAATTTGATACGGGGAAGATGATGGTGAGACCCCATGTGACATAGACAGGCCATTGAGCCAATTTTCAAAACTTCGTCAATACTTCACTTCACTATGCGAAAATTTGTGAGGAGGGGTATTTTGATACGGGGAAGATGATGGTGTGATCCACATGTGACATAGACAGACCATTCAGCCAGTATTCAAAACTTTCTCAATATTGTACTTCACTATACGAAAATTGGTGAGGTGGGGTAATTTGATACGGGGGAGAAGATGGTGAGATCCCCATGTGACATAGACGGGCCATTGAGCCAATTTTCAAAACTTCGTCAATACTTCACTTCACTATGAAAATTTGTGAGGAGGGGTATTTTGATACGGGGAAGATGATGGTGTGATCCACATGTGACATAGACAGACCATTCAGCCAGTATTCAAAACTTTCTCAATATTGGACTTTACTATACGAAAATTTGTGAGGTGGGGTATTTTGATACGGGGAAGAAGATGGTGAGACTCCATGTAGCATAAACAGGCCGAACACACGTATAACGTCTTCATGTTAAAAACTCCTTTATAAGGTAATACTGACTTCATATATTAAATCTGGCCGACACATGAAGTACCATTGAAAGAGCATGAAAAAGTACACTGTTTCCATGTGCGTAAGAAAGGGACACTGTATATGTAGCCAATAAAAGAGCAAGAAACGTCTTTGGTTTTGAAAAATGCCTGTACAAGCTAATACTGACTTGAGATATTAAATATGGCCGACACACGAAGTTCCATTGGAAAGAGCATAAAAAGTCCGTTAAATCCATCTAAGAAATTTTGATAACGTGTAAGTATAGCCAAACTTATGACGAGATTAGTGGGCGTTTGGTGGTGTCAATGTGTACAAAGTTTAAGTGAGTTTGCCTTTAAACTTGAATAACTTTACGAAGACTTAACG
This sequence comes from Phytophthora colocasiae, assembly GCA_018806915.1. Taxonomy (NCBI): domain Eukaryota; phylum Oomycota; class Peronosporomycetes; order Peronosporales; family Peronosporaceae; genus Phytophthora; species Phytophthora colocasiae. The sequence continues at coordinate 30,464 of JAGKQI010000093.1, read as the reverse complement.
TATAGAACTGCTTCTTAGTATGATCGTGTAAAGCGTCACATTTTACATCGAATCTATTTATGTAGAGCGAGGAGACTTCAAGTCTAAGCATATTTATGGCCAGTCGAAGGCGAAATTTTGAAAAATCACTTTAACACTTAATAATTTTGTCAAAATAAGATTTAGGAGTGCTACCAAGAACAGTCGTGTAGAGCGTCAGAAACTACGTTAGGTACATAAAAGTGTCGCCTAAGTGCAAGAACAGCCGAAGTTAGAGCAGAAACAGTGACACTTTAGAAAGAGTGAGTATAGATAAGTAGAAAGTAAGTAAATTGACTTTAAACGTGAATAACTTTGCGAAGACTTCACATATGGAAATGCTACTTAGTATGTTCGTGTAGCGCGTCAAATTCTACGTCGAATCCATCTTAAGTAGAACGAGGAGACTTCAAGCCGAAGTATAGTTATGGTCAGTCAAAGGTGAAATTTTGAAAATTCCTTTAACACTTAATAACTTTGTCAAAAATAAGATTTGGGAGTGCTACCAAGTATAGTCGTGTAGAGCGTTAGAAACTACGTTAGGTACATAAAAAAGTGTCGCCTAAGTGCAAGAAAAGCCGAAGTTAGAGCAGAAACAGTGAAACTTTAGAAAGAGTGAGTATAGATAAGTAGAAAGTAAGTAAATTGACTTTAAACGTGAATAACTTTGCGAAGACTTGACATATGGAAATGCTACTTAGTATGTTCGTATATCACGTAAAATTCTACATTGATTCCATCTAAGTAGAACGAGCAGACATTAAGTCTAAGTATAGTTATGGTCAGTCAAAGGTGATTTTAAAATTCACTTTAAAACTTAATAACTTTGTCAAAAATAAGATTTGGGAGTGCTACCAAGAATAGTCGTGTAGAGAGTCAGAAACTACATTAGGGACATAAAAGAAGCGTCGCCCAATAGCAAGATTAGCCGAAGTTAGAGCAGAAAGAGTGAAACTTTTGAAAGAGTGAGTATAGCAGAGTACAAAGTAAGTAATTTGACTTTAAACGTGAATAACTTTACGAAGACTTAACATATGAAAATACTACTTAGTACGATCGTGTAGCGCGTAAAATTCTACATTGAATCCATCTAAGTAGAACGAGCAGACATTAAGTCTAAGTATAGTTATGGCTAGTCAAAGATGAAAATTTTTAAAATTCACTTTAAAACTTAATAACTTTGTCAAAAATAAGATTTGGGAGTGCTACCAAGAATATTCGTGTAGAGCGTCAGAAACTACATTAGGGACATAAAAGAAGCGTCGCCCAATAGCAAGATTAGCCGAAGTTAGAGCAGAAAGAGTGAAACTTCTGAAAGAGTGAGTATAGCGTAGTACAAAGTAAGTAAATTTACTTTAAACGTGAATAACTTTGCGAAGACTTCACATATGGAAATGCTACTTAGTATGATCATGTAGCGCGTCAAATTCTACGTCGAATCCATCTAAGTAGAACGAGGAGACTTCAAGCCGAAGTATAGTTATGGTCAGTCAAAGGTGAAATTTTGAAAATTCCTTTAACAGTTAATAACTTTGTCAAAAATAAGATTTGGGAGTGCTACCAAGAATAGTCGTGTAGAGCGTCAGAAACTACGTTAGGTACATAAAAGACGTGTCACCAAATTGCAAGATTAGCCAAAGTTAGAGCAGAAAGAGTGAAACTTTAGAAAGAGTGAGTATAGATAAGTAGAAAGTAAGTAATTTGACTTTAAACGTGAATAACTTTGCGAAGACTTAACATATAGAAATGCTACTCAGTAGGATCGTATAGCGCGTCAAATGCTACGTTGAATCCACCTAAATAGAACGAGGAGACTTCAAGTCTAAGTATAGTTATGCTCAGTTAAAGGTGAAATTTTGAAAATTCACTTTGACAGTTAATAACTTTGTCAAAAATAAGATTTAGAGTGCTACCAAAAATGGTCGTGTAGAGCGTCTGGAACTACGTTAGAGACATGAAAGAAGCGTCGCCTGTAGTGCAAGATTAGCCGAAGTTAGAATAGCAAAAGTGTAAGAGTCATTTTCATAAATAATTCGCAATAATGGAATTAAAATAACAATACAATAATTGTTTAAAGTAATTATTGTAATTTAAATAAAATAAATGGGTACATTGTACCACCTTTATAATTTTATATTTTATAATTTTCTAAAGGTAAAATTTTAAGTATAAAATAGCAAAATTTGAAGTACCGAACCAACCCGACTAAGTACGAATTAGGGTTTTGTAGGTTAAACCGCTGGTAGGATTTAGGGCTGCATATATGATAAGCGGGTCCCAGTGCAATACTAGGGTGGCTGGGGTGGCTATACTAGACTTTGTATTGGCTATTACACTGTAATCCGTGCTCTTAACAGTTAACTAGCATTTTTCACTGGAATCCAGGGGTGGCTGCACTGGAATCCAGTGGTGGCTCTCACCAATCATTGGCTATTATTCTTCCTTTTACGTGCTTTGATTAGCTAAAATGGTTAAAAATGCTCGGTAAAACGAGTTTTAGATTTTAAGAGCCGTCCACAACCTTAATATAGGAAATCCCATACAAAAACTCCGAGTCGATTGCGAAGCCAAAACTCAGTGAAATCGGCGGAAAATTGAAGAGTGAAAAAAAAGTTGGCTTGAAAATGTATGACTGTACTCCCATGTCGTATAGACGGGCCAATGAGCCAATTTTCAAAACTTCGTCAATACTTCACTTCAGTATACGAAAATTTGTGAGGTAGGGTATTTCGACACGGGGAAGATGGTGGTGAGATCCACGTGTAACATAGACGAGCCAATCAGCCGATTTTTGAAACTTTCTCAATATTGCACCTTATTATACGAAAATTTGTGAGGTGGGGTGTTTTGATACGGGGGAGAAGATGGTGAGATCCCCGTGTGACATAGACGGGCCAATTAGCCATATTTTAAAACTTTATCAATATTGCATTTCACTATACGAAAACTTGTGAGGTAGGGTATTTCGATACGGGGAAGATGATGGTGATATCCCCATGAGACATAGACGGGCCAATCAGCCAGTTTTCAAAACTTTCTCAATATTGTACTTTACTATACGAAAATTGGTGAGGTGGGGTAATTTGATACGGGGAAGATGATGGTGAGACCCCATGTGACATAGACGGGGCCATTGAGCCAATTTTCAAAACTTCGTCAATACTTCACTTCACTATACGAAAACTTGTGAGGTAGGGTATTTTGATACGGGGAAGATGATGGTGTGATCCACATGTGACATAGACAGACCATTCAGCCAGTATTCAAAACTTTCTCAATATTGTACTTTACTATACGAAAATTGGTGAGGTGGGGTAATTTGATACGGGGAAGATGATGGTGAGACCCCCATGTGACATAGACGGGCCATTGAGCCAATTTTCAAAACTTCGTCAATACTTCACTTCACTATGCGAAAATTTGTGAGGAGGGGTATTTTGATACGGGGAAGATGATGGTGTGATCCACATGTGACATAGACAGACCATTCAGCCAGTATTCAAAACTTTCTCAATATTGGACTTTACTATACGAAAATTTGTGAGGTGGGGTATTTTGATACGGGGAAGAAGATGGTGAGACTCCCATGTAGCATAAACAGGCCGAACACACGTATAACGTCTTCATGTTAAAAACTCCTTTATAAGGTAATACTGACTTCATATATTAAATCTGGCCGACACATGAAGTACCATTGGAAAGAGCATGAAAAAGTACACTGTTTCCATGTGCGTAAGAAAGGGACACTGTATATGTAGCCAATAAAAGAGCAAGAAACGTCTTTGGTTTTGAAAAATGCCTGTACAAGCTAATACTGACTTGAGATATTAAATATGGCCGACACACGAAGTTCCATTGGAAAGAGCATAAAAAAGTCCGTTAAATCCATCTAAGAAATTTTGATAACGTGTAAGTATAGCCAAACTTATGACGAGATTAGTGGGCGTTTGGTGGTGTCAATGTGTAGTAAGTTTGAGTGAGTTTGCCTTTAAACTTGAATAACTTTACGAAGACTTAACATATGGAAATGCTACTTAGTATGATCGTATAGCGCGTTAAATTTTACATTGAATTAACCTAAGTAGAACGAGCAGACATTAAGTCTAAGTATAGTTATGTCCAGTCAAAGATGAAATTTTGAAAATTCACTTTAACACTTAATAACTTTGTCAAAAATAAGATTTGGGAGTGCTACCAAGAATAGTCGTGTAGACCGTCAGAAACTACGTTAGGTACATAAAAGAAGCGTCGCCCAATTGCAAGATTAGCCGAAGTTAGAGCAGAAACAGTGAAACTTTTGAAAGAGTGAGTATAGGGAAGTACAAAGTAAGTAAATTGACTTTAAACGTGAATAACTTTGCGAAGACTTAACATATGGAAATGCTACTTAGTACGATCGTATAGCGCGTCAAATTTTACACTGAATCCATCTAAGTAGAACGAGGAGACTTCAAGTCTAAGTATAGTTATGGCCAGTCAAAGGTGAAATTTTGAAAATTCACTTTGACAGTTAATAACTTTGTCAAAAATAAGATTTAGGAGTGCTACCAAAAATGGTCGTGTAGAGCGTCTGGAACTACGTTAGAGACATGAAAGAAGCGTCGCCTTAGTGCAAGATTAGCCGAAGTTAGAATAGCAAAAGTGTAAGAGTCATTTTCATAAATAATTCGCAATAATGGAATTAAAATAACAATACAATAATTGTTTAAAGTAATTATTGTAATTTAAATAAAATAAATGGGTACATTGTACCACCTTTATAATTTTATATTTTATAATTTTCTAAAGGTAAAATTTTAAGTATAAAATAGCAAAATTTGAAGTACCGAACCAACCCGACTAAGTACGAATTAGGGTTTTTGTAGGGTTAAACCGCTGGTAGGATTTAGGGCTGCATATATGATAAGCGGGTCCCAGTGCAATACTGGGGTGGCTGGGGTGGCTATACTAGACTTTGTATTGGCTATTACACTGTAATCCGTGCTCTTAACAGTTAACTAGCATTTTCACTGGAATCCAGGGTGGCTGCACTGGAATCCAGTGGTGGCTCTCACCAATCATTGGCTATTATTCTTCCTTTTACGTGCTTTGATTAGCTAAAATGGTTAAAAATGCTCGGTAAACGAGTTTTAGATTTTAAGAGCCGTCCACAACCTTAATATAGGAAATCCCATACAAAAACTCCGAGTCGATTGCGAAGCCAAAACTCAGTGAAATCGGCGGAAAATTGGAGAGTGAAAAAAATAGTTGGCTTGAAAATGGATGACTGTACTCCCATGTCGTATAGACGGGCCATTGAGCCAATTTTCAAAACTTCGTCAATACTTCACTTCACTATACGAAAAATTGTGAGGTGGGGTATTTCGGCACGGGGAAGATGATGGTGAGACCCCCATGTGACATAGACAGGCTAATCAGCCGATTTTTGAAACTTTCTCAATATTGCACCTTATTATACGAAAATTTGTGAGGTGGGGTGTTTTGATACGGGGGAGAAGATGGTGAGATCCCCGTGTGACATAGACGGGCCAATTAGCCATATTTTAAAACTTTATCAATATTGCATTTCACTATACGAAAACTTGTGAAGTAGGTATTTCGATACGGGAAGATGATGGTGATATCCCCATGAGACATAGACGGGCCAATCAGCCAGTTTTCAAAACTTTCTCAATATTGTACTTTACTATACGAAAATTGGTGAGGTGGGGTAATTTGATACGGGGAAGATGATGGTGAGACCCCCATGTGACATAGACGGGCCATTGAGCCAATTTTCAAAACTTCGTCAATACTTCACTTCACTATGCGAAAATTTGTGAGGAGGGGTATTTTGATACGGGGAAGATGATGGTGTGATCCACATGTGACATAGACAGACCATTCAGCCAGTATTCAAAACTTTCTCAATATTGTACTTTACTATACGAAAATTGGTGAGGTGGGGTAATTTGATACGGGGAAGATGATGGTGAGACCCCCATGTGACATAGACGGGCCATTGAGCCAATTTTCAAAACTTCGTCAATACTTCACTTCACTATGCGAAAATTTGTGAGGAGGGGTATTTTGATACGGGGAAGATGATGGTGTGATCCACATGTGACATAGACAGACCATTCAGCCAGTATTCAAAACTTTCTCAATATTGGACTTTACTATACGAAAATTTGTGAGGTGGGGTATTTTGATACGGGGAAGAAGATGGTGAGACTCCCATGTAGCATAAACAGGCCGAACACACGTATAACGTCTTCATGTTAAAACTCCTTTATAAGGTAATACTGACTTCATATATTAAATCTGGCCGACACATGAAGTACCATTGGAAAGAGCATGAAAAAGTACACTGTTTCCATGTGCGTAAGAAAGGGACACTGTATATGTAGCCAATAAAAGAGCAAGAAACGTCTTTGGTTTTGAAAAATGCCTGTACAAGCTAATACTGACTTGAGATATTAAATATGGCCGACACACGAAGTTCCATTGGAAAGAGCATAAAAAGTCCGTTAAATCCATCTAAGAAATTTTGATAACGTGATATGAAAAGTATAGCCAAACTTATGACGAGATTAGTGGGCGTTTGGTGGTGTCAATGTGTACAAAGTTTAAGTGAGTTTGCCTGTAAACTTGAATAACTTTACGAAAGACTTAACGTATGGAACTGGTTCTTAGTACGATCGTGTAGAGCGTCAAATTATACATTGAATCTATTTAAGTAGAGTGAGGAGACTTCAAGTCGAAATATAGTTATGGTCAGTCAAAGGTGAAATTTTGAAAATCACTTTAACATTTGATAACTTTGTAAAAAATAAGATTTGGGAGTGATACCAAGAACAGTCGTGTAGAGCGTCAGAAACCACGTTAGGTACATAAAAAGTGTCGCCTAAGTGCAAGAACAGCCGAAGTTAGAGCAGAAACAGTGACACTTTAGAAAGAGTGAGTATAGATAAGTAGAAAGTAAGTAAATTGACTTTAAACGTGAATAACTTTGCGAAGACTTCACATATGGAAATGCTACTTAGTATGATCATGTAGCGCGTCAAATTCTACGTCGAATCCATCTAAGTAGAACGAGGAGACTTCAAGCCGAAGTATAGTTATGGTCAGTCAAAGGTGAAATTTTGAAAATTCCCTTTAACACTTAATAACTTTGTCAAAAATAAGATTTGGGAGTGCTACCAAGTATAGTCGTGTAGAGCGTTAGAAACTACGTTAGGTACATAAAAAAGTGTCGCCTAAGTGCAAGAAAAGCCGAAGTTAGAGCAGAAACAGTGAAACTTTAGAAAGAGTGAGTATAGATAAGTAGAAAGTAAGTAAATTGACTTTAAACGTGAATAACTTTGCGAAGACTTGACATATGGAAATGCTACTTAGTATGTTCGTATAGCACGTAAAATTCTACATTGATTCCATCTAAGTAGAACGAGTAGACATTAAGTCTAAGTATAGTTATGCTCAGTCAAAGATGAAAATTTTAAAATTCACTTTAACACTTAATAACTTTGTCAAAAATAAGATTTGGGAGTGCTACCAAGAATATTCGTGTAGAGCGTCAGAAACTACATTAGGGACATAAAAGAAGCGTCGCCCAATAGCAAGATTAGCCGAAGTTAGAGCAGAAAGAGTGAAACTTCTGAAAGAGTGAGTATAGCGTAGTACAAAGTAAGTAAATTGACTTTAAACGTAAATAACTTTGCGAAGACTTAACATATGGAAATACTTCTTAGTATGATCGTGTAGCGCGTAAAGTTCTGCGTTGAATCCATCTAAGTAGAACGAGCAGACATTAAGTCTAAGTATAGTTATGGCTAGTCAAAGATGAAATTTTTTAAAATTCACTTTAAAACTTATAACTTTATCAAAAATAAGTTTTGGGAGTGCTACCAAGAATATTCGTGTAGAGCGTTAGAAACTACATTAGGTACATAAAAGAAGCGTCGCCCAATAGCAAGATTAGCCAAGGTTAGAGCAGAAAGAGTGAAACTTTTGAAAGAGTGAGTATAGCGAAGTACAAAGTAAGTAAATTTACTTTAAACGTGAATAACTTTGCGAAGACTTCACATATGGAAATGCTACTTAGTATGATCATGTAGCGCGTCAAATTCTACGTCGAATCCATCTAAGTAGAACGAGGAGACTTCAAGCCGAAGTATAGTTATGGTCAGTCAAAGGTGAAATTTTGAAAATTCCCTTTAACAGTTAATAACTTTGTCAAAAAATAAGATTTGGAGTGCTACCAAGAATAGTCGTGTAGAGCGTCCAGAAACTACGTTAGGTACATAAAAGACGTGTCACCAAATTGCAAGATTAGCCAAAGTTAGAGCAGAAAGAGTGAAACTTTAGAAAGAGTGAGTATAGATAAGTAGAAAGTAAGTAATTTGACTTTAAACGTGAATAACTTTGCGAAGACTTAACATATAGAAATGCTACTCAGTAGGATCGTATAGCGCGTCAAATGCTACGTTGAATCCACCTAAATAGAACGAGGAGACTTCAAGTCTAAGTATAGTTATGCTCAGTTAAAGGTGAAATTTTGAAAATTCACTTTGACAGTTAATAACTTTGTCAAAAATAAGATTTAGGAGTGCTACCAAAAATGGTCGTGTAGAGCGTCTGGAACTACGTTAGAGACATGAAAGAAGCGTCGCCTTAGTGCAAGATTAGCCGAAGTTAGAATAGCAAAAGTGTAAGAGTCATTTTCATAAATAATTCGCAATAATGGAATTAAAATAACAATACAATAATTGTTAAAAGTAATTATTGTAATTTAAATAAAATAAGTGGGTACATTGTACCACCTTTATAATTTTATATTTTATAATTTTCTAAAGGTAAAATTTTAAGTATAAAATAGCAAAATTTGAAGTACCGAACCAACCCGACTAAGTACGAATTAGGGTTTTTGTAGGGTTAAACCGCTGGTAGGATTTAGGGCTGCATATATGATAAGCGGGTCCCAGTGCAATACTGGGGTGGCTGGGGTGGCTATACTAGACTTTGTATTGGCTATTACACTGTAATCCGTGCTCTTAACAGTTAACTAGCATTTTTCACTGGAATCCAGGGGTGGCTGCACTGGAATCCAGTGGTGGCTCTCACCAATCATTGGCTATTATTCTTCCTTTTACGTGCTTTGATTAGCTAAAATGGTTAAAAATGCTCGGTAAACGAGTTTTAGATTTTAAGAGCCGTCCACAACCTTAATATAGGAAATCCCATACAAAAACTCCGAGTCGATTGCGAAGCCAAAACTCAGTGAAATCGGCGGAAAATTGGAGAGTGAAAAAAATAGTTGGTTTGAAAATGTATGAGTGTACTTTTATGTCGTATAGACGGGCCATTGATCCAATTTTCAGAACTTCGTCAATACTTCACTTCACTATACGAAAATTTGTGAGGTAGGGTATTTCGACACGGAGAAGATGATGGTGGGATTCCCATGAGACATAGACGGGCCAATCAGCCAGTTTTCGCAACTTTCTCAATATTGCACTTCACTATACGAAAATTGGAGAGGTGGGGTATTTTGATACGGGGAAGAAGATGGTGAGATCCCTGTGTGACATAGACGGGCCAATTAGCCATATTTTAAAACTTTCTCAATATTGCATTTCACTATACGAAAACTTGTGAGGTAGGGTATTTCGATACGGGGAAGATGATGGTGAGATCCCCATTAGACATAGACAGGCCAATCAGCCAGTTTTTAAAACTTTCTCAATATTGCACTTCACTATACGAAAACTTGTGAGGTAGGGTATTTCGATACGGGGAAAATGATGGTGAGATCCCTATGAGACATAGACAGGCCAATCAGCCATATTTTTAAAACTTCGTCAATACTTCACTTCACTATGCGAAAATTTGTGAGGAGGGGTATTTTGATACGGGAAGATGATGGTGTGATCCACATGTGACATAGACAGACCATTCAGCCAGTATTCAAAACTTTCTCAATATTGTACTTTACTATACGAAAATTGGTGAGGTGGGGTAATTTGATACAGGGGAAGATGATGGTGAGACCCCCATGTGACATAGACGGGCCATTGAGCCAATTTTCAAAACTTCGTCAATACTTCACTTCACTATGAAAATTTGTGAGGAGGGGTATTTTGATACGGGGAAGATGATGGTGTGATCCACATGTGACATAGACAGACCATTCAGCCAGTATTCAAAACTTTCTCAATATTGGACTTTACTATACGAAAATTTGTGAGGTGGGGTATTTTGATACGGGGAAGAAGATGGTGAGACTCCCATGTAGCATAAAAAGGCCGAACACACGTATAACGTCTTCATGTTAAAAACTCCTTTATAAGGTAATACTGACTTCATATATTAAATCTGGCCGACACATGAAGTACCATTGGAAAGAGCATGAAAAAGTACACTGTTTCCATGTGCGTAAGAAAGGGACACTGTATATGTAGCCAATAAAAGAGCAAGAAACGTCTTTGGTTTTGAAAAATGCCTGTACAAGCTAATACTGACTTGAGATATTAAATATGGCCGACACACGAAGTTCCATTGGAAAGAGCATAAAAAAGTCCGTTAAATCCATCTAAGAAATTTTGATAACGTGTAAGTATAGCCAAACTTATGACGAGATTAGTGGGCGTTTGGTGGTGTCAATGTGTAGTAAGTTTGAGTGAGTTTGCCTTTAAACTTGAATAACTTTACGAAGACTTAACATATGGAAATGCTACTTAGTATGATCATGTAGCGCGTCAAATTCTACGTCGAATCCATCTAAGTAGAACGAGGAGACTTCAAGCCGAAGTATAGTTATGGTCAGTCAAAGGTGAAATTTTGAAAATTCCCTTTAACACTTAATAACTTTGTCAAAAATAAGATTTGGGAGTGCTACCAAGTATAGTCGTGTAGAGCGTTAGAAACTACGTTAGGTACATAAAAAAGTGTCGCCTAAGTGCAAGAACAGCCGAAGTTAGAGCAGAAACAGTGACACTTTAGAAAGAGTGAGTATAGATAAGTAGAAAGTAAGTAAATTGACTTTAAACGTGAATAACTTTGCGAAGACTTCACATATGGAAATGCTACTTAGTATGATCATGTAGCGCGTCAAATTCTACGTCGAATCCATCTAAGTAGAACGAGGAGACTTCAAGCCGAAGTATAGTTATGGTCAGTCAAAGGTGAAATTTTGAAAATTCCCTTTAACACTTAATAACTTTGTCAAAAATAAGATTTGGGAGTGCTACCAAGTATAGTCGTGTAGAGCGTTAGAAACTACGTTAGGTACATAAAAAAGTGTCGCCTAAGTGCAAGAACAGCCGAAGTTAGAGCAGAAACAGTGAAACTTTAGAAAGAGTGAGTATAGATAAGTAGAAAGTAAGTAAATTGACTTTAAACGTGAATAACTTTGCGAAGACTTGACATATGGAAATGCTACTTAGTATGTTCGTATAGCACGTAAAATTCTACATTGATTCCATCTAAGTAGAACGAGTAGACATTAAGTCTAAGTATAGTTATGCTCAGTTAAAGGTGAAATTTTGAAAATTCACTTTAAAACTTAATAACTTTGTCAAAAATAAGATTTGGGAGTGCTACCAAGAATAGTCGTGTAGAGAGTCAGAAACTACATTAGGGACATAAAAGAAGCGTCGCCCAATAGCAAGATTAGCCGAAGTTAGAGCAGAAAGAGTGAAACTTTTGAAAGAGTGAGTATAGCAGAGTACAAAGTAAGTAATTTGACTTTAAACGTGAATAACTTTACGAAGACTTAACATATGAAAATACTACTTAGTACGATCGTGTAGCGCGTAAAGTTCTGCGTTGAATCCATCTAAGTAGAACGAGCAGACATTAAGTCTAAGTATAGTTATGGCTAGTCAAAGATGAAAACTTTAAAATTCACTTTAAAACTTATAACTTTATCAAAAATAAGTTTTGGGAGTGCTACCAAGAATATTCGTGTAGAGCGTTAGAAACTACATTAGGTACATAAAAGAAGCGTCGCCCAATAGCAAGATTAGCCAAGGTTAGAGCAGAAAGAGTGAAACTTTTGAAAGAGTGAGTATAGCGAAGTACAAAGTAAGTAAATTTACTTTAAACGTGAATAACTTTGCGAAGACTTCACATATGGAAATGCTACTTAGTATGATCATGTAGCGCGTCAAATTCTACGTCGAATCCATCTAAGTAGAACGAGGAGACTTCAAGCCGAAGTATAGTTATGGTCAGTCAAAGGTGAAATTTTGAAAATTCCCTTTAACAGTTAATAACTTTGTCAAAAATAAGATTTGGGAGTGCTACCAAGAATAGTCGTGTAGAGCGTCAGAAACTACGTTAGGTACATAAAAGACGTGTCACCAAATTGCAAGATTAGCCAAAGTTAGAGCAGAAAGAGTGAAACTTTAGAAAGAGTGAGTATAGATAAGTAGAAAGTAAGTAATTTGACTTTAAACGTGAATAACTTTGCGAAGACTTAACATATAGAAATGCTACTCAGTAGGATCGTATAGCGCGTCAAATGCTACGTTGAATCCACCTAAATAGAACGAGGAGACTTCAAGTCTAAGTATAGTTATGCTCAGTTAAAGGTGAAATTTTGAAAATTCACTTTGACAGTTAATAACTTTGTCAAAAATAAGATTTAGGAGTGCTACCAAAAATGGTCGTGTAGAGCGTCTGGAACTACGTTAGAGACATGAAAGAAGCGTCGCCTTAGTGCAAGATTAGCCGAAGTTAGAATAGCAAAAGTGTAAGAGTCATTTTCATAAATAATTCGCAATAATGGAATTAAAATAACAATACAATAATTGTTTAAAGTAATTATTGTAATTTAAATAAAATAAATGGGTACATTGTACCACCTTTATAATTTTATATTTTATAATTTTCTAAAGGTAAAATTTTAAGTATAAAATAGCAAAATTTGAAGTACCGAACCAACCCGACTAAGTACGAATTAGGGTTTTTGTAGGGTTAAACCGCTGGTAGGATTTAGGGCTGCATATATGATAAGCGGGTCCCAGTGCAATACTGGGGTGGCTGGGGTGGCTATACTAGACTTTGTATTGGCTATTACACTGTAATCCGTGCTCTTAACAGTTAACTAGCATTTTTCACTGGAATCCAGGGGTGGCTGCACTGGAATCCAGTGGTGGCTCTCACCAATCATTGGCTATTATTCTTCCTTTTACGTGCTTTGATTAGCTAAAATGGTTAAAAATGCTCGGTAAACGAGTTTTAGATTTTAAGAGCCGTCCACAACCTTAATATAGGAAATCCCATACAAAAACTCCGAGTCGATTGCGAAGCCAAAACTCAGTGAAATCGGCGGAAAATTGGAGAGTGAAAAAAATAGTTGGCTTGAAAATGGATGACTGTACTCCCATGTCGTATAGACGGGCCATTGAGCCAATTTTCAAAACTTCGTCAATACTTCACTTCACTATACGAAAAATTGTGAGGTGGGGTATTTCGGCACGGGGAAGATGATGGTGAGACCCCCATGTGACATAGACAGGCTAATCAGCCGATTTTTGAAACTTTCTCAATATTGCACCTTATTATACGAAAATTTGTGAGGTGGGGTGTTTTGATACGGGGGAGAAGATGGTGAGATCCCCGTGTGACATAGACGGGCCAATTAGCCATATTTTAAAACTTTATCAATATTGCATTTCACTATACGAAAACTTGTGAGGTAGGGTATTTCGATACGGGGAAGATGATGGTGATATCCCCATGAGACATAGACGGGCCAATCAGCCAGTTTTCAAAACTTTCTCAATATTGTACTTTACTATACGAAAATTGGTGAGGTGGGGTAATTTGATACGGGGAAGATGATGGTGAGACCCCCATGTGACATAGACGGGCCATTGAGCCAATTTTCAAAACTTCGTCAATACTTCACTTCACTATGCGAAAATTTGTGAGGAGGGTATTTTGATACGGGGAAGATGATGGTGTGATCCACATGTGACATAGACAGACCATTCAGCCAGTATTCAAAACTTTCTCAATATTGTACTTTACTATACGAAAATTGGTGAGGTGGGGTAATTTGATACGGGGAAGATGATGGTGAGACCCCATGTGACATAGACAGGGCCATTGAGCCAATTTTCAAAACTTCGTCAATACTTCACTTCACTATGCGAAAATTTGTGAGGAGGGGTATTTTGATACGGGGAAGATGATGGTGTGATCCACATGTGACATAGACAGACCATTCAGCCAGTATTCAAAACTTTCTCAATATTGGACTTTACTATACGAAAATTTGTGAGGTGGGGTATTTTGATACGGGGAAGAAGATGGTGAGACTCCCATGTAGCATAAACAGGCCGAACACACGTATAACGTCTTCATGTTAAAAACTCCTTTATAAGGTAATACTGACTTCATATATTAAATCTGGCCGACACATGAAGTACCATTGGAAAGAGCATGAAAAAGTACACTGTTTCCATGTGCGTAAGAAAGGGACACTGTATATGTAGCCAATAAAAGAGCAAGAAACGTCTTTGGTTTTGAAAAATGCCTGTACAAGCTAATACTGACTTGAGATATTAAATATGGCCGACACACGAAGTTCCATTGGAAAGAGCATAAAAAAGTCCGTTAAATCCATCTAAGAAATTTTGATAACGTGTAAGTATAGCCAAACTTATGACGAGATTAGTGGGCGTTTGGTGGTGTCAATGTGTAGTAAGTTTGAGTGAGTTTGCCTTTAAACTTGAATAACTTTACGAAGACTTAACATATGGAAATGCTACTTAGTATGATCGTATAGCGCGTTAAATTTTACATTGAATTAACCTAAGTAGAACGAGCAGACATTAAGTCTAAGTATAGTTATGTCCAGTCAAAGATGAAATTTTGAAAATTCACTTTAACACTTAATAACTTTGTCAAAAATAAGATTTGGGAGTGCTACCAAGAATAGTCGTGTAGACCGTCAGAAACTACGTTAGGTACATAAAAGAAGCGTCGCCCAATTGCAAGATTAGCCGAAGTTAGAGCAGAAACAGTGAAACTTTTGAAAGAGTGAGTATAGGGAAGTACAAAGTAAGTAAATTGACTTTAAACGTGAATAACTTCGCGAAGACTTAACATATGGAAATGCTACTTAGTACGATCGTATAGCGCGTCAAATTTTACATTGAATCCATCTAAGTAGAACGAGGAGACTTCAAGTCTAAGTATAGTTATGGCCAGTCAAAGGTGAAATTTTGAAAATTCACTTTGACAGTTAATAACTTTGTCAAAAATAAGATTTAGGAGTGCTACCAAAAATGGTCGTGTAGAGCGTCTGGAACTACGTTAGAGACATGAAAGAAGCGTCGCCTTAGTGCAAGATTAGCCGAAGTTAGAATAGCAAAAGTGTAAGAGTCATTTTCATAAATAATTCGCAATAATGGAATTAAAATAACAATACAATAATTGTTTAAAGTAATTATTGTAATTTAAATAAAATAAGTGGGTACATTGTACCACCTTTATAATTTTATATTTTATAATTTTCTAAAGGTAAAATTTTAAGTATAAAATAGCAAAATTTGAAGTACCGAACAAACTCGACTAAGTACGAATTAGGGTTTTGTAGGGTTAAACCGCTGGTAGGATTTAGGGCTGCATATATGATAAGCGGGTCCCAGTGCAATACTGGGGTGGCTGGGGTGGCTATACTAGACTTTGTATTGGCTATTACACTGTAATCCGTGCTCTTAACAGTTAACTAGCATTTTCACTGGAATCCAGGGGTGGCTGCACTGGAATCCAGTGGTGGCTCTCACCAATCATTGGCTATTATTCTTCCTTTTACGTGCTTTGATTAGCTAAAATGGTTAAAAATGCTCGGTAAACGAGTTTTAGATTTTAAGAGCCGTCCACAACCTTAATATAGGAAATCCCATACAAAAACTCCGAGTCGATTGCGAAGCCAAAACTCAGTGAAATCGGCGGAAAATTGAAGAGTGAAAAAAAAGTTGGCTTGAAAATGTATGACTGTACTCCCATGTCGTATAGACGGGCCATTGAGCCAATTTTCAAAACTTCGTCAATACTTCACTTCACTATACGAAAAATTGTGAGGTGGGGTATTTCGGCACGGGGAAGATGATGGTGAGACCCCCATGTGACATAGACAGGCTAATCAGCCGATTTTTGAAACTTTTCTCAATATTGCACCTTATTATACGAAAATTTGTGAGGTGGGGTGTTTTGATACGGGGGAGAAGATGGTGAGATCCCCGTGTGACATAGACGGGCCAATTAGCCATATTTTAAAACTTTATCAATATTGCATTTCACTATACGAAAACTTGTGAGGTAGGGTATTTCGATACGGGGAAGATGATGGTGATATCCCCATGAGACATAGACGGGCCAATCAGCCAGTTTTCAAAACTTTCTCAATATTGTACTTTACTATACGAAAATTGGTGAGGTGGGGTAATTTGATACGGGGAAGATGATGGTGAGACCCCCATGTGACATAGACAGGCCATTGAGCCAATTTTCAAAACTTCGTCAATACTTCACTTCACTATGCGAAAATTTGTGAGGAGGGGTATTTTGATACGGGGAAGATGATGGTGTGATCCACATGTGACATAGACAGACCATTCAGCCAGTATTCAAAACTTTCTCAATATTGTACTTTTACTATACGAAAATTGGTGAGGTGGGGTAATTTGATACAGGGGAAGATGATGGTGAGACCCCATGTGACATAGACGGGCCATTGAGCCAATTTTCAAAACTTCGTCAATACTTCACTTCACTATGCGAAAATTTGTGAGGAGGGGTATTTTGATACGGGGAAGATGATGGTGTGATCCACATGTGACATAGACAGACCATTCAGCCAGTATTCAAAACTTTCTCAATATTGGACTTTACTATACGAAAATTTGTGAGGTGGGGTATTTTGATACGGGGAAGAAGATGGTGAGACTCCCATGTAGCATAAACAGGCCGAACACACGTATAACGTCTTCATGTTAAAAACTCCTTTATAAGGTAATACTGACTTCATATATTAAATCTGGCCGACACATGAAGTACCATTGGAAAGAGCATGAAAAAGTACACTGTTTCCATGTGCGTAAGAAAGGGACACTGTATATGTAGCCAATAAAAGAGCAAGAAACGTCTTTGGTTTTGAAAAATGCCTGTACAAGCTAATACTGACTTGAGATATTAAATATGGCCGACACACGAAGTTCCATTGGAAAGAGCATAAAAAAGTCCGTTAAATCCATCTAAGAAATTTTGATAACGTGTAAGTATAGCCAAACTTATGACGAGATTAGTGGGCGTTTGGTGGTGTCAATGTGTAGTAAGTTTGAGTGAGTTTGCCTTTAAACTTGAATAACTTTACGAAGACTTAACATATGGAAATGCTACTTAGTATGATCATGTAGCGCGTCAAATTCTACGTCGAATCCATCTAAGTAGAACGAGGAGACTTCAAGCCGAAGTATAGTTATGGTCAGTCAAAGGTGAAATTTTGAAAATTCCCTTTAACACTTAATAACTTTGTCAAAAATAAGATTTGGGAGTGCTACCAAGTATAGTCGTGTAGAGCGTTAGAAACTACGTTAGGTACATAAAAAAGTGTCGCCTAAGTGCAAGAACAGCCGAAGTTAGAGCAGAAACAGTGACACTTTAGAAAGAGTGAGTATAGATAAGTAGAAAGTAAGTAAATTGACTTTAAACGTGAATAACTTTGCGAAGACTTCACATATGGAAATGCTACTTAGTATGATCATGTAGCGCGTCAAATTCTACGTCGAATCCATCTAAGTAGAACGAGGAGACTTCAAGCCGAAGTATAGTTATGGTCAGTCAAAGGTGAAATTTTGAAAATTCCCTTTAACACTTAATAACTTTGTCAAAAATAAGATTTGGGAGTGCTACCAAGTATAGTCGTGTAGAGCGTTAGAAACTACGTTAGGTACATAAAAAAGTGTCGCCTAAGTGCAAGAACAGCCGAAGTTAGAGCAGAAACAGTGAAACTTTAGAAAGAGTGAGTATAGATAAGTAGAAAGTAAGTAAATTGACTTTAAACGTGAATAACTTTGCGAAGACTTGACATATGGAAATGCTACTTAGTATGTTCGTATAGCACGTAAAATTCTACATTGATTCCATCTAAGTAGAACGAGCAGACATTAAGTCTAAGTATAGTTATGGTCAGTCAAAGGTGATTTTTTTAAAATTCACTTTAAAACTTAATAACTTTGTCAAAAATAAGATTTGGGAGTGCTACCAAGAATAGTCGTGTAGAGAGTCAGAAACTACATTAGGGACATAAAAGAAGCGTCGCCCAATAGCAAGATTAGCCGAAGTTAGAGCAGAAAGAGTGAAACTTTTGAAAGAGTGAGTATAGCAGAGTACAAAGTAAGTAATTTGACTTTAAACGTGAATAACTTTACGAAGACTTAACATATGAAAATACTACTTAGTACGATCGTGTAGCGCGTAAAGTTCTGCGTTGAATCCATCTAAGTAGAACGAGCAGACATTAAGTCTAAGTATAGTTATGGCTAGTCAAAGATGAAAATTTTTAAAATTCACTTTAAAACTTATAACTTTATCAAAAATAAGTTTTGGGAGTGCTACCAAGAATATTCGTGTAGAGCGTCAGAAACTACATTAGGGACATAAAAGAAGCGTCGCCCAATAGCAAGATTAGCCGAAGTTAGAGCAGAAAGAGTGAAACTTCTGAAAGAGTGAGTATAGCGTAGTACAAAGTAAGTAAATTTACTTTAAACGTGAATAACTTTGCGAAGACTTCACATATGGAAATGCTACTTAGTATGATCATGTAGCGCGTCAAATTCTACGTCGAATCCATCTAAGTAGAACGAGGAGACTTCAAGCCGAAGTATAGTTATGGTCAGTCAAAGGTGAAATTTTGAAAATTCCCTTTAACAGTTAATAACTTTGTCAAAAATAAGATTTGGGAGTGCTACCAAGAATAGTCGTGTAGAGCGTCAGAAACTACGTTAGGTACATAAAAGACGTGTCACCAAATTGCAAGATTAGCCAAAGTTAGAGCAGAAAGAGTGAAACTTTAGAAAGAGTGAGTATAGATAAGTAGAAAGTAAGTAATTTGACTTTAAACGTGAATAACTTTGCGAAGACTTAACATATAGAAATGCTACTCAGTAGGATCGTATAGCGCGTCAAATGCTACGTTGAATCCACCTAAATAGAACGAGGAGACTTCAAGTCTAAGTATAGTTATGCTCAGTTAAAGGTGAAATTTTGAAAATTCACTTTGACAGTTAATAACTTTGTCAAAAATAAGATTTAGGAGTGCTACCAAAAATGGTCGTGTAGAGCGTCTGGAACTACGTTAGAGACATGAAAGAAGCGTCGCCTTAGTGCAAGATTAGCCGAAGTTAGAATAGCAAAAGTGTAAGAGTCATTTTCATAAATAATTCGCAATAATGGAATTAAAATAACAATACAATAATTGTTTAAAGTAATTATTGTAATTTAAATAAAATAAATGGGTACATTGTACCACCTTTATAATTTTATATTTTATAATTTTCTAAAGGTAAAATTTTAAGTATAAAATAGCAAAATTTAAAGTACCGAACAAACCCGAATAAGTACGAATTAGGGTTTATGTAGGGTTAAACCGCTGGTAGGATTTAGGGCTGCATATATGATAAGCGGGTCCCAGTGCAATACTGGGGTGGCTGGGGTGGCTATACTAGACTTTGTATTGGCTATTACACTGTAATCCGTGCTCTTAACAGTTAACCAGCATTTTTCACTGGAATCCAGGGGTGGCTGCACTGGAATCCAGTGGTGGCTCTCACCAATCATTGGCTATTATTCTTCCTTTTACGTGCTTTGATTAGCTAAAATGGTTAAAAATGCTCGGTAAACGAGTTTTAAATTTTAAGAGCCGTCCACAACCTTAATATAGGAAATCCCATACAAAACTCCGAGTCGATTGCGAAGCCAAAACTCAGTGAAATCGGCGGAAAATTGGAGAGTGAAAAAAATAGTTGGCTTGAAAATGTATGACTGTACTCCCATGTCGTATAGACGGGCCATTGAGCCAATTTTCAAAACTTCGTCAATACTTCACTTCACTATACGAAAACTTGTGAGGTAGGGTATTTCGATACGGGGAAGATGATGGTGAGATCCCCATGAGACATAGACAGGCTAATCAGCCGATTTTTGAAACTTTCTCAATATTGCACCTTATTATACGAAAATTTGTGAGGTGGGGTGTTTTGATACGGGGAGAAGATGGTGAGATCCCCGTGTGACATAGACGGGCCAATTAGCCATATTTTAAAACTTTATCAATATTGCATTTCACTATACGAAAACTTGTGAGGTAGGGTATTTCGATACGGGGAAGATGATGGTGATATCCCCATGAGACATAGACGGGCCAATCAGCCAGTTTTCAAAACTTTCTCAATATTGTACTTTACTATACGAAAATTGGTGAGGTGGGGTAATTTGATACGGGGAAGATGATGGTGAGACCCCCATGTGACATAGACGGGCCATTGAGCCAATTTTCAAAACTTCGTCAATACTTCACTTCACTATGCGAAAATTTGTGAGGAGGGGTATTTTGATACGGGGAAGATGATGGTGTGATCCACATGTGACATAGACAGACCATTCAGCCAGTATTCAAAACTTTCTCAATATTGTACTTTACTATACGAAAATTGGTGAGGTGGGGTAATTTGATACGGGGAAGATGATGGTGAGACCCCATGTGACATAGACGGGCCATTGAGCCAATTTTCAAAACTTCGTCAATACTTCACTTCACTATGCGAAAATTTGTGAGGAGGGGTATTTTGATACGGGAAGATGATGGTGTGATCCACATGTGACATAGACAGACCATTCAGCCAGTATTCAAAACTTTCTCAATATTGGACTTTACTATACGAAAATTTGTGAGGTGGGGTATTTTGATACGGGGAAGAAGATGGTGAGACTCCCATGTAGCATAAACAGGCCGAACACACGTATAACGTCTTCATGTTAAAAACTCCTTTATAAGGTAATACTGACTTCATATATTAAATCTGGCCGACACATGAAGTACCATTGGAAAGAGCATGAAAAAGTACACTGTTTCCATGTGCGTAAGAAAGGGACACTGTATATGTAGCCAATAAAAGAGCAAGAAACGTCTTTGGTTTTGAAAAATGCCTGTATAAGCGAATACTGACTTCAGATATTAAATATGGCAGACACACGAGGTACCATCGGAAAGAGCATGAAAAAGTACGTTAAATCCATCTAAGAAGATTTGCTAGAGTGTAAGTATAGCCAAACTTATGACGAGATTAGTGGGCGTTTGGTGGTGTCAATGTGTAGTAAGTTTGAGTGAGTTTGCCTTTAAACTTGAATAACTTTACGAAGACTTAACATATGGAAATGCTACTTAGTATGATCGTATAGCGCGTTAAATTTTACATTGAATTAACCTAAGTAGAACGAGCAGACATTAAGTCTAAGTATAGTTATGTCCAGTCAAAGATGAAATTTTGAAAATTCACTTTAAAACTTAATAACTTTGTCAAAATAAGATTTGGGAGTGCTACAAGAATAGTCGTGTAGAGCGTCAGAAACTACATTAGGGACATAAAAGAAGCGTCGCCCAATAGCAAGATTAGCCGAAGTTAGAGCAGAAAGAGTGAAACTTCTGAAAGAGTGAGTATAGCGTAGTACAAAGTAAGTAAATTGACTTTAAACGTAAATAACTTTGCGAAGACTTAACATATGGAAATACTTCTTAGTATGATCGTATAGCGCGTAAAATTCTACATTGAATCCATCTAAGTAGAACGAGGAGAATTCAAGTTAAAGTATAGTTATGGCCAGTCAAAGATGAAAATTTTAAAATTCACTTTAACACTTAATAACTTTGTCAAAAATAAGATTTAGGAGTGCTACCAAGAATATTCGTGTAGAGCGTCAGAAACTACATTAGGGACATAAAAGAAGCGTCGCCCAATAGCAAGATTAGCCAAAGTTAGAGCAGAAAGAGTGAAACTTTAGAAAGAGTGAGTATAGATAAGTAGAAAGTAAGTAATTTGACTTTAAACGTGAATAACTTTGCGAAGACTTAACATATAGAAATGCTACTTAGTATGATCGTATAGCGCGTCAAATGCTACGTTGAATCCACCTAAGTAGAACGAGGAGACTTCAAGTCTAAGTATAGTTATGCTCAGTTAAAGGTGAAATTTTGAAAATTCACTTTGACAGTTAATAACTTTGTCAAAAATAAGATTTAGGAGTGCTACCAAAAATGGTCGTGTAGAGCGTCTGGAACTACGTTAGAGACATGAAAGAAGCGTCGCCTTAGTGCAAGATTAGCCGAAGTTAGAATAGCAAAAGTGTAAGAGTCATTTTCATAAATAATTCGCAATAATGGAATTAAAATAACAATACAATAATTGTTTAAAGTAATTATTGTAATTTAAATAAAATAAGTGGGTACATTGTACCACCTTTATAATTTTATATTTTATAATTTTCTAAAGGTAAAATTTTAAGTATAAAATAGCAAAAATGGAGGTACCGAACACACCCGACTAAGTACGAATTAGGGTTTATAAAGGATAAACCGCTGTTAGTATACGTGTTCCCTCGAAAACTAGCCTGCAAAGTGGTCCTGAAAATTTGCACACATATGCGCCTTCCCGATATAGACAGAATACCAAAATTTCAAATCCTGAGATTGACTGGAAGTTTGTATAGACTAAAAAAACATGGTTTTCTCTAAAAGTAGCCTGCAAACATATGTTTTTTATAGTGTTATTCGAATCAGCGTAGTCGATTTGGGGGGGGTAGGTCAAGGTCCTATGTTCAGAAAAAGTCCAGGAGAGAAGATATGGTACTATTACTTCTTAAGTACGATTGGAACCTAGGTTGTGGTACACTGGTACATGGGTACACTGGTACATGGGTACATGGGTACAAGGTACTATACCTCACTTTAGTGACATGTCACTAAGGCGAGGTAAAATGGTCGATTTTTACTGCTTAAAATTTATAACCTCTGGAATTTTATAAATAAATTTTGACGGTAAAATATAAGTTTATACAAGATACTGGTACACTGGTACATGGGTACACTGGTACACTGGTACATGGGTACACTGGTACATGGGTACACTGGTACACTGGTACACTGGTACACTGGTACATGGGTACACTGGTACACTGGTACACTGGTACATGGTACATGGGTACACTGGTACACTGGTACATGGGTACCTTACCTCACTTTAGTGACATGTTACTAATTCGAGGTAAAATGGTCGATTTTTACTACCCAAAAATAATAACCTCTAGAAAGTAATACATTAATTTTTAAGGTAAAATATAAGTTTATACAAGTCAATGGTACACTGGTACATGGGTACACTGGTACATCTATTTAAACTTCATCAATATTGCACTTCACTTTACGAAAATTTGTGAGGTGGGGTATTTCGATACGGGGAAGAAGATGGTGAGACTCCCATGTAGCATAAACGGGCCGAACACACGTATAACGTCTTCATGTTAAAACTCCTTGTATAAGTTAATACTGACTTGGGATATTAAATTTGGTTGACAGACGAGATACCATCCGAAAGAGCATGTAAAAGTACATTGTTTCCATGTGCGTAAGAAAGGTACACTGTAGATATAGCCAATAATAGAGCAAGAAACGTCTTGGTTTTGAAAAATGCCTGTACAAGCTAATACTGACTTGAGATATTAAATATGGCCGACACACGAAGTACCATTGGAAAGAGCATGGAAAAGTACATTGTTTCCATGTGCGTAAGAAAGGGACACTGTAGATATAGCCAATAATAGAGCAAGAAACGTCTTGGTTTTTAAAAATGCCTGTATACGCTAATACTGACTTGAGATATTAAATCTGGCAGACACACGAAGTACCATCGGAAAGAGCATAAAAAAAGTACGTTAAATCCACCTAAGAAATTTTGATAACGTGTAAGTATAGCCAAACTTATGACGAGATTAGTGGGCGTTTGGTGGTGTCAATGTGTAGTAAGTTTGAGTGAGTTTGCCTTTAAACTTGAATAACTTTGCGAAGACTTAACATATGGAAATGCTACTTAGTATGATCGTATAGCGCGTTAATTTTTCATTGAATTAACCTAAGTAGAACGAGCAGACATTAAGTCTAAGTATAGTTATGTCCAGTCAAAGATGAAATTTTGAAAATTCACTTTAACACTTAATAACTTTGTCAAAAATAAGATTTGGGAGTGCTACCAAGAATAGTCGTGTAGACCGTCAGAAACTACGTTAGGTACATAAAAGAAGCGTCGCCCAATTGCAAGATTAGCCGAAGTTAGAGCAGAAACAGTGAAACTTTTGAAAGAGTGAGTATAGCGAAGTACAAAGTAAGTAAATTGACTTTAAACGTGAATAACTTCGCGAAGACTTAACATATGGAAATGCTACTTAGTACGATCGTATAGCGCGTCAAATTTTACATTGAATCCATCTAAGTAGAACGAGGAGACTTCAAGTCTAAGTATAGTTATGGCCAGTCAAAGGTGATTTTTTTAAAATTCACTTTAACACTTAATAACTTTGTCAAAAATAAGATTTGGGAGTGCTACCAAGAATATTCGTGTAGAGCGTTAGAAACTACATTAGGTACATAAAAGAAGCGTCGCTTAAGTGCAAGAACAGCCGAAGTTAGAGCAGAAAGAGTGAAACTTTTGAAAGAGTGAGTATAGGGAAGTACAAAGTAAGTAATTTGACTTTGAACGTGAATAACTTTGCGAAGACTTAACATATAGAAATGCTACTTAGTATGATCGTATAGCGCGTCAAATGCTACGTTGAATCCACCTAAGTAGAACGAGGAGACTTCAAGTCTAAGTATAGTTATGCTCAGTTAAAGGTGAAATTTTGAAAATTCACTTTGACAGTTAATAACTTTGTCAAAAATAAGATTTAGGAGTGCTACCAAAAATGGTCGTGTAGAGCGTCTGGAACTACGTTAGAGACATGAAAGAAGCGTCGCCTTAGTGCAAGATTAGCCGAAGTTAGAATAGCAAAAGTGTAAGAGTCATTTTCATAAATAATTCGCAATAATGGAATTAAAATAACAATACAATAATTGTTTAAAGTAATTATTGTAATTTAAATAAAATAAGTGGGTACATTGTACCACCTTTATAATTTTATATTTTATAATTTTCTAAAGGTAAAATTTTAAGTATAAAATAGCAAAATTGAAGTACCGAACACACCCGACTAAGTACGAATTAGGGTTTATAAAGGATAAACCGCTGTTAGTATACGTGTTCCCTCGAAAACTAGCCTGCAAAGTGGTCCTGAAAATTTGCACACATATGCGCCTTCCCGAGATAGACAGAATACCAAAATTTCAAATCCTGAGATTGACTGGAAGTTTGTATAGACTAAAAAAACATGGTTTTCTCAAAAAGTAGCCTGCAAACATATGTTTTTTATAGTGTCATTCGAATCAGCGTAGTCGATTTGGGGGGGGTAGGTCAAGGTCCTATGTTCAGAAAAAGTCCAGGGGAGAAGATATGGTACTATTACTTCTTAAGTACGATTGGAACCTAGGTTGTGGTACACTGGTACATGGGTACACTGGTACATGGGTACATGGGTACAAGGTACTATACCTCACTTTAGTGACATGTCACTAAGGCGAGGTAAAATGGTCGATTTTTACTGCTTTAAATTTATAACCTCTGGAATTGTATAAATAAATTTTGACGGTAAAATATAAGTTTATACAAGATACTGGTACACTGGTACATGGGTACACTGGTACACTGGTACATGGGTACACTGGTACATGGGTACACTGGTACACTGGTACACTGGTACACTGGTACATGGGTACACTGGTACACTGGTACACTGGTACATGGTACATGGGTACACTGGTACACTGGTACATGGGTACCTTACCTCACTTTAGTGACATGTTACTAATTCGAGGTAAAATGGTCGATTTTTACTACCCAAAAATAATAACCTCTAGAAAGTAATACATTAATTTTTAAGGTAAAATATAAGTTTATACAAGTCAATGGTACACTGGTACATGGGTACACTGGTACATCTATTTAAACTTCATCAATATTGCACTTCACTTTACGAAAATTTGTGAGGTGGGGTATTTCGATACGGGGAAGAAGATGGTGAGACTCCCATGTAGCATAAACGGGCCGAACACACGTATAACGTCTTCATGTTAAAACTCCTTGTATAAGTTAATACTGACTTGGGATATTAAATTTGGTTGACAGACGAGATACCATCCGAAAGAGCATGTAAAAGTACATTGTTTCCATGTGCGTAAGAAAGGTACACTGTAGATATAGCCAATAATAGAGCAAGAAACGTCTTGGTTTTGAAAAATGCCTGTACAAGCTAATACTGACTTGAGATATTAAATATGGCCGACACACGAAGTACCATTGGAAAGAGCATGGAAAAGTACATTGTTTCCATGTGCGTAAGAAAGGGACACTGTAGATATAGCCAATAATAGAGCAAGAAACGTCTTGGTTTTTAAAAATGCCTGTATACGCTAATACTGACTTGAGATATTAAATCTGGCAGACACACGAAGTACCATCGGAAAGAGCATAAAAAAGTACGTTAAATCCACCTAAGAAATTTTGATAACGTGTGAGTATAGCCAAACTTATGACGAGATTAGTGGGCGTTTGGTGGTGTCAATGTGTAGTAAGTTTGAGTGAGTTTGCCTTTAAACTTGAATAACTTTGCGAAGACTTAACATATGGAAATGCTACTTAGTATGATCGTATAGCGCGTTAATTTTTCATTGAATTAACCTAAGTAGAACGAGCAGACATTAAGTCTAAGTATAGTTATGTCCAGTCAAAGATGAAATTTTGAAAATTCACTTTAAAACTTAATAACTTTTACAAAAATAAGATTTGGGAGTGCTACCAAGAACAGTCGTGTAGAGCGTCAGAAACTACGTTAGGTACATGAAAGAAGCGTCGCCCAATTGCAAGATTAGCCGAAGTTAGAGCAGAAAGAGTGAAACTTTTGAAAGAGTGAGTATAGGGAAGTACAAAGTAAGTAATTTGACTTTAAACGTGAATAACTTTGCGAAGACTTAACATATGGAAATGCTACTTAGTATGATCATGTAGCGCGTAAAAATTTACATTGAATCCACTTAAACAGAACGAGTAGACATTAGGTCTAAGTATAGTTATGCTCAGTTAAAGGTGAAATTTTGAAAATTCACTTTAAAACTTAATAACTTTGTCAAAAATAAGATTTGGGAGTGCTACCAAGAACAATCGTGTAGAGCGTCAGAAACTACGTTAGGTACATGAAAGAAGCGTCGCCCAATTGCAAGATTAGCCGAAGATAGAATAGAAAAAGTGAAAGAGTCATTTTCATTATTAATTCGCAATAATGGAATTAAAATAACAATACAATAATCGTTTAACACAATTATTGTAATTTAAATAAGTAAGTGAGTACATTGTACCACCTTTATAATTTTATAATTTATAATTTTCTAAAGGTAAAATTTTTAGTATAAAATGGCAAAATTGAAGTACTAAACAAACCCGACTAAGTACGAATTAGGGTTTATGTAGGGTTAAACCGCTAATAGGGTTTAGTGTTTAGGGTTTAGTGTTTAGTGTTTAGTGTTTAGTGTTTAGTGTTTAGGGTTTAGGGTTTAGGGTTTAGGGTTTAGGGTTTAGGGTTTAGGGTTTAGTATACGTGTTCCCTCGAAAACTAGCCTGCAAAGTGGTCCTGAAAATTTGCACACATATGCGCCTTCCCGAGATAGACAGAATACCAAAATTTCAAATCCTGAGATTGACTGGAAGTTTGTATAGACTAAAAAAACATGGTTTTCTCAAAAAGTAGCCTGCAAACATATGTTTTTTATAGTGTCATTCGAATCAGCGTAGTCGATTTGGGGGGGGTAGGTCAAGGTCCTATGTTCAGAAAAAGTCCAGGGGAGAAGATATGGTACTATTACTTCTTAAGTACGATTGGAACCTAGGTTGTGGTACACTGGTACATGGGTACACTGGTACATGGGTACATGGGTACAAGGTACTATACCTCACTTTAGTGACATGTCACTAAGGCGAGGTAAAATGGTCGATTTTTACTGCTTAAAATTTATAACCTCTGGAATTTTATAAATAAATTTTGACGGTAAAATATAAGTTTATACAAGATACTGGTACACTGGTACATGGGTACACTGGTACACTGGTACATGGGTACACTGGTACATGGGTACACTGGTACACTGGTACACTGGTACACTGGTACATGGGTACACTGGTACACTGGTACACTGGTACATGGTACATGGGTACACTGGTACACTGGTACATGGGTACCTTACCTCACTTTAGTGACATGTTACTAATTCGAGGTAAAATGGTCGATTTTTACTACCCAAAAATAATAACCTCTAGAAAGTAATAAATTAATTTTTAAGGTAAAATATAAGTTTATACAAGTCAATGGTACACTGGTACATGGGTACACTGGTACATCTATTTAAACTTCATCAATATTGCACTTCACTATACGAAAATTTGTGAGGTGGGGTATTTCGATACGGGGAAGAAGATGGTGAGACTCCCATGTAGCATAAACGGGCCGAACACACGTATAACGTCTTCATGTTAAAACTCCTTGTATAAGTTAATACTGACTTGGGATATTAAATTTGGTTGACAGACGAGATACCATCCGAAAGAGCATGTAAAAGTACATTGTTTCCATGTGCGTAAGAAAGGTACACTGTAGATATAGCCAATAATAGAGCAAGAAACGTCTTGGTTTTGAAAAATGCCTGTACAAGCTAATACTGACTTGAGATATTAAATCTGGCAGACACACGAAGTACCATCAATAAGAGCATGAAAAAGTACATGGTTTCCATGTGCGTAAGAAAGGGACACTGTAGATATAGCCAATGATAGAGCAAGAAACGTCTTGATTTTGAAAAAAGCCTATATAAGCTAATACTGACTTGAGATATTAAATCTGGCAGACACACGAAGTACCATCGGAAAGAGCATAAAAAAGTACGTTAAATCCACCTAAGAAATTTTGATAACGTGTAAGTATAGCCAAACTTATGACGAGATTAGTGGGCGTTTGGTGGTGTCAATGTGTAGTAAGTTTGAGTGAGTTTGCCTTTAAACTTGAATAACTTTGCGAAGACTTAACATATGGAAATGCTACTTAGTATGATCGTATAGCGCGTTAAATTTTACATTGAATTAACCTAAGTAGAACGAGCAGACATTAAGTCTAAGTATAGTTATGTCCAGTCAAAGATGAAATTTTGAAAATTCACTTTAAAACTTAATAACTTTTACAAAAATAAGATTTGGGAGTGCTACCAAGAACAGTCGTGTAGAGCGTCAGAAACTACGTTAGGTACATGAAAGAAGCGTCGCCCAATTGCAAGATTAGCCGAAGTTAGAGCAGAAAGAGTGAAACTTTTGAAAGAGTGAGTATAGGGAAGTACAAAGTAAGTAATTTGACTTTAAACGTGAATAACTTTGCGAAGACTTAACATATGGAAATGCTACTTAGTATGATCATGTAGCGCGTAAAAATTTACATTGAATCCACTTAAACAGAACGAGTAGACATTAGGTCTAAGTATAGTTATGCTCAGTTAAAGGTGAAATTTTGAAAATTCACTTTAAAACTTAATAACTTTATCAAAAATAAGATTTGAGAGTGCTACCAAGAACAGTCGTGTAGAGCGTCAGAAACATCGTTAGGTACATGAAAGAAGCGTCGCCCAATTGCAAGATTAGCCGAAGATAGAATAGAAAAAGTGAAAGAGTCATTTTCATTATTAATTCGCAATAATGGAATTAAAATAACAATACAATAATCGTTTAACACAATTATTGTAATTTAAATAAGTAAGTGAGTACATTGTACCACCTTTATAATTTTATAATTTATAATTTTATAAAGGTAAAATTTTTAGTATAAAATGGCAAAATTGAAGTACCGAACACACCCGACTAAGTACGAATTAGGGTTTATGTAGGGTTAAACCGCTAATAGGGTTTAGTGTTTAGGGTTTAGTGTTTAGTGTTTAGTGTTTAGTGTTTAGTGTTTAGTGTTTAGGGTTTAGGGTT
Organism: Phytophthora colocasiae; assembly: GCA_018806915.1. Taxonomy (NCBI): domain Eukaryota; phylum Oomycota; class Peronosporomycetes; order Peronosporales; family Peronosporaceae; genus Phytophthora; species Phytophthora colocasiae. Next base: position 246 of record JAGKQI010000093.1, on the reverse strand, counting down.
TAGGGTTTAGGGTTTAGGGTTTAGGGTTTAGGGTTTAGGGTTTAGGGTTTAGGGTTTAGGGTTTAGGGTTTAGGGTTTAGGGTTTAGGGTTTAGGGTTTAGGGTTTAGGTTTGGTTTAGGTTTAGGTTTAGGGTTTAGGTTTAGGGTTTAGGGTTTAGGAGTTTAGGTTTAGGGTTTATGGGTTATGGTTTTTGGTTTTAGGGTTTAGGGTTTAGGGTTTAGGGTTTAGGGTTTAGGTTTAGGAGG